>OU342608.1:1267500-2467500 GCA_910589645.1 Tinea semifulvella
AGATTTAAATCAGACTTATTGTATTCTAGTGTCTGTAGCCGTTCTTATTAATTACAACAGATTCTCGAGTTCTTGTAATAACTGGCAATTATATCCCTGATTATTATTAAATTGATCCTACAAACAGTAAGCACCATAGTGACAATCCTAAGCCGTTGATTCCGACTTGTGTGATTGATAATATATTATACTATATAAAATTACATCTGACCCATGCCAACCTCTCTCCCTAGCAGTGGAGGGGGCCTGTGACAATGATGTCTAAGTTTGTCTTATCTTTCAGGAAGTGGTTGGAGTAGGTTACAGTACGTCTCAGTTTGCAGTAACATTGAGTGGGTTTGGTACTATTGTGAAGTGGGATGTGAGTATAAATGCTGTTAAGGTTTACCGGAAGAAGCTGTGGAGTTTCAGACCTACCTGCATGGCATGCTCGCCACACACCCCTTTACAGGTGGCCATTGGCACGAAACAAGCAGTTATAGTTGTTATGGATCTAACTCAAGGTAAGATGTTACTGAATTCTTAAATTTGACCTGTAATATCTATAGTTCATGAAAAAACTAGTGGCATATGAAAACATTAAATAGTTAAATCCCAAAGGAAAAAGTAAAAAAGTATCATCACGTCAGTTTTCCTTCCGGAGTGGTCAGAAACCATGCTTATAAATAAGCAGATTCACATTTAGCCAACTTTACTATTGGCCAATCATGGCAAGTGGCAAGCTCGTCAATGTCTCCAGTGTACCAAACTCGAGAAATATCACAAATAAATTAAATATTAATTAAATTATTTATTTACATTAATATATATTATTGTGTCCCGACCGGGAATCGAACCCGGTGCCCAAAGAAACATTCCCATACAATAATCAAATTGTATGGGAATCAATCAAACCGCTCCGGAGGAAGTGGGGAATCTGAGTCAAGGTTTACCGTCGCGTCGTCTAATTAATGATACTCTTTACTTGTACATTGAGTTATCATCTATCTTACTTTTAACAGATGTGTGTTTAACCCCCTATTGCCGAAAGGATGATTAATAATATTAATAATAAAATCTTTATTGTACATTATTTATTAGAAATATTGCCTTTGGACTAGCCCTGAAGGGTCTTCTCTAGAGGACATTTATTATTATTTTATTTATGATTTATCTTTTATTAGGGTTAGTTTATAGTTTTTATATAAAGACATAGTTACAAATTAATAGCTACATAGATGAGCTTAATGCCGTAAATGCATTTTCTACCAACTAACTAATCCATGTGATTTGTAGTTTGGTTAAACAAATTATGTGTTTTGCACCATGCTACAGGGGTATAATGTTAATTTAATAATACTTTGGATATTAGCAGTAAATTTATTTGCTAATTGGTAAAGCAACTAAGGACACTAATTATTCTCTCTGGAAGGCCACTAAGAAGCTTAAGCGTCCTAAGACACAAATTACTCCTATACGGAATGACCAAGGGAGCTGGGCATGCTCAGACCACGAAAAGGCCACTGTATTTGCAAAGCATTTGCACTCAGTATTCCAGCCCTTAGCAACTAAGCAACCATCACATGACATACAAGTGATGTCATATTTGGATTCAGCCAAGCAACTTTGCACTCCAATTAAAAATGTTACACCAAACGAAGTAAGGCAAAAAATTAAAAGTCTTCCTGATAACAAATCTCCAGGTTATGACCTAATTGATGCAATAATATTGAAAAACCTCAAAAAGAAAGGCATTATGTTCCTTGTAACAATATTCAATGCATGCATTAGATTGGACCATTTCCCAGGACAGTGGAAGATAGCTCAAGTAGTAATGATTGTGAAACCGGGTAAACCACCAAACGATGTGACATCATATCGACCAATAAGTCTTCTTTCTGCAATTGGCAAGTTACTTGAGAGCATTCTACTGGATAGAATGAGACAATACTTACCAGACGTCATCCCAGATCACCAGTTTGGATTCAGAGAACAACATGGCACGTTGGAGCAAATACACAGAATAACTGACGTCATTAACCGTAGCTTCGAACAAAACATTTACTGCTCAGGAGTATTCCTTGACATTAGTCAAGCTTTTGACAGAGTTTGGCATGAGGGACTACTATACAAAGTCAAAAAACTACTCCCACACTCCTTTAACATATTAAAGTCATACCTGGCTAACAGAAGCTATGAAGTTAAGTATAACAGCGAAACCTCTTTCAATATGCATGGGTGAAACACGGAAAAATTTACGCCCGAAAAAACCCATCCACCAATATTATTTCTATACATACCGAAAAGGATTTAAAGAAAATAAACTAATAAGCCGTAATGTTAAAATATTTCATATTTCGTTTTATCTTTATAATTTGTTTTTAATTATAGTTATTGTAGCCCCTGAGTTGACTACCTCTGGCAGCGCGAGTACGGTCGTGGACTTTGGTCATTCGCGTGAATGCAATCATTTGTCACTTCGTTTTATTATTTACAATTACCCTTCTTTTATGCTTTTAATTGTAGTTTTTTGCAGCATATTGATATTTTATTGTGAGCATGTTTGGAGATGTCTCCAAATGCATCAGCATTCTATTGCATTTTATTATACAATCTCGCAGAACGTTTGCATACGATATACAGATACATATCGGCCGTATGGATATGATATGTTATGTATTTCTGACAACTTATATGGTAGTGTTCGTTTTGTTTTAATTATTGAGAGTTATGTTATTATTTATTGCTCGATATGTTTACAAATGATTATTTTATTTAATATCGAGTCCACAGAGAAACGCCTACAAATTACCTATAGCAAATATTTTAGCTCAACTTTAATTAATATTCGGAATTGTTCAGACGCTTCTTATGAGTATTATTATAGCATATGCATTTACTTTGTGTACAGAAACATATTACTTAATATAGATATTTTTCTATTATCTTACCTACTTAGCCTACTTAGTATTATCTACTTAAATATTACCAATCAAATGTAATCTTGTTAATGTAATATGTCTCAATTAAATGTTTTCTATCAAAACGTTCAAGGTCTTAGGACAAAGTCAGACATTTTTTCGCGAAATGCAAACTTAAATAGTTATGACGTCATTTGCCTGACAGAGACATGGTTGATGGATGGAATTATGAGTGAGGAATTTTTCGACAGTAAGTATTTAGTGTTTAGGCGGGACCGGGACTACAACAAAACCTCACAGAAGTACGGCGGCGGAGTGCTGATCGCAGTGCGGCGTGACCTCGCGGTCTCCGAGCGCTGTGAGTGGCGCTCTTCAGCCGAGGATATTTGGGTGACGCTCTGCCTGCGCCACTCCAAACCGCGACACCACTTCAACTTACATATCTGTGTTTTGTACTTGTGCAACGAAGCTAAAGGTAACTCTTTCCCTGTACAATTAAACAATTTTGGCCAGAGCCTATTCTCTACGGTGCAGGCGTCTTTCTCACAACACGACAAGATTCTTGTATTGGGAGATTTCAATCTGCCCAATATTTTATGGACTAAAGACAAGAGATCCACTGAAATGAATCCAAGTAACGTACTTGGAGAATCTCAAAAACAATTCATGGATATTGTGGATACATGTAACCTTTCGCAATATAATCACATAAAAAATGACCTCGACAGGTCCTTGGATCTTGTGTTTTCTAGCGATGCGGTGATTGTTGAGCATTGTACTGACCCTCTGGTCCCTGCTAATTTCAACCATCCGGCTCTTACCGTTTATGTCAGCTTTATTACCCTGCACACGCTAAAACAAGCACGGAGGTTGAAGTTCATGTATGATAGGGCTGATTATGATTATATTCGTAGTGATCTTGATGGCACCAATTGGGCTGAACTGTTATGCTCGGGGCCTCTTGGAGGAGCTATGGACGTTTTTTATAACATATTATACTGCTTGCGTGACAAGCATATACCATCAATGCATATCTCCTCTAGTAGGTTTCCAGCATGGTACAATCATGATCTCAAAAGAATAATTAAGGAAAAGATGAAGTACCATCGGAAGTTTAAGGTATATGGCAATGTGTCAGACAAAAATACCTTCGAGTTTCTTCGTCGCAGAGCAAAAGCTCTTGAGGCAGATCTTTACCTCTCCTATATTAAGGAAACCGAGGATAATATAGTAAAACACCCGCGTCATTTTTGGTCTTTCGTTAAAAATAGGTACAAATCCTCAACCATCCCATCAACTATGCTCTACGGCTCGAAAACAGCGAACAAGGGCGGTGATATACGAGGGGCGTTCAAAATATTCTCGGTATTGATACGTTACAACCTCTTTTATATATATATTTGTTACTGGCCGCTAAGATTCATCCATTGACATTAAAAAAAAGTAAAATTGGAACCGAGATGTTCTTTTGTTTTTCTGCAATTGCCGAACAAACATGAACACCATGAGCGAATTAACAATTTTAACGAAATTAGAGCACCGAACGGTCATAAAATTCTTGACAAAACAGGGTAAAAATCAAAAAACCATAAAAGAGGAAATGGATTGTGTTTACCGTGAGTCTGCTCCTTCTTTATCTACTATTCAAAAATGGTCAAGCGAATTTAAGCGTGGAAGGGAGAGTATTGAAGATGACCCTAGACCTGGCCGGCCTGTAGTGGCTACCTCACAAGAAAATATTGATAAAGTGGAAAAACTTATATTGGAAGACGGCCGAGTGAAGGTAAAATCTATAGCTCAAGTAACCAATCTCTCTATTGGTACCGTACATGACATTATACATGACCATCTTAATATGTCAAAAGTAAGTGCAAGATGGGTTCCGCGAATGCTGACGCTTCTTCAAAAGGATATGCGTGTGGCTTGCTGTTCAGATTTTATCGACCTGTGTGGTGAAAATCCCGATCATGTCTCTCAATTTCGTATTCAATTAAAGTGGCTAAATATCCGTTTTCGTAGATCAGTACATATTCTTATCTTCTTATACGGCATTCTTCATAATCCTAATACACCCCGCTACTTGAGCGACCGTTTCGAATATCTGTGCGACTCACACACCCGTTCTCTTCGTTCTTCACAGAACAACCAACTTTCTATCCCTCTTCACTCTTCTAGCAGATATTCAGATTCTCTCACCGTGTCAGCAGCTCGTCAATGGAACAGGCTACCATTGTTTATCAGACAGGCACAGTCTTTAAATATATTCAAAAAACTTCTTCTCTCTTATTTCCTTAAAAAGCAAAACGAATCCTAATCACCTGACATATTATTAGTACCTATATATGTATATATAATTATTTATGTATTTATCTTAATTATGTATTATTATTTTTCTGTTAGGTATTATAGTATTATAAATGTATATATTGTATTTATTTACATATTTTAATTCTGGTTTTTACTATATTATTTCCATTTTCACACCCTGCACCCATAATATTAATCTCTCACTCTCCCAAAGGTTAGCTGGTAGAGAATACCTTCATGGTATTATGCTCGCCTATGTACAACACTTTATATTGTATATTTTGTGTGCAATAAAGAATTTTATTATTATTATTATTATTATGAGGTGCTGCAAAAAATAGTTACTGGAGATGAAACCTGGGTTCATCATTATGACCCAGAGAGCAAACAGGAGTCCATGCAGTGGCACATTAAGGGTTCAGCTCATCCCAAGAAGTTCAAGGTAATCCCGTCAGCTGGCAAGGTCATGGCCACAATATTTTGGGATTGTGAAGGAGTTTTGCTTATCGATTATAAAGAAAAAGGTGTAAATATCACAGGGCAGTACTACGCTAACGTTATACGTCAATTAAGAGATGCGATCAAAGAAAAGAGGCGAGGAAAGTTAACCAAAGGTGTTCTGCTTCTGCATGACAACGCCCCTGTCCATACTGCTCATATTGCCAAGGCAGCTATTGTTGAATGTGGGTTTGAAACTGTTACTCATCCACCCTATAGTCCGGACTTAGCCCCAAGCGACTTCTTTTTGTTTCCCAATCTTAAAAAGGATCTGCGTGGAAATAAATTTTCTGACGATGAAGCGTTGAAGACGACCGTGGAGGAGCATTTTTACACCAAAGATAAAAAATATTTTTATGAGGGATTAAAAAAAATAATTGATCGATCTTATAAGTGTATGAACATAGGGGGGGAGTATATTGAAAAATAAAAATATCAAACTTTTCGTACTTGTTTGTTTTTATCCACATACCGAGAATATTTTGAACGCCCCTCGTAAGTAATCTTTTCGCTATGTACTTTGGTTCTACTTTTCTGGACAAGTCGACACCGTCTATGACGGATAATTTTCCTTGTTTGGCCGTCGGTGACCCCAACATAAATGGAATATCGACAATCGACATAGACGTTGCTGAAGTCTATAAACTATTAAAAAACGTCGACCTTAACAAATCAGGTGGTCCTGACGACATTCCCCCGGCATACATTACTGCATGTGCCAAGAGCTTAGCTGTCCCTCTCTCAATCTTGTTCCGTAGGTCCCTTACTGAGGGAGTTATGCCAACTGTATGGAAAACTGCCTTTGTGTCTCCAGTGCATAAGAAAGGCTCAAGGAATATTGTAGAGCACTACCGTCCTATCTCGAAACTATGTGTCTTCTCCAAGTTGCTCGAGCGCCTTGTCTATAATCAAACCTACGATGCCTTACAACACACGTTTAGTGAACATCAACACGGCTTTTTAAAAGGCAGATCGACAGTCTCCAACCTTGTTGTCTCTAATGAGCTAATCACTAAGGGCATGGAGAATGGGGGACAAGTTGATGTTGTGTTCACTGACTACAGCAAGGCGTTTGACAGGATTGACCATCTCATCCTTTTGCAGAAACTACTCAACGCAGGAGTGCATGGTAGTCTCTATAGATGGTTTTGTTCCTATGTCACCAAAAGATCACAAGCGGTGGTTTTGTCTGGATTTAGGTCGGATTGGACGTCAATTCCGTCAGGGGTACCTCAGGGGTCTTTATTAGGACCCTTGCTCTTCATTATCTTCATTCAAGATATATATTCTAATGTTCTTTTATATGCTGACGACATGAAGATATTAAAGGGTATCAGGGACCCCTTGGATTGTGCCAATCTCCAGTCCGATTTGTCGCGTTTGGGTGACTACTGCGCAGCCAATAAGCTTGACCTGAATGTGGCAAAGTGTACATGTATGTCTTTTTCCCGTAAACAATCTCCATTGTTCTTTAACTATTCTATAAAAGACACACAACTTACTCGTCCAAACTATATGAGGGATTTGGGGGTGCTGCATGACTCTAAGTTAATTTTTGACTCTCATATCAGCCACATTGTGTCTAAGGCTTCCAAGGCTTTAGGTTTTCTGATGCGCATTGGAAAAAACTTTAATAATATAAAAACACTTAAAGTCCTGTACTGTTCTCTGGTGCGTAGTCACCTTGAATACGCTTCTCAGGTCTGGAACCCTAGATACGAGAAATACATAGATCGAATCGAAGGGGTGCAGAGGCGGTTTCTGAGGTACATTAGCTTCAGGACGCGCCAGAACCGTACAGGATACTTGGAAAAATGTAAACGCCACCATATCTTACCTCTTGTAAAACGCCGGGAATTCGCCGACGTGTCATATCTTATGGGTGTCATAAGAGGAACGGTCGACTGTCCAGATATTCTAGGAAATATACCTTTTAGTACACTCTGCAAAACACGTCACAGGGATACCTTTTACATCCCATTTGTATCCAATAATTATATGCAGAATGCTTTCATTTGGAGAACATCTGACTATTTCAATAAACATTGCTCACATATTGACATATCATGTACTACCCCAGCCGCTGCCCGACGTGGCTTGACTCAGGACTACTTTACAAATGCCTTAAGCCGATCTGTATAAGTGTTCTATTTCTATTGTTATTTTGTCTTATTCTGCCTCATATCATCTCATTCTTTTTGTAATAGTCTACTCAGTGTTTAGTTTTATCTATGTTTCCATATCTATTTCTGTGAAAACTTGTCATTAGCCCTTTCTTACTTTATCTTTTTTCTTTATATTTAAGTATTGTTTAGCTGTAAGTTTTCCTAATTGTATAAAATAAAATAAAATAAAATAAATCAAGTCAGGTGTGCCGCAGGGTAGCATACTTGGACCCGTCCTTTATGTAATATATACATCAGACCTACCTACCAACAGTCCTACCACAACAGCTACATACGCAGACGATACAGCAATGCTAGCTACACATAAAGACCCTGAAGTTGCATCTGCCTACCTGCAAATACATTTAGATGAGGTGGAACAATGGCTCGATCTCTGGCGAATTAAAGTTAACCAAACCAAGTCGGCGCACGTTACTTTTACACTAAAACGCAAAACTTGCGCTCCAGTTACACTTTACAACCAACAAATTCCGCAAATGGAGGATGCAAAAACCTGGGAATGCACCTGGACCGTCGACTCACATGGCGTAAACATATATGGACGAAACGCAAGCAGCTGGATACCAAACTTAGAAATATGTATTGGTTGATAGGCAGAAACTCACAACTAAGTGACAATAACAAAGTTCTTATATACAAAACCATCCTCAAACCAATTTGGACATATGGTATTCAGCTGTGGGGAACAGCTAGCAATAGTAACATCGACATCCTGGAGAGATTTCAGAGCAAAGCTCTGAGGCTTATGCTTAACATTCCTTTCTATATTAGAAACAAATATATTCACGAGGACCTAAGAATGAACACTATAAGAGAGGAAATAACCTCATACAGCCACGGGTATCAACTGAGACTCGCATCACACCCGAACGTGCTCGCCTCAGACCTGAGAGGGTCAGGCAGCATCACACACCGCAGGCTCAAGGGAAAGAGTGTCCCTGGCCTTGGTGCCAGATTTAGCAGAGATTGAGGAAGGAGCCAATGGGTTCCCCTCCAATACTGACATTAATACAGATAGATATCAAACAAAAGAGTGGCCCATTGTACCTGTACAGATTGCCACGAATGCAGAAGCCAAAGGAGAAAAAAAAAAAAAAAAAAAAAATAATTGGTAAAGTTGTCTAAATTATTTAGTCTCATATCTATTGTATAAGGCAATAAAAATTGTAGATAACTGAAAAAAACTTGCAACATCTCCAGGTATTTTTTTAATCGTTCAGGGTATGCAAAGACAATATACAAAGTGCGTGGCCATAATGACGAGGTGATGCACTTGAGCTGGTGTCCTCAGTACGAGGTAGAGGTGAAGAAAGCTGTCCAGGAGACGCTGGCCATGAGACTGGACAGGCAGCGGTCTGCTAATGAAGAGGAAACAGGTATAAATGTGAAGTCTAATATTCTAATATCAGTCTTATTATTATTAATAATAAATATTATTTAAAAAAAAACTAATTAAAAACCTAGTAATTAGGTGTGCTATACCAACAAAAGGCATAACTTGGTCATCATGAAGTCAGGATAAACACAGTTTTTATAAGGAGTTTCTAAATTCATATATATACATATACAACATATAATACAATATATAAATAAAATACAAAGCTGACATTGAAGGTGAATTGACATGATCCATTTAAAACTAATTTATTATTTGTTTGTGTTACTTTGTTAAATATACTTTTTATAATGCAAGATTGCTAAGACATTTCATAAATTAAATAAATTCAACATTACAAAGTCATTATTAACATCAACAAAAAGTAATAAAATATGTATTTTAAACCAAAGAACTATTCATTTAATTAACAAATCACTTATAAACAGAAACCAAAGAAGAAGAAAATGGTGCTGAAGAGGTGAATGCAAGTGATTTATCGATAGTGGAAGAGGAAGATCTATTTGATATGTATAAAGATCATGCCGCAGATGAATTTGGTCACAAAAAATATGTCCCTGAAGACATTGTTGTAAAAATAAAGGATGAAACACCTCCAAACGATTTTCTAACTGAATGTAATAAACTTAAAACTGATATTCTGAAACTTAAAAACGAACCAGAAACCTCTATAGAATCGCTGGTCGAAGCTTTGGATAACACTACTGTATCAGATGAGACTGTTGACAGTAAAGATGATAAAGGTATGTTTAAAACAGTAAGCATAGGCCAAACTTTTTAGAAATTTGTTGTGCAAAGTTCAACATTATCAAAAACGCACTGCTTGACTATTAAACAATAATATTAATGATTTACTGCCTCCGTATCATAGCTAGATTTAGACACAAAGGAATCGGGTTTGATTTCTGGTCGGTATATAAAACAATATTTAATATGTTTCTGATATTTCCCAAGTTTGGTACGCTAAAAACGTCGACGAGCTTGCCACTTGTCATGATTGGCCCATAGCAAAGTCAATCAATGATACTTTACTATTTTAAATTGAATTTTACAGTTTTACCAAAAGAGAAAACGCCGAAAAAGGCAAGTAACATGAAAGACGAAGCCAAAAATAAAGAAGAAAAACCAAAGATTTTTAAAGGTCAACCTGATGAGCCAACAACAACTCACATACATCATCATATGTTGGCTAGTATCTCCAAAAATGGGTAAGTTATATGAACTAAATATTCAGTTAAACATCATAGTACAAGATCCATAGAATAGCAACCTTTAGGATCATCATCATCATCACAACCGGGTCCCTTTCGGGGTGGTCAGATACTTCACTTCAATATCATGACAAGTGACAAGCTCTTCGATGTTGGCTAAATATGAAAATCTCTTATAAATCGTGGTTTCTGACCACCAAAATCGGACTTTGTAATGTTGTAAGACAAAAAAAATATCCTTATTTTAAATATTAATAACATGTTTTCCAGTTGTGTCCAGCTATGGTCAAAATCTGGGAAACAGGTGGGCACCTGCTTTGTCTCCCACACCCAGTCCCGGCAGAACGTGACCACCTCCACCGTGCTGTGGTACTCGGCCGACCTGATGCTGGTCACCGACCACAAGAGCCAAGTACTCAGGATCAATCCGCTACAGCTGGACAGGTCAGTTCTCCCGACCTTCATCAGAATCATACAAATCAGGGATGGATTCAAAACTCAGCTTTACGCAATGGAAGTTGGTGCGAGAGGAGTTCCAGCAAAATCTTTGCGATACTTACTGAAAGAATTGGGTCTAAGGTCTGCAGGAGATACATTTATGGAACGAGAATCTAAGACGGGATTAACGGAATCATACAGTATCTGGTTGGGGAGGGAGAGAAGTAGAATGGTGGATGGTGAGCGTATTATCGCGCAATAAAATAAAAAAAATACTTTTTAACTCCTTTTTAAACCAGCCTATTGTCGGTTGCACGCCCGAGACAACATTCTTCTTATCTCTTACCCACACACGATGGACCCGGCACCCGCACCGTGAATCCATTGAATGCTTAGAAATTTGTCTTCTCTCATTAAGAGCTTTGTTGAAGATTGAGAAATGTATCTTTCTAAAAAATAATTTCATATACATAATTTTAGACATTGAATAATAGCAAATACTTAACGATAGCCTCTATTTTACTAAAACACAAATTTCTTAGCAAGACGGCATTACCGGATTCGTCCAGTATTTGATTGAGTAGGGAGAGAATGATAATAAAGGAGAATGATGGATGGTCAGCGTCTTGTTGCGCAATAAAATAAGGGCCTTTGTAAACCAGCCCATTGACTGTCGCAATCCATCGTTCTTCTCTCTCTCCCACACACCCGGCAGTTTAGAAAGAATAATGCCAGAAATTTCTCAGGTATCAAAAATCCTGTAATAATAATAATAATATATGTTCATTATATAAGTAGTTTGTAGTAGGCAAATAAAACTCGTATCGGAATTCGCTAATTTTATTTGTATATATGTACGAGTATATATATATATATATATATATATATATATATATATATATATATATATATGGCATTATCCTTTGTCTTTCCTAATAGTTTTGGTTACAGTTACAAAGTTAAACATCCCTGGTAATTATATATTATTTCTTTTCCAGTAAGAACGTGTTATTATTCTCAATAGTGCATTCTTTGCATCGTCGGAATACATACTGCTTGGCCAGTTCAGCCCGGCGCATTCAGACCAGACACACTCTCCCAGTTTGGCCTATCTGGTCAGTTGCCCAGGACCGAAGCCTCATACAGTACAGTTTGATGGAGAACAGAGCTATAACCACAAATTCTACTTGTGGTGGATATGTCTACAATATAGCCACCTGTCCTTATGATGCTACCAAGTTAGTCCTTTTTGAAGTTTACCTGCTATGTATTTACATTACCTGCTAATACAGCTTTTTCTGCCAGTCTACCTCTGGGCTCACTGATATAATTGAATCGGTTATGGACCACATTGAGTTAATAAAATAATTCATATGTCGTAATAACAGCACACGCCGCCGGGTTTTTATATACGATGACGTTAGCATCACTTACTTATTGGCTTTATTTTTATTTTTTGTATTCATATCTCCAACAACATGTACCCATTCATTACAACATGATAGGAGTTATATGGGGCTAGGTGCCACCTTATTTGTAGGACATTACAGCATTCAAATAAGAGTAATAGTAACAAAGTAACAAAATGGGTTATTAGCAATATATTAAGAAACGTCGATATTCGAATAGCTACTACTTCAGTATATTTTGACATGAGAAAGGCTTTTGATTTTGTCTGTAATGACCTGCTATTAAAAAAATGAGAAGCCTACCTATTACGTGGCGTAATACAAGAATGGCTACAGAGCTATTTCTCTTCTAGAAACCAATACGTTGAAGTTACAAGGCTGGACAATGCTAACCAGGAGTCTATATTTAGGTCCAAAACACAAGTAAATCGAGCTGGTGTCCCCCAGGGCAGTATACTGGGGCCCTTGCTATTTCTAGTATACATTAATGATCTACCTGATACTACTTCTTGTGACTGTATACTGACGATCTATTCGTGACAATAACTGACGATAAAATAAATAACTATAATAACATAATAAATAAATCTAATGGGTACATTATAAATTGGCTAAATGCTAACAATCTAAAAACGTAGACTTAGATTATAGATACGTATTTTCGCCACTTGCCAGACTGCGCTTTCAGCTGCGGCTCCTGCGTATGGCGCTGTTCCCCTAAGGTGTGACAAAGCCAAAATGTCACGGCTATTGACAAGTTGCCACCAATAGCTAAAATTACATCATAAGGTGATGCTCGCTGTTATATCAACACAAAACCTTAAAGTAAAATTAACCTAATATATAAGTTATAAGTGTTCTAACAAACCCGACTTTGTTTTATGTATTAAGATATAATCCAGTATAAGGAAACTTAAAAACAAAATCATCTATATGCCAGATTAGCTGTAGCTGTGGGGGACGGTACTTTGCGCGTCGGCAATCTGTCAAATTTGAAGAACTACTGGCAAAATGTGCAGGGAAAAGTGCTCACCTGCGCCTGGCATCCCACTCAGGACAACCTGCTCGCCTTTGGGACTGCCGAGGCCAGGGTTAGTAATTTATATAATAAAAATAATATTTTATTGAGTGATCAGGTACATTGTATAATCACAATATAATTAGAATACAAAATGTCTTAAGGGTTAACTTTCCAACAACTGGTAGATTTTTTTTCCATACGGGATAATTGTAGGACAACTCCTTCCCACGATCGGGAAGTCTACCCCAAGAAGAATTTGTGTGGTGTGCTTTTTTTTTGCGTCTGGAAATCCCTACCGGATACCGATCCCCGCTGTGGAGGCAGCAGGGAAATGTTATGTCGGGCTCGCACCGACTAAAACCTGACGGTGTTCCTCCACGGCGCCTGAGTGGCGGCTTCGCGGGAACCCAAAGGTATACATCCGCTAACCGCCTTCGACCTTACGAGTAGGTCACCCCCCATGACCTTACTCGGGCGTGCGCGCACTCTCTAACCGTAAAGAAGTTTACGGCAGGAGTGCACGACTTATATCCCTAGAGTGGTCTCAGAGATAGTCACCGTCATGCCCAGCCAAGAACACATCCACTGTTGAAGAATGACGGTTCAGAAATTTCTGGTTAAGTTAGCCTAGACTCGTCACGCTGCGCTGTCCAGACAATTTTAACGATTCTACAAGTTGGTATTAGTGGAACCAGTACCAACGGCTTTTAGCTGTCGAGCACGGTGTTGTAAATCCATGACAAATATATGTACATAAGAAAAGTGGATTAGAAAGAATTTTTATTTGTAAATGTTGGCGTTTGAATCAACCTTTTTAGGATTTTAAGAAAAGCATTCTTACAACCGCCCACTCTAAAATAATATATAATTGTGTAATTGAACTGATTAAAAATGAACTTGAGTCAAATTTGACAGAAATATGCCTTGGAACCCAATATTTTGATAACCTATGATCTAAAGATTATTGTAAAGATAAATAATAATAACTCCTGTACTTAGGTTGGTATCCTCCGACCCTCTGACAGTGTAGACCGACCTGCCAAACTATTGCAGAGTGTGCAGTCCACTGCTGTGTACTCTATCAGCTGGTCACCACAAGGATTATATGTCGGCGCAATAAAGAAACTGGTCCTCTACGACATCAAAACAGGTACGATTTCCATCCCGAAAGACCTGGGAATTTAATAACTTGACCTTCATCAAATGAAATCCACTTTTTGAACTATGAGAAAAAAACTAGTGACTTAGGCCGCGTTCGTGTTATAGCATTTCCAACATTTCGTAGCGACTTCATAAACCAGCGCGAAATGTCGTTTTTGTTAAGAAATACCACTTTTTTTAACAATGTTAACATTTCTTAAATAAAACGAGCGGTGATGCTACTTTTTGACAAGTGTTTTCGTTCATGTTTTATCATACCATGGCATCCAATACACGTGATATTATTATGGTCTTTGAATTTATTACATAAAATCGTTTAATATACCTTTTTAACAAATATAATAGAAAACTATAAAGTATATAAAAATGGTAAACGATCAATTTGACATCTGTCAAAAAGTAACATCAATAACCCTCCTTTCAACACGGTACTGACATACGGAAATTAGCATCAAATGTTAAAATTTTCATTAAACGAACGACTTGTGCTAAAAAAAGTGGTATTTTCATGCTAACATTTCTTAAAACGAACGCGGCCTTAGTGACCTTTACTACCTAAACTGTCAGTAGCAACTTCCAACTCACCCAGTAACTCGGAGTTGGGTGCTGTGTAAAATAGCAATATCAAAAGCCGAAATGCTGCAGAGTCAACAACTAAGCTAAAAAAGCGTTAACGTATTACATTACTCGGATTTTGAATCTTAAGGTTATTTTGTATATATTTTCAGGAATGGGAGAAGCAGTGCCAGTAACAGTGGAAGGTGCGACGTGGCCCGTAGCAGATGTGCAGTGGACCACGAAAGGGTTATTAGTGGGCTCGACAGACGGAGGAGTGGCGCTGTTCTCCGAGGGATACACTCTACAGGCAGCCACCTTTCCCTTCACGTGAGTGTAGGAGACTGCTACTTCTCTCAGGAGAGCGTGCCGGCTGTCAGTACTGAGGAGCTGGTCTCCGAGGGATACACTACAGGCAGCTACCTTCCCTTTCACGTGAGTGTAGGAGACTGCTGCTTCTGTCAGGAGAGCGTGCCGGCTGTCAGTCCGGAGGAGCTGGTCTCCGAGGGATACACTAAAGGCAGCCACCTTCTCCTTCACGTGAGTGTAGGAGACTGCTGCTTCTGTCAGGAGAGCGTGCCGGCTGTCAGTCCGGAGGACCTGGTCTCCGAGGGATACACTACAGGCAGCCACCTTCTCCTTCACGTGAGTGTAGGAGACTGCTGCTTCTGTCAGGAGAGCGTGCCGGCTGTCAGTCCGGAGGAGCTGGTCTCTGAGGGATACACTAAAGGCAGCCACCTTCTCCTTCACGTGAGTGTAGGAGACTGCTGCTTCTGTCAGGAGAGCGTGCCGGCTGTCAGTCCGGAGGAGCTGGTCTCCGAGGGATACACTACAGGCAGCCACCTTCTCCTTCACGTGAGTGTAGAAGACTGCTGCTTCTGTCAGGAGAGCGTGCCGGCTGTCAGTCCGGAGGAGCTGGTCTCCGAGGGATACACTAAAGGCAGCCACCTTCTCCTTCACGTGAGTGTAGGAGACTGCTGCTTCTGTCAGGAGAGCGTGCCGGCTGTCAGTCCGGAGGAGCTGGTCTCCGAGGGATACACTAAAGGCAGCCACCTTCTCCTTCACGTGAGTGTAGGAGACTGCTGCTTCTGTCAGGAGAGCGTGCCGGCTGTCAGTCCGGAGGAGCTGGTCTCCGAGGGATACACCAAAGGCAGCCACCTTCTCCTTCACGTGAGTGTAGGAGACTGCTGCTTCTGTCAGGAGAGCGTGCCGGCTGTCAGTCCGGAGGAGCTGGTCTCCGAGGGATACACTAAAGGCAGCCACCTTCTCCTTCACGTGAGTGTAGGAGACTGCTGCTTCTGTCAGGAGAGCGTGCCGGCTGTCAGTCCGGAGGAGCTGAGACTGCTGCTTCTGTCAGTAGAGCGGGTCGGCTGTCAGTACTGAGGAGAGCTGGTCTATGATACTATGATGAAGTGGCTACGATATGTGGATGTATATTTTAGCTTGTGCGTGTGGTTCGGTTGCGGAATAGAGAAAGAGAGATAAGGTTGTGGAGCTCTTTAGACCACTCAAAATCAAGTTACATTAAGTAATAAAATAAATCACTATACCCTGCTTTTCTATCACAAGCCAAAGACAAAAATCTTTCTTCTGTCTTCCACTGGACTGCACCCACAATATGAATCCATATATCCTAATTTCGTTTTCTTTCTTTGGTTGTAGTAAACTGATCCACAACATGCGTTGGCATCCAGAACAAGTGTCCACCAGTACGGAGCCGTCTTCCCATAGCGACTGGTTGGCGATTTGCTCGTTTGATAAAAACATCGCCATACTACGACTTGGGACCAACGAGGGTAACACTCTTTGACGCGATTTATTTTTATCATCTTAATTAGGCATATTTCCTATCCTACCTTCCCAGATCATTGATATCGCAACACATATTAAAATCGCACTGCCCCGCTTTATAAACCAGCTGTGAGCGTTATTCACCTCGCCGCCGCTATCAAAATAGTGCTGTCAACTCGGCCTACAGCCTGCTAAGCTAATGACTGGATCTCGCCAAGTACAAGTAACTTGCATGCCTTCTTTCCTTAGAGACAGCAGTTCCACTATACTGTCTTATTTAATTTTAAAAAAAAAATCACAGCTTATTATATTAAACATATAAACAAAGTAGCAATAGTGGAACACAAGCCAAAGAGATTTTATATTATTTAGGCAATACAATTAAAACAGAAATAAGAGTAAAATATAGTAATTAGATTTAAATTAATAGTGCAATTGAACTGTGACTAGCAAAAGTAAAAGAAAAATAATAATAATAATAAATAAGTGAAAACCAATAGGTTAATGATTATTTACCTAAGACAAAATGAATGAATAAGAGGCAGTGTGAGTTTCAAAGTCAGTCCGGGATAAGAAATGTCTTGATACTGCCTCCGGCGATTAGTTAGATGTATCAGAGTAGAACATGGCTAAAACGTTAAAACTGTGCTGTCTCATTTGTTGCATCCATTTCCCTTGTTGGACAGTATGAGCGTGATCAGAATTTTGAACAGATACCGCTGTGGATTCCAAGAATCCACTGGTCCTTCAGGCTTTCTTATTTTTCCCCTTGCAGAGCCACATTATTTAACGTTAACCAACCCCCTGCTATAACAATAAATAGGCAAGATATCTTGAACCAGTAAATACTCCGATTTCTCCGCCAACATTAATAAAAACGCGTGCAAAACTTTCCCCCCACCATAGTTGTCCAGAGCTAGACTTGCATGCCGGAATGGAATCGTTAATAAATTGTCATAAATAATTAACATCAGACCCACGCCAACCCGTCTGGCCAGTGTGGCGAGTTTAAACCAAATTCTGCAGACAATTCTGGAAGGCCCAACTTCAACAGTAGAGTTCTAGTGGCTGTGATGATAATGAATTAATATTATTTAGATGGGGAGCCAAAGTTTCACAACCAATGCACACTGTCCGGTCACTTCGGTCCCGTGTTCCAGGTGGAATGGAGTCCACACTACGACTCTACTCTGCTCTCCACCTCCCAGGACTACACTGCTAGGGTATGTGTTAATATCTATCCTACCATTCTGCTCCTCTCCCTACCCAACCAAATACTGTGTGAGGGAGATTTCTGACTTTCTCGCGGGGTGTTAGATGACTGGACTGTATATGGTTGGGGGGTTTGATGACGAGCCAGCTCCGTTAAGTCCAAAGAAAGAAGCACCACTTCCAGCAGCAGCAGACGACGTCTCAGTGGAGTCGACCCCAGGGTTCCAGAAGACCAGCTCCGGTGCTAAATAAAATAAATAAATTTCACACACTAATAATAATCCATGTAATAGTTCCGACTGATAGATATTAATATTGTTTTTACAGATCTGGTCGGTATCTGAAGGAGTATGTACTCACATACTCCACGACCTCGGGGGGTCCGTGCTTTGTGGGGCGTGGAGTCCGGAGCCGCACCGGAGCCGACAAGTGATGGCGGGAGGGGCGGCCTACTGCATCCGGCTCTGGGACTACACCAAGCATCCCTCCAATCTCCTCACAGGTAGGCATTGTAATTTAAGACCACTTTTAAATTAAACATAGATTGAGCATTGTCAAGAATTGCAAACCTTGATGGCTAAGAGAAAAGCTCGCTATTCAACAACCGAGACTGATCAATTGCTCGATGCCCACTGCTCTTCAGGACAACGCTAGACCTTACGTTTCACGACAGACGGTCGTTAAATTATTGCTTGCGATTGGAATGTCTCCGACATCCACCATACTCCCCAGACCTTGCTTCAACAGATTACCACTTTTTACCCAATTACCTTTGGCGCGGTGGTGGCTCGGTTGTAAGAACGCGTTCCTTAAATTAATGTACCAATGAGAAATACACTTTTCTTACGTACATTTGTCATAGATTTACAAATCACCGTTCCCGTGCCTCGAAGAGCACGTTAAGCCGTCGGTCCCGGTTCCACTAATACCAACTTGTGAAATCGTTAATAAATTGTCATTAAAAATTGACATCACATCCTCGCCAAGCCGTCTGGTCAGCGTGGCTAGTGTAGGCCAAATTCTCCAGATATATGTTCTGGAAGGCCCATCTCCAGCAGTGGATGATGACCCAATTTGGACAATTTATTGCAAGGAAAAAAATTCAATTTCAATTGGGCAGTCCAAACCGCCTTCAAAGATTTTATTGATTCTCGCTCCCACAATTTTTTTAGCAATGGAATCAATAAACAACTTATAAAATGGCGAAATACAATTTACACTATCATAATAATATTAAATATTTATAGTAGAAAATAAAATAATCTGCAAACATTCCAATTATGATTTTTATTTATTTAAAAACTTTATTGCACAATAACCATACAAAGGCAAAAATAATTTCGCTTGACTTTCTCTGCCTGTCAGACCTTCGGGACAACGAGAACATTTATGTACCTCACATGTGTAATATATAAATTAAAATTAAATATATTGAAAATATAAGTGTATAGAACATAATATTTATTAATTATAATAAAGTATCATCACGACCGTTTCCCTTTCGGGGTGGTCAAAAACCATGCTTATAAATAAGCAGATTCACATTTAACCAACTTTACTGCGACCAATCATGACAAGTGGCAAGCTCGTCGATGTCTCCAGCGTACCAAAGGAGAGAAATATCACAAATAAACTGACCAGGAATCGAACCCGGTACCTCCGAGTCTAAATCCACGGACTTAACCGCTAGACCACGGAGGCAGTATTAATTATAATAAATATTTATTAATAAAATTACATACGATTACATACATATATAAACTATATAAATTTCTATGTAATGTTAATCTATCATTTTGTGCTAATTAGACAGTGGTGGCTCGGTTGTAAGAACGCGTTCCTTAAATCCTACAAAGTCCGGATTTACCCCCCGACATGTACAAATTTACCTCTTACGTACATTTGTCATAGATTTACAACACCACCATTCCCGTGATGAGTAGAGCACGTTAAGCCGTCGGTCCCGGTTCCAAAGTGTAGGCCAAGTTGTCCAGTAATTTCTGGAAGGCCCATCTTCAACAGAGGAGGGGTCTAGGACTCTGTGTTCTACGGGCTGTGATGTGATGATTTATTCTATACAATGACTTAAAAAATGTTTAATTTAATTTTCCAGAGAAAGATTTAAAAGTGAAGAAAAATAGATACAAACACAAGGCTGCAGTCGGTACTATTACTCCTGTCGAACCCGCAGCTCAGTCTGATGAAGATGAAGATCATCAGACTGCATCCCTCATGCAGAAAGATAACGTAAGTTATGACTCATCCCTTTCGGGGTAGTCAGACACCACGCTTTTTAAAGAACTGGATTCACATTTAGCTAACCTTACTATAGGCCAATCATGATAAGTGGCAAACTCGTCGAGTGTCGACACAAACACACAAACACAAATTCCAGAGATAAATTGGATTTATTTATTTAAATTATTGATGCATCCAGGTCCTAAATTGGTTGCCTGGATGCGGTGGTGGATGGTATATGGTGAAAGACGTGAACAGGGTTGGACTCCCAAACACTACAGCGGCGCCGCTTCTTTCTTGTTGTGAACACACTAGCACACTTCACACACAAACTAGGGCTTGAAGATACAGTTACAATACAGACATACATTGACATCTACAGACTACAGCGTGAACTCTTATCAACGACAACAGATCGACTACTGCCAAAAATAATGGCACTGACACACAGTTAAAAGTGTTGCCAGATATAAAGTTTGCCATTAAAATTGGAAAACTACAGTTGAGAGTGAACAATTATTGTATCTCGACCAGTAATAGACCCTGGTACCTCTGAGTCTAAAAGGACTTAACCGATAGACCACAAAATGACATGTGATTTTTTTTCTTCTCTCTAAAATAATTTTCTATTTTTTATTTCCATTTGATTTTCTTTAAAATACCGTATTAGTTGTTTGTTTACATTTAGTCTCAGGGCTCGATAAATGCTACATAAATATTTTTTGTTATATAAATTATTTTTTTCAGAATTCATTTCGTAATTGTTAGTAACATTTTAACTTAGAACTATGTTAGTAGGTATACACATTAATTAAAAAAGTAAAAAACTAACAACAATAATAATAATAATATGTTCTTAATTAAATTAAATTAAATCAAATTCACTACACATCCTTGCCCCCATACGACCTCAAAAACAATGGCTGCTGGTGACACTATAAATATGCCACTATAATAAAGCGCTGCCTTCTTGTAGATTATGGCGCAGATTATAATCCATCCACACGCGCAAAAATACCAGATGCACGACGATATTTTTTTTTTTTTTTTTTTTTTTTATACTGGACTCGACATGTGACATCGCGCCCACCTGATGGTAAGCAGTACGCGAGGTCCAAGAATGGGAGCAACTGACGCCGGTCACTATGACCGACATCAGTCTCTACCACTATGCCGGCCTAACAAGATGCTTTTTCACACTTCGCTTGAAGGACTCCAGGTTATAAGAGTGGGGAAATACACTGGCTGGGAGAGCATTCCACATCTTCAGCGTGCGACAGATGTAAGAGTCTCCAAATTTATGAGTACGCGTAGGGATAGTGGGTAAGGTATGTGGATGCATATTTTGGCCTGTGCGTGTAGTTCGGTTGCGGAATAGAGAAGAAGGGATAAGGTTATGGAGCTCCTCAGAACACTCGCCGTGGTATAGCTTGTAGAACACGCTCAGAGAGGCAACGTCACGGCGAAGCTGCAGTGATTCGAGAGTTTTAGAGACTGTGGTGTCGTCCACTATCCGAATTGCCCGCCTCTGCAGGACATTGAGAGCATCTGTAAGATACTTAGCGGAGCCATCCCAGAGGTGAGAACAGTATTCCATGCATGACCTTATCTGAGCTTTATACAGCATAAGTCTTAGAGCAGGCGGGAAAAACCGCTTCACCTTGTTCAGTATCCCAAGTTTTTTCGACGCTGTTTTGGTAATGCTCTCAATGTAGTTTCTGTGGTTTAGATCTGAGCGTATTTCGACTCCGAGTATGTTAAAGCTGGGTTGAAGTTCCAGCACGGTGTTCTGAAGAGTAGGAATAGGAGAGTAGGGAGACTTCTTGACCGTCAACGCGCATGCCTGAGTCTTACTGGCATTAAACTGGACTAGGTTTTGGGCACCCCACGCAGAAATTTTGCGAAGGGTGCCGTCCAGTTCCGTCGTCAGGGAACGGCGCAACTCCTCTACTTTGGCGGCTCCCACAGCTCGCGGACTAAGGTATCGCCCATGAACCGTGCTGTCATCTGCATAGCAATGAATGTTTCCAAGGGTCAACATGTCATTGATATGCAGAAGAAACAGTGTTGGGGACAATACAGAGCCCTGCGGCACACCGGCATTCACTGACATGAGCCCAGACGCATTCCCATCCACAAGGACCCGAATGCTGCGCTCATGTAAGAAGCCGGTTATCCAGCCCACCAGCTGCGGGGGCAGACCATATGCCGGCAACTTGGATAGTAGTGCCTTGTGCCATACCCTATCGAAGGCTTTGGAGATGTCCAGACTGACCGCCAGAGATTCGCCATACTTATCCATTGCCTCACCCCAGACGTGGTAGACGAATGCTAGAAGATCACCCGTTGACCGCTTAGGACGGAAGCCATATTGGCGGTCATGAAGTATGGAGTGATCCTCTAGATATCGAACAAGTTGGACGTTGATAATTCGTTCTAGCACTTTGCACAGAACTGAGGTTACGGCAATAGGGCGGTAGTTAGAAGGGTCCGAACGATCTCCCTTCTTCGGAATGGGCTGGACGTTAGCCACCCTCCAAGTGTCCGGCACAACACCAGAGGAGTACGACAGACGGTATAAGCGCGTGAGGACTGGAGTCAACTCAGGAGCACACCTCTTGAGAACGACAGCTGGGATACCGTCAGGACCATTAGCCTTACGAACATCAAGCGATCGGAGCACTGCCCGCACATCACACTGTCTAATGCGTATTTCGCGCATTGAAGTGCCGCAATTTGGCAGTGTGGGGGGCTGCGCATTCCCGTCGTCGAGTCGAGAGTTGGCCGCAAAGAGTTTGCCCAGGTAGTCGGCTTTCTCTTTAGCGGTATGGGCCAATGATCCATTGGGATATCGTAGAGGTGGCAAAGAAGAGCGACAGAAGTTTGACTCTACAGATTTGGCCAGCTGCCAGAAACTGCGACCTCCAGCAGGTCGCGCGGCTAAGTCGCGGCCAATCTGAGAGATGCGCTGGGACTCTGCCCTGGCAAACACCTTCCTGCAGACCTTGGAAGCCTTGTTATAGGCTGACTTTAAGGAGTTCGTGTTGGGATCGGAACGAGATCGACCCCTTACCCACGCTCGGTAAGCTGCATTTTTTGATGCAACTGCCGAGGCGCAGTAGCTGTTGTACCAGGGTCTGCTTCTGCAGTTACTGATGACCCCAGAGAATGAAATATAATATTCCATCCCCAGTAGTATCTCATCAGCAACTGCAGCTGCAGACCTGGATGGGTCGTGGTCCTTAAAGCAGCGTTGCTTCCATGGGATGGATGCATAGTATTCGCGCAATCCATCCCAATCTGCTGACGAGTAGTGCCACACAATACGCTCGACGGCCTTACGAGGAGGAGGCAGAGCGCGTGGCACTGTCGTAGCCACCAGGCAGTGGTCAGAACCACCAAGCGGTGCTAAAACTGACATCTTATACCCGGTAGCATGGCTCGTCAACAGTAGGTCCAGCAAGGAAGGTGCATGTCCGGCTACATCTGGTACTCTGGTGTTTTGAGTCACCAGTTGAGTCAGACCGTATGTCAGGGCAAAGTCGTGAGCGGTTTTTCCCGCATGGTCAGTTTTGGGAGAGCCCAGCCATTGAGCATGGTGAGCATTAAAGTCTCCCAAAAACACCAATTCCGCGGTCGGGAACCGCTCCTGCGCGTCATCTGTCGCTTGACTCAGATATTCAAAAAGCTGAGTTGTCTCATAGTCTCCCCGGTGGGATCGGTAGAGGCACACATAGATACGAGACTGATGCCCCAGATCCACATGCACCCAAAGGACGGAAAAGGAAGAGTCCTCCATGTGACGAAGGCGGCGACAACAGACATCATCGCGGACATATAAGCAAACCCCAGCTTTCGCGAGGAAGGACTCTTCCAGCGAGTATCCAGGGTAATGCAGGTATGATGTGTCCGCGGGCTTCCGTATCTGTGTCTCCGTCAGAAAAAGCATTGCCGGGTGAGTCGTCTCCAGATGGTGGTGGACGGCGTTGAGGTTGGCGTTTAGGCCTCGAATGTTTGTGAAGTCAACGCCAAACTCAACGGTGGGGGTGTGCACCGCTGCAAAACGTTTTCCTTTATTTTTTATCGTCATCATGTGGGTTTGGGATAGAACAAAAATTATGAAGAAAAAGAGGAAGAAAAAGAAGGGAAGTGTGGAGAGGCGGTGTCGACGCAGTAGGCATGGAAGCAAACTGAAGGCCACCTTGCCTTGGGCTGTTTGAAGAGAGACATTGGCTGATCCGTCGCACGGAAGGGCCCCCGAACCCCCCCAGGAACGCTTGCCGGGACCCCACAATCCGGTCACCAACCGGCACGTCAAGCGCACCCGGGATTATGCGCAGCATGATAGGGCAGCCAGCCGATGATGGTTGTCATCGGTGGGCCCCTGTACTATACCGCGGGCGGCCAGCGGGACAACCGTTTCTCCGGGTCTCCCTGACCGACGGGTCACCCCTTCTCTCTCAAACAAAGGCTTAGAAACCGACTGTTCGCCCCAACACCACTACGTCGACACCCCCTGCATGCCGGCAATTCAAGTCTGATCCCGAAAAGTGTAAAAACTGTAAACAGCCACTTGACGACGCTTTTCAACTCGAACGGTGGATACCTCCCCGCTCAACAGACTGGGAAAGTTACCACCATCAGTCTGCCTACCACCTATTTGTTGTGCTCAATGTGAGTAAACTGCCATTTGCAATTAAATACAATGCCAGGGTTTTTTATCACAAGGAGAACTAATATTGTACGTTTGCCATGGTGATATTTATACTTAAAATAACACCGCTTGAAACAAAGCGTACTAAATAATATTATGGTATTGGAAGCGCAGAGAGTTGTAGACCCGACCAGAGTCTCTCACCTACAGACTGCTGGTGTAGAAAGACGTGCAGTACGTGATTTTTACATCGCCAACGCTCTGGGTTCCCTCTCAATATCAATATCGTCTTTCAGGTCTTCTGTTACCATATGACCCAAATATTTAAAGGACTTTACGATCTGCAGCTCAGTACCATTTAAAACAACAGGTGGCATATCTTGTGGCACATATAGCGTAGCGTAACTCGACTCGCTAAAATAAATAACAAACATTTGTATATTTTTTTCTTTAGTCAGGAAAACCTCGTCGTTTTCTCCTTCCCACTCTAGAGAAGGAATTGGGAGCTCCTCATGTAAACGCTGCTCGGAAGATGTTCCGTATTTACGTGGCTGAGAAACACGGAACACCGGTACAGTACGGGACCGAGGAGGAACAACGCGACACCAACTACATCAAGCTACTCGGCACCATGAACGATGTCAACGAAGTGCTTGATATGGAACGTAAGTATTATACAGATAAACTATGGCCTAATAATACATAGCATTGGCTTGCAGCTTTATTGCCTGTGCCTTCCTTAGTGAAAAAAAAAACAAATAGAGTCCTTCGCGCCATTTTGCGCGGATATGTCAAGTGTAAGTTTTTGTTTTGTAAATTAATTTACTGTGGATATTGTTGGTCAAAAGTGATGTTGTTTTGCTTAATAATGTTCTACAATGTGAATAGTTGTGGAAAACGATAAATTGTACTTTGAATATGGGCCACAAGTTGCAGTTTATTTTATGCGGTTTTCCCGCGCTGTCAACTCCCTTATTTTACCCGTGTTTGAGCTATAATGCCGCGAGCGACTCCAAGAAAAGCATCATATTCTGCAGCATCTGGAATTTGATGATGACCTCAAAGTCAAAGTGACACGTCATTATTTAAATTATTTAGAATGATTCTACTCCTGTTAGTGAAAGACTAAGCAACGAAGTGGTCCTAGGAGTAAGCTGTTAGCAGAAGACTAACATATTAGCAAATTCCAGAGACCTGTTAATGTTTAATCTGACTGAGAAAGGAATCTGCAAGGAAAACTCAGCTACAGCACATTTACAAATTACAAATGAAACAAATACAGAATTACACAACAACAATAAATATCTTTCAAATTCACCTCATTAACTCATAAAAATGAAAGATATATTACGTCAGACTTGGCTGTATGGGCTAGACCCTTTGCCTTCCCTATCACCTCATTCATCATCCATCGGGAGAAGAGAACAAAAAAAAAACAAGGAGGTCCTTCGCGCCATTTTGCACGGTCATGTCATGTACAACATTTTATAAAATTTCTGCTTTCATATACTTGAATTACAACAGAGATGAACAGTAAAAACATTTATAACGATTTTCCTATTGTACTAAAAACAAGTCTATGATTGAAATGTCAACATTTTATAAAAAATACTCAGATGTGTAAAAATCTCTGAAAATGTTGGTGTGTGCGAGCGAGAGGTATTAAAGGCAAAGCTAAACAACCGTCTTAATTTAGTATTATCATCCTCCAGAGGCTCGTCACGAAGAAGTCGCCCAAACCGAAGGTTGGTTGATGTTGGGAGTGTTACGCGGACGGATCTCTGACGTCATCGCCTACGCTAACACCAAAGGGTTGTACTGCTCTCTCCTGCTCGCACTCGCTCCTAGCGTCTCCAACAAGTAAGGAACAATCATTTTCCACAGGATCCTACGCCAATTCATGCCATCCACATTTATTTCTGGTACAATCGTCTTTGAATCGCGAGTAGTTTCGTGATCTACCACTAGAGGCGCCCTAGTCGGCGATGTACAAAATCTACGCTTGTTAAAATGTTATTTTCTCTTATCCACTTGTTGGTTCCAGCAGATCCGGCCAATAGGTTATATGTATGTAACGTGAATTATTTTATACAAATTTATCTACAATATGATTTTTTGGCTCGGTGGTGCGCGGCTATAAGATCGCTTTCCTTAATATCTTACAAAGGTAGGAATCCCCCCCGACATGTACCCATGAGAAATACACTTTTCTTACGTACTGCAGTCTAGATTTACAAAACCACCGTTCCCGCGAGGATAATACCAACATATGCAATAGTTAATAAATTGTCCAAAAAAAATGATATCAGATCCTCGCCACCCCGTCTGGCCAACGTGGTGAGTGTAGGCCAGATTCTCCATAATATGTTCTGGAAGGCCCATCTCCAGCAGTGGAGGTCTAAGACGCTGTGTTCTAGGGAGCTCTGTAACGAATGTTTTTTTATTTAAATCGGATTATAATTTTGTAATTTCTAAAATAAACATAATTTTATTTGCAGAAACTAAACGCGTGTTAAAAACGCATAATTCTTGGTTTACAATAATGTGACGTCATAGCGCACGAAAAAAAACAAATCTCAATTTATGTGCATTTTAATTAGTTTTTTTTTCAAATTAACAATTAGGAAAGTACTCAAAAAAAGGGGGCGGGGGGAGCTTGGTTTCCCTATCACATTAGAGGCCATTCATTTTTGACGTAAGACAATTTAGGGGGTTTTTTGAGACTTGGGACCATATCACTTCATTTTATTTATAAGGGGTCTCAATAGGTCATACGTAAGATTACAAAGATTATTCCAGTAGCAGATCCACTTTCTGGGTGGGTTTTGAGCGCAATGACTGATCAAAATCTTCAAGATTACATACATATGTATGTACATTATATGTTAGAATGATTTAGAGATAAATTAAATATAATCTTACGGCCTTGTTGTACAATTGTCATCCCTGTTAAATACCCATCAAGCTACTTTCTTCAGTTCAAGTGTTTTTACGATCATTATCCCTTATTTTATTCTCTCCCCGTAAAAAATATACATAATTTGATGTAATATTATGGTTTTTTTAGGTTTTGGAAAGACACTATTCAGCAATACATCACGCGCATGGACAAGTTAATTGCTGAGGGAAAAGGCACTGGCTTAGGTAACTAGTACGAGATTTTAGTATCATTTCAAATCACAGCGCGGTCAGGATTTTATGTCATTTCTAATCACAGCGCGGTCAGGATTTTATGTCATTTCTAATCATAGCGCGGTTAGGATTTAATGTCATTTATAATCAAACAATTAAACGGGTGTTCATATTAATTATTGGTGGTCTAGTAGTTAAGTCAGTTCGCGGAGGTACCGGATTCGATTTATGATCGGTAGACAATAACTTAGTTGCACAGTTACATTAGTTAATTCTGTCGCGTCACTCAGCCATTGAGAACGAATTCGACCGGATTGTAACCACTTTTTGTGTGTTATAGAGGACAACCGTCGTCTGGGAGGTCCCGTCATAGTCTCCGCGGCGTTACATCTCGCAAGTGGAGAGACGGGCGGGGCCGTCAGTCTGTTCTCCTCCCACGGCCTCCACCTGGCCGCTCTCCTCACCGCCCGCGCCCGACACCGAGCCGACCTCGTCTCCGCCGCACTCCACTCTGCTCTCCACTCTGGACTCGCCACACAATACTCCACCGCCGCCGTCATGTGAGTCTCCCCACGGCCTCCACCTGGCCGCTCTCCTCTCCGCCCGCGCCCGACACCGAGCCGACCTCGTCTCCGCCGCACTCCACTCTGCTCTCCACTCTGGACTCGCCACACAATACTCCACCGCCGCCGTCATGTGAGTCTCCCCACCGCCTCCACCTGGCCGCTCTCCTCACCGCCCGCGCCCGACACCGAGCCGACCTCGTCTCCGCCGCACTCCACTCTGCTCTCCACTCTGGACTCGCCACACAATACTCCACCGCCGCCGTCATGTGAGTCTCCCCACCGCCTCCACCTGGCCGCTCTCCTCACCGCCCGCGCCCGACCTCGTCTCCGCCGCACTCCACTCTGCTCTCCACTCTGGACTCGCCACACAATACTCCACCGCCGCCGTCATGTGAGTCTCTCCACCGCCTCCACCTGGCCGCTCTCCTCACCGCCCGCGCCCGACACCGAGCCGACCTCGTCTCCGCCGCACTCCACTCTGCTCTCCACTCTGGACTCGCCACACAATACTCCACCGCCGCCGTCATGTGAGTCTCTCCACCGCCTCCACCTGGCCGCTCTCCTCACCGCCCGCGCCCGACACCGAGCCGACCTCGTCTCCGCCGCACTCCACTCAGCTCTCCACTCTGGACTCGCCACACAATACTCCACCGCCGCCGTCATGTGAGTCTCCCCACCGCCTCCACCTGGCCGCTCTCCTCACCGCCCGCGCCCGACACCGAGCCGACCTCGTCTCCGCCGCACTCCACTCTGCTCTCCACTCTGGACTCGCCACACAATACTCCACCGCCGCCGTCATGTGAGTCTCCCCACCGCCTCCACCTGGCCGCTCTCCTCACCGCCCGCGCCCGACACCGAGCCGACCTCGTCTCCGCCGCACTCCACTCCATTAATCTCCAAATCCTTTCTGGAGTATTAGACCCACCCTAACTCTTGCCAGCAGTTAATTTAAACCTTTAATGACAATTTGTTAATGATTCCACAAGTTAGTTCCACTACCAGGACGGATGGCTTAACGTGGTCTGCTCCTCACGGGAACGGTGGTGTTGTAAATCTATGTCAGATGTACGTAACAGAGGTGTATTGATTGCCGAAGTTTGAACTGACTTTTAATGAATTTAGTCTTCAATATATTTTTTTTCTTTCTTTCCAGCCACATATACCTGAATGACCTTTCCCAAGCTGCAAGATGTCTGGTTAAAATTAAAACTATCGAAGCTTTAACATTAGCTGTCGAAATTGCGCGGGAAAATGGTGAAATGACGTACGCAGATTGTGTTCAGAAAGAAATTGATGTTATGAAAGCTAGAAGTCAGAAGGAAGAACTGGAAGCTTTGCCAAGTCGACTGGAGTTGTTGATGAGAGAAAATCGCGATGTTGATAAGAATGCAGCAGATAGGGAAATGAAAGTTGATCACATTGAGTTGAATGGAACGAAAAAGGAAGAGGTTGCAGACTTAGGAGAAATTAATAATGAAGTTGAATTAAAGTTAAAAGAAGTGAACAAGGATGTTGAATTTAATTTAGAAGAAGTGAACAAGGATGTTGAATTTTAAATTTTCAGTTGAATCTCTTTCTGTATCTAAAGATTGAAATATATCCATGTATCTCGGGAAAATATATTGCTTAAAAATTTGTTTTACAAATATTTTGTAAAAATTCAAATATCCGTATTTTAATTAATAAGTTTTCTTCCTTGATTTTTTCAATTGTTTAAAATATATAAGATATAAGCATACCCATTTGTTTTTTTTTTACTTCTGACAGCTCCATTGGTGAGGTCCTAATGCGTTAATCAACTTTTATAAAGAATTTTTAATATATTTAAGTGATGATTCCGGTTTATATGGAGAATAATCCCATGTCTCGAGATCCCTTCTTCCAACCTAACCATCCAACCCAGGTTGGATATTGGGACTTCACAATGCCATCTTCAAACCTGCTTTGGGTTGGATAATGGGAATATAATTAATTATATTTTTTTCTTCCCATCTTCCAACATGAACTGAAGTACAGTCACTAACAAAAAAGTGCTTACATATGTATATATGTATTTTTAAAATTATATTGTTATTTTTTGTAACCTTTATAACTATAGTATTGAAAACCCTCGTATAAAAGCGCATCGTGCCACTCGGTCCGGGTTCATTAGTAGAAGGAAACATTTCCAATGGAAATTTTATAATTTGTAGAATATTTTTAAGATAAAAAATGAAAATTTAATAAATGCCACGACTTACTACTATTGTCCTATAAATGTATTAAATATGGCCAGATAATTATTTTAATGCAGGTAGTAAGTGTATATACATAATGTGTGTTTATGTATAGTATTTAGTATATTAATATTATAGTATATATAACAGTATAATATGTAAGTGTATGATTAAGTTGTTAATTTTTATTCCTAATTTTTAAATATTTCTTTCATTTTTATTTATTTATTAATAATAGGGTCGCCAACAGTGCCAACAGCTCCCATGCATTTGTATCTAAGGCTAAATCAAAAGTCTGATGCTGCAACTATTATAGGCGACCACCACATGCTATAATAGTTCATCATTGCACCTATAATAGTTTTAAAGTCCCCAAGGTTTGGCTGTCAGATAATGTCTACGGGCAGTCTTTATCATAGATATAGAAAGGACGCGACGATCCTATGTTATGGTCTTTATACTTTGAGCGTAGTTTTAAATAAATAAATTTACTCATTACATTTATCATTCTTGAAACAAGATCCAATTTGTGTGACGAGTTGTACGAGTTATACAAGAATTCAAGCCTACGGTACACGCTATCGTCGATATATACAGATTGGAAGATGGGAAAAAATATATATATATATATAATTATTAGTAAATTCCCACTATCCAATGCGAGGCAGGTTGGAAGAGGGCACTGAGTTCCCAATGGGGAAGAAGGGAATCATTCCATGTTTCATTATAATAACATTGTATTAAAATATTTTAGTTGTTTTATTTGCTTTATATACGGCGTGATTTTGTGTGGTCTTACAGACCAGGGTCACTTTTTCTTTTACTCTTTTTGAGTACGGCTCTTGTGATGGACTTGTCACTTTTTCTTTTACTCTTTTTGAGTACAGCTCTTGTGATGGACTTGTCACTTTTTCTTTTACTCTTTTTGAGTACGGCTCTTGTGATGGACTTGTCACTTTTTCTTTTACTCTTTTTGAGTACAGCTCTTGTGATGGACTTGTCACTTTTTTTTTACTCTTTTTGAGTACGGCTCTTGTGATGGACTTGTCACTTTTTCTTTTACTCTTTTTGAGTACGGCTCTTGTGATGGACTTGTCACTTTTTCTTTTACTCTTTTTGAGTACAGCTCTTGTGATGGACTTGTCACTTTTTTTTTTACTCTTTTTGAGTACGGCTCTTGTGATGGACTTGTCACTTTTTCTTTTACTCTTTTTGAGTACGGTTCTTGTGATGGACTTGTCACTTTTTTTTACTACCACTCTTGTGATAGACTTGTCACTATTTTTTTCTCTTTTTAACGGCGGGGTTGCTTTCAAGTCAAACACAGCAATACTAATGACTTTAAAGCAAAGCTTGCTTTTTTACCGAATATTGCTTAAATTGTATGAAAACCATAGAGCTACGCCAAGTCGAACTACTTTCAAACAGGGTAAATACGTGGCCATATAGTTTATATTTGGAGGTTGTTACGCAAAAAGGATCCAATCCACAAGAAGTTAATTTTGAGTTATATATAGGTCAAGTTGGAATCACAGACTATAAAGGGTGTTGGAATTAAGTTTTTTTTTATTTGGTTCTCTTCTCCCGATGGATGATGAATGAGATGATAGGGAAGGCAAAGGGTCTAGCCCATACAGCCAAGTCTGACGTGATATATCTTTCTTTTTAATGAGGTAATCATCAAATTCCAGATGCTGCAGAATTTGATGCTTTTTCAAGTTGGAATTTAGATTAGTCCAACATTTATTACAATTAGAATATGTCAAAAAATGTATTTTTATATGGATCGTTTCTGATATAAGATATATATCATCCTAAGGACCTGAATAAAATTCATAATTAAATTTCAAACTAAAATAGCCTTTTTGCGTAACTGCTTCCATCTCGAGCTGTGACAGCTGTTTTCTTTAATTGAATAAAAACATAATCGATCATATTTGATTAAATATTTTTAAAGTATATTTCTAATAAAATCAAATACGACGAAGTACCTAGCTAAAGTACGAACTACGAAATGAAATCTGAAAAAAATATATATCTTAAAATTGGTGTGAGGCAAAGAATGTCGATTTACGACGATTTAATTACATGTTATTATTCAATTAAATTGAACTTGAATCTTCTATAGATAGGCGAAATAAAACGACATATTAAAAAGATAAATTATTTATTTTTATATCAATTAAAAATATAATCACCATTGGTAGAGGAATTTTGTACTCTCTTCTAAAATACTTATTATTATTAAAATAAAAATGTGGAAAAATAAATGCAGAAATAATTATTAGTTAAACCTAGTATAAAACATAAGTACACGCTATATTTTATTACTATTACAAAAAAAACATATTTTAAAATAATACAAAGGCACCAATTAACCGAGGCCTCTTTTTTAAAAAAAAAACAATCGCATTCAATCAAAAACATTTTGCTAAACCAGTTAGTTTGAACTGTCATTTATCACAATGAAATAGATGCAAAGGTTCTCACCAAGATGTGAGATAAGGACATGAAGCGAGAAAAGTTTTATCATAGTAGGGTTCTTACCGCCTCCGTGGTCTAGTGGTAACAAACGTTGCCGTGAACTCGGGAGGTCGTGGGTTCGATTCCAACCGGGGGCAAGTTGTACATTGTATAATTTGTCTCGGTCTGGGTGTTTATATGTATAATATGTATATATTTACAAAAAAAAGTTTAATATGTAGTTTATCAACCATATAGTTTCCGTAACACAAGCCTCGTAGCTTACCACGGAAACTAGATGGCGCTGTGTGACCTGTCTGGAAATATTTATTTATTTACCATCACTGTTGTCTTTAACCTGATTAATTTCGAGATATATAAATTTGTTGTGTAATTCTGGAATTGTTTTAAATTGTAAATCTGCTATAGCTGAATTTTCCTTGCAGATTCCTTCGCGTCTTACAGTGACTGTCGCCATATTTGTGAAATAAAAATAGAAGAGACATGTCAAGTGCAAGTTTTTGTTTTGTAAATTAATTTACTGTGGATATTGTTAGTCAAATGTGGTGTTAATTTGTTTAATAATGTGAATAATTATGGAAAACTATAAATTGGACTTTAAGTATGGGGCACAAGTTGCAGTTTTTTTTTTGCGGTGTAAACTCCCATATTTTACCCGACGTATTTCGGCTATAATGCCGCGAGTGACTCCAAGAAAAGCATCTAATTCTGCAACATCTGGTATTTGATGATAGCCTCATTAACTCGTAAAAAAGAAAGGTATATTACGACTTGGCTGTATGGGCTAGACCCTTTGCCTATCCTATCACGCATCGGGAGAAAGTTATTAGTGTGGATTTGACAGCTTGTCAAAAAGAACAGGGGCTGATTCGGCCGAGCTAAGTTTAGCGAAATGTTTATTGAATTATTATTTCTAATACAATAATTACAATATAAAATTAAGTATACATTTGTTCTTCTAATCTCACGTGCGATAATATAATCACTTTAAATGCTACGTGGTGCAATACACCATCATAAAGTTGCTGACGTGTAGACTGACCTAAAGGCAACGAGGAATACTAAAAGCAAATAGTACGCAGAATTACATATACAGATAAATTCTTTATTACACATTTAAAAGTATATAGGCGAGCTTATTGTCTAGGGTGGTGTATCTAATACAACGTGGGTGCATTAAATCACAAATAAAAAAAATCTACTAAAGATCAACTTTTTAATTGTTATTTTAATAGTTATTCTAGTACAATAATTATTCCAGCAGTTACTATAAGGGAGCTGCCACTAAAACTGTTCAAATTAAGAGTCAAACAAATGCTGGTTAATAAATGATTTTATTCTCCAAAAGAATACCTAGACACTAAGCTCGACAAAGTACATCCCTGTACCTACCATGTTTCTGACAAATAAATTATTTAATTTTATTAAAGTACTTATCACATAATATCTCTTTCAGCAAGACAAAAAATATTTTGGATATTAAAAGGTATTGATTGAACTTTGAAATACTTAAGGTCTAAAATACTTCATAAAAATCCTCCATTAGCGAATTTCGCATATTCGTGAGTTGTTTTCTAAAACCTTCGTGCGTTGGGTAATACAATTGTATGTTTTTTCTTAAAATAGGACTAGAACTAAGAACTAGCCCAACAATTTAATAAAGATAATCAGTAACTAGCTGGATCGAAGATCTACGACTGGCGACCGCCAGATATTTTGTAATAACGCACGTTTGGTATTGTCCGTGCTGAAAGGGATGTTAACAAGTACTAATAATTGTAGTGGTATAGTCAACAAGTTTGAAGTTAACACAGAATACATGATGGCCGAGGCACTACAGAATGATCAAATCTTAAGGGTAGTCTTAACCCTCACCACGTATCACCAAGGTACATATATACATACTTTCACGCCAGGTCCCTTGCGGGGTAGGCAGAGACAATTGAGCGCCATTTGACACGATCACGACATACTTCTTTCGCTTCGTCGACATTCATCAATCTCTTCATAGATTCCCTTTTGCCAGTGTTTTATTTATTAAAAACTTTCGCGCACATTCATAATAGTTTTTTTTATAATTTTAACGGGTCTTTACGCGATTTACCTTAGAGACATATTTCTCCCGACGTTTCAGCCAAGTTGCATTGGCCGTGGTCACGGGTCGACTGGAGCTATGCGGTGTAGTCTCGTACATACTGGGCGGCAGATGTAAACCTACCTACTTATCAGTTTTAAGTTTTTAGAAATCACGACACACGACACTTTCAATATCCTTGGCAACACCGGGCGATTTTTCCCGGCGTCGAAAACTACTGTATTCCACGATGAAGATAGCTTATAACCCCCCTCTCGATTGAAATTTTTGTGTTTCTTTATTTGATCGTGGTATGTGAGTCTCGGTATGCCAGGGCCTCTTTCACCCACAACTTTTGCATTATATATCACCCAGATGAAATCACGAACACATCACGTGATTAATGGACGGCCCCTTGGTGCCTAAGGTTTGGCTTTCAAAAAATGTCTACGGACAGATAAGTCTGCCTTTGTACTTAGATAGGCCAGTCTACTTCATCAGCGTGCATTGTCTTGAAGACACTAAAAATCCTACAAAATGGCACCACAACTTATGATAAATTGGCAACATCAGTCAGTTCAATATCACACACAAATCACTTTCCAACAAAAGAGTCAACTCAATCAACACCGGGTTTTGGATTTGCATTATACATAATTGTTACAATAAACGCTTAAAATAAAGTATCATCACGACCGTATCCCTTCCGGAGGTTAAAAACGTATGGAGCGAGTTCACATACAACTTTACTATATAATCATGACAAGTTGCAAGCTCGTCATTGTCTCTAGCGTACTAAGCTCAAGAAATGTCACATATAAGTTAAATGTATTTTTTTTGTGTTCTCGACCAGAAATCGATGCAACACGGTGTCAATTTTAATATACAGGGTATTTGGAAGGGAGCTAAAGTACAGCTCCCTTCCAAACACCCTGTATAATAACAAAAATTGTATAATGAAATACAGAACCCGATTTAAAAGAATCGAATAAGAGGCCGCGTTCGGTTTATAGCAATGTTTTATAATATTGTTTTTTTTTTTTAAATGCTAGGTTTAATAAACGAGCGATGTGGATACTTTTTGACAAAAAACAAAGAGATTTTTGTACCTTTGAAGCTATAATTATATTTATTTCTTTCAGTATGGTTTTAATATGGACCAAAAGCATTATTTTGTCTCTCTAAATCTCTATAAGAAAGAAAGCCAGACTCCTTCGATCACTGGTTTTCTCCACGCGCTGACCAAAAGCGCATCGACGCCTTCGAGATGTGGTGTTGGCGGAAAATGCTGGGAATCTCAAATATCGACTAGACTATCCACCATATGTCTTCTATCCTACTAAGACACTCCAGTACTTCGGACACAATGCCAGAAAAGAAGGAGAGAACTAGTATTGCCCAATCTTGGTCTTGCTTTGATTACTGATATGGTTGCAAGACCAAGACTACCCTAGTCTGGGTTTTACGCAAGACTCATGCACAGACTTTTAAATAAATTTTGCTAAAGAGTTTATTTTTTTTTGGGGTTAGGTTTTTGTTATCATTAAATTTTAATTGCGTCGTGTCCGTAATTTTTAACATTTCATTGTTCCTAAGAAAATAAATAACGTTTAGGTATTTGGAACTTGGGAGAGCTCGTTTGCAAATAATTTAATTTATTTGTGATATTACTCAAATTTAGTACCCTAAAGTCATTGCGGAGAGAGATTTACAATTGGAAAATAAAATGTATATTGAGTCAGAGTAACTAGTAGCGAGACTCTTAGCAAGACCAAGACTGGCTAAGAGTCTTGGTCTTGCTTTGGGCAACACTAGAGAGAACCTAAAAAAACTCCTTGTTACTGACAAAGCCATCAACACTAGCGTCCATGATGCTGACGAATGGCGCAGCATCAAGTCGCACGCCAAGTCACGACCCTTAGTAATAAGGACATACGATGCAAGAAGGAAAACAAATCAAATTACTAGTACAAGTAATAAACAAACTATGTTTATGACATCTGTCAAAAAGTAACATCAACCATGCTAGAAGTGATTAAATATTGTGATTTAGCATTTTTATGATCACATTTATTAAAACGAACGCGGCCAGATTTTTTTATTTATTAAAATTAGCTATCTAACTTATTTAAATCAAATACAAATCAACAATCATTATTTTTTATGCCATTTTAGCAACTTTGTCTAGAAGTGACGAAATGCTTTAGGAATGAATCATTTTTTTATAGACCAGCACATAATATTCCAATTAATTCTACACAATAAAGAAAATATGGTATTAATAGTGTAGATGAGCACTGAATGTTTTATTTTCAAAGGGTAATTCTTCCAGATAATTTGAATCTACCGACTGAAGGTATCAACCGGTAGAACACGTGATCCTACTGACTAAACGTATCAACCGGGTAGAACACGTGATCCTACCGACTGAACGTATCAACCGGTAGAACACGTGATCCTACTGCCTGAACGTATCAACGGGTTCAGTCGGTAGGATTAATATACCTAAAATAATATTTAGGTCTTCTTGTTTTTATTATTATTAAGACTTGGGAAATTAAATTGTATTGTTTTCGTTGCACTTACGGGCAGTTCGAGAAGGGCTGAATAATATGGTCAAGACGGGGTGACTTTGTATGGTTTTACGTTAGACTAATTGTTATAACTGTCAAATTCAAAGTAGAGAATTTGTATGAAGGCAAAAAAAAAATGTTACTTCCTACATACGTTTTCTTAAGAAAAGTCGTAACATAATAGTATAAAGTAAAAAAAGTCACCCAGTATAATGATATGGCCATGTGATTGGTTGTTTGTGACACGTGGCTAATATACATACGTTAAATATTTCAAAAGATAATTTGCCTTTCTAGTCTAATTATTATTGTCTTCTGCAGCGTTCTCCCTACCTATAAAAGTGTTTATGTAGTGTGTTCTTGTGGCTGCATGTTCTCCCGGTCGGCCTGCGTGTTCTCCCGGTGCTCTTTCCCCCTCTTCCTGCAGAGTCGTACTAATTTTTCGTTGGTTTTCATCAACCTTTGGTTCTCCCGCATTATATCAGTTATATGTTGATGCTGAAATTACACATACAAAATAGACAATGAAAATAGTGCTAGGTTTGCAACACTACAATATACAACGTGGAATTTATTAAAGAGCAAATATTTTTATATTAGAATCTAGAATAAAAATAAAGAACTATGTGCTTTTTAATTTAATTATTCAGTAATAAAGTGTTAAGTTACGATGCAGATAAGTTTTCCTAAAAATATCGCCATTCATACAGAGCCGATTCAATTAGGTGGCGAGAGAGTCGACTCTAGACTGTGGGCGACAGAGTCGACTCTAGACTGTGGGCGACAGAGTCGACTCTAGACTGTGGGCGACAGAGTCAACTCTAGACTGTGGGCGAGAGAGTCGACTCTAGACTGTGGGCGAGAGAGTCGACTCTAGACTGTGGGCGAGAGAGTCGACTCTAGACTGTAGGCGAGATTAATAATAACCCTCCCAAGCCTCTAGGTATTATTCACGATTTGTAGACGCGGCCTCATTCACCATGCAGTAGTGTTTTGTTTTTCAGATAATGATTTTTAACTTTAAATAAAGTAAAGTATCATCACGACCGTTTCCCTTCCGGGGTGGTCAGAAACCACGCTCATAAATAAGCGGATTCACATTTAGCCAACTTTACTATAAGCCAATCATGACAAGTGGCAAGCTCGTGGATGTCTCCAGCGTACCGCCTGACAGTCAATGTAAGTACCCTCGGTCGGTATGCCCCACAAATCAGCGCTGATGCGCGCCACCTATCGGACAACAGTAGTACTATGACAGAAACTTTCATACAACATATTCCCAAAGATTCATCCCGATCAGTCAAGTAGTTTTGAAATGTATAGGGAACATACATACACACAGACATTCATTTATATACATATAGAATAATAGCATAATTAAAATACTAAGGCTGAGTTTTGACTTAGAGAGCGGTGGTGCCACGGTTGTAAGAACACTTTCCTTAACATCCTAAAAAGGTGAGTTTGAACCCCGGCATGTACCAATATCACTTTTCTTACGTACAATTCGCACTCTTAATAATCTCAAATCAAAACTGTGTACAGTGTCATTTTTAAATGCTAAGGGCACAAGAAGGAATTATACATATCTTCACGCCAGATCCCTTGCGGGGTAGGCAGAGGCAATTGAGCGCCATTTGACACGATCACGACATATTTCTTTCGCTTCGTCGACATCCATTAACCTCTTCATACATGCCCTTTGGTTACGAAGACCTATTAATATGGTGAATTATCTAAGTAAATATATCTTAAAATACCCAATAAAGAACAAATCTGCAGAATTTCACATTTACAACTTAAATAATATGTTTTTTTTTTAAATAAGCTGGAATGTAAAAATCCAGAATCTTTAAATGCAAATTCCCAAAAAAAATATTTTTGGTATATTGTCTTTGTATTACTAACGGTGCCATTTGTCATAGATTTACAACATCACAGTTCCCGTGCCTTGGTGAGCACGTTAAGCCGTCGTCGGTCCCGGTTCCACTAATACCAACTTGTGGAATCGTTAATAAATTGTCATCAGACCCTCGCCAACCCGTCTGGCAAGCGTAGGCCAAATTCTTCGACAATTCTGGGAATGGGCTATGATGATGATGATGATTACATGAGTATTACCTGTACAATAGCACTGCCAGTGTCCACATACACAGTTTTGCTGACGCTCTGCATAGTTTCTATTTGCTGGAAAAAAAAAATTACCTCTGAGTATTATTTAGAATACGATAATTGTTGACTACAGTAAAAAAATATGTGTTATAATAATCTTTATTTTATCAGAGTACCTAAAATCTATCTAAGAAGTTTTAGAGATATTGGTATGTTACCTCCATAACATTTGTCAGTGTGAGTGACGTCACTTAATAGTAAATAAGACCATTCAAATAAAATTTGCTATCTAACTTATTTAAATCAAATACAAATCAACAATCATTATTTGTTATGCCATTTTAGCAACTTTGTCTGGAAATGGCGTTGGCGGAGAATGTGAGGCATATCATGGACGGAGTTCCGAACCAACAAATCCATCCTGGAGGAACTGGAGATAGGACAGCATCTTTCCTCCATCGTACAATCACGCATTCTCACTTTATTTGGACACGTGTCGCGGCACATCCATTGAGCGCCTTGTAGTTCAGGGGAAAGTCGATGGCAAGAGAATGCGTGGTAGGTCTCCGATGAGATGGACTGACCAGGTTAAAGCAGCAATGGATCACACCCTACATGAGTGCTCCAGGAAGGCTGCAGTTCGAGACAAGTGGCGACGGCTTGTTAAGCGTGCCACTGAAACTCAAGACCACTCTGCCAAGAGTGTAACGACTAAGAAGAAATCTGGAAGTGACGAAATCCTTTAAGATAGAATAATTTTTATTATAAAAATATTTTTATCAAAATAATGTAAAATAAACTATAAGTAAAAATGTCTGTATGGCGAGGCTAATACGTTGGCAGAAACAATTGCCAGTTTTCCTGTCTCCAGACTTTTCCGTTAGCTGTTTGGACAACTCCTTGGCCATACTCTTTGCTGAGTGTCCTCATGGGCCCATCGTCTCGACCCCAAACAGCAAATAGATATGTTAGTGTCGTAAATTAGTTGTTTATTTACTATTACGTGACGTCATCCGGCAGCCATTTGCAGCTGCGGTGATCCGAGCGAATATTCGAAAACGATATTTTACAGTAGATTTTAAGGCGAATATTTTACCAGGAATTATACCAGGTACCTCCGAGTCTAAATCCACGGACTTAACTGCTAGACCTCGGAGGCAGCAGTAGAAAAGAAGAGTTCTTTGCGCCATTTTGCACGGACATATCAAGTAAGTTTATAAATAAATAAAAATCCATTTATTGTCACATAACAACATCACATAGTTTTACAATTTCGAACAATATGTGACAAAAGGAATCAGGTGTCAGCTGTTGTCGTGCAGCAAGTACTTAGACCTACACGATGCTGTTTTTCAAATTGTTTGTGTTCTCACGTAGTAATAATATATATATATATACTTAATTTTAAGTAAAGTATCATCACGACCGTTTCCCTTTCGGGGTGGTCAGAAACCACGCTTTTTTTTTTTTTTCAATTTAGCCAACTTTACTTTAGGCCAATCATGACAAGTGACAAGCTCGTCGTCGAGAAATATCACAAATGAATTAAATATTAATTAAATGTATTTATATACATTAATAAATATTTTCGTGTCCCGATCAGGAATCGAACCCGGTACCTCCGAGTCTTAATCCACGGACTAAACCGCTAGACCACGGAGGCAGTTAAATTTTATTGTTTTGTTAATAAGTTTACTGTAGATATTGTTAGTCAACAGTCGTGTTGTTTAATAATGTAAATAATTATAGAAAAAGATAAATTTAAATCAATATATAAGGCAGAAGTTGCAGTTTATTTTTGCCGGTTTGACCCGACGTGTTTGGGCGGAACTTGGAATTTGATGATCCCAACTCGGTTATGGACAAATATATGAATAAATTACGTGTCTAGGACTGATGTATTCTGTACAAGTTTCTTTAAAGAAAACTATTTATTTTTTATGTTTAAAATACCAACCTTCTTTAGGTTTTCAATTTCTAACGCCATAGAACTTTCACAGGTATCTGAAATCATAACATTATATTAATGGATTTAGAAAACATCTAATATATTTGGGTTGGCAATTGTACCCTCGCCAACCCGTCTGGCCAGAGCGTGGCGATTGTAGGCCAAATTCTTCAAAATTTTCTGGAAGGTCAAACTCCAACAGTGTAGGTTTAGGACTGTTTTTTAGGGGCTGTGATTATGATGATGGAGAAGCTAAAAATTTTTGACACTTCCGACATATGGACAAAAGTTATTTATTTCTATCAATAGATTAACATATTAATCAATCAAAATATCTTTATTTTCCAGAATACTGTGTACAAAATAATAATGTAATCTTATACATAATTTCCGACGCATTCTACCGCTAGCGGCGTGAAAGTATTAAACATTTATGTTATAAACTTAATATTACATACACATGTATATATATATATATATATATATGTACATCATTATCATCATCATCAGCCTGTGTCTCTCCACTGCTAGTTGGGATGTAGAAGGGAGCCACTGCAGCAACCCTCATCCAACCCCCTCCAGCGACCCTCCTTAGGTCATCCGTCCCATTCTGCGTCGTCCCGTACGTGGTCTCCCCTCCAGAACCCGTTTGCCCCATCGGTCGTCGGTTCTGCGGCAGATGTGTCCGGCCCATTGCCACTTCAGCTTGCTAATTTTGAATGCTATGTCAGTAACTTTGGTTCTCTGACGAATTTCAACGTTTCGAATTCTATCCATCAGAGAAATACCAAGCATAGCTCTCTCCATAGTCCGCAGAGCGACCTGCTCCGTACGACATTACGGGGAGGACGCACTGGTTGAAGACTTTTGTCTTCAAACACTGTGGGTATGGATGTGTAAATGTACATGTGTATGTAATATATTCATCAATAATAACTATATATATACGGGTTCGAATCCCACCGGGGGCAAGTTGTACATTGTATAATTTGTCTCGGTCTGGGTGTTTATATGTATAATATGTATATATTTACATAAAAAAAAAGTATAATATGTAGTTTATCAACCATCTAGTTTCGGTAACACAAGCCTCGTAGCTTACCACGGAAACTAGATGGCGCTGTGTGACCTGTCTGGAAATATTTATTTATTATTTACATATAAAATTACTATTATATATATATATATATATGTTTAATTTTACTTTATTATAATGTCAATAGTTATTTTATTTTAATAATTTAAAATTTGATGTCAAATAAATACAACTAACATTGAGCAATAATAAATAGTTGGTAAGTCTATAATGTCAAATTATCATCGAAAAATTCCTTGTTTGAATAATATGCTTTTTGCACCAGAAGTTTAAATAACCTTCTTTGGAATTCATTGTCTCTTAACTGTATCAATTCATAGGGAAAATGGTTATAAATCCGTATTGCCATGCAGTAACAGTTCCTAGAATAACACTATGGTATGGTAAAGTCCGCAGAAATCATTATAGCTAAAAATTTGTTAATTGCATGGGCCTAGAGAGGTACGCGCAGGGAGGGGCAACTTGTGCCTCGTGGATCGATTGTCAAGTTATTACTGTCAAGCAATTTTTGATTTTTATATATTTTTGTCTCCGTGGTCTAGCGGTTAAGTCCGTGGATTTAACCGCTACATTAATATTTTTGTGTCCCGACCAGGAATCGAACCCGGTGCCTCCGAGTCTAAATCCACGGACTTAACCGCTAAACCACGGAGGCAGTTTATTTATCCAGTGTATTTATCTTTTAGATAATTAAAAACGCGACAGTGTATAGTTTTTGCATAAATAATGGCCATTTTCGTGGCTAAAGTATACCTGAGCTGGAGATATCCCGATGTTGGTCATGAAAGCTCCGTCTCTTCTCCTTGCTCCGGTCTTGGAGGGATAAAACTTTCTCCTAAAAAAAGTAACCGTATTTCACTATCTGCATTGTTCATTAATAAACATAAATTAATTTATGACTAATTAACACCCGCCATCTTACACCCGTATGACGTTTTCTTAACGGTTCCTTCCAGCTGTCAATCGAACATTAAGTCTATCCCCTCGTTCCGAGACACGATAATAGTAACCTAAGCACGCTTGAAGGTGTTCCGAGACGTGTAGAAACTGTTTTGCCAAAGCTATGTGACGTCACAAATGACATTATTCCTCGCGCTAGACTGCTCACGATATCGAGGTAGATCGCTCTGAGCGCTGTCGGTTTTTTGTCATTATGTCGCGCAGCATTTTCAAGTTTATTTAAATTAGGTTTTCTTTAAAATTATTTAATACTGTAATTCGTTTATACTGTTTCTATATTACTTCTTAAACAAATCTATAATTAATATTTAAGTAGAAATTGAAAAAAAAAATATATGTCTGTTACACGGCAAGTTATTTTAAAATACCAAAATAAGTTAATAATATTAAACTTTACACATATAAAGATAAATAAACCGAGAGATGTATATTTATCTTCCATACATTAAAAAAAAAACTATTTTAATGAATGAAAATGTGATTTAGACCGTTCCGAGTTGATATCACGCTCTGAGCATCCAAATCGCGATATATGTTTCGGAACGACAGTCAGTGTCAAGCGCTCTGAGCATGATTCGGAATGAGGAGTATGAAATCGAGACGATTAAAATAAGCGTCTAATGTACCATCTTACGGATAACCATCAAATTAAACTGTCGGCTCTATTTTTAACTTTCATCATTACAGCCCCTAGAACACAGCGTCCTAGACCTCCACTGCTGGAGATGGGCCTTCCAGAACATATATCTGGAGAATTTGGCCTACACACAGTTTATTTGACAGTTCTGTTCCTTGCCTTATAGCACTTTCCAGGCAGGACAAATGTGTTGCACTTGTGTAACCTTAGACTTAGCCGAATTCCGGTGGAAATGTATGGTGGTAAATAAAAAATAGACCCATCATGACAAGTGGTGAGCTCGTCGATGGTTGATGATATGGTTTTTTGATCTTACTACACTAACGTCTGGGCCACGTTCTAGTAGGGGAGATCTAGAACCATTATTTTCAAAGTCTGACTCACTAGAGCGTTCTTCGGGAGATTGTTCTCAGCGCGCGTCCCAGTCGAAACCACGAAACTGATGCTTCATGTTAGCATTTTCATCATTGTAGTCACTGTAACTATCCCCGCTTGAATCTAAATCAGTCTCTTTTTGAGATGTTTGCATCTTGCCGGATATTTTAGCTATAGGATAAACTATTTCCGATCCATAATTCAAATAGTTGCTACATCCTTCGCTTTTTGGACATAAATTTAAATGCAGGCCCCAAGTAAGGCATTTGCTAGGAGGTGGGATCACGGCGTTTTTGGGATTTTTCAGTACTTGTCCGCCGATTGTTTCTGCGCTATTGAGATGGGGAGATAAATTCGATACACTGGGAGGTGGACAACCTATCTCTAAGGCGGTGCTTTTTATCCTTCGAACGCCAGGATTTACACCTATGGAGTTATTTTCATTGTCAGCTGGAGGAGTTTCTGTTTTTTCTAACATATAGGCTCCAAGTTCAACGCTGGCAAAGAAACCGGCGTCAGCATTGTTGGAATGTCGGCGCATGTGGGATACTAGTTGTGCGGTGGAGTTTAGTAATGGCAGTTGTATGGTAAGGACATTGTGGAGTTTGAATTTCTCCTCATGTTTGAAGATTGTGCTGTGGCGAGTGCCATTGCGGATTTGGTACAACTTTGGTACAACGTAGGAATCGACCTGGTATCTCTGCGTCTAAATCCACGAACTTAACCGCTACACCATGGAGGTAGTTATTATTTAAAAAGCTAATATTTATTTTCTTACCATAATAAATAGTTATTTGTGCATCCCGAAAAATGGATGTAATTTTATTTCCTAGTAAGTTGATTGATTACATTTCTTAAAAATACATTAATTTGGGAGTGATTATTAAAAATTGTTTTATTCGTTAATTAATGACTAACCTCTAGTTGCAGTTTGCATTGAGTGAGTGTGTCGCACTGTCGGTCTCTCTCTGCGAGTAGTGCCGTCCTTGTCAGGCACGCGTCGGACAGTTCCCGACACTTTTCCTTCAGTTCCAACACTTCTTTCTTGGACTTTGTCAACTGATCGCTTATTAAATCCAGTTCCCTAGTACAAATATATAGTTTTTATAATAGGGTATTTGGCACTATGAAATATCATTCATCATCATTACATCGTCCTAGACCTCCACTGCTGGAGATGGGCCTTCCAGAACATATATCTGGAGAATTTAGCCCACACTCGCCACGCTGGCCAGACGGCTTTCAACTTTAATAAATTAAGTACTTACAAATTAATCATTTTAGGCAACTAACAGGATTCCACATATAATATTAAAAACTGTGACAAGTGATACAAAATAAAAGAAGTAAAAATTAAAAAGGTAAAAATACATATTTAAAAATTATTGACCGCCTCCGTGGTCTAGTGGTAACAAACGTTGCCGTGAACTCGGGAACCCACGACGGGTTCGATTTCCACCGGGGGCAAGTTGTATATTGTATAATAAGTATATATTTACAAAAAAAAAGTATAATATGTAGTTTATCAACCATCTAGTTTCCGTAACACAAGCCTCGTAGCTTACCACGGAAACTAGATGGCGCTGTGTGACCTGTCTGGAAATATTTATTATTATTATTATAATGTAAGATTGCATCAAATTTGAAAAAAATAAAAACTAAATCCTAAATTTCAGTTAAACAGATATAATAATATAATGTTATAATTACTTCTACACTTATTATTATTATTTTTAATTATGGTGCATACATGTAATGTCAATTTTTATGACAATTCATTAACGATTCCACAAGTTGGTTTTAGTGGAACCGGGACCGACGGCTTAACGTGCTCTCCTCCTCACGGGAACGGTGGTGTTGTAAATCTATGACAAATGTACGTAAGAAAAGTGTATTTCTCAATGGTACATGCCGGGTGGGTTTGATCCGACCTTTGTAGAATTTAAGGAACGCGTTCTTTCAACCGAGCCACCACTAAATTTATTATTATTTTATATATTCATTTAAGGTTAAGACAGTGTTATGATTCTTTTGTTGGGTATGACTGACCTGGTGGCAGAATCCCTCTCTATTCTCCTGTGTAACTTGGATAGTTTGTGTTGTAGTTCCCGGTTGTGTCGTTGCAGGTCCGCTACCTCGGAGCCACTCGTGTCACCAGCGGACCGTCGAGGACTTGTCGAGTCTAAAGCATTCAAATGTTATAATTATTTATGAAGGAGATTTGATTTACGTTGCACAATTTAAAAACATAAATTTAACTTTCAATTCCGTTAACAGACAATGAAATAAATAACAAATCAGCTTGGCAACAGCCATGACTCCATTTTGTTTCGATTTGGTTTTGACCATTTAGGGTTACCAGTATAAATATATATTTTTTTAAATACTAAAATAAATTATTAAAACGCAGAGTATAAAACTACATAACAATCGTAATAATTTAAATAAAGATACTAAATATTAAATATTATCGATTAAATAATAAATATAAACAACAAAACTGATTAAATACGCAGAAATATTATTCGTAACCGTCAATAAAAAGAATTATCGGCAACTCTCGATTTCCCAATGCAAAAGAGTAATGTGTGGAATGATATGTCAATTCAATGTGACAACACTTATTTTTTTAAATTTGAGTACAAAACAATAAAATTTTACTATTTTTTTTTAAAGTGCAATTAAAGTATATTTGCTTTTTTTAAAATGGTGTAATCAATTATAATTCCTTATAATAATTTGTAACATATGGGAGATTGTTAAAGCGTAATAAATAAAAATCCTCAACTATTTGATTTTCGATGACACTTTAGTTCCAGTTCGTAGGCAAGTAGAACATCACACGTGGACAATAACTAATGTAGTTCCGGAACAGAACGTAATTTAAGATTGATCGACACAAAGTTAGTAGAATTGGACTTAACAGCAGCGTGTGTATTTAAAATTTCGCGCACATTCATAATAGTTTCTATAATTTTATCGGGTCTTTACGCTATCTACCTTAAGAGTCATATTTCTCCCGACGTTTCAACCAAGTTGCATTGGCCGTGGTCACGGGTCGACTGAAGCTATGCGGTGTAGTCTCGCACATACTGGGCGGTCGATGTAAAACTACCCACTTATCAGACCTATTTTTCCCGGCGTCGAAACCTATTGATTACTGAATAGCCCCTCTGAATTGAAATTTTTGTGTTTCTTTATTTCGATCGCTTCACGTACTATTCTAGGGTAATAGTGACGATCGGAGGAAAGTATCTTTGGGTCATGCAGCTTAATCCAATGATTTATGCCACTATTTCCATTAGGTGTTTTGCTATTGCTGACTTGTTTATTTAGCAGTTTTTTACAGCTGCTATATGTACCTTGACCCTTTCGACTATCGTGCGCTAAGTTTGGCCAATATATGAACTCACACAGCTGCAGTCAACTTTATATACACGCCAGGAGAAATATGTCTCTAAGGTAAATCGCGTAAAGACCCGATAAAATTATACCTGTGGTTCCGTTAGAGTTTTGTGCACAAGTACAGTCTTGTAATGCGGCAGTCAGCTCCGCAATTTTATTCTGAAAAAGAAAAAGAAAAAACATGAATTATAATCGATTTAACGCTTCCATTTTCTCCTCGGACCTGGATATTAAAAATGGGATTTTATACATTTTATAATATACTTTTATATATAATGTAATATCGATATACTAAATACTAATACACACACAAAAATATACATATATACACTTATTAACATTGTTGGGAGCTATTTAAAAAAAAAGGTTTTTGAACGAAGATCTGGTAGACGCTTGCCTTATGTTCACATAGTAATCAAAAATATGTTTATTTTAAAATCACAGTAGCCATATAACTCAACCGATTTGTCCACGTGTTATTTATTAGTTAACGCAAGAACCAGAAGAAAGTGTGATGAAGGTTTCGGAAGGTAGGCAGAGAAACTCCTTAACCAGTAATTCAAGACCCATCAAGTTTGGGCTCTAATAAAAGTTCACTACGAGCTCTTTGATTACGAGTGGTCAAATATAGTAATATGACTTGAGCAAAGGAGCAGAACTGTGATGACTTAGTTGTAAGAACGCTTTCTTCAAATCCTTAATAAAAAATTGTTTAAATGGTTCAAACCCCCACGGCACGAGAAATAAACTTTTCTTACATGCATTTATCATAGATTTACAACACGTTAAGCCGTCGGTCCCGGTTCCACTAATATCAACTTGTGTAATCGTTTAATTTTTTTTACGTTAACGAGGAAAGATAGGCAAATTTATCCTTGAGGTATTTCAGTGTCGCAGACTCGTTTAGAACAGAAAAAAGGAGACAGAGAACTCTTAGATTTCTGCGACAACGAATTGGTAGCCACTTCAACTTAGCACGATATTCAGAGATGTTATCGTATTTACGTAAACGAAGATGAACAGGATACACGCGTTAAGTAACCGGTCCATTTTGTTGAGCAACATCTCTGACAGATCAATGCTGCAAACATCACCATAGTCAAGGAGAGGAAGAAGAAGACTTGACAAGACATCAAATACGAGAAGAAGAATAAAATAAGACTGTAGTATTGTGGCTACATGACAGAAATGGAAAAAATACGACAAATTACGACTTTTTTGGTATAAGTTAGAAAGGAAAGCATTTTGTTCATGCAAGATTAAAATAGCTAAAAATAAGTGGCAAAACTTTTCTTTAGAGATGTTATTGTACCTGTAAGGTTTCCTTGTCGTGTTGCAGCTTGTCGCACTGTTCCTCTCTCTGCTGGAGATAAGTGGAGCACGTCTCGCATTCCTCGTCCAGTTCCTTGTTCCTAACCTTCAGCTGCTCCAGTTCCACTGAAGCCTCTTCTAAACACGCCTTTAGGCGAGTCATTTCACTGCAACATATTCCTTAATCATTATTTATATATATATAGTTATTATTCTCAGGCACTATACCCTTATTAGCAGACTGTTCCTTGCTAATAACAGTCAGCTATTTCAGCAATTTTTATTTTTTAATTAAATATAATCGACGGCCCATGGCGCATGGCGCGCGATTTCATAGCCTGATCACGTTGACATTCCCCGGCCTCAGCCGCGCCTGCTCGTATTAAAAATCAACCTATAATAAAGGTTCCACACGCCCTGCACGTAGTCACGTGCAGCGAATGCTATTTTTGTTTGGAGGCCAACACCTCGTTACAAATTCGCGTCTTCCCCCAGAACTGAGGTGGCGGGGGTTGATTGAGGCGAAACTATCTAACGACAGCTAGAAGGTTTCCAGTTTCTGTGTAACGTTGGTTTGTTGTAAATGGTCCATAAGTTATGTAATGGTATAATATGTAGTATTAGTATTTAATATATTAAAATTGAATAAATTAAGCAACAAATAGCGTTGATAGATAATTACTAGTACTTACGTAAGGTTGGTGTTGTTGGTGAGTTTATTGTGGTATTTCTCTACAAGTGCCTTTAATTCCCTATTTTTTCTACGAAGTTCCTGAATCGCGTCGGTCAACTTTTTGTTCTGTTCCACCTGAAGGTCAAATGACATTCGGTCCACCACCAAGGTGTGACGATTCCACCAATCTACAAATATATTTTTCATCGTAAATAATTTCTCACAAATAAACCCAACGTTGTAGGAACGCTCTTTTATACCCCCGGCATGTACCAATGAGAAAAACACTTTTCGTACGTATTTTATTTATTTATTTATTCGAAGAGAAAGAACAGAGACAGGCAGTATAAGAACAATTAAGAAACAATACAGTAGGAGCTATTAGAATTATAAATTATCGTCATAGATTTACAACACCACCGTTCCCGTGAGGAGGAGAGCACGTTAAGGCGACGGTCCCACTTCCTCTAATACCAACTTCTGGAACCCTTAATAAATAGTCATTAAAAAATGACATTAAATCCTCGCCAAGCCAGCGATTGCGACTAAGTAACGAAATAGGGTACTGGTCGTAAAGGAAATCTCAATTTTGTCACAATTCGTTGTTTGATAGACATAGACCGCCTCCGTGGTCTAGTGGTAACAAACGTTGCCATGAACTCGGGAGGTCGTGGGTTCGATTCCCACGGGGGGCAAGTTGTACATTGTATAATTTGTCTCGGTCTGGGTGTTTATATGTATAATATGTATATATTGACAAAAAAAAGTATAATATGTAGTTTATCAACCATTTAATTTCCGTAACACAAGCCTCGTAGCTTACCACGGAAACTAGATGGCGCTGTGTGACCTGTCTGGAAATATTTATTATTTATAGACGGCTAGTGAACAATAAGTTACCTTCATCGGTGTTGACAGCAACGTGTTGTTTGATGACGTCACGCTTCTCTTCAGTAGTATATCTCACCAGTTGTTCCGACAACTCCGCTACTTGTTTCTGAAAGATATAATAGTGTGGACTAAAGTTTGGACAAGAAACACCTTAAAAATACATGGATTTAAAAAATAGTTAAGTTACATCACGACTATTTCCCTTTCGGGGTGGGCAGGAACCACGCTTATAAATCAGCGGATTCACATTTAGCAAACTTTACTATAGGCCAATCATGACAAGTGGCAATGCGATAACTCCAGCGTACCAAACTCGAGAAATATCACAAATAATTTAAACATTAAATAAAAATATTTATTTAAATATAAAATTCCACGCCAACCCGTCTGGCCAGCGTTGTAGGCCAAATTATCCAAATATATGTTCTGGAAGCTCATCTCCAACGGTGGAGGTCTAGGAAGCTGTGTCCTAGGGGCTGACTAATGAAGAATGAATTTATTTAAATAAATAAAAATATTGTGTCCTAACCGGGTTCGAGTCTAAATCCACGGACGAAGGCAGTTTTACTTACCACAAATTACTTACAGTAAAAACAGTGGGTTATATAGAAAAACAGCCGTCCGGTCTGATGGATCTAGTGACCTTGCTCTAATTTCCTAACCACGACGAGCACATGTGAGTAACCTGTCTTCTCTGTACCAGTTATAATGTGATCTCCAACTCTTGGTTTTATCAGGTTTAGGTTTCTTGTAGCTTGGCAGCTGGCTGAGTGAATAATTATAAGTGGCACAAAATTCCAAATCACAATTCCATCCACTTTATTTATAAATACTGTAGTTTTTTGATTTTATATCGTGTTATTTTTATTTTTATTATACTTGTCTAAACTGTTTTCAAATTTATTGATTATGCATGTTGATCACGAATACCTTTGTAAGCAAGAGTGGGGCTCCCTGTATCACAGACCTTCTGGGTCATAGTACAGGGATCCCCGTACTTACTGATTGATGTATCTAGGTTTTTAAGTCAATAAACGTTTTTATTATTATTATTATTATTATCCACGAACACACAACAAGGACTGTCACTTCGCAATTTACTAGCAGCTATGTTTTCTCGGGTTTGGTTTACAAAAAACAAAGATGCGATTTTTTTTTTATATAAATCTTTTACTTAATGTTCTGCCTCCGTGGTCTAGCAGTTCTGTGGATTTAGACGCAGAGGTACCGGTTTTGACTCCTGGTCGGGACACATCATCATCATTACAACGCCAGGAACAGAGAGTAGCACTGACACATGACTCACCTCGAGCCGGAGCTTCTCCTCGTTGAGAGAGTAGCACTGTTCGTCTCTCTCTCGCAGGTAGGCGGCGCAGGTGTCGCACTCCTCGTCCAGCTCGCTGCATCGCGCTCGCAACTCCTCCAGCTCGCGGACACATGACTCACCTCGAGCCGGAGCTTCTCCTCGTTGAGAGAGTAGCACTGTTCGTCTCTCTCTCGCAGGTAGGCGGCGCAGGTGTCGCACTCCTCGTCCAGCTCGCTGCATCGCGCTCGCAACTCCTCCAGCTCGCGGACACATGACTCACCTCGAGCCGGAGCTTCTCCTCGTTGAGAGAGTAGCACTGTTCGTCTCTCTCTCGCAGGTAGGCGGCGCAGGTGTCGCACTCCTCGTCCAGCTCGCTGCATCGCGCTCGCAACTCCTCCAGCTCGCGGACACATGACTCACCTCGAGCCGGAGCTTCTCCTCGTTGAGAGAGTAGCACTGTTCGTCTCTCTCTCGCAGGTAGGCAGCGCAGGTGTCGCACTCCTCGTCCAGCTCGCTGCATCGCGCTCGCAACTCCTCCAGCTCGCGCCGACACGACTCCAGCGAGCAAGATAACAATGGGCTGAAGATGTTATAAGTATATGTAACAAGTTGTATTTAAAAAGTACACAAATACGACATCTTAAGTTTCATTGTACCTGCTGTTTCTCCCGTTACTGCCAGTCGAGGCGCGCAACGTTCTGTTCTTGCTTGAGTCATCATCTGTACAACATCAGATCATAAAATAATTCACATTCCAATAGTTACAATAACATCTATATTTGAATCATGGAGAACAAATAGGTGGTAGGCGGACTGATGGTGATAATTTACCCAGTCTGCCGGAACGGGAAGTATCCACACGTCATGCCCAGACAAGCCGGCATAGTGTTAGGGACTAATGTCAGTCACGAGTGTCTAATTCCAGTTGCAAACATTCATGAACCTTGCGCGCCACTCTCCATCAGGTGGGCGCTAGGCCACATGTGCCAGTATAAAATATAATATATGTATATTAAAAAAATTATATCTGTTAAGTTACCTTGTATTGTAATCGCGTTCCGATGTAGATCGTGTATGCTTTGTCTCCTGAGACGAGTTGCTAACAGATTATCCGCGATGGGAGAATGATCGCCGTCACTTCCCTAACAAACATAATAATAACAATAAAAATATTTATTTATTTATTTACAAACACGTAAACCTAATATAACAGACTAAGCCAATTATTAATAATAATATTAATAAATGCGTTTATTGAGAAATTAGGTACACTGGTATGAAACTATAAAATGGGATACAATATAACAAACCCTACATCACACATTACACTTTCATTTAATTCCTATATATTTACGACATAGACATACTTACATAGAAAGAAAGAAAGACGTTTATTCAACGCAAAACACAATTAAGATATCCAGCACAACGCGCCCCGACAGGCACCCAAGTACTCCAGGATATAGCCGTGCATAGGATATGGGGTGGCACGGACCATGGATTGATATTAAAATATGGAATTGGCCGCCCCCACACCCACTGCCACATCCCGAGCACCACCAGGTAGCCATCGAGGCGCGCTGCGCTACAATTCACACCGTAATTCCTGCAGCGATGAACGGGCCCTAAGCTCAGCATGTGTCGCGAATTACATAGTTGGATCCGCGACGCTGTTCTTCCGCTAGTACCCAATAAAATAAAATATATATTTTTAAATAAATAATAAATAACAAGTATATACTTACATACAACAATACGAATACTTATCTACATAAAACATAAATACAAATATACAAATGGAAATCGTTTATATACAATACACCCAGTAAAACTTGTACATTTCACCCAAAAATGCATTTCAATTATTTACATAAGTAAATATAAAATCACACACCCATACGCATAAAAACACAAGCATACAACCCTATTTTTTTATTATTATTTAAATAACCGGTTTGTATTCTTACTTCCATGTTTTTGTTGTTTAATAATTCTTACTAAAAATCACCCCTACTAAAGCTAGCCCTCACATGACAGGATGTCCTAGTGTGCAGACCAGAGATTTATTGTTCTTACTAACACCTTTTACTTACCTTAATTATGTTTTTTTTTACTTTGTACTTACTAACCCTTTTGATGAATAAATTAATTTGAATATATCTAAGGGTTGACTCCTCAACCGTCAAGCAGAGGCGCTCTTCGCAAACCCGCATTAAGAACTGGGAGAATAATTATATTTTCTCCATTCGGCATCACCTTCTGGCCAAAACCAACAGGGACAAGATCCAGAGTCAGCAGAACATATCGCTCAGGGTGTTATCCAGAGCGCCGTGGTTCGTGCGAAATTCTGTAATTGCGAGAGATCTGGAGATGCCTACTATCGAGGCATTTGTTGTCGGCCTAGCTAAACGTATGTTTTGCCGGGCTGACAACGGATCCTACAAGCATCTTCAGGATATCGCTCCTACTTTCGCATGGCCCCCGGAGGGAAGGCCACTACCTAGGGAGGCGCTCTTGGAGAAGAGCTAAAGTAGACAAATCTAGGAGACTAGATTCGTGAGCCACAAGGGCGGTGTTGTAGTAGGAACAGCGCCCAGCAACAAAGGTGCATTGAATCACCGGTGGGTAGTTAGCCGCCGAGATCCTGCCGGGAAAACGGGAGTTTATCCCATCCCCAACCCAGGCCCATTGAACATCCGGGCCTGGATGACTCCGCTGTCTGTCTGTGTCTCCATTCGGGCTAACTGTGCAACTCCACCTTACTATTGGAAAGTCAACCCCATAAATAAATCGCTTCCTAATTAAAAGCGTAGTTTCTGACTAGAGCCTACGGATAACGGTCGTGATGATGAAACTATTTTCATACTAACCTCATGCCGGAATAAACGACTGCGTCTGTAAAACAATAAAAATTACATTAAAATCGGTTCAGTAGGTAATAAAGTCGTAGGTAACAAACAGACAAAGCAACTTCCAACTTTGCAAGTCTATATTTTAAATAACTGTACTACACTCCCTCCGTAAACTGCCTCCGTGGTCTAGCGGTTAAGTCCGTGAATTTAGACTCAGAGGTACCGGGTTCGATTCCTGGTCGGGACACAAAAATGTTTATTAATGTAAATAAATACATTAAATTTATTTGTGATATTTCTCGAGTTTGGTACGCTGGAGACATCGACGAGCTTGCCACTTGTCATGATTGGCCTATAGTAGAGTTGGTGTAAATGTGAATCCGCTTATTTATAAGCGTGGTTTCTGACCACCCCGAAAGGGAAACGATCGTGATGATACTTTACTTTTTCTTTTACTCCCACAATCAATGCTCACTCAAATCTCACTCACTCACCCAAAGGTTAGCTGTTAGAAAATGTCACTAGACATTAAGTTGTAAATGTAAATTATCATCATGACCACTTTCGGGGTGGTCAGAAACCACGCTTACGAATAAGCTGATTCACATTTAGCCAACTTTACTATAGGCCAATCATGACAAGTGGCAAGCTCGTCGATGTCTCCAGAGCGTACCAAACTCGAGAAATATCACAAATCAATTAAATGTATTTACATTAATAAATATTATTATGTCTGACCAGGAATCGAACCCGGTACCTCCGAGTCTAAATTCACGGACCACGGAGGCAGTACATTTAAATATGTTTTTGTTTATTGTGCAATAAAAAACGCATAACTGATGGTAAGTGCCGCGCGAGATCCGTGAACGTTACCAACTGGAATCAGACACTCATGCATGACATCAGTCCCTAACACTAGGCGTCTGGGCATGACGGCAATTCGAGCCTGATTCCGAAACGTGCATCCAGACTGGGAAAATTGCCACTACCAGTCCGCCTACCAGCTATTAATTTGCAATCATGTCAAATTTGCCAATGCCAATTTTTACTTTCAATAAGAACGGCGTCACTTTGACGGATCGCATACGTAACGTCGAAATAAGGAAAAAGGTAGGTATAAAAATAAGGAAAGGCATGCTCCGATGGTTGTGGCATGTTGAAAGAATGAGCAAAGAAAGAATGAGCAAAGAAAGATTGACGAACCAGATATATATTGCGAAAGTTGTGGGTAAAAGAGGCCCTGGCAGACCGAGACTCACATATCACGATCAAATAAATAAAACACTGGCTGAAAGTTATAACGCCATAAGGCATTCTTCGCCAGCTAACCTTGGGGGATCACGAAAGGTGATGAGCAGGATGAAGAAAAATATGAAAATGACTTAAATTACTAAAATAACCATAATTACGTATTTATAGCACTCAAAAATACACATACATACATAGGTACCATACATACATACATAAACATATAGGCCGCGTTCGTTTTAAGAAATGTTAGCATGAAAATACCATTTTTTTTTGGCACAAGTCGTTCGTTTAATAAAAAATCTTATGAAAATTGATGCTAATTTTGTATGTCGGTACCGTGTTGAAAGGAGGGTTATTGATGTTACTTTTTGACAGATGTCATTAACATATAAAATGGTTTGTTTACCATTTTTATATTTGTTAAAAAGGTATTTTAAACGATTTTCAGTAATAAATTCAAAGAACATATTATCATGTGTATTGGATGCCATGGTATGATAAAACATGAACGAAAATACTTGTCAAAAAGTAGTCTAACGCTCGTTTTATTTAGGAAATGTTAGCATTGTTAAAAAAGTGGTATTTCTTAACAAAAACGACATTACGCGCTGGTTTATGAAGTTGCTACGAGATGTTGTAAATGCTATAAAACGAACGCGGCCATACTATAAATAAATAGATATTCAAAATGCCAAACAAATTTGTTACGTCGGGAGACATACATTCTGTTTGTTTCTCAAGAAATAATCTGGTTAGAAGGATTTTAAATATGTTGACAGAGGTAGCTTGTTCCACTGACGAGCGGCAGCAACAGTAAAGGAATCTGAATATCTGCTGGAGGAATGGGAAGGAATTGTGAAGGGAAAGAAGCGAAGGGCACAGGCGTATCAGAGACAAATTCAAAGCGTAAAGGTACGAAGGTGTTTTAGGGTGATTGAGAAAGTTATAAAGTAAAGAGAGAAGATGGACCGGCGAAAGCGGATATCGAGCCATTTTAACTGAATGCGAAATTGGGAGACATGATCATACTTATGTAAGCCGAAAACGTATCGAAAAAGTATAGGTGTACAGATAGGAGTTTTATTTATATCAAACCTTCTAGCGACGTCACCGTGTGTGGTCACGTTAGTAGGTGTGCTTCCATTGGAGTTGTCTTTCTCTGGGAACAAATCTTCTGGCCCAGCTCGACTCAAAAATACTGATTCTACATCTGAAACAATTTTATTTATTTATTCAAAACTTTATTGCACGTTATACAAGGGGCGGACTTAATATATATATTTCCAGACAGGTCACACAGCGCCATCTAGTTTCCGTGGTAAGCTACGAGGCTTGTGTTACGGAAACTAGATGGTTGATAAACTACACATTATACTTTTTTTTGGTCAATATATACATATTAACACCCAGACCGAGACAAATTATACAATGTACTACTTGCCCCCGGTGGGAATCGAACCCACGACCTCCCGAGTTCACGGCAACGTTTGTTATCACTAGACCACGGAGGCGGTCAAATGCTGCTAGACATTATCTGACAGCCAACCTTAGGGACGTCCACATTGTCCCTATTTTATTTCAAATGCAAGGTAGGTGAAAATATTTTATACCAACTTATGGTAAATATAATAATAATAATAATAAATAAGTACCTATATATTCATCAATTATATAACTAAAATACATACTAATAACTATAATATATTAATACATTCATGCCGTCAATACATTTATGGAACGAGCTTCCAAGTCGGCATTAACGGAATCATACAGTATTTGGTTGGGTAGGGAGAGGAGTGGAATGGTGGATGGTGAGCGAATTATTGCGCAATAAAATAAAAAAGGGAGGCCGCCTCCTTTTCTTAAACCAGCCTATTGTCGGTCGCAAGCCCGAGACACCATTCTTCTCATCTCTGACCCACACACGATGGACCCGGCACCCGCACGGTGAATCCATGGAATGCTTAGATTTCTAATACAGTTATATACGAGTACTACATATGATATCATTTGTTTAAAGCCTGTAGTCTATTGCAGTTTAAAGCCTGTAGTCTATTGCAGTTTAAAGCCTGTAGTCTATTGCAGTTTAAAGCCTGTAGTCTATTGCAGTTTAAAGCCTGTAGTCTATTGCAGTTTAAAGCCTGTAGTCTATTGCAGTTTAAAGCCTGTAGTCTATTGCAGTTTAAAGCCTGTAGTCTATTTGCGGACTCTTCTATTTGACCCTTTATGTTTTAAATAAAGTAAAATAGTAAGTATCATCACGACCGTTTCCCTTTCGGGGTGGTCAGAAACCACGCTTATAGATAAGCAGATTCACATTTAGCCAACTTAGGCCAATCATGACAAGTGGCAAGCTCGTCGATGTCTTCAGCGTACCTAACCGAGAAATATCACAAATAAATTAAATGTATTTATTTACATTTATAAATATTTTTGTGTCCCGACCAGGAATCGAACCCGGTACCTCAGAGTCTAAATCCACTGGCTTAACCACTAGAGCAGTATAAATAAATCCAAAAACAAAACAATACAAATAATTAAGTTACCATCTTGGTTATCTGCAAGGGTCCTGTTATTATCGAAGAAGCTGCGCCTTCTTCTGCGAGAATCTTTGTTCACATACTCCATGGAATCTCGAGCGTCCGACATTCTTGTCTATGGATTAATAAAACCTTTATTGTAACCACAAAAAAACAACACAGAATGCTTCGGTGGCTCGGTAGCAAAACCCCTTTCTTTATAAGTGTGGGGCTTTTGCCCAACACAAATATATAATTAAATATAAATTATGTAAATATAAATAAATATAAATATTTCCAGACAGGTCACACAGCGCCATCTAGTTTCCGTGGTAAGCTACGAGGCTTGTGTTATGGAAACTAGATGGTTAATAAACTACATATTATACTTTTTTTTTGTAAATATAGACATATTATACATATAAACACCCAGACCGAGACAAATTATACAATGTACCAACTTGCCCCCGGTGGGAATCGAACGACCTCCCGGGTTCGCGGCAACATTTGTTACCACTAGACGGTAAAATTGTCATCGACTCGTCATTAATGGGGTGTATCACTAACTTTTTATTACAATAGATGGCGCATGATATACGGTACCCAATATAACTGTCAGTTGCATATAAAACTTGTATTTTTATTACGAAATTTATTATTTTCTAGTTATATTGCCGAAGTGAACAGCTTTTAAGTGAACAAATCGAGATTTCCAAGTGAAATCAAAGATATGGTGATCTCAAAGTTGCCGTTCTATTAATTAAATCTTTTTTTTTTTAAAGACGGTGTTCGCTTTCCGAATTCGTATTTTAAGGTAGGTAAAAGACACAAAAACCTTTAAAAAAATGATCCGTCATAGGTGTAAACAAGGTACCAGTGCCGCTAGCGACATCTACAAAAAGCTTTGCCTGACACTGTCCCATTGCCAAGCAGACTTTGTTGATTATGTTTTAAGTTGTCAATCAAATAAAATATCTACCATTATCCCATTCAATATTTTATTGCAAAATCACAGAAGATATTACCTAAATAAACCTAAAAAGGTTGGTTCGAATCGCAGCATGTACCAATCTCAAATACACTTCTCTTACGTACATACGAGTCTGTCATAGATTTGTAAAATCAAAAAACAAGGGAGGCCTTTTTAAACCAGCCTATTGTCGGTCGCAAGCCCGAGACACCATTCTTCTCATCTCTTACCCACACACGATGGACCCGGTACCCGTACGGTGAATCCATGGAATGCCATTTTTTTCTTAGTGAAATAAGCCCAATAGAATGTTCTCGTGGCATAATAATTTATTTTTATTTGATAGGTAATATATTGTGTTTTCATAATCTGTAATTAATTTTATTTATTTTACCCTAGCATAACGACAATTAACAAAAACTTTTTTTAAAGTTAATAATTACATAGTTTCCAAGTTTCCAATTGAAATCCAGTGTTTTATCTATAATAAAATACCTGGTCATAATAAAGAACCTAATCGTATGAATAGTGTTTTGTAACTACACACATCAAAAGTGTCTAGGGATCAACATATATTTTTGCAATAACTTTTCTCCTGATTGATATTCATTAAAATTTTCTTTAAGGATTGATCAAATAAAATGTTTTCGTTTGTCTACAGTAACGATAAACCAAGTCACCTTTGCATTAGTAAAAAAAATTGCCATTTTCCTAATAAAGGGATTTTTGACATTTGAACCACTAACATTAAAGTTCGAAAAAAAGACTGAAATAACAGTTTTTTTTTTAATTTTATTGGGTAACTTAAACAATTAATAATCCGTGTTTCTACCGCGAACACTAACAACACAAGAACATCGGTTTGGCATACTCAAAATGAGTTCATCCAAATCACGCTGTGGAATGGCCGCCCATGTTCGTTGCAACAACAAAAAAAGGTCTTCTTGCGACTGGATACCCTCCATATTCGGCAGAGCTCTTCTCTGAAGAATATCCCATGCATGCTCAATCGGGTTCAAGTCTGGCGACTGAGCAGGCCAGGGCAGGACATTGATGTTAGCTGCGGCGAGAGTCTGTCTTACAACTCTTGCGGTGTGCGGTCGTGCATTATCATGCATTAACTGAAATAAGGGACCGATATGCACTTGTAGAGGAACGATGACGTCTGATACAACCGTCTCAGCATAAATTTGAGCGTTGAGGTTGCCTCTGATCCAAATCAACTCAGTTCTTCCGCCGATCGAAATACCCGCCCATACCATGATGGTTCCACCACTATAAGGATGGACTTCCTGGCAGGATTTTAATCGCTGTTGGCGTCCAGGGGTTCTCCAGTGTCGTATACGTCTTGTATCCGGCCTCATACCAAAACGAGACTCATCAGAAAAGCACACGAAACGCCATTGTTCTTCTGTCCAATTTCTGTGTTCAAGAGCCCATTGATATCGAGTCCTACGATTGTGCATTGCTATAGGTGGTACCCGTAGCGGTCTTCGGGAATGAAGGTTCACTTCATGCAAGCGGTTTCTGACTGTTTGGTCGCTAATTAAGTTCCCTGAAGAGCGATGAAGGCTCACGGCTAACATCATGGCGGTTATTGTTGGAGTTCTTCGAGCTGTGATTTGAATGTATCGGTCTTGTCTCCGTGTGGTGCAGCGATACCGTCCTCCATGGCGCTCAGCCACGGTACCAGTGGTTCGGTAACGTGTCCAAAGTCGACTGATAACACTCTGACTTGTATTCAGAGCTAAAGCCACAGTACGTTGCCGGGAACCAGCTTCTATCATTCCCACGGCTCTGATCATTTCTTCCCTGCTTAAATGACGTCGCCGCTCCATAATAACGTTGGTTTTAATCAGTAGTAGGGAAACAGTAGCACTAATAATGTCTTCAATGCGTCTTATGTTTTTATAGGGAAAATATTGACAGCTGATTTTCATCTTTTACTCGAATTTGATTGACAGTTCCTGTTTTAAATTATGAAATGCACCAAAAAGGATCCATATAAATTTATAAAATCATAAAATTATTACAAAGCCACATCTCAATCACAAGAAATCCGCATAAACATGCTTGATCCCTAGACTTTTTTGATGTGTGTATTTCATACATCAATTTTAACCAATTGACTATTTAATTAAATTATATTTTAATGGAGTTCTTCGCGCCATTTTGCGTGTACATGTCAAGTGCAAGTTTTTGTTTTGTAAATTAATTTACTGTGAATATTATTGGTCAAAAGTGGTGTTGTTTTGTTTAATAATGTGCTACAATGTGAATAATTATGGAAAACGATAAATTGGACTTTAAATATGGGGCACAAGTTGCAGTTTATAAATTTAGCGGTTTTCCCGCGCTGTCAACTCCCATATTTTACCCGACGTGTTTGAGCTATGGTGCCGCGAGTGACTCCAAGAAAAGCATCAAATTCTGCAGCATCTGGAATTTGATGATGACCTCATTAACTCATAAAAAAGAAAGATATATTACGTCAAACTTGGCTATATGGGCTAGACCCTTTGCCTTCCCTATCATCTCATTCATCATCCATCGGGAGAAGAAAACAAAAAAAAAAATTTAATGCTGGGGTAAAAGAGATGTTGTAATTAAATTTAAAAAAAACACAATTATTTGTTATGATTATTGAATTGTTGTATTTAGTTGATGCACGCTGCAAAAAAGTTGGGGCCTGGTTTTGGGCAATTTTTTTTCCAGATATATGTTACATGATGATAAGGCTACTTGTATTAGTTACATTTATTAGTTAAAGTAAAGTATCATCAGGACCGTTTCCCTTTCGGGGTTGTCAGAAACCACGCTTATAAATAAGCGGATTCACATTTAGCCAACTATACTATAGGCCAATCATGACAAGTGGCAAGCTCGTCGATGTCTCCAGCGTACCAAACTCGAGAAATATCACAAATAAATTAAATATATTTATTAACATTAATATTTTTTTTGTGTCCCGACCAGGAATCAAATCCGGTAACTCCTAGTCTAAATATTACATAAAATTGAGAAATAAATCAGTATAGAAAACTTACGGCCTAAATAATGTGACATACCTCTTGCTTGCCATTGGTGGGTTCTTTGACAAATGTCAAAGCGTCATACTTTTGTTGTAGTGTTGCTAGCTGACTTGTCAACTCTGCAATCTTGTCACTTGTCTCCGTTGCCAATTGTTTCTTTTCATTTTGTAACCTGACATAATAAAGAATCAAATTACTGAAATGTTAAGATTTGAATCCTAATCTGCAATCGAGTAGAGGACTTTAAATACTTATGTATCTTAAAATAAAATATGTAAATCTAAATACCTACTAAAAGTAAAGAAAAAAAAAATATCATCACGACCGTTTCCCTTTCGGGGTGGTCAGAAACGGATTCACATTTAGCCAACTTTACTATAGGCCAATCATGACAAGTGGCAAGCTCGTCGATGTCTCCAACGTACCAAACTCGAGAAATATCACAAATAATTTAAATATTAAATAAATGTATTTATTTACATTATTAAATATTTTTGTGTCCCGACCAGGAATCGAACCCGGTACATCCGAGTCTAAATCCACGGACTTAACCGCTAGACCACGGTGGCGTTTAACCTAAATACTGATTGGTAAATTCAATATACAACTAAATGCATTTTCCCTAATATTATATATTGTGCAAACACAATATGTATATATTATTATTTTTTTAAGCACTTATAGGATTTATATTTATTTATTAAATAATTAATAGAGTATCACCACGACTGTTTCCCTTTCGGGGTGGTCAGAAACCACGCTTATAAATAAGCGGATTCACATTTAGCCAACCTTACTATAGGTCAATCATAACAAGTGTTAATCTCATCGATGTCTCCAGCGCGCAGCGTACCAAACCCGAGAAATATCACAAATAAATTAAATCTTAAATGTACTTATTTACATTAAGAAATATTTTCGTGTCCCGACCAGGAATCGAACCCGGTACGTCCGAGTCAAAATCCACTGACTTAACCGCTAGACCACGGGGGCAGTTAAAAAGTAAATAATTAATGTTATTTATTTATTATATTGATAGCTACCCACCTGTTGTTTTAATTGTTGTTGTTTTAACTGTTGTTTATTGAAAATATTTTTATTGTTAACTGTTTTCACTACGTATTGTATCTTTTTTGTATAACTAATGGAAATAACTGGGCTCCTAAATGACAGGTCTAACTTAGTATAGGAGTCAGTGTGTTAATGAATTATACATAATAATATATATATATCCGTTTGAATGCGAGAAAAACCAAGGTACTAGTGTTTGAAAGAAGAAGGATGACAACCGTGACGATAAAGATTGATGATGAAACTCTAGAACAAGTAAATGAAATTATATATCTGGGCAGTGTTTTCACTGCGGATGGGAAGTACGATAGGAACGTTGAAAGAAGAGTGAACGCGGGAAAGTGTTAACGGTGCCCTGGGGTCACTGATCGGCAGTCGAAATGTCAGTGACAAAGCTCGACTCGCCATACACAATGCCATGTTGGTACCAACACTGATGTATGGAAGCGAGACGTGGATACGTCAGAATACGCATGAGAGTAGGGTTAATGCAGTAGAAATGCGGTCGTTGCGGCGGATATGTGGCGTCACTTTGGCGGACCGCATACGTAACGTCTAAATACGGAAAAGGGTTGGTATGAAGGAAAGCATAGGGACAAAAATAAGGAAAGGCATGCTACGATGGTTCGGGCATGTTGAAAGGATGAGCGATGAAAGATTGACGAACCAGATATATAATGCGAAAGTTGTGGGTGAAAGAGACCGAGACTCACATATCACGATCAAATAAATAAAACACTGACTGAAGGTGCATTAAAAAGTCTTCGTAACCAAAGGGCATGTATGAAGAGGTTAATGAATGTCGACGAAGCAAAAGAAGTATGTCGTGATCGTGTCAAATGGCGCTCAATTGTCCCTGCCTACCCCGCAAGGGATCTGGCGTGAAGATATGTATGTATGTAATATAATTTAAAAGATTTACATATATACACATATAGGTATATGTTTAATAGACACTAATTGTGCTAATATAAAAAAAATATGTTAGTTACCTCTTAATCATATTGCTCTGTATTTCTGCAGACTTCTCTATCGTTTTCAAATTCCTTTGCAACTGCGTCACTTCCTTAGTCTTCTTCTCTTTCTCCTCTTCATTAAGTCGAACTTGATTACACAAACTTTCATATTCTACTGACATCTTTTGAGCATTCACTTTCATCATCTCAAGATCAGCAATTTTTTCTGTTATTGATTTTTGCATTCCGTCCATCTCATCTTGACATTCTTTTAGCCTAACACCAGCCTCGTTTAAATCGGATTTGTAACGATTAACCTCTTCAGTTATTATATTATTGATTTCTATAAGTTTGGCATATTTATCTTCTTCAGATTGTATCCTTTCTAAGAGTTCACGCAGTTCACTTTCTTTAATAATCAAATTATTTTTATATTGATTATTTTCTTCAATCAATCGACAATTCTCAGTACTTAACGCCGTTAGCTGATCATTGTTTTTAGACATAAGTTCATAATCTGCTATTAGCTTATTATGTTCAGATATTAATTTGTCTTTTTCTAAAATTTCTTTTTTTAATATATTTATGTTTTCCGTGAAGTTTTCTAATTCTCTTTGTAGACTAGATATTGTGTCAGTCTTTTCCTGTAAGCTCTTTTTTGTAGCGCTAACTTCATTAGCGTGTTCAATTTTATTCTGTGTTATATGTGCAAAAATATTCCGCACAGCTTCTATGTCAGGTGTAGACAAATCAACATCGTTGGTAGTAACTACGCTACATTCGACAAGTTTTTGTAATCCGTCAATAATAACATTTTTTAATTCATTGTCTCTTCTTATTAGATCTAAAGTTACGGCGGAGTTTATTTCACTCGTCTTTTCCATTTTTAATTGTAATGTGGTGAACTGACTCTCCATCTCTGTCAACTGCGTGTTCGCTTGACGTAGGCTATCACTAACAGAGTTAAATTCCACAACAGCAGTCTCCATCTTATCTTGAAGATTTTTGTATCGGCCAGTAATTTCACTCAAATCACTTTCATGTTTAGTAGCTAAATTATTAATAATAACATCAAATATTGGTGTCACTGGTAAAGAAAAATCGTTATTAAATGGTAGCAAAATTAAATCTTTGTAAGTATTTATTAGCTTAACGTTATTTTCAAAATCTGGTGGCTGATGCAACGATTCACTTACATTATCTATGTTACACTTTATCTTTTGTATGACCTTAGAAAATTCTTCAACTATTAAATCTTTACTTTCTAATTCCAGCATGAGTTTACTATGCTTATTATTCAAATCATCTATTTGAGACTGTAATAAAGATTGTTTCTCTTCGTAATTGGTTATTTTATTACAAAGGTTTTCTACTTGAGTTCCGTGTTGGCTTACGATATTTTCATATAACATTTTCATTATTTCAATAATTTTAAAATTGTCTTTTATCTCTTGTTGTGTACCAGACTTTAGTATGAAAAAGTTATAACAATCATCTTTGTCATTATTATACATTTCAGTAGAATCTAGATTGATTGTTTTAGTTTCCTCGCAAGTATTGTCAACGCTATCACCTTGACAGATCAGTTTTTGGTTGTTAAAAGTCTCATCCAAATCTATTGTTTGGTTAATAGACAAGTTGCTTCTCTCCAAATGAGTTTTAATGTCCGCTACCTCTTTAGTGACCATGTTACAAGCTTCGCGACTCGCACAGATCTCATTTTGAAGTGTACAATACTTGGTATACGTCAGAGGTGTATTTACGCTCTGGTCGATATATCTGTTCTCGACTTTCAGTGATTCCAACAATTTATCTTTAATCTCGCATTGTGGACACCCTTCCGATTGACTTTTCTGACGTTCCAATGTTTTATTACATATAGCTTCGAGATCTTTAACCTTTTTTTTGAGGTTATCGGACTCAGATATATTATCCATTAGCTCTTCAGATAAATGGTCATGTTCGTCTTGTAGTTGCTTTAATTCTGTACCTTTGCTACTAAGAGAATCTTTCAATTTAGCAATATCTTTAGATTTATTGTCGCAGTCCTTTTCTAAATTTTGTAATTTGCGGAGCATATTTTCCGATGATTTCGATTCTCGAGAGAGATGGTGGTATTTCTCTTCAATTTCTTGTTTTTCTGTGGTTACTTCGACAAGCTTATTTTGTAACTCCAAAAGATTATCTTCTAATTGTTGAACTTTTAAATCCGATGTACCAGATGATTTACTAAGCAAATTATTGTAATCCTCTTTTATTTGTCTTAATTCACTTGATAATTCTTCAAGTTTAATGTTTAATACATTCATTTCTTTAAGGTGTACCTTGCGTTGCAATTCCATTGATGTGTTTCCTTCCTCAATGAGATGTTTGTAATTATTTTCTATTTCTAGCTTCTGGGTAGTTAATTCAGAAACCACATTCTGTAACTGTTGAACATTATTTTCTAACTCTTGAACTTTTAAGTTTGTTAAAATTAATAACTCTGATGTATTAGATGAACTAATAAGTATAGAGTCATTATTTTTATTTAATTCTTCTTTCGACTTGTTTGATAATTCTTCACATTTAATATTTAATACATTCATATATTTAAGGTTATTCTTAAGATAATCATTTTCAACTTTAAGCTCATACGACTGTTTACACTCTTCACAATTGATAATAGTTTTGTCAATACTTTCTTCATGAAATTGTAATGTACTATTATTGTGAGTAAATTGTTCAACTTGTTCCTTTAAACATTTGTTTTCTTCGATCAATTTGTTAAATTGTTCGTAAATATTGTCAGTCGTCACTATGCATTCAGATTTCTTGGATATGTTACATTCATTTTCCATATTGATCTGTGTAGTATTAAAGCTTATCTCACCTTGGACAATAGTTGTGTTGTCGGTAGTAAGCGTGACATTAGTGTCTAGCATTAACAAGTCGCCGTCCAGAGTCATGTTAGATTCGTTTTTAGATATGCTTGTATTTAAACATAGCGCATTGGAAAACTTTTTAATACTACTGTTTACTAACAATGGAGAGTAACTAGGATCTTGTTGTAATGCTTGAAATAATGTTGCTAATTTAGTTTTGATGTCAGTGACATCATGTTGACACACTTTGTGCATCCGGTTATGGTGATGTAGAAGTGCTTTCATTTGAAACTTCAGTAGCTTGTTTTCTGCAAACGTAGTGGCCGTAAACGTAGATAAACTAGCTCGATGATTTAGTATTTTTTTATATAACGTTTGAGCTAAATCTGTCAACATGAGAACTTCCGTGCGAGCATTAATAGCTTCTTTATTAAGATCTTCATTAACATCTTCTAGTTCCTTAACTTTAAGTTGTAAACACATATTTTTATCTTCGAGTTCTCGCAAACAATCAGACACAGGATCACACAACTTAGTTTGAGATGCAGTATTTATAGTACTAATCTTAGCTTTACAAATAGGTAATTCCTCTTTGGATACTGAAATACAATCTACTATTTTATTTAGACATATATTGGACAAAGTCGAAGGATTATTATTAGCATTTTCAATTATACCTTTTCCTGTATTGATTTTTTCATAAAGTGGCTTTGGATCATTATATTCTCGTATAGTATTTTCATAGTCTTCTTGTATGTTATGAGTTATATCAGTCAGATTGGTAATTTCTTCGTTTTTAGAATTAACTTTTGTTTTTAAAGTATCTAATGTATTATTAAGGTTTAATATATTACTAGATAAACTGTTATTTTCATGTGTTAACATTTCTACTTTTTCTAACGTTGTAAGATTATTTTTATTTAAATCAATAATGTCATCTTCTAATTTATTTTTTACAGATGTTAGTTGATCTATTTCGTGTTGAGCATTTGTTAGCTCCTGATCTTTGTCACATGTAAGTTTTAATTTGAAATTCTTTACTTCAATAATGAATTTATCAATTAAATCGGGTATAACTGCAAATTCTAGCTTATCAATACAATTATCTTTATTAAATATTGTTGATAAATCGGAAATCTTATCAACTATATCGTTAAGTAGAGCATTTCTTTGGTCAACTTCTTCTCTATTTCTTTGGATTTCCGTTGTCATTTCTTCTATTTGATTTTTTAGTTGGCTAAGTTCAGCAGAATATACTTTATCGTTATGGGTTTCAACATTTTTCCTAATTTCATCACATTCTGAGGTTTTAAATTCTATTTTTGATTGTAATATCTCAATTTCCTTTATAATGTTACAGTTTTCCTTGGAAAGTGATAATATTTGATTGTCTTGTTCTAGAAATTTAGATTCCTTGTCATGAATTAGAACTTGGAGTTCTGCTGTCCTGGATTCTAATTGTTCATAATCCTTAGTCATTTTTTTTAATTCTTCCGACAATTGGTTGTGTTTTTGTGTTAACATATCATATTGTGTGTGAATTTTTTGCAATTCGATATTTTTTTCTGTTAATATTGATAGCTCATTTTTAAGATTAACTAGATTTTCCATAATATTACTTTTTTCTCTGTTTATATCTGTAATGGCCGTAGCGATACTCTGTAGATTATGTTTTAATACAATTACTAATTCGTCGACATTACAACTAAATTCGTCATATTGTATATGAGAAGTTTCTATTAAGTTTGCTAAGATTTGCTTTGTTTCATTTACAAATATCCTCAATTGAGAACTAAATTCTTCCGATTGGTTCTTCTCTGTTAAACTTATAATCATGCACTGTTTGTTATTATTATCCTTTTCTAGACCATCTATAACACCATTAAGTTCAGTAATCTGTTCTTTTAAATCCTCATTTCCAATCAATATTTCATGCTCTCGCACCTCCCTTTCTGTAAGCTTGAACATGGTATTTTCATTATCTTCTTTAAGCTGTTTAATTTCTTTATCCTTATCTACGACGGTTTCAGTAAGTATAGTTTGGAGACGTAAGTTTTTATCCTCTACGTCAGCAAGTTGTTTAGTCACACTACTGTTACTGTTGAGTAATATCTCGTTATCACTTAATAACTGTTTAATTTGGTCTTGATTTGTTTTAATATTATGTTTTATGTCTGACAATTCTGATTCCACTAATAACAATTCCTTTTCTTTCGCTTCAAACTTTAATTTATATTTATTGTTTAATTCGATGTTTTCGTTAGTGAAGGCGCCATGTCTTTCTTTTAATTGTGCAATTTCATTATTCTTATTAACCATAGAATTTTTGAATTCTGATATTATAACTCGAATATGTTCATTATTAATAGTGAGTTTGTCTTCAACAGCGATTATGGTTTGTGCGATTTTGTTATCATTGTCATGTTGTGACTGTAGTGTTTTTATGGCGTTGTTGCAAGAAACTATATCATTGGTTATGCTGTCAATATTTTCTTTTTGTATTTTAATAGTTGAATTTAAAGTTTCGATTGTTGACTTTAATAAAGTAGTTTCTTCACCATAAACTTGGACTTTTCCTTCTAGATTCATACACATACTTTGCATGTTCGCATTGTCGACTTCTAATGACTGTATCTTTTCTTTATGGGTCGCAATTTCGTTTTCTAATTCCTTAATTAGCAGGTTTTTTTCATTGACTTGTGTTTGAATATCAACAAGTGGGTTTTCCCTTTTAGCAGTCTTGTCTTCAATTATAACGCTGTTTTCGTTATCGCTGACTAATGTAATATCTCTGGACATGTCTAAAAAGGTGGATAATCCTGTTTCCATCGCTTGTGTTTTAACTGTAACAATTATTATTTTTATTGTACAAAATATTTCAATAAGTAAAACCTTGGTAAAATCTATTAAAATTATCTACGTTTAACAGTATACACGCCACGTGAATAGTAACCGGACAAATTCGTCCGTCCGTTTGGCGGCTGGCATCTTCGTGCGGGCAAAGGCGACATATCTCACTCTTGAGAAATCTGGCCTATCTGCAGGCCTGCATGTTAGTAACAATTTATCTTCGAACTATGATAGTAGGAATACACATGAATGAGCTAACAGCTAGGGTTGCTTTGGCCTTAAACCTTACCTGTATATTTATAAAGATTTTCTTTCTCTTCTAAAAGGGAGAGTAACTCCTCGTCTCTAGTCTTGGCCTTTTTCTTCAGCGACTCGTAGGAAAATTCCCATTCGGCGATTTTAGTGTCGTACTCTTTACATTTTTCCAATAACTCAGCCTAAAAATAATTATTAGTATTAATTGTGTAAAGCCGCATACCTCTCGCTCGCACAATAGATTATTTAACTCTATTGTACTAAAAAACAAATCTATGATTAATATATTTCTGTAATCCGACCTATTAAAACGGCCGTAGTACAGTTTATGTTTTACCTTAGCAAGTTCCATGGTATTAATAGTGGCATTAAGTTGTTCAATACTAGCAGTCTGCTCTTCACACTTAGTTGTGAGACCCTTAACTTCTTCCTCTAATCCAGCAATTACATCAGATTTCTCCTGGAGTTGCTTTTTTAGTTCAATCTACAAATATAAAATTATTAATACGACAGACAGATTCTCTACTCAGAGCACTTCTTCGTTTTCCTGTGCGGAATATGCCGCGATATTATGGATATCAAATGTTAATAAAATTAAAATCATTCTGCCTATGGACATTAGCCACAAAGTACTTATCGCCAAATATGTATTAAATTAATGCTGTTATTTTGTAAAAATAAAAAAAAAAGGTTAGGAAACAAAAAACATTAATATTTAATTTAAAAAACTGAATTTAACTCTTTAATAGTTTTCGACCGATTTTATTTTATATACGATATTAGCGGTGGTGGCTCGATTGTAAGAACACTAACCAAAAATCCTAAAAAGGTCAGAACTCGGGCCAACGAAAAATACACTATTCTAATGTTACATTTGTCATAGATTTACAACGCCACTGTTCCCGTGGGGAGGAGAGCACGTTAAGCTGTCGGTCCCGGTTCCACGAATACCAACTTGTGGAATCGTTAATGAGTTGTCATTAAATATTTTTCATCAGACCCTCATCAACACAGTAAGTCTTGTTTCAAAGGATGTTATTTTTATATAAATATCGCGCGCCACTTATCACACACACACAAGTTCTAAGAAACTGGAATCAGACACTCATGACTGACATCAGTCCCTAACACTATGCCGGCTTGACTGAGCATGACGCCAATTTAAGCCAGATCCCAAAATGTGTGGATACACGTTTATTGACACGAACGGTGGATACTTCCCCGCCCCGGCAGACTGGGCAAATTACCACCATCAGTCCGCCTACCACCTATTTGTTGTTCTCGTTGAAAGTATGTGCCATTTGCAATGATGTCAAATGCCAATTTTTCTTTCAAGTAAATTAATATTGTAAGCTTGCCGTGGTGAAAATTATATAAAAATTACATAGCTTGAAACAAGACTTACTGAGGTTGAGTGTTTACAAATAAGATTTTTTTTTTTGATTAATATTTTTTTTCATTATTTTTTTTTTAAATCACAGCTTATTATATTAAACAAAGTAGCAATAGTGGAACACAAGCCAAAGAGATTTTATATTATTTAGACAATACAATTAAAACAGAAATAAAAGTAAAATATAGTAATTAGATTTAAACTAATAGTGCAATTGAACTGGGACTAGCTAAAGTAAAAGTAAAATATAGTAATTAGATTTAAATTAATAGTGCAATTGAACTGGGACTAGCTAAAGTAAAAGTAAAATATAGTAATTAGATTTAAATTAATAGTGCAATTGAACTGGGACTAGCTAAAGTAAAAGTAAAATATAGTAATTAGATTTAAATTAATAGTGCAATTGAACTGGGACTAGCTAAAGTAAAAGTAAAATATAGTAATTAGATTTAAATTAATAGTGCAATTGAACTGGGAATAGCTAAAGTAAAAGTAAAATATAGTAATTAGATTTAAATTAATAGTGCAATTGAACTGGGACTAGCAAAAGTAAAAGTAAAATATAGTAATTAGATTTAAATTAATAGTGCAATTGAACTGGGACTAGCAAAAGTAAAAGTAAAATATAGTAATTAGATTTAAATTAATAGTGCAATTGAACTGGGACTAGCTAAAGTAAAAGTAAAATATAGTAATTAGATTTAAATTAATAGTGCAATTGAACTGGGACTAGCTAAAGTAAAAGTAAAATATAGTAATTAGATTTAAATTAATAGTGCAATTGAACTGGGACTAGCTAAAGTAAAAGTAAAATATAGTAATTAGATTTAAATTAATAGTGCAATTGAACTGGGACTAGCAAAAGTAAAAGTAAAATATAGTAATTAGATTTAAATTAATAGTGCAATTGAACTGGGACTAGCAAAAGTAAAAGTAAAATATAGTAATTAGATTTAAATTAATAGTGCAATTGAACTGGGACTAGCAAAAGTAAAAGTAAAATATAGTAATTAGATTTAAATTAATAGTGCAATTGAACTGGGACTAGCAAAAGTAAAAGTAAAATATAGTAATTAGATTTAAATTAATAGTGCAATTGAACTGGGACTAGCTAAAGTAAAAGTAAAATATAGTAATTAGATTTAAATTAATAGTGCAATTGAACTGGGACTAGCAAAAGTAAAAGTAAAATATAGTAATTAGATTTAAATTAATAGTGCAATTGAACTGGGACTAGCAAAAGTAAAAGTAAAATATAGTAATTAGATTTAAATTAATAGTGCAATTGAACTGGGACTAGCTAAAGTAAAAGTAAAATATAGTAATTAGATTTAAATTAATAGTGCAATTGAACTGGGACTAGCTAAAGTAAAAGTAAAATATAGTAATTAGATTTAAATTAATAGTGCAATTGAACTGGGACTAGCAAAAGTAAAAGTAAAATATAGTAATTAGATTTAAATTAATAGTGCAATTGAACTGGGACTAGCTAAAGTAAAAGTAAAATATAGTAATTAGATTTAAATTAATAGTGCAATTGAACTGGGACTAGCTAAAGTAAAAGTAAAATATAGTAATTAGATTTAAATTAATAGTGCAATTGAACTGGGACTAGCTAAAGTAAAAGTAAAATATAGTAATTAGATTTAAATTAATAGTGCAATTGAACTGGGACTAGCTAAAGTAAAAGTAAAATATAGTAATTAGATTTAAATTAATAGTGCAATTGAACTGGGACTAGCTAAAGTAAAAGTAAAATATAGTAATTAGATTTAAATTAATAGTGCAATTGAACTGGGACTAGCTAAAGTAAAAGTAAAATATAGTAATTAGATTTAAATTAATAGTGCAATTGAACTGGGACTAGCTAAAGTAAAAGTAAAATATAGTAATTAGATTTAAATTAATAGTGCAATTGAACTGGGACTAGCTAAAGTAAAAGTAAAATAATAATAATAATAAGTGAAAACCAATAGGTTATTGATTATTTACCTAAAACAATATAGTACCTTATTTTTTGAAGCAATATATACCTTATATATTATACCTTTTGACAACTGGAAGGGACAGTTGAGTGGAGGAGCCGTGGAGGAGCCGTTGAGGATACGTCTAAGAATACGGGTCTAGGATATTAATAGAAAACTTACGATACTAGGTGTATATAATTTTTCGAGTTCTGCCATTTCCATGATGTCGTGATAGTTTTCCTCGGCACGTTTGGCTTTCTCTCGCAAAACACACGGTGGAGTCTTAGACCGACCTAAATAATATAAATGAGAAATACAATTTTCTTACGTACATTTAGATAGTACATAGATTTATAAACATTTGTAAAGGAACGGCAAAGATTCATTTACATTTACAAAAATACATTTGCATATCATTATAGGATCCCAGATGAACTAAACTGTATCAGCCTATAGTCCAGACATCTTAGTGTTCTTTCGGAACTTGAAAAAAGTTATCCTTTTTGAACTTAATTTTTAAGTTCCAATAATATCGTTAATAAATTGTCAAGGTCCATCTCCAACAGAGGAGGTCTAGGACGCTTTTAGGGGCTGTAATGATGACGACTGAAAGCATGTGAAAAAGTAGCTACCAATTCTCAAGAATTATTGGCATTTGAGTTATGATTTGTGTGTATTTTGTTATTTATTATTTTTATAATCTCTGCATCTTCTTTATCTTAATAGAAAAATGAGAATTGGAAGACAAGCTAAACCAACCAAAGCGAATTGATTTCGACGCTTTAGGGAGTTTGTCGTTAAATCGAGTTACATGAAGTTTACACTGTATATTTATTACAATCGTATATGAGATAAATTTATTTAATCAGATCTGAAAGGGTTAAGTGTGTTTTTGCAGACTACTATATAACATAGGCATGCAGCTTATATGTGTACTTACGGTAACATTTGTGGTATGGAGAACAATCGTTTCGATTTTCAACTGCAGTCTCATCGTCACTATCTGAAAATAAATACACTGTCTTAGCTAGCCATGGATTCACCGTGCGGGTGCGGTGTCATCGAGTTTGTTTAATGAAACTTACCTATAACAATTACTTCGTTTTTATTTGTAGCTTTATCATCTTTGATAGGTGCAAAGTCAGCAGCCGACACAGTTAGTGTAGACCTGCAAATATTTACAATTAAATGCATACTTAATAGCGACTTTCAACAGTCGGGAGCCATTGTTGGGAAGAATTAAACCTATCAATGGGTGGGGTAAACTCGGGTTAAACCTATCAATGGGTGGGGTAAACTCGGGTTAAACCTATCAATGGGTGGGGTAAACTTTCAATGGGTCCTGACTGATAAAGTTGCTATGTAATAAAATATAGAACAATGGTGTAGTTAAGCGGTTATCATTTTTGGCGACGGAACCCTTGGGCTTGTTTTTATTTTAAAATTTTATTTATTTATTTTAATTTTTTATTCTCTAACTTTTTAGTATTTTTATTAAAGATTTTAAATATATTTACAAAAAGATAATGTAGTGTCAATAATTGGCTACATTGGTTTGGTCGTATTTTAATGCTAGCCTTTTGCACTGTGGTTTTTTTGTAAATCTGCTACGGCCAATTTGTTGAGTAAGCTCATGGGGACAGAATGTGTAACCTCATGATGACGAAATGCGTAACCTAATGGGGACAGTGTATTAAGTAATGGGGACTGAGTATGTTACTTCATAGGGACGAAGTTAATAACCTCATGGGCACAGTGTGTTAACTAATGGGGACTAACTGTGTAACCTCATGATGACGAAATGCGTAACCTCATGATGACGAAATGCGTAACCCCATGATGATGAAATGCGTAACCTCATGGAGACACTGTATTAAGTAATAGGGACTGAGTATGTTACTTTATAGGGACGAAGTTAATAACCTCATGGGCACAGTGTGTTAACTAATGGGGACTAACTGTGTAACCTCATGATGACGAAATGCGTAACCTCATGATGACGAAATGCGTAACCTAATGGGGACAGTGTATTAAGTAATGGGGACTGAGTATGTTACTTTATAGGGACGAAGTTAATAACCTCATGGGCACAGTGTGTTAACTAATGGGGACTAACTGTGTAACCTCATGATGACGAAATGCGTAACCTCATGATGACGAAATGCGTAACCCCATGATGATGAAATGCGTAACCTCATGGAGACACTGTATTAAGTAATAGGGACTGAGTATGTTACTTTATAGGGACGGAGTTAATAACCTTATGGACATAGTATGTTAACCTCATGGAGACAGTGTATTAAGTAATGGGGACTGAGTAAGTTACTTATAGGGACGGAGCCAATAACCTCATGGGGACAGTGTGTTAACTAATGGGGACTAACTGTGTAACCTCATGATGACGAAATGCGTAACCTCATGATGACGAAATGCGTAACCCCATGATGATGAAATGCATAACCTCATGGAGACACTGTATTAAGTAATGGGGACTGAGTATGTTACCTTATAGGGACGGAGTTAATAACCTCATGGGCATAGTATGTTAACCTCATGGAGACAGTGTATTAAGTAATGGGGACTGAGTGTGTTACTTTATGGGGACGGAGTTAATAACCTCATGGGCATAGTATGTTAACCTCATGGAGACAGTGTATTAAGTAATGGGGACTGAGTGTGTTACTTTATGGGGACGGAGTTAATAACCTCATGGGCATAGTATGTTAACCTCATGAAGACAGTGTATTAAGTAATGGGGACTGAGTGTGTTACTTTATAGGGACGGAGTTAATAACCTCATGGGCATAGTATGTTAACCTCATGGAGACAGTGTATTAAGTAATGGGGACTGAGTAAGTTACTTTATAGGGACGGAGCCAATAACCTCATGGGGACAGTGTGTTAACTAATGGGGACTAAGTGTGTAACCTCATGATGACGAAATGCGTAACCTCATGGGGACAGTGTATAATCCCACAAGGACAGGGTGCTAGCTTAAGGGGTCGGAGTGTGTTACCTTATGGTTACAGGAGTGTGTTCCAGTATCGGCGGCAGAGTGGTGGCACCGATAGTGGCCCGGCGAGGTGGGGGTGCAGTGCGAGCACTCACAAAAGCTCCGTTTAGAATCTGACTCTGGAGTAATCTGATTGTTTGGTGCAACTTCACGTTTCGATCCTAAATTTATAACAAAATGATAAAATAGTGTCATAATTAAAATAAAAAACTATCATTACGACTGTAGTGTGTGGTGGTCAGAAACCGCATGGCCAAGGTATGGCTGGTTCACATTTATTTATTTAATTGATGACCACCAGTGGTCGTTTACATTATTACTTGTAATAACTAAACATTCGTCGACAATGAAAAATACTTATATTACCAAAGTTATATACTACAAATAGGAATAGTTTAAATAGCACTAAAGCTGTGTTACTTAGGTCTAAATAGGATAAAATAATAGATATGGGCATGGTTCCAAACAACAACGTATACCGAAATTATGATGGCTACAAATGGCTTGCTTGCATCTCAAGCAACGGTTTTTTGTCATTCTTCGAGCCTTGGATGGACAAAGGGAGCAGATTTTGCGCACATTTGACTTATAACTAAATAGCGACTATTCTATGTTAGATGACTCGCCCAGAATATCTTAAATTACGGTATAAAAAGTTACGGTCTGAAATCGCCGTCGTAACCAGGCTCCATGAGGTCTCCTATTTCCATGACGCTATCACGCCAAACCATGTTATCTTTCTGCGCTTATCATACCTTAAACATTGTTTGTTTTGTATTAAAAAACATAGGAGTTGGCAAATGGTGGACGAATGTATAGTTATGTAGGTGTTCGCGTCGATCGCGATAATTCGACCAATTTTGGATGGTTAGGCGTTATTGTGATTCGTCGGTGCATAACTGTTTATTCCTAATTTGTTACCCCTATACCCTTGGCCTGTCTTTTTCTCGCCGCTTCCTTTCTATATTACCCATCCCGCTCACTAGTCCAAAGGCCGGCGCTTGCGCACTGAAGACAGGCAGTGCCTATATAACTGGCCGCGCAGCTTGCTGGTCGTAATCATCGAATCGAAATATAGTCGTCGTGGTCGCGCCGTCGTTGTCCTACAGTCGTCATAGAAGACGCTGAAGAAATCGCCGCGATCGTTGTTTTCGCCCGCATTCGCCAAACCCGCAAAATCAGTGTAAGAACAATTTATAATTGCTGGTGCCGAGGACATCAGGTGAGTTACCAGTTTCCTTTCTAGTTTGTTTATTGCACCGATTATCATAACATCGTCTATTTATCTGATTTGAAGAATATCGCAAATCCGCTAGATCATCATTATCATTACAGCCCCTAGAACACAGCGTCCTAGATCTCCACTGCTGGAGATGGGCCTTCCATATATGTATCTGGAGAACTTGGCCTACACGCTGGCCAGACGGCTTGGCGAGGATTTGATGTCAATTTTTATGACAATTTATTAACGATTCCACAAGTTGGTATTAGTGGAATCGGGACCGACGGCTTAACGTGCTCTCCGAGGCACGGGAACGGTGGTGTTGTAAATCTATGACAAATGTACTTAAGAAAAGTGTATTTCTAATTGGTACATGCCGGGGGGGTTTGAACCGACCTTTGTAGGATTTAAGGAACGCGTTCTTTCAACCGAGCCACCACCGCGCAAATCCGCTAGATACAGTCCACTAAACCCGCGCCACCAGTAGGGTTAAAGACTAACAAATTGAATTGATGATTCATTATGCTACATTATGCCAAATTTTTGATACTTTGGGTTATATTGTAATTTAAAAAATATATATAATAGTAGTTTATGAAACTGTTGCATAATAAGGGGTATCATACACGAGTGTGTGTTTTAGTGGTTTAAGTGTTTGTATTTGACCGCCTCCGTGGTCTAGTGGTAACAAACGTTGCCGTGAACTCGGGAGGTCGTGGGTTCGATTCCCACCGGGGGCAAGTTGTACAATGTATAATTTGCCTCGGTCTGGGTGTTTATATGTATAATATGTAAATATTTACAAAAAAGAAAGTATAATATGTAGTTTATCAACCAATCTAGTTTCCGTAACACAAGCCTCGTAGCTTACCACGGAAATTAGATGGCGCTGTGTGACCTGTCTGGAAATATTTATTATTATTATTATTTATGTCTAATTAAAATTCGGTAACCATAAGTTTTTAATAGTATCACACGAGTGTTTTAATACCTAGTTATGTGCAGTTTTATACACTAATTTATCTACTCTCATACATTAGGATTGAACCTACTAAATAAAAGATAAAAGTTAAAAGAGTAAGAATTTTAAGCAAGAATAAAAAAAATCACACGAAATGCTATACAACAAAACGTATCGAATGGCGCCAATTTTTATTTTTATTTTTTTTAAATGACCATGGTACAGAATACATAAGTCCTAAACAATGAAAAGTAAAGAAGTAAAGTATCATCACGACCGTTTCCCTTACGGGGTGGTCAGAAACCACGCTTATAAATAAGCGGATTCACATTTAGCCAACTTTACTATTGTCCAATCATGACAAGTGGCAAGCTCGTCGATGTCTCCAGCGTACCAAACTCCAGAAATATCACAAATAAATTAAATATTAATTAAATATATTTATTTACATTAATAAATATTTTTGTGTCCCGACCAGGAATCGAACCCGGTACCTCCGAGTCTAAATCCACGGACTTAACCGCTAGACCACGGAGGCAGTCAACAATGAAATGGCGCCAAAACGCGCTATGGCGGGCGCTGCCATAGACAAGTAAAAATTGGAATCAAAAAGTTTTTGTAATGGAACCTTTGCCTTACAAAAGATAAGTGTTATATAATATGTATAATTCTATTTTTAAAATGAAATATAACATTATTTTGTTAGAGAATAAGTGTTATAATGTGATTCTATTTTTAAATTTGAGCAGTATGTTTATAAAGTATGTCAATATAAATTCGTTTTGAAGTTTGTAATTCGCATTTTACGATATGAGAGTAGATAAAATACATTTTATGTTACTCGCTGATAATGTAACTTTATATAAGTGAAATATTTTTTAAAACAATTTGTTTAGCTATTATCCTTTACAAACAAATCTTTTGTAGATTCGTTTTATAGGGGTAGTAGGAACAATCTGATGTCTTACCTTAAGAGAGGAGGCCTGGTTAAGTTGTGCTTGTAACTCAGCAAGCTGTTTGGTAAGGCTTTGGATCTTGGTCAGGTTGGTGTGTACTTCATTCACCACTGGCTTGTTTTTGATCAGCTTGGCCCGACTTGCAAATCTAACAAACACAAGAAAATGTTTTCACATCACAATCCTTAAAACACATACGCCTAGAACACCACTGTTGCCAGATGGGTCTTCCAGAACATTGTTGCTTATTGTTATCCTACATTATCGGTTATCATATAGTATGTAGTACCTAAATTTATGTTTATGTAGTATATAAATATTTATGTGTCTGTTGTTTCTATCTGTGGAAACTTTTTAGTGGTTTACGTGTTTATATTTATGTCTAATTAAAACTCTGTAACCATAAGTTTTCTTAATAAAATAAAATAAAATAAAAGTATCATCACGACCGTTTCCCTTTCGGGGTGGTCAGAAACCACGCTTATAAATAAGCGGATTCACATTTAGCCAACTTTACTATAGGCCAGTCATGACAAGTGGCAAGCTCGTCGATGTCTCCAGCGTACCAAACTCGAAAAATATCACAAATAAATTAAATATAAATTAAATGTATTTATTTACATTAAATATTTTTGTGTCCCGACCAGGAATCGAATCGAAAATTGAAAAAAAAAAAAAAAAATAGTATAACTTATTTATGTAGTTTATATATGTATTTATTAGTATGTAATTTTATTAAGATCTGACACTCTAAGGACAATTGTTAAATGCATTGCCAAACATTTTTTTTTGCTTTTTATATATAGGTATATATAATTTTTCTTTTTGATAGCTTATAAATGTTGATTGCACAAAAAATTGTGGATAATGTCGTTGGATATACTGTTGCTTATCTTAATTAGTTAATATTTAGTTAGTAATCTTTACTGTATATCTGTTTTTTATCCTAAATAAAATAAAATAAATAAATATATTTTTAATTTATTTAATTTAAATTGATATTTTTCACCTATCTCATATAAATGTTCTCGTTGTCCCGAAGGTCTGACAGGCAGAGAATGTCAAGCGACATTGTGTCATGCCTTTATATATTTATGTGCAATAAAGTTTTAAATAAATAAATAAATAAATAAAAATAAACATGTTTCTGGACAATTTAGCCATAATTCACCTTGAACATTGCAGCTGGACGACTTTATTGCAGTTTCTTGTCGTTAGGATTTTATTAAATATTGTTATCGATAAGGAAACGTCTTTAAGCACTTTTTAGTTAATGTAGAAATATATGTAGATATAAAAATCAACTAATAGCGTTCTTGTTGTCCCTTGATAATACCTTAGTGATGTCTGACAACAAGGAGCAATTTGAAGGTAGGGACTACAAAAATGATTATGCTGGATGTGGTTATGATACTAGATTTTTACAAAAGAAATTGAAACCAGATATTGATGGTTGGTAGTTTGTTGTATCCGTAATTAGTATTATAAGTATGTATTTATAAATTACTATTATAGCATCTGTTAATTTAAGTATCTTTTATATCATGTTTGCGTTATTACTCTATCCTTGTTTTTATTTTAGTATACAGTTTTTTTTTTCCATATTATTTGTGTTTAATAATAATATAATAATAATAAAACTTTATTTCAGAATCAATTCCATATAGTAACAATTTTTAAAGAAATCTTATAATATCTAGTGTTAGTAAAAATACAAAATTATAATACATTTTTTTTTCCTTTTCTGGGGCCCAGGTCACCTGCTGACATGCAGGCGTATCCAGTGCCCCAAGAACGGAGAGTCCCACCTTTCTCGTGGGACTCTCCGACCTCAGTCGTTTAACTTCTATTATGTATAAAATATTTTTGGCTCTCAATGTCTTCTTATTGTTATTAATTTATTACACAGATGTTCAAACTTGTCACGTGCCGGCAAAGCCTTCAAATGGGGGCCCTTAGTGGTTCATATTATTTATAAGTTTTCAATTTCAGTATCTTGCAAGCCACAGTGGCAATTTTGTTTATCTGTGATATTGTTTGTGTATGTTGACTGTTTGTTGCCTAAATAAATGAAAATAAAAAAATAAATGAAAGGCAAGATACAATGAGTACCAGAATAACAACTATTATGGTAAAAGAACTAGAAAGTTCTGAACTCCCATTATATCTAATAATATTATGCCCATTGATGACTGTTTAAAAATTTAAAGGAAAATTTGAAGTTGCTTTTGCTAAGTAAATACTAACTACTAACAGTAATTTGATTTATAACTTTGTGTTTTGACAAATATAGTGTAAAAATTATCTTCCAGTTGTCAAACGAAAATTAAGTCTCTGTGACTGAGACGATAAAGAAGATTTATTATAATGCATGTGGATTGGGGGAGGGGACATGGACCTGTGAGATTGGCGCTGGGATGGGGGCATTGTTCCCGTGGGCGAGGCTGTGGCCACTGGTGCTGAAATGTGCTTCACTATACAACAATCTACTTGCTATGTGTGTATTGTCCCCACTAATAATAAATAAATGTAATGTATCGTGTTGTGACGTATAATACCTACTAACCAAACGTGTCCAGTAAATTCGACCAATATATATATATTTTATTAATTTATACAAACGTGATGTTGGCACAAATGCCTTAGTGGCGATTGCCATTTCTAGTTTACTAGTTTAAAAAAAAAAAAGAAGAACTGAGACGATTAAAAATGGCTTCTACTAAAATTTTCGGATAGTTCTATTTTTAACTTTGATCGTAACTTTTACAGAAAATTCATTCATTAGACAGCTGGAAGGAAATGTTGAGTGGAGGAGGCGTACTTACTGAAGGGTGGAGACAGTTTCCTCTACACTAGCAGGAGTGACGGCGCACACGATGCAGGTATTGGCGTTACCTCCCAGCGAGTTCTGGAGGATCCTAGTCAGCTTGCAGTCGCGGTAGTTCACGTGTCTGATAAAATACACATTGTTAAAAAAACTGTACTCAGTAAACATAATTTTAACAATTACAGAAGTAACACAATCCTGGAAACCTAAAAATTTAACATTATCGTCATGACAGCCCCTAGAACCTTTCAGAACATGGCCGAAGAGTTTGGCCTACACTCGCCATGCTGGATGGGTTTGCGAGGATCTGAAGTCAATTTTCATCCCTCTCCAGACATCCGCGCATAACAAAAAGGCATGTATGAAGAGGTTGATGAATGTTGAAGAAGCGAAAGAGGTATGTCGTGATCGTGACAAGTGGCGCTCAAATTGTCTCTGCCATGTCTGCCATGACCAATGGCTTAACATGCTTTCCTCCTCACGGGAACGGCGGTGTCGTAAATCTATGACAAATGTACTTATTAAAAGTTATTCTTATTGAACATACCATTCCTTGGGAATAAAATATTCCAAAAGACAGAAATATTATGATCCAACAGAAGATATGATCAGGAACAGGTTCAAGACTTTAGTTTACGCAGTGATAGTTGGTGCAAGACAAATTCCAGCAAAACTTTTGCACCACTCACTGAAAGAGTTGGGACTAAGCAGGTCTGCAGGAGATACATTTATGGAACGAGCTACTATGATGGCACTAATGGAATACATTATACAGCATTTGTTGGATTGGAAGGGGAGCAGAGTAATGGATGGTGAACCTATAGTCATTCATAAGCCCAAGATACCAATACCACAATAGACCCGGCACCCGCATGTAGAATCAATGGAATGCTTAGAAATTTGTCTTCTCGTGACAATAAGTTATTGAGTTTAACCTCTGAAGCGTTTTGTACATTTATAATTGTTTGTGGTGGCTCGGTTGTAAGAATGCATTCCTTAAATCTTACAAAGATCGGTTCAAACCCACCCGGCATGTACCAATGAGAACAACACTTTTCTTACATACATTTGTCATAGATTTACAACACCACCGTTCCCGTGGGGAGGAGAGTACGTTAAGCCGTCGCGGTCCCGGTTCCACTAATACCAACTTGTGGAGTTGTTGATAAATTGTAATAAAAAATTGACATCATATCTTCGCCAAACTGTCTGGCCAGCGTGGCGAGTGTAGGCCAAATCTTCAGATAAGTTATTCTGGAAGGCTCATCTCCAGCAGTGAAGGTCTAGGATGTTGTGTTCTAGGGGCTGTAATGATTGTTTGTAAATTTTTGACAATATGTCACTTAATGAACAATATATCCTATAAAAAGCATAATAAAAAGACTTAATGATGATGAAGATATGACTCACGCGGCGTCTTCAGAGAGTTGTTTGATGACAAGCGCGAGAGTTGAGAGGGACTTGTTGATGTGTGTCCCCTCCTTGAACCTCAGTCCCGTAGACCCCGTCTGTCCTGCACGTTCCGACCCCGCCAAGTCCACTAGATTCAGTTGGGACACATTGGCACAACCTTCTTCTGCAGGAGTGTTTGCATGCTCGCGGGACTCGATTATCTAAGATTAATAAAATAAATTATTATTAATAGGTTCGCAGTGCATTGCTAATATCCCTATATCAAGCACTTTAAACAACTCTACTTTTAAATATGTTTAATTTTTTTTGGAAACATTGTAGTTGCAAATGGCTGCCAGATGACGTCACGTAATAGTAAATAAACAACTAATTTCCTACACTAACATAACTATTTGCTTTTATAAAAGTAGGTGTCAATTTATTATTTTCTCTTTTACTTAAGTAAGCAGATTTACCTGTGTAGCAGTTTAAAATATTTACTGTTATGTGATTAGTAGTATCATCACAACCGTTTCCCTTTCGGGGTGGTCAGAAACCACGCTTATAAGTAAGCAGATTCACATTTAGCCAACTTGACTTTAGACCAATCATGACAAGTGGCAAGCTCTTCGATGTCTCCAGCGTACCAAATCGAGAAATATTACAAATAAATTAAATATTAATAAAATCTATTTATTTACATTAATAAATATTTTTGTGTCCCGACCAGGAATCGAACCCGGTACCTCCGAGTCTACATCCACAGACTTAACCGCTAGACCACAGAGGCAGTTACTTGTTATGTGATTAATTGTCAATAAGAACACGTTAATATTAGGTATATTATTGTTTATTTACATGAACACTTCTAATTTCAACCTACCCACATTTAATTAATACATACCACAAAACATTATTTAATTTGTGATTAAGCAATAAATCTGTTGTGTGTATAAATGCGAGTTAAATATTTAATTACCGTATCAAAACATAACATTACTATTAAGTGACGTGACTCACGCTGACTAATGTTTTGAGGTGATGTTTAATATCTCTAAAATAATGTATTTATTTTAATAAAATATACTGTTGTATAGAAGCAAGACGTGGATATGTCAGAATACGCATGAGCGTAGGGTTAATGCAGTAGAAATAAGTACGTTGCGTCGGATACGTATCGTAACTTTGGCTGACCACATACGTAACGTCGAAATATGGATAAGGGTAGGTATAAAAGAAAGCATAGGGACAAAAATAAGAAAAGGCATGCTACAATGGGTCGGGCATGTTGAAAGGATGAGCAAAGGAAGATTGACGAACCAGGTATATAATGCGAAATAATATAAGAACAAATAAATAAAACACTGGATGAAGTTGCATTAAAAAGCCTTTGAACAAAAGGGCATGTGTGAAGAGGTTGATAAATGTGGATGAAGCGAAAATGGTAAGGGATCTGGCTTGAAAATATGTATGGTAATTAAAACGATCAGTTTTATTATCATTTAAGGTACTTTGATAAATTAATATTATACTAAAAAAACACGGTTTTTTACAATAGTAAACTATACAAATATTTATTTTAAGAAATTAATGTTGCCACTAACTAAAGAAAAACAAATAAATAAATAAATATTTCCACAGGTCACACAGCGCCATCTAGTTTCCGTGGTAAGCTACGAGGCTTGTTTTAAGGAAACTAGATTGATAAACTACATACTATACTATTTTTTTTGTAAATATATACATATTATACATATAAACACCCAGACCGAGACAAATTATACAATGTACAACTTGTCCCCGGTGGGAATCGAACCCACGACCTCCCGAGTTCACGGCAACGTTTGTTACCACTAGACCTTGGAGGCGGTCAAAATAATTGTACATTTGCCGATAAGGAATAATACTGAATCAATACAGGCTGTTATTTTGATATTTTTATCAACATGTAGGTACACTTACAATTTGAAATATGGAGTGTGAACGACTGCTCTCCTCATTCATATTTGTGGCTCCAACCCTTCTGTTGGCCTCACCCTGGAACAATAAGCCCATATAGTAGTACAGCTAAACTTTTCCGATTAACTTACTCTGTTACTGTGTCGTGTAATGGTGGCGACCACCAGTCAAGGGTTTCAGATCCGAGATTCATAAAAAGACAAATTGCATAGTAAAGTGTAATCAAGACCATATCCCTTGTTGGGGTGGTCGGCAACCACGCCTTTCTTTTAAAGAAGCAGATTCACATTCAGCCAACTTTACTATAGGCCCATCATGACAAAGTGGCTAGCTAGTCAATATCTCAAGCGTACCAAACTTGAGAAACTTCACAAATAAATTATTGTGTCCCAACCAGGAATCAAACCTGGATTTAACCGCTAGACCATGGAGACAGTCTTAACATTAAATAAATATTAACAAAAACAGATATACAGCAGTACATTACATGGGCAACGCTGGGATAGACACCTAATTAACTAATAATTGGAATCTCACTTGTTTCATGATGTCGAACACCTCCTGTGGAGTTGCAGTGACCTTCTCCGTGGTATCAATTCTCACTCCACTGTAAGTTTCATGAATCTTGATGTTACTCTTCTCAGTGTCGAGCAAGTCATTTATGGTCTCATTGTACATCTCGAAGTAGGATACTCTGCAACACAATGATAAATGTTCAAAGAAGAAGACAAATGACATCATCCATATTGGGCTACTTGTGCTGCGCAGAATGATAAAAAAATTATATATTAAGAAATAATTATTGAAAATGGTAGTTTTGATACTATTATTGAAAAAACTAATGTTATTTTTACTATTTCAGCATTTTTCTATATACAAACGTCATAGTTTCGGTATAGGTAGCCATTTATGTCCACTTGAAAAATTCTGTATAGCCTTGTCTATATTTTGTTTTGCAACCCCTATTTTATTTTATAAAAATATGATTTCATTTGGATAACAGATCAGTGAAGTTCTCACTTCTACATATCTTGTACGATAACACAGGTAATGCCAGGTCAAAAAACTAGCAAAATTGTGTGAATTGATTTGTCTTATATCTTACTAAGTGTAGTTTTGTGTGTAATTATGTGTGTGTTATGTGTAAATCACATAGGTTTTATTTTTATTATTTTTTACGTTTGTATTGTAAAGCACAGCTCTACATTTAAGGAAAGGTTGCATAGCGTTCTACCTGGTAGAATGCTGTGAAATTATATTGCCTAATATTATAGTATACTTATTGTAAATTTGACATGTAAAAGTTGAAAATATTATTTTTTTATCTTATGCCTAATTACAGAAAATAAATGAATTGAATTACCAACCTTAACAAGAAATCTCTGTTAGGTTCATTTTGTATGAGTTTAAATAAGTCATAGACTGCCAGCTGGGTGATGCCGGGGAAGTCTTTAGAGCCAGTCATGGTGTAGGTCTTCCCGGAGGAGGTCTGTCCATATGCAAAGATGGTGCCGTTGATACCCCGCACCGCTGCCTCCACCAGCGGCTTGGCCACATCATTGTAGATGTCAACATTTTGAGTGTCAACATTGTATACCTTGTCTGGAAAGAATAAAACAACATAAATAATGGGAAAATGCAAATTATATATTTACTGCATCATCATAGAGATAAAAAAAAAAAAGATATTTATCGCTACAATAAAAAAGCAGCACAATACTGTCCAATTCAAACCAGCCTATTGTTGGTTGCAAGCCACACCATTCTCACCTCTCTTTCCCACACACAATGAACCCAACAGGGAAAGGTGAATCCATGGAATGCTTGGAAATTTGTCTTTTGGGAGTGCGACAGGAAAAATCTCCGAGGCATGGGAACAGTCATGTAGTAAATCCATGACGAGTTCTAACCTTTCTTGGATTTCCAAGAAAATATTCTTAGATCCGAGCCTTCACTGCCTGTAATACCATAGTATTATGGTTGTAAAATTTAAAGTGCTACCATACATAAAAAAAATGGCTTACAGATGAGGGTCAGACTAAAACTAATAATTCCAGCATAAGCAGAATAGGTTAGTTTATTCAATTCAAATGGATTGTATAAGCCGCATACCATAACCCATTACAAAACCCTTCCCGCCTGATATCTCAAGGCTATAGCGGCTGCTTGCGTTTGCATAAATAAAAAACTTACCAAATGTAAAATTGGGCGCCTGATCTTTTCCATTCTGATCCAGCAGATATAGGGAATTGTTTTTAACCCGCCAGTAATTTGACAAATTTTCCTCGATTTCCCTGGATATCAGGGGCCGAACTTTGACTACAACCTTAATATTGTCACTCATTTTGAGAACTCATTTAAACTCCTCCAGTTACACTCCAATCACTACTTTTGGCCGTATCATCTGACCAACGCAATTCTTCTTTAATATTTGTAAAAACAATATAAATAAACGACCTAACCGAAAGACAAAATTTGAACAAAAAATATTTTGTCGTTTTTTACGGTTAGCGTAATTCAATATAAATTTCTTAGTTTTATACTTTACATTTAACTACGTTTAACGTGTCTTTAACAAGTTCTGTAAGAAAGTGCAATCTAAAAACGTCAATGTACTAAATTGTATGAACACTAAAAGTTCAATCCTATTTTTAGAACACGGCTCATCTATATTGTCTATAACAGTCTACTGTCTATGCTTCTTTAAGTGCGTTTCGAAATAATAAGACCCAATATCCATTATGCAAAAAATGTATCAATCCTGCACACATTAATACATTCACTGGCACTTAATCAAAAATAGTGTCAATGATAGAATGCCATTTATGCACTATATTTTTTTTTTTACATATCATTTTATATTTTGTTTGATCATAACTAAACAGCGCAACGACTTAATGCTGGATTTAAAACGCACTTGTAATTGACATAAAATTGGGTTCTAAAAAACAATATTCTACCTGATAGATACAATATTAATACTTAAGAAAGAGACAGAATTATTGCTAGTAAATATGCTAGAGCGTATTGTTTTTTGACACGAAAAGTTATCTAAAATATTTGAATGCTAATTAAACGTCAAAAACACGTTTCTTTTACGTCGGCCGACAGACATGTGTTTTGGTGATTTTGTGTGATAATAAGCGCTTCCAAAATGCAACAAGACGATGTTAGTATTATACGGTGTTCAAGTATTATTTTACTTACTATAATTTAACTACGAAAATAATTCTTTTCAGGTTGTGTGGTCTATAATCAACAAAACCCATTGCTCTCACAAAGTAACGTAAGTTATTATTTATTTTCTTTACTTAGCACTATAAACTAAATAACAGTTATTAATTAACACACGCTGTGGTTGTCGAGTTGTGAAAACGCTGTCGTACAATACAAAGGTCGCGACCAATGAATCAATAAGATTACACTTTACTTACGTACATATGTAATAGATTTAGCGAAATCTACAGTATTTGCTTGAGTATTGAGAGGAGCAGAATGGTGGATGATAAGCACATTGTTATGCAATAAACCACCTGCCAGCCTGTCGTTGGTGGCAAGCCCAAGGCACTATTCTTCTCTCTCACAACCGATGTACCCACAGTACGGGTATCCATTGAAAGCTTAGTAATTTGTCTTCATCATAGATTCCATAAAGAAGAGAGCACTTAAGCTGTCTGTCCTGTAGCCCTATTCTGTTAGTCGCAAACATTATTAGTGTATTTTGTTTGCGTCAAAATTACAAAATATTATTCAATTCTCAACTCGTGCTCAACCTTGACAGCGGGTGTGCAAATATCAACTTTAATAGTATATAGTTAACGGATTCCATCATATAATGTTTGCGCTTAAGTAACAGAATAGGGCTGCCGGTTCTATTGTAATCCTAACTATTATTATTTTACTTCTGCTAGTCGAAGAATAAGCAACAAAGTGGTCCAATTACAAATTAACCCAATATTGGTTTCAGGACAAAAACCCAGCATTTTTGCAGAAATGAGTATAATTTAACTGGGTTATGTAGTCGGTCATCCTGCCCCTTAGCGAACAGTAAATATGCTACAATAAGGGAAGAAAATGGTATATGCTATCTTTATATGAGGACTCCAGACCGGTATGTTTTCAATAATTAATAATATCTAAATTATTACAATTAATAATATTTGTCATAGATTTACAACACAAAGGAAATGTTAAGACGTCAGTTCTGGTTCCATTAATCCACATACCTGTGGAATTATTAATAAATCACAATTCATGGACATAAAAACAGAATTTCAATAATAGTCTATAATATTTTTATAAAGCTGATCATGTCCGTTATGTTACTTACATGTGGTTTAAGACTGCTCACTGTGGTTAAGCCGATTTGACAGCTAAGTTACAACTACCTACATATTACACTTAAATACACAACATATCTCACCCCTAAGCACTAATACTATATAACCTAACTAAAATGATCTTACTGAAATTAACAATGAGGAATTAAATATTGTAGGATTTCTTCCTGCATATTGACTCTAGCATTAGGCGGTATTCCCAAGATATCTTGAATTTCCTTAGCAGTAGGTATAGGCTGATTATCTGGAACTTCTCTTCTGCGTAGCTGGTTGATATGTCTAGTCACTACCGGGCCATCTATGATTTGAACTAAGACCCTGACATGTCCCCGGACCTTAACAACAGTTCCTCTAGTCCATCTCTCCCCGGAAACATAAGTTCTTGCCCATACTTTGTCACCAACTTTAAACAAACGAATGCTGACTTCCTTATTGCTTTCAATCTGCTGTTCTGATTTAGTTTTGTCAGAAAAAGGATGCAGCATATCAAATCTTGTTCTAAAGCGTCTTCTATTTAATACCTCGGCTGGTATTTTTCCTGTAACTGTGTTAGGGGTAGTTCTTAATGAAAATAGAAGTCTAGGAAGAATAACTTCGTAGTCATTACCCTGTATCTTTTGCAATTTATTTTTGACTGTCTGTACAGTTCTTTCAGCTTGACCATTGCATGAAGGTGTGTACGGTGGGGTCAATACATGCTTTATAGTGTTCTGCTTCAAGAAATCAGCAAACTCCTGAGATGTAAAAGCTCTTCCATTGTCTGACACAATGACTTCAGGCAAACCTTGCTCAGCAAATATTGCTCTAAGAGCATTTATAGCACATTTACTGGATGTGCTTGATAACACTTTTACATCAGGCCACTTGGAATGAGCGTCTATAACAATAAAAAATATTTTGCCATGATATGGACCGGCAAAATCAATGTGGATACGCTGCCACACATTTGTCGGGGTCACCCATGAATGTGCTGTTGTCGCTGGCATGTTCCTATTAACCTGGCAACATTCACATGTGTTTACCATAGACTCTATCTCGTGGTCCAAGCCTGGCCACCAAAAGTAACTCCTCGCAATAGCAATGCCATCATGAGTCTCATGTAGAGCTTCCAGCATAAACTTTCTCATGGGTGGTGGAATAACTACTCTATTACCCCAGACAATGCAGTCACTACACAATGACAATTCTTTTCGCTTTAACCAGTAGATCCTATGTATTTCATTATTTACTTTGTCAGGCCATCCATGCAATATCCAGTACTTAATTTTTGCCATGTCTCCATCTCTTGACGTTAGATTGGCGATGTCTTGGGTAGTATATTGCACTGCACTGGGCAATTCTGACAACAATAATATATCACCACACTCCTGGTTGATTTCCTGAGTGTGTTCTATCGGCCATCTACTTAAAGCATCTGCATTTCCGATCGAACTTCCACTCTTATACCTCAGTTCGTAATCATATGAATTTAATTTTAATGCCCATCTCATCATTCTAGGAGATAGCACCTTCGGAATAGCTTTATTTGGGCTAAATATACCCAACAGAGGTTTATGGTCAGTATAAATAATCACATGACGACCATATACATACTGATTAAATTTGTCGAGTCCAAACATGATAGCAGCCGCCTCTTTGTCAATCTGTGCATAATTACGCTCGTGTTTATTAAACGTCCGTGAGCCCATAACTATAGGTTTCTCAAATCCATTTTCCATAACGTGCGCCAACACTGCCCCCGCTCCATAGTCGGATGCGTCACAGGTTAAAGTGATTTGCCTATTGTTATCAAAATGAATTAAAGTCTGATCACTAGTTATAGCTGTACGAGCTTTTCTAAAAGCACATTCTTCGGCTTCATCCCACTTCCATTTAGCATTCTTATCTAGCAAGCGATGTAGAGGCTCAAGTATCGTAGCTTTATCTGCTATAAACCTTTCATAGAAATTTAAGAGCCCTAAAAAAGCTTGCAACTCCTTCACATTCTTTGGTGGTAGAGCTTTATTTATCGCTTCAACCTTTTTATTGGATGGGTGAATGCCATTACTATCAACTACATAACCCAAAAACTCGACTCTATCTGTTGCAATTTTACACTTATTTTTGTTAAGTGTCAACCCAACCATCAGAAGTCTTTTTAAAACTTCTTCTAACCTGCTGTCATGCTGCCTCTTATCAGCACCTGCTATTAATATATCGTCCAACAAGACGGATACCCCCTCTACCCCGGCCAGAGTGGTGGACATGAGACGCTGAAAAATACCTGGACATGCTTTCAATCCATATGGTAACCTATTTACCTTATATAGGCCTTTCGGAGTTGTAATTGCCAGTAATTTAGCTGTCTCTTTACACACTGTCACTTGAGTATAAGCTTCCTTTAAATCAAGTTTTGTAAAAATCTGTCCCCCCGCTAAGTCTGAAATAGCTTCATTAATAGTGGGTTGTGGATAGGTATCTGTGTCCGTTGCCGAATTGACTGTGAGTCTATAATCACCACATAATCTTATCCGGCCATCACTATTGACTACCGGCACAATAGGAGTTGCCCAGTTGTTATAAGGTATCGGCTCTATAATTCCTTTTTCAACTAATCTGTCTATTTCATCACAAACTCTCTGTCGAATTGCAAATGATATAGGACGAGATCTTAAAAATTTAGGGTGTGCACCTTCCTTTACATGTATTGTAACTTCAGGTCCTTTATATATACCTAACTCTTCACTAAATACCCCCGGGTATTTGTCTAATAAAGTTGCAAACGAATGGTCTGATAACCTATTTACGCCTTCAATACTAATATCTAAAGGTTGAAACCAATTTCTTCCTAATAGACTTTGTCCTCTTCCTTTTGCTATCAGCAGTGTAAGATATCTACTTATATCTTTATATTCAACTAGAACTTGAATACTGCCGAGCAACCTTACTTTATTGAATGTCCAAGTTTGTAAATTCAATCTGCATTTATCCATGACTGGTATTTTGCCATTCCATATAATTTTCGCTTGCTCCTCCGATATTATAGAATAGGTACACCCTGAATCTACCTCAAACCCAACTTGCACTCTATTAATTAAAATATTAATACTCACAGGTGGCACCTTGATAAAGCTATCCCCCCCAATAGCGTACAAACCATTGAGCTGACCACTTTCCTCATCCTCCTGTATCTCCTTGATGTCTGCCGGGTCCTTTTGTGAACACATTTTTGCAATATGGCCTACTTTTTTACACGCTAGGCATCTTGCCTTCATATATTTGCACTTATGGTACATATGGCTACCTCCGCACCTATAGCAGTATAGTTTCTTCTCTCGCAAAACATTCACTTCCATAGGTTCTGGAGCATTTTCCATAACACTACTTCTTGGTATTTCCTTAATCTTATTTGAGGAATTTATTAAACATAAATCTTCTGCTCTTTTCTCGGAATTTATTGCTATTTCAACCGCTGTCTTGTATGTTAAATTCGAACTCTTCAGCAAGCTATTTTGTAAAGATTTGTCACACACACCACAAACTAACCTATCGCGCAGTGTGCGTTCTAAATTATCAAAATTACAAAATCTACTTAATTTTCTTAATGCTGCTATATAGTCCGCCATATTTTCCTCTTTACCTTGACATCTGGTATGAAATTTATATGATTCCACTATTTCATTTGGTCTCGGGCTAAAGTGGTCTTGTAACAGTACCAAAACCTCTGCCAGTGGCACTTGATGCACATTTCTTGGAACTATTAATGATTTTATTAATTCGTACAGGTCATTACCACAGGATGAATAAAAAATTGCCCTTTGTTTTATCACATCACTAACCTCATTTGCCTCAAGAAAAAACGAAAACCTATCTATGTAAGATTCCCAATCCCCAGAGCGAAATTCATATTCCTCAAACTTAATACCACTTCCTAAAGCCATAATTCACTCACTATTGTGCACTTTCACTACTTATAATAATAAATAGTCCATGTTTTATTGTCGCCAATGTTATGTTACTTACATGTGGTTTAAGACTGCTCACTGTGGTTAAGCCGATTTGACAGCTAAGTTACAACTACCTACATATTACACTTAAATACACAACATAGTCTTTTGACAGGTTATAATATATAATTATCATTTTAATATTATGATCTCACAGCAGAAATTATCAAAAACGGGTGTAAGACTAGTTTAAGCAGTGGAAGTTGGTGCAAGAGGAGTTCCAGCAAAGTCATTGCACTACTTACTGAAAGAATCGGGCCTAAGCTGGTCTGACATCAATACATTTATCGAAAGAGCTTCCAAGACGGCATTAACAGAATCATACAGTATTTGGTTGGGTAGGGAGAGGAGTAGAATAAGGGTCTTGTTGCATAATAAATTAAAAAAGAAGGCCTCCTTTTGTAAACCAGCCTATTGTTGTTAGCAATGGATCCGGCACCCGCATGGTGAATCCCTGGAATGCTTAGAAGTTTATCTTCTCTTTAACACTAGACCCAATATATTTTTTGTATGTTCAGTGTTGCTAATTGGTGTTGAAAATCCTATATTGTTATTAGTTTAAGAAACCTGCAGCCCTATTCTGTTATTTATACGTAAACATTATATAATGGAATCTGTTAACTATATATATCACGCTAATAAAGTTGATATTCGCACGGCTACTGTCAAGGTCGAGCACTTACAGAGTTGAAAATTGAATAATATTTTGTATTTATGATGCAAACTCTGACGTAAATAACAAAATCCGCTAATAAAGTTTGCGACTAAGTAACAGAATAGGGCTGCTGGCTTTGACTGTCTCTGACAGAAAAATTTATACTGTTATGTGATTAGTTGTCAATAAGAACACGTTTATATTATTGTTTATTTACATGAACATTTCTAATGTCAACCTAACCACATATAAATAAATATACATTTATTCGAAAAAATATTTACAACATATAAAATAAAATTAATATTAAGGATAGGGATATAAGTCCCGTCCGCGTGGAATGGTGGCAAGAACGCTGGCTGCATTTCCCCGCTGTATTTAATTTGTGATTAAGCAATAAATCTGTTGTGTGTATAATTGCGAGTTTAATATTTAATTACCATATCAAAACATAACATATATATAAATTGATTTGAATTTAAGTATCATATATTTTAGTGTAATGTACCCAACTAAGCAATGGCAAAAGGTGAAGTTGTCCCGTAACTTTGAGAAGGCCATACAGCAGATCAATGAGAACCTGAGACAGTGGCCAACCTGGCAGAAGTCCAAGTGCAAGCAGAAGTATGTCAAGATCACACAGTACCTCATACGGATGAGGAAACTCAAGCTTAGACGAGTGTAAGTTGATTTTAAAATATATTCTTTCAGCCTCTAGAACACTGTTGTTCTACTTTTGCCATACATTCCAGACCACTATGCTTATAACCACAAGCTATGTTGTATAATATTTTGTAACAAAGAAATATATATAAAGCAGTATTAAATAAATATAGTGGAGGTGGCTTGGTTCTACGAACGCTCTCCTTAAAATCCCACAATGTATGTACCAACCCCCCGGCATGTACCAATGAGAAATACACTTTTCTTACGTACATTTGTCATAGATTTACAACACCACCGCTCCTGTGCCTCAGAGAGCACTTTAAGGTGTAGGTCCCGGTTCCACTAATACCAACTTGTGTAATTGTTAATAAATTGTCATTAAAAATTGACATCAGATCCTCACCAAGCTCCTGTGCGTGGCGAGTGTAGGCCAAATTCTTCAGATATATGTTCTGGAAGGCCCATCTCCAACAGTTCCATCAGAACGCTGAGTTCTTAGGGCTGTAATGAAAATTAAATGAAACAAAGAAAAGAAAATTATAGTATTTTATTTCTCTCGCAATATTATTATTATTACATACTATTATGATTGATAGGCTCGTAGCGCATTGCTGATATGCCCATCTCAAGCACTAGTGTAAGTTTTATTAAATTGACAGTTATCATCATAGCCTTTTTCTATTGTCACTAGCTACTTGTTCAGTTTGTTTTTAAGCATTTATAGTTTAGGACTTTAATATGTCTTCTGGTATTTTGTTCTCCATATATACAACTCTGTCATTCTTGAAGTGATATCCCACATTTGTATTGCTGGGTTTTCTCATTAGTTTCACATTGTGTTAAACTTAAACATTTTGGCTAGGTAAATCCTAACAGGAAGGCATAAACTGATACCTTCCTGTTAGGATTTTAAATGTCTCAATAATATCTCCCCTCATTCTGCCATCCCTGAGACTTGTTAGCTTCATATATATGAGCCTCTGGTCATATGACTTCTTCGTCAAGCAGTGTGGAAGTATAGTTTTAAGAATTTCTATATTTTTCTTGAAGTATGAATTCCATACTTAAATATCATATTCCAATAATGGTTTTAGGTATTGGTATATTGATCTTGTAAAGCAATTTTAATTGCTTGTTTCAGCATTGCTGATAATACTTAGAAAAATCTCACCTAGAAACGAAATAAGATAATAAGTGATTAAGTTTTGCTGAGCCATAACAGCCTGGTTACTGAACAACAAATTTTATTTGTTGATTGTTATTTTGCAATTAATGGGTGTCAAAATATCCTACATTTGTAATTTTAATCAGTTTAAGCTTAAAACAATGTATTATTTTAGTAAGGAGTTGGTACCGATTCAGAGGAAAGTGGAGAGGAGAGAAAGGAGGAGAGAAGAAAAGGCACTGGTAGCCGCCCGGATAGACAATGCTATAGAAAAACAACTACTAGAGAGACTCAAAAAGGGCACTGTAAGTATTTTAGATTGCATCGTAGAGCAGTGTAACATCACACTCACTGAAGGGGAGCAACTGACGTCAGCCAGTGATGACCGACATTAGTTATGCATTATGTCAGTCTGTCAAGATGCTTTTTCACATTTTGCTTGAAGGACTTGTAGGAATGGGAAAACACACTGACTGGGAGAGCTAAACACATCTTCAACTCCATATGGAAGAGTCTTCAAATTTATATGTATGCATAGGGATAGTGGCTACAGTGCATGTTTTGGCTTTAGTGTGGTTCAGTTGTGGAATAGAGAAAAAGGGATAAGGTTGTGAAGCTCTTCAGAACACTCACTATAGTATAGCTTATTCACCTTGTTATTGTTGTTTTGATGATGCCCTCAATTTAATTTTGGTGATTGAGATCAGAGCGTATTTCAACCCCAATTATGTTGAAGCTGGGTTGTAGTTCCAGCATGGTGTTCTGAAGACTAGGATAGATTTACAACACCATTATTCCCATGAGCAGGAGACCACATTAAACCGACGGTTCTGGTTCCACTAATACCAACTTGTGGAATTGTTACTAAATTGTCATGTCAGCGTTAATGATTCTTTACTTACACTTTTAATTTTGTTTTCAGTACAATGACATCTACAACTTCTCCCAAATGGCATTTGACGCAGCACTTAAAGCTGAGGAGGTGTCAGGAGAGAGCGAGAGAGAGGAGTCCTCGGACGAGGGCGAGCGGGAGAGAGAGATGGAGCCCGAGCTGGAGAGGGAGCTCATGGGAGACCAGTTTGTGGAAGGAGACTCCGACATGGACACAGATGTGGTGAGATATACACACACAAATGTGTAAACTTCTGTACACACAACTGCCTCTGCGGTCTAGTAGGTTAATATTGGTAGGATGTGGTTTGATTCCTGTTGGAACTATTCCTTCCAGCTGTCAAATAGGTTTTCTCAAGAGAACCTCAATATTAAAATTATAATTGTGCTAAAAATAATAGGAAAAAAAAAGGACATAAATGAAGAATACAGAATCAGATGTTTTAAAAGTTAATGACCTTCTCATATGGAAAACAGGGCTCTCCCTTAAGCAATCTACGTGTGTGATGACCATCCACCTCGATTGAACCCTAGATTTGTTGTCCAATTTTATAGTCTATACAAGCTTTATTAGACACGCACATATAGTTTAGATCACTAATATTCACCAATTATGATTTAAAATTAATATAAATACACGCAATGGCAACTTGATCATCATTGGCCTGTAGCTTGTAACGTCAGTTCAAAATTAGTAAGCTGAAGTGGCAATGAGCTGGACACGTCTGTTGCAGAACCGATGGAGTAGACGGGTTTTCTTTTTAATTATTTAATATTGTAATCTGTTTATACGGTTTGTATATTACTTCTAAAACAAATCTATGATTAATATTTAAGTAGGAAGTAAATAAAAAAAGTCTGTAACACAGCAAGTTATTTTAGAAGACCAAAATAAAAATAGAAAAAGCCAGGGGAGGTGTGTTCGTTAGTATTCATACTCATAGATGTGGTATCCACAATTTAACTTCTATACATTACAAAAAAAAAATTATGGTGTGAATAAAAATGTGATTTAGACCGTTCCGAATTGAAATCTAGCCCTGAGCATCCAAATCGTGATATTTGGTTCGGAACAACTGTCAGTATCTTATTCATTCTAAGCGCTCTAAGCATGATTCGGAACGAGGGAAATCGTTGGTAAACGTCAGTGTCGAGTTACACTCATGACGTCAAAACTTTACTCGGTGTCAAAAAAAATAATGCAGCTCTGTGGAGAGACAGGCTGATGATGATGATGAATAAATATATTTATTCTTATTAGAAACTCAAGCTGATATTATAAATGTTAGTTGAAAATAAACACTTCTCGAGTAGGTGTCAATGTGGGTTGCGAAGAACCTTGAATTTGAGTCAGGTGAAGTGCCATTCTGAGACGTCCTCCGTTTGAAAGTTGGTAGGAATTGTTGAGTGGAGGAGTTGATGACGAAACGTCTAAGAATATGGGTGTTAGACTATAATTTATATCTTTTTACTATGTAACGACAACACAACAAATTTTCTTCCTTTGAACTGACATCGTCCACACTAAAATTTATTTGTGTTACAGGAAAGTGAATCGGGAAACCCAGAAGATGCTAATCTAGACAGTGATTTTGAATCAGAAACGTCCGATATAGAGGTATGTGAACATTTCATCAGAGTCGTGGTGGCTCAGTTGAAAGAATGCTTTCCTTAAAATCCAAGGTCAATTCAAATCTTTGACATGTACCAATGAGACCTACACTTTTCTTACGTACATTTTTCATAGATTTACAAAAATCACCGTTCCCGTGCCTCCGAGAGCAAGTTAAGCTGTCGGTCCCGGTTTCACCAATACCAATTTGTGGAATCGTTAATAAATTGTCTGGCCAGCGTGACAAATGAGGTCTAAACCCAAAAGACCACAAAATGTATTCAAATACATACTACTAACAGGTTCAAGACTCAGCTTTACGCAGTGGAAGTTGGTGCAAGAGAAGTTCCAGTACATCATACAGTATTTGGTTGGGTAGGGAGAGGTGTAGAATAGTAAATTGTGAGCGTCTCATCGCGCAATTACAATAGGAGGCCTAAAAACCAGCAGCAAACCCGAGACATCATTCTTCTCCTCTATTTCCCACTGACGAAGGACTCGGCACCCGCATATTTGTTTAAGTAAAATAAATATTTTTGCTATATCACTCCTCTCCCTACCCAAACAAATACTGTATAATTCCGTTAATGCTGTCTTAGAAGCTCGTATATATCTCCTAAATGTCTTTAATTTTATTTCGGGTGTTCAACTGGAAAGAAAGCCATGTAAAGCTCGCTTTTCTACCGAATTTTGCTTAAAGTGTATGAAAGACTTTCAAAGCGACAAGTCAAACACACTGGGTAAATAAAACGGTTGGTGGCGCTGGTTTATAATATTAGTACGAGATTTTTACAGCAGCTAATTTATGTGACATTTTAATAATGTTTTAGCTTATAGTATGACAATGCTACTTTACAGCAGCTATAATCTTAGTGACATCCTCTTAATTGTTTTCGTCTTAGCTTGTAGTATGACAATGCCTATTTACAGCAGCTATAATTTTTATGATTAATAATTATGTATATTTGGGCTGTAATGTGCTGCTCCAAATACTAGCTATTTCCCAGAAGATAAGCTTTTCGTTATATTAAATAATTTTGGGACATGTAAAAGCGCAGAATACATTATATTTATCGTCATATGCCTACTTACAGAATAAATCAATTGAATTGAATTAACCGTCAATGCATTTGGAACGCAAGGATATTTAAGCAAAAATGTTTTTCTTACAGGATGTAGCGGAGAAGGTTGTGAGGAGAAGAAAACCGCGAGTAGAAATAGAATATGAAATTGAACCCACTGTATCTAAGAAAAAAATAAAAAATTAACTCTATTTTATATTTTTTTATTTCTTTTACGTTATATGGAAAGCGTTCTGCAGCCATATTATCATTTTTTTTCTAGGCATTAAACCCACCTCTTTTACATAATGCAATATTTTTAAATAACCTAAATTATGAGTTATCGATATTTCATTAAGTTAAAGTCAAAATATACTAGGCTGTGTTGAACCAAAGCGAAAATTCTAATGGGGTGTATCAGGCAAAGATTTTTGTAGATGTCGCTAGCGGCAATGGTACCGTGTTTTACACCTTTGTCGCATCATTTTTTAAATGTTTTTGTAGTTTTTTTATTTTTATAACCTAAATATGATTTTTAACTTTACGTTATCTACCTTAAAATACGAATTAGGAAAGAGAAGACCGTGTTTGAAAAGAAAAAAAAGGTTTAATTAATAGAACAGCAATTTTGAGATCACCATATCTTTGCTTTCGCTTGGAATTCTCGATTTGTACACTTAAAAGCTGCTCACTTCTGCATAATATCCAGAAAATAATTATCTAGCCATCTATCGTGATAAAAAGTTAGTAACATTTAAAGTAAAAAATGGCGTCGATTGTAACCTTCAAAATAAAACTAATACATTCGACGCCATTTTTACCTGACTGCTGGATGCAATGGAGGGTTATGTGTTTATCAGCCTATGTATATGTTTGTTTCTTTGTGGCACACTAGAGACCAAACACGTGGTTTAAAATTATATTAAAATCGTTAATGATTCTCACGTCTATAGATAAGTTTAATCATGCGAGTGAGTATCCTATAATCTGTGTGCGAGTGTCACTGAAGATATGACATTAATCAAATTTCAAATGGCGATAACTAGACGCCATATTATGAAAAAATTAACATCTCATTCCGAATTGCGCTCAGAGCGCTTAGAACGAATATGACACTGACCGTCGCGCGTCGTTCCGAATCAAATATCGCGATTTGGATGCTCAGAGCGTGATATCAATTCGGAACGGTCGAAATCACATTTTCATTCATAAAACGTTTGTTTTTTTTTTAAATGTATGGAAGATAAATTGCGGATTCCATATCTTTGAGTATGATTACTAACAAATATACATCTCTCGGTTTATTTATCTTTATATGTGTAAAGTTTAATATTATTAACTTATTTTGATCTTTTAAAATAAATTGCCGTGTTACAGACATTTTTTCCACTTCCTACTTTAATATTAATTATAGATTTGTTTTAGAAGTAACATACAAACAGTATAAACGAATTACAATATTTAATAATTTAAAAGAAGACCTAATATTAAATAAATTTGAAAATGGCGCGCGACATAATGACAAAAAACTGACAGCTCTCAGAGCGATCTACCTCGATATCGTGAGCAGTCTAAGCGCGAGAAATGGTGTCGTTTGTGACGTCACACAGCTTGGCAAAACAGTTTAAGCGCGTATCGGAACACCTTTAAGCGTGCTTAGGTTACTATTATCGCGTATCGGAACGATAGGATAGACGACGAACTATTTTTTTTTTTAAATAAAAAAGGCATTTATTTTCTCCCACAAAGCTTAATATTAGTAACAATATTTTAGACACATTTGTGTAGGAGACTGGAGGCAAAACTAAACTAAGCAAAAGCTTAGTCTGTGTTAAAGCACTCCAGGTTCCTCTGACTCAAACTTAATATTAATGAATACTTATTGGGTGTATTGTAGTGTAATGTGATTATTTAAATATGTAAGGTACTCGAATATATATATATTTCTTATATTTAGCTATGTGTTACTATATTGAGTGGAGTTCATTTTTTTTTTCAAAGCAAGCTTTGCTTTTTCATTCATTCATTACAGCCCCTAGAACACAGCGTCCTAGACCTCCACTGGAGATGGGCCTTCCAGAACTAAAGAATTTGGCCAACACTCGCCACGCTGGCCAGACGGCTTGGCGAGGATATGTAAACTTTTTATGACAATTTATTAAAGATTCCACAAGTTGGCATTAGTGGAACCGGGACCGACGGCTTAACGTACTCTCCGAGGCACGGGAACGGTGGTGTTGTAAATCTATGACTGCAGTACGTAAGAAAAGTGTATTTCTCATTGGTATATGCCGGGTGGGTTTGAACCGACCTTTGTAGGATTTATTTATTTATTTATTTATTTATTTAATACTTTATTGTACAAAGACAAAGGCGGGCTTTAATGCCGCAAGACATTTTATCATAGCCAACCATTGGGAAAACTTTAAACTATTTACTGGAAAGTAGGTGCTGAAATATTAAATATAAATATCAAAAGTATTATTTAATAACTAGCCACATACATACAACTTCATATACATACATACATACAAATATACATATAATAAACTAAATACTAATACATAAACCTACACATACATACATACATACATAATAATATACTTACAAATTTTGTTGGGAAATGAAATGCGAATAGACCATTTTTTTAAATAGCGATCTGGTGGTTACTTGCCTGATGTTAGGAGGCAAATTGTTCCACAAATTTGTCGCTACAACGACAAATGAGTTTGAAATGAAACTAGAGTTATGCGAAGGGATCGAAAGAAGAGAGTTGTGAGAGGATCGAAGAGATTTATCATGGAACGAAGAGAGATAGGCAAAGCTGTTCTTGAGGTATTTCGGTGTCGCAGGTTCATTCAGAACAGAAAATAGTAAGCAAAGTACTCTAAGATTCCTGCGACACCGAATTGGCAGCCACTTCAACCTAGCGCGATACTCAGATATATGATCATATTTACGTAAACAATAGATGAACCGGATACATGCGTTAAGTAACCGATCCATCTTGTTAAGCAATACCTCTGAGATATCAACGCTGCACACGTCACCATAGTCGAGAAGAGGAAGGAGAAGGCTTTGGGCTAGGGTTATTTTAGCTTTTATCGGCAGAAAGTTTTTGAGTTTATTGAGAAAGTGCAGTGAAGAAAAAATTTTACGACTCGTGTTTTTCACCTGAGTTGTCCAGCTTAGGTTGGAATCTAGGTAAATACCTAGATTCTTTACTTCGCTACTAAACGGAATTGGAACGTTGTCAAACCGTACCGGGTCGACAGAACTAAGATCAACTTTGCATAGCTGTCGGGAACTCCCTATTACTATTGCTTGACACTTGGTCGGATTGACAACTACTCCAAAGCGTTTCGACCATGAGCTGATATTAAATAGATCTGAGTTAAGCCAAGCTATTGCACTATTAAGGGTGTCGACATCTGTCTGCACATAGAGCTGTAAGTCATCCGCATACAGGTGGTAGTGGCAATGAATAAGTGACGTAATGGCATTTATGGTACGCGTTCTTACAACCGAGCCACCACCGGGTGTATTGTAGTGTAATGTGATTATATAAATATGTAAGGTACTCCTATATATTTATTTATTAAGAAAATCCAAAACAGCAATACATTTTACAAAGCAATACAATTAAAAATTTACATGCCAAACCAAAGGATTTCACCGTTTAAACTACATTTATAATCTGATCTACAAGTAAATTACATTTTGAATCGAATTTAACATTAAATTAAATACAAACATAAATAACAAATTATTAAACATAAACTGAAATAAAAATTACGTCCAAAAAATATATAATAATAATAATGAAACAAAACTAATAAAATAATAATAATAATAATAATCTAATAACTACACATACAGAAAAAAATACTAAATATAGAGACCTTGCAATAGAGCTTAAATCCCAACTCAAATTAGAAAAAGTAACAACTGTACCCATATTAGTATCCACGACCGGAGTAATACCCAAAACATTACATGACAGCCTCAAAACTATTAATGTAGACCAGCACACATACAGACAATTGCAAAAAGCTACAATCCTCAATACTTGCCGTATAGTTAGGAAGTTTGGAGTTAAATAAGCATGATGCTCACTTGGCCGAGGCCCGTGAACATCATTAGATTAACCGGTTAAATACCGAGATTCTTTAAGAATATACATTACATAATAATAATAATCAAAATGTCACAAATTGCCATAAACACATCAAGTACTATGTGAAATAATATGTGTATAGTGTGTATGTGAATGTATTACTTTAACATTATATATTTATCATCTATAAAAAAAAAAAAGATTTAATAGGAAATAATAATAAATAAGAAAAAAGGAAAAAAAAGGGGAAAAAAAAATGTCTACTACTATACTGAGTGGAGTTTTTTTTTTTTTTTCAAAGCAAGCTTTGCTTTATTTGCTTTCAATTACAAACGTACCATTAGTGACCATTTAGGAACTAAAAAGAAAAAAAAACAAGCCCAAGGGTTTGGTAGCCAAAAAACTTCACTTTGGTAAACTCAGCCTTTGTCCCCGAGGAAACAACCCAAATAAATAAAACAGTATTTTTTTGTAAAAAAACAATTTAATTTGACAAACATCGTAATAATAAACATTATAAATTCTGGCTTCAGTTGATGCCTAACTTTATCACTGACATACAAATATGTGATGCTTTTTTATTTAAATAATATCATTATAGCCGAAGAGCCTGTGAACACAAGTCTAGATATTCGTTTAGTGATAATCAAAAGGTAGGTAAAGTAACTAATTGGGAAAAGTGGCACTCCGCCGAACTCTGGCATACCTACATAGCTTCTATATCGTGGTGTTTTGACTAGAAAGCTAAACTCGCTTTTTTTTTACCGAATTATGCTTAAAGTTCATTAAAACCATAGAGCAACGCGAAGTCGAACGACTTTCAAATGTAAATAAGGTAAAAAAGCGTTTAATATTAATAAATATTTTGCAGCATTATTTTCTTTTAATTTCCCTAGGTTCGACTTGTCGCTTTAAGCGCTTTTTTACTTTATTTAGCTTTGAGTAGTTCGACTTGGCGTTGCTCTATGGTTTTCAAATACTTTAAGCAAAATTCGGTAAAAAAAGCGAGCTTTGGTTTCTAAAACACCAAGATATAGAAGCTATGTATGCCAGTGTTCGTTGGAATTTTTGCGGTTTGTCTATGGTTTTCATGCAAAATTCGGTAAAAAAAAAGCAAGCTTTGCTTTATGTGCTTTCGAGTCGAACATAGCATTCATATTACCATCACTTTGTCTTATTTTACTATTGTAAATATTTCTTATATTGTATCATCGTATGTAATACATTTTGGGGTTTTATTAATTATTTTACAAAGAAAGACGAAATATCGTTTGAGTTGCGTTAAAATTCTGTAAACCCTTGCTTTGTTTTATGCAAGTCGAACGTCTGTTTGTATTGGCTTAAAAGCGTTTAATGCTTTTGCATCCCTCTCGCTCGCACAATACAGCATTTTTAAAGGTTATTCAAGTCTTAAAATTAACCATTAAAATAATTCTGTCTATTAATCTAACAAACGTGATGTTGGCACAAATGCCTTAGTGGCGATTGCCATTACTAGTTTTTTAAAAAAGAAGAAGAGTAATTTTGAGAAATGTAGTCTACTACTTTGAAATTTGGGGAACAATTTTTTAAGTTAAACACGGTCATTTTTAAGATCCTACCATTCATCGGTGCCATTCTTTTCCTAATTTCTTCATTGCCATTATGAACCAAAATTATCACTAAACAAATTATAGGAACAAAGTTACTAGGAAGGATCCACAAGCTCTAATCCTTTATATATTGTATTATGTTAATTTACAAATAAGAGTTAAAAAGACAAGAAAAGTAATGATACTGAAACGCAGGTTTCTAAAATAAATAATCATCAAATTCCGTTCAGTAGTAATATAGGCGTGAAAGCTTCTTTCACATTTATTAGTATGTAAAATTTCTTTCTTTTATTCTTCTTTCTATTTCATCTTTTAACATTTTTAAGTAGTTTTAATATAGTTCTTTTAATAGTAAAAAAAATCCTAAACTAAAAAAATATTAATTTTTAAAAATTAACGTTCAAGTACCAGTCTTCATGCGAAATAATTTATTTTTGGTCAAGCCACAAAGCTAATGTTCGTATCTAACCCAGCTATACTCTAAGTGTGTTCCGCGGAACCCTATGGTTCCACGATACCCCTGTAGGGGTTCCGTAAGAATTTAGAAAAAAAAAATCTAAACACCTCTCTTTGGTCGAACGTTTTGACACCTCCGTCCGCCACGCGTATACTTGTGAGCGCGCAGTCTCTTTGATAATTGGACGCTATAGTTGTGAACAAGCGACTTTCGACTCTTAACTTCAAAACATAAAGTAAAGAATACACTTTTAAAAACTATTGTTTTATTGTAGGGTTCCGTCACCAAAAAAGTTTGAGAACCGCTGATCTAACCAAACCTTTGCCTCTAAAATAAAATTGTAGTTGCCAAACTGATGCTAGAGTCGGGACCACCACCCAACCCTGTATTTGACTTGTCGCTTGTTTATCTAATTGCTTTGACATTTGAAATTAATCGTCTTGTAGATTTACAGAAGAGAAAAAAAAATAGGGTTACAAGGATATTAATTTTTGCCTAAATTAGTGGATAAGACTTCTCATATATAAATATATATATATTAGCGATAAATCTGATCATGACAGTGAATTTCAAGAATCAAACTATAGTATCATCATCACGACCATTTCCCTTTCGGGGTGGTCAGAAACCACGCTACTATAGGCCTATTGGGGCTAAATCTTTGGAAGTAACTAAAAATATTTATTTTTGTAAAATAATACATTTGCAAGTCGAAAAGCTATGTGAAATCTGACTATATGTGTTTTGGCGTCAAATGTCAAGTCTTATTTAATTTTTCTTTTGCAATAACATGTCCACTACAGGACTTAACCACTAGACCACGGAGGCAAAGTATAGTGATTTGGAGGAATAAGAGTGTCACAATAATCATAACTCTTAGGACCCTACCTCATCGAGATGCCATGGCGACTTCGCCGGCTACGTAGCCAAATAAGGTCTGGTATCGAGAATGGACGCTACGTGCTTAGAGGACTTGCGAATTCACACTTATTATGTTCGTCGCAAAAAATTAAAAAGGTAGAGTCCTAAGAAATGATGGGTTCATACTTTTGTGTCAGATCGAATCCGAAATGGCCACCGGTTGGACACCGAGTGAGTGAGACGCAGCTTATTCGTATACATTTTATTGGCGACGTTCCCAGCGTGCCAGGTATCCGTTCTCCACAAAATAGCTACGCTTCCGCGACGTTGCCAAACCGTCGCTAATTGAGTTACCTGTCATACATTTGGATATGTGGCCAGCGACGTGGCCATGGCATCTCGGTGAGGGCCCTTAGCCTAAGTATCTAAAGACACTTGTATAAAACAAGATGATATTAAAAGAATTAGAATCCACATCTTACCGTTTTTTTTTATTGTCTAAACATTATCATTTGAGCTTATACACTAAAATGATTTTAAGTTTACATTACGGGGACGTAAATAATTATTATATTGGTTGAGTGTGGAGATTTTTTTTATTGGTATCATTTTAAATACTACTCTAGCGCCACGGCTATAGGACTTGAGTGGTGGTCCCACCCTATGTTCGACTTGTCGCTTTAAGCGCTTTTTTTCACTTTGAAAGTAGTTCGAATTAACGTTTGTCTATGGTTTTCATACAAAATTTGATTTAAAAAGCAAGCTTTGCTGTCAAGTCGAACATAGCACCAATAGAAGCAGTGAATCGAACGAACTCTGATTAGATACGTAATTGCCCCTCTTAGACTGCGTTCTCAATCAAGGTCATTATTTAAAAAAACTTTAGTTCATAAAATATAGCTCGATCTCAGTGACAGCTATCATCAAAAATACGTTCTGAATTTTGGAATGGTAATTTTGAATGTCGAATGGGCAAAACCATAGATTTGTATCCTATATCTATGGGCAAAACATTGTGTATCTAAATTATAACTATTGTATCCCCATACTCCTCTGATCCTATTCGTAATTCGAATCCTATTTATTTAACCCTTCTTTCCCAAACCTTGACACTGGCAAATTGTTACTAATGCCATATACAAATAAAAAAAAAAACTATTGTATCATCGTATAAAAACCTATTGTTATAAATACAGTGTAAACGCTATATAACGAAACTGAAGGGACTGTACATTCTATAACGTTATAGAGAGTTGTCGTTAAATGAAGAAAAGAACAATTTACAGCCACGAATTCAAGTTTAATTTTAATATTTTATAATATTTAACACTATTGACATTTATTTAATTTCATATTATTACGATTTTAATTTAAATTTGATGCGGCCACTGTACAGCCACGAAATTAATTAAATTTTATTATAATTAGACATTATATTATAATTATTTTAGATTATAAGTTGACACAGCCTTTATACAGCCACGAAATAATTATTTTTTTATAATTTGACATTAAATTATAATTATTTAGATTGTAAGTTGACACGGCCTTTATACAGCCACGAAATTAATTTAAATTTATTATAATTATACATTATGTTATAATTATGTAGATTATAAGTTGACACGGCTATAATGCCTCGAATTTAGGTTAAGCTACAGTACTTGCTTATGGCAGCAATGTCACTTACTTATTTCGGTCTATCCATAATTTAATTTAATATTTTTATTTATTATTTTAATAATATTGTGAAAAATTGACAATATCCGAGTGTTACATGTGAACCATATGGAAATAAATATTTTGAATTTGAATCAGAATTGGAAGACAAGCTAAACCAACCAAAGCCAATTGATTTCGACGCTTTAGGGAGTTTGTCGTTAAATCGAGTGACGTTACATGGAGATTACACTGTACTTGTATATGAATTTGAATAAATTTTGTGGATTAATTAGGCAAGCCCATAAGTATTAGCCCAGCGGGGTGAGGCGAAGTCCACAATCGAATTAAAACGTATCGATTACGTTTGTTGGAAATGCCAAAAGCTACGAATGTCCTAACTTTTGACATTTTTGACAGACGTAATCGATCTTAGACGATACGTTTTCGGACGATTGTGCACTCCGCCTCATCCCGCTATGCCCAACAAATTCAGTTCACCCCTGATCTTCATATTAAAGGGCTATTTATGTTTCAATGGGGTGTATCACTAACTTTTTATCACGATAGATGGTACCTAATATATATAACTGTCAGTTGCATAGAAATCTTGTATTTTTATTACGAAATTTATTATTTTCTAGATATTATGCCGAAGTGAGTAGCTTTTAAGTGTACAAATCGAGATTTCTAAGCGAAATCAAAGATATGGCGATCTCAAAATTGCCGTTCTATTAATTTAACCTTTTTTCTACGGTGTTTGCTTTCTCAATCCGTATTTTAAGGTAATTTAACGATAAGTTAAACTTCATTTTTCTGTATAAAAATAAAAAAAACTACAAAAACATTTAAAAAATGATGCGTCATAGGTTTGAAACATGGTACCATTGCCGCTAGCGACATCTACAAAAAGCTTTGCCTGATACACCCCATTCAATTTAATTCCTTATTTTCTGTAATTAGGCATAGGACAAAAAAAAACTATTTTGCACTTTTACATATCAAATTTTCAATAAGTACACTATAATATTAGGCAATATAATTTCACTGCATTCTACCAGGTAGAACACTATGAAATCACACAACTTTACTTAAATGTAGAGCAGTTTAGCGAACAATACAATAATTTAGCAAAATATTAAACCAGAAATTTAGTTAAATGCTTTTACTAAGGTGAAAAAAAAACAATTATTGAGATCATACAAAAATGCAATTTATTAGTTAACAAAACAGAACGCAGTCTTATGGCTGTATTTAAATATAATTTTATTTTGTTGGTATTTAGTTTATAAAATATAGTTTAAGCTTTGTAACAGACCGGTCTACTGTTGGAGATGGGCCTTCCAAAACATATATCTGGAGAATTAGGCCTACACTCGCCACGCTGGCCAGACGGCTTGACGAGGATATAATGTCAATTGTTAATGACAATTTATTAACCATTCCACAAGTTGGTATTACCGGGACCGACGGCTTAACGTGCACTCCAAAGTACGTAAGAAAAGTGTATTTCTCATTGGTACATGCCGGGTGAGTTTGAACCGACCTTTGTAGAATTTAAGGAATGCGTTCTTACAACCGAGCCACCACCGCGCCTAATATTATATGCTAACCATGAACACGAGGAATAAGAGGTTACTTTTTAATTTAATGACATATGCCTCAAACTATATTTTATGAACTATACGTAGTTTGACATTAACGTTCATGGACCATTGATAAATACAGCCATCCCATTTTTTAAATATTAATTCCAATTTTAAATCAAATAAATATAATTTAAATCTACTTTAAAAATAAACATTAACAATAATATAATAATAGATTTATTATTAACACAAATACTAGCACTAGTAAACTATATAAACAATGATAGTTAAACGATTGCAGATTGTAGGCCCTGGCCAACGAGAATTACCATATATATATTTTTGGTCCTTCGAGCCGGATCAAATTATGTAATGACGCTGATGATTTTGTGCTTGTTTAGCAATATTTTTGCATTCATTTGTGTTATGGGGGAATCGAACAAGCTTGTTTACACTTTGTAAAAAAATCTGTCTTAATCTAAATTGCTAATTGTCGTTGGCCAGTGTCAACACAGATTATAAGGTACAACATATCCAGGCTCAGAGAGCATTCCACATTTTTTTCGTGCGACAGATGTAAGAGTAATATTATTTTAACATACAATATTAGTGTATTTACTGACACAAATGCTTAATTTTTTTTCACTATTATATTTTATAGATATACCTATATGCGGCGTCACTTTGGCAGACCGCATACTTAACGTCAAAATACGGAAAAGGGTAGGTATAAAAGCATAGGGACAAAAATAAGGAACGGCATGCTACGATGGTTCGGGCATGTTGAAAGATTGACGAACCAGGTATAATTAGTCAAGATAACGCTATTTAAAGCCTAACTTTCTATTCATCGATCAGCGCCCTACGTGTACAGTACAATAATAGCTTCAGGATATTGTTGGGGCTGCCACGCTACTGTAGTGCGTCCGCAATTGGTATTGGCAAAGGTATTGTATTCTCATAGGTACTGATAACTAAATTTAAAAGGTTATTAATTGATCGTTGTGGTGCAGTTCTGTATATGTTTTATTTTGTAAATCTGATATAGCTGAGTTTTCCTTGCAGATTCCTTTCTCAGTCAGATTAAACATTAACAGGTCACTGGAATTTGCTAAGCTGCTGGTCTTCTGCTAGCAGGAGTAGAATCATTCAAAATAATTAAATTAATATAATATAACTAATTATAAAAATATAATTAGTCAAGATAACGCTATTTAAAGCCTAACTTTCTATTCATCGATCAGCGCCCTACGTGTACAGTACAATAATAGCTTCAGGATATTGTTGGGGCTGCCACGCTACTGTAGTGCGTCCGCAATTGGTATTGGCAAAGGTATTGTATTCTCATAGGTACTGATAACTAAATTTAAAAGGTTATTAATTGATCGTTGTGGTGCAGTTCTGTATATGTTTTATTTTGTAAATCTGATATAGCTGAGTTTTCCTTGCAGATTCCTTTCTCAGTCAGATTAAACATTAACAGGTCACTGGAATTTGCTAAGCTGCTGGTCTTCTGCTAGCAGGAGTAGAATCATTCAAAATAATTAAATTAATGACGTTTCATAAATGCCTGTAATAGGTTTACGTGAATAAAGATATTTTGACTTTGACTTTGACAATGTTTGCGCAGGCTCATACAGATGACTTCTTTGCTATAAGACGCAAAACCACTGCATCATTGCTTAACAGAGTGAGGACAAGCACTAACAGTATCCTGAAGATAATATCTGAAAGATATGGTTCGCCGTGCATTGGCTGCTTCGTGCGGCTGTTGGTCTGGCGGGAGTGAGGTACATCCTGTCAGACTGGTGGGGGGCGGAGTGGTTACTGCACGGTCATATTGTTTTAATATTGCCATATTTTATTTTATTTTTACTTTTATATTCATTTTTATATTAACATTAGTTGTAAGGATTTTGTAACTAACAAGTGAGCCTAGTTGCTTTCAATAAACGTATATTATTTCCGACTCATACTCACATTTCCGAGTATCGAGCCAGGTTGAAGTGGTTGCCAATTCGTAGTCGCAGAAATCTTAGAATACTTTGTTTATTATTTTCTGTACTTAATGAGCCTGCGACACCGAAATACCTCAAGAACAAATTCGCCTATCTTTCTTATCTACACGACAGGTCGTTGCGGTCATCGCATAACTGTGTTCTTTCTATTCCTTCCCATCATTCTAGCTTTATGGCCAACTCTTTTGCAGTTGTTGCCGCAAACTTGTGGAACAACCTGCCTGTAGATGTCCGACAAGCGCCAAACAGATCGTTATTTAAAAGAATGGTTTTCACACGTTTCCTAAATAGCTCCATTACATAGATATATAAGTATATGATATTGTATTATATAAATATGTATGTATTATTATTTATATGTACCTATGTATTCTATTTATATACGAGTATAATCATAGTATGTAGTCTATACCTGATTAATATATAGTTTTGTATATAGTATATTAGTTTTAGTATTTAAGTTTGATTTATTTTGTTTTTTTTGTTTATTTTTTTCACAAATCTTAATGCTCCTATTATATTTTGCACCTGCCTCACATAACAAATGCTCTAAATTGTCCCTAAGGTTGACTAGTAAGAATGCCTAGCGGCATTAAGTCCGCCTGTTAGTGCATAAAGTTTTGAAATAAATAAATAATTATTATTATTATAATGCGAAAGTTGTGGGTGACTCACATACCGTGGTATCAAATAAATAAAACACTAGCTGAAGGTGCCTTAAAAAGTCTTCGTAATAGGAGGGCATGTATGAAGAGGTTGATGTATGTCGACGGAGCGAAAGAGGTATGTTGTGATCGTGTCAAAAAATGTATTTATTTACATTAATAAATATTGTTGTGTCCCGATCAGGAATCGAACCCGGTACCTCCGAGTCTAAATCCACGGACTTAACCGATAGACCACGGAGGCAGTATATAACTATAATATATATATATATAGGGACGGTAAGGGGAACTAAATTTAATGTTTGTTTGAACATAATAGATTTGTCAGTCATTCATTAATTCAATCAATCAATGGGGTGTATCACTAACTTTTTATCACGATAGATGGCGCATGATAGATGGTACCTTATATAACTGTCAGTTGCATAGCAAACTTGTATTTTTATTACAAAATTTATTATTTTCTGGATATTATGTCGAAGTGAGCAGCTTTTAAGTGTACAAATTGAGATTTCCAAACGAAATCAAAGATATCGTTCTATTAATTCAACCATTTTTCTTTTTAAAAACGTCTTAATTCGTATTTTAAGGTAGGTAACGTAAATTTAAAATAATTTTTTTTTATTATAAAAATAAAAAACTACAAAAACATTTAAAAAAATATGCGTCAAAGGTGTAAACAAGGTACCAGTGCCGCTAGCGACATCTACAAAAAGCTTTGCCTGATACACCCCATTGGTTCAATTCATTCAACATGTCGGCCATTGTTGTCAACAAGCGAACTATACAACCTTAATAAAAAATTAATGTATTGTGTAAGTATGTATCGTATGGTACACTAGTAACAAAATACTTAATTTAAAAAAATATCGGGCACTGTTAATTGGTTGCGGGCAAAAATCAAAATCAAAAATCGAATTTCGGATATAATAATAATAATATTCCTATATAGAAGCTATACCTATAAAAAGGTATCCACTCTTTTCCCAATTAGTTACTATACTCTTTGATAGAACTGATGCCTCTGTCCGCACGAATTCGACTATCTGCATATCTCTATGGATTATGTCGTTCTTCACGGTAATGCCGACAATGCTACATAACAACAGATTTTGTTGCACTTGTAGATAGTGTTGCCCAATCTTGGCATGGCAAGACTACTGATATGGTTGCAAGACCAAGACTACCCTAGTCTCGCAAGACTCTTGCACAGATATTTTTTTTTCAAATTTTGCTAGTGTTTACTTTTTTCATCGATATCTATAGATCAAATCAAATATCAAATAATCTTTATTTACAAACAGTTATACATGAATTTCAATCAGGGGCCTGAACAAGGGTCTCTGGGACGCCTGGATCTCTGGACACCCTACACTTCCGGTTGCAAACAATATTGCAAAACAAGGCGCTTGCAGATAGAAATAATTTTAACTAATATTTATTTGAATATCTACTTAATATAAATAAATAAATAGATCCAATACAAAACGCAGTCCAAAAATGTGCCGCTTGCGACGTGTATCTACCAACTTTGGGGATAAATTCTCAAGCTATGATAATGTCACATGCAATATTTATCGGAAATTCTTTCGCAATGCATACTAAAAGACTAGTTTCACTGAATATCATTATTAGGTAAGTGCGCTCTACGCTTGCTAGCTCGTGACTGTTGGTGCAGCTACATGACTTGGATTGGTTTTGCAGGAACGGTTTTATTTCAGTGATAGCCTATCTACATACAGCGATGACTTTTTTTGATGTTAGGTTTTTGTTTTCAATAAATTGTGTGTGTCCGTAATTAATATTTTGGTCTGGGTTTAAAGGGTTTGATTCCTGGTCGGGACACAATAAATTATTTAATTTATTTGTGATATTTCTCAAGTTCGGTACCCTAAAGTCAATGCGGAGAGAGATTTCCTTAGTAGAATTGAAAAATAAAATGTATATTGAGTCAGAGTAAGAGTCTTGCAGACCGAGACCAAGACCACCTATCCTGATGCAAGACCAAGACTGGCTAAGTCTTGGTCTTGCTTTGGGCAACACTACTTGTAGACGTTCTTTCAGACGCTCCTCGCGAGGTTGCACGAGTGAGTAGTCGCGTACTTCGGACTCCGTTCAACTTTGCCGAAACAACTTCGCGAGTAGTGTAGACGCGAGACCGAAGACAGCAATACGGTATTAGCCCTTAGGTCGTGGTCTGTTGTCTCAGGTCAAAATTACAACTACAAAATTTATATGTCGTCAAATTGTAGACGATATATTATAGAGTAACAAGCCTATTTGTTATACCGAATATTTTCTAACACAAAGAATATAACGGCAACGACAAGCCTTTTAAACACGATCATTATTATAAAAAGTTCTTCATCAAATGTATTTTTTTTACAAATAAAACATACAATAAATAAATAAATGCAATAATAATAACAACGCTATGTTTGTTTTATTTTACTTCGTAATTCAGCCTTACAATGTTTTTTTTTAATGATTTTTGGTAAAACCGTGTAGACACGATGTATGGAAGAGTGGAACAGTATCAATATGTGGGGTGCAATTCAACTGATCACGTCGACATTTCGCGCCTGCTCTTATTAAATATTAACCTATAATAAAGGTTCCACACGCCCTGCCCGTAGTCACGTGCAGCGAATGCTATTTTTGTTAGGAGGCTAACACCTCGTTTCAAATTCCCGTCTTCCCCCGGAAGGGGGGGGGGGGGTCTGAGATGACTACTTGATTAATAACCAATAAACGACATAAATACTCATCAATATATACTTATTATACATACATATATGAAGATAATATATTATTAGGAAGTAGAAATTTGTGAAGTTAAAATATATGTTCTGCTTGTTTAAAAAGAAAGTATTAAGTAGTTTTTTATTGAAAAGAATTGAAAGAGCTTGTCTTATGTCAGTGGAAGCTTGTTCCACTGGCGACCAGACGATATGACAAATAAATCAGTATATCTGCTGGAAGTGTGGGATGGGATTTTGAGTTGGTGTTTATGAGAATGAAGAGGGCGGTCGCGCGAATCACAAAGATATTTAAAGTATGAAAGATTAGACAATCGGTACGCAAATAATTTGGAATGTGATATAATTTTGGTTTGAGAGACATACAAATAATATGCCATCGTTCAGTCTTAGCTTATAGAACTGATATTATTACATCAATATCAAGCGTAACATTTACCAAAAAAAAAAACGTAATTGATGACTATTGGTAGGGCATATATGTACATATTTTTCGAATGCGAAAATTCCTAAATGAAAATACAGAACTTAATTGCTGTAAAAGTAATATCTAAATAAATATTGTAGCTAATGGAATCTACAATAAATAATATAATTTGTTAAACAGCTTAGATGAAGTGACAATTAAAGACAATTAGTCAATTCTTTTATACAAAACGTATAAAGATCTGGCGAGACTTAAATATTTAAACATTAACAATTGATTAATAACAGATTAAATATATTTAGGTATGTTATATATGTACGTTAGAACTATCTTATGTGATATTATGGGTCTAAAATTTCCCGCCATTTTTGTGTTAAAACCTGATCAATGTGATAAAAATTAAATTTCTTCTAATTCGTAATAACATGAAAAATTATAGTTCGATTAAACACCCTGTGTTTGATTTGTCACTTTATTTCGTTTTGACAGTCGTTCGACATGGCGTTGCTCTATGGTTTTCATACAATGGGGTGTATCACTAACTTTTTATCACGATAGATGGCGCATGATTGATGGTACTTCATCATCATCATCATCATCATCAGCCTGTATCTCTCCACTGCTGGATGTAGGCCTCCCCTAAGGCTCGCCACTTAACGCGATCTTTCGCTACCCTCATCCAACCCCCACCAGCGACCTTCTTTAGGTCATCTGTCCATCTGGCGGGGGGTCGTCCCACTCTGCGTCTTCCCGTACGTGGTCTCCACTCTAGAACCCGTTTGCCCCATCGATCGTCGGTTCTGCGGCAGATGTGTCCGGCCCATTGCCACTTCAGCTTGCTAATTTTAAAAGCTATGTCTGTAACTTTCGTTCTCTGACGAATATCAACGTTTCGAATTCTATCCACCAGAGATACACCAAGCATAGCTCTCTCCATGGCTCGCTGAGCGACCTTGAATTTATGGACCAGACCCACTGTTAGTGTCCACGTCTCTGCTCCGTACGACATTACCGGGAGGACGCACTGGTTAAAGACCTTAGTCTTTAAACATTGTGGTATAGACGATGAGAGGATGTGCCGGAGTTTCCCGAATGCCGCCCATCCTAGCTGAATGCGTCTGTCGGCTTCTTTGCTGAAGTTGGCTGCTCCTAATTGGATAGTCTGCCCGAGGTATACGTAATTTTGCACAACTTCGAGAGTGTCGTTTCCTATGCAGATTGGCCTCGGCTTGACATGATCATTGAACATGACTTTCGTCTTGTCTAAGTTCATTTCGAGACCAACCCGCTGGGATGCTACGTTTAAGCCGTTCAGCATTCCGCTAAGATCCTTGAGTGAACTGGCCATAATGACTATGTCATCCGCAAATCGGATGGTACTTAATATAAATAAATATATTTCCAGACAGGTCACACAGCGCCATCTAATTTCCGTGGTAAGCTACGAGGCTTGTGTTACGGACACTAGAAGGTTGATAAACTACATATTATACTTTTTTTTTTGTAAATATATACATATTATACATATAAACACCCAGACCGAGACAAATTATACAATGTACAACTTGTCCCCGGTGGGAATCGAACCCACGACCTCCAGAGTTCACGGCAACGTTTGTTACCACTAGACCACGGAGGCCGAATATAACTGACAGTTGCATAGAAAACTTGTATTGTATTACGAAATTTATTATTATCTGGATATTATGCCGAAGTGAGCAGCTTTTTAATGTACTAAGCGAAATCAAAGATATGGTGATCTCAAAATTGTCGTTCTATTAATAAAACTTATTTTTCTTTTTAAAGACGGTGTGCGCATTCTTAATTCGTCTTTTAAGGTAGGTAACGTTAATTTAACGGCGATGGGGTCCGCAACCCATCACGCATGGCCTAAAAAGCGCGGATTGAGGGCAGATGAGTGCCGTTTTGGCACCTGGAATGTCCGAGGGGGGATGAATGATAAGATGAATGAACTCCTAGATACGATGAATGAAATGAAGTTGGATGTAATTGGCGTGACCGAGACCAAGCGGAGGGGTAGTGAGATGCAGGACTTGCCGGGAGGGGGGATCGCGCTCTGGTCGGGAGTGGGAGATAGCGATCGCGGTAGTCAGGGGGTGGGTATCTTACTATCCGGTCGCTTGGCCGACAGTATGTACGAGTACTGCCTGGAAAGCCCAAGAATACTCTGGGTTCGTCTTAAAATAGGCCTTAAAAAGTTATTTGTGGTCGTGGTGTACGCACCTGTTAGCTCAGCACCACAGCTGGAACTAGAGAATTTTTGGAACCAGGTCAGGACAGTTCTAGATTTGGCAGTTGGGAACGAAAATATAATATTATGTGGCAACTTGAATGGATGGGTGGGGACACGTCGTGCAGATTACGAAACGGTCCTAGGTGATTTTGGAGATAGGAGAGTAAATGATGCAGGTAAGCTTATTCTTGACGTGTGTTTAGAAAATAATATTTTTGTGTCCAACACAATGTTTGCTCACAAAGATATTCACATGTATACAAGAACGATGAATAGTGAAAAGAGTATGATTGATTTAATAATAGTTGATGAAAGACTGCGAACACAGACTCTGGATACCAGGGCGTATCGTGGGCCAGAATTGGGAACAGACCACTACCTAGTAATCACTAGGATTGGTGGCCTGTTCACAAAATGGCGCCACTGGCGATCAGGTGGCAATCTGTCAGCAGTAGAGAGAATAAAGAGTGAAAAGTTACAAGATGATAGTGTGAAAGAGGAGTAAAGTAAAAAAATACAAGTTTTCTATGCAACTGACAGTTGTATAAGGTACCAACTATCATGCGCCATCTATCGTGATAAAAAGTTAGTGACACACCCCATATGACAATTGTTTTGTTTTAATTTGTTCAATTAAAGTTAATTAATGTTCACTTATTAGTTACTTTTCTTCGACGTTTGCTGTAGAAACGATGGGCCCGTGGGGATCGGAACTTAAAGCCTTTTATAAAGAAATTGTTCCAAGGCTCATTGACGTCTCTGGTGACAATAGGGCTGGCAGTTTTTTCTCCCAAAAATTAAGTATCCTAATTCAAAGGGGAAATGCTGCTAGTGTATTGGGCACCATGCCACAAGTAAGTATGTATTTTTATTTTGTATGTATTAATATTATTTTTTAGATTAAATTTAGATTTTGTTTTAACATAGTTTATTTAATATTGTAATACTTTTATATTGTTTGTGTATTCACTTATATTTTTGTAAATTGTTAGGTAGTTGTTTATTGTAGCTTAAAAAAATAACAATAATGGATAGTCAACAAAGCCGTCTCGACGAGACGTGCTATAATTATATTGACTGCTACAACACTAATAAAACAATATATATGTATTACCACACACAATAGCACTAAACAAACAATACATATATTTCGGTTACTAATCTTTCCTAATATAATTTCGTGAAAATAATCTCCTATCGTCATTTTCTCAAAATCATTGTATGTCACTTTGACATTGACACGAATCCAGCTTAGAGTTCAAACCATACACGGTTTTAATTTACGAACGCAGCTCTGCATGTTCCATAAGTCAACGTCAAATCGGTAATGGGTTACAGACAGTTACCATAATAATAAAATAATTTCTGCAGCATCTGGAATTTGATGATGACCTCATTAACTCATAAAAAAAGATATATTACGTCAGACTTGGCTGTATGGGCTGGACCCTTTGCCTTTCCTATCACCTCATTTATATAAAATAAAAAAGAGTTCTTCGCGCCATTTTGCGTGGACATGTCAAGTTTTTGTTTTGTAAATTAATTTACTGTGGATATTATTGGTCAAAAGTGGTGTTGTTTTGTTTAATAATGTGCTACAATGTGAATAATTATGGAAAACGATAAATTGGACTTTAAATATGGGACCGAAGTTGCAGTTTATTTTTTGCGGTTTCCCGCGCTGTCAACTCCCATATTTTACCCGACGTGTTTGAGCTATGGTGCCGCGAGTGACTCCAAGAAAAGCATCAAATTCTACAGCATCTGGAATTTCATTAAAAAATCATTAAAAAGAAAGATATATTACGTCAGACTTGGCTGTATGGGCTAGACCCTTTGCCTTCCCTATCATCTCATTCATCATCCATCGGGAGAAGAGTACCAAAAACGAAAAAAATAAAATAAATATCTTAATCGTCGAGTATGTACGAGTATCTTTATAATTATATTCGAAAACAATTTATATATTTTTTCATCATTCAAAGGGAAAATGCTGCTAGTGTATTTATTGGGCACCATGCCACAAGACAGCGATTTGGAGGAGCTATTTTTTGTAAGTATTTAATTTTTATTTTCTTTGTATTATTATATTTTTTTTAGGTTAGATTTTGTTGTAATATAGTTTATTTAATATTATAATTATTTTATATTGTTTGTATATTACTTCGAATAAAAATTATATGTTTTTATTTATTTAAATATAGGTACGAGTACATGTCATTTTTTATTTTATTTAGTTTTCTCTCGATTCTGGATTGACGTCGACTTGTGGGACATGTGTGTGTGCGTTAAAATGGAGCAGCCAACTTAACTTATATTTATTACTGGGTAGTAAGAATGCCGGTGATTCTAATACGTTTCCTCTAGGGCTCCTACACTCAACCATTCCTTCAAGCTGTCAAATGGGTTCATATATATAAGCATATATAAAATAAATAAGAAAATATAAGTAACTTAATATAAATAAATACTCAAATAAGATATAACATCCACATTCGAGTGTTGCAAAACTAGGATCAAGAAACTACACCTTCCATGATCAATCTGGTTTCTGTGCCTTGACAGAATTATCTAGTGCAGACTGGGCACTTACTAACAGTTCTGTTAGCCTATCCTAGCTCAATGTATTATAAATAAATAAATGATATAATTTCCTAGTTAGTAATTTATGTATATAGGATGTTAAAAATTGGTGTCAATAAATATTTTTTATTTATTTATTTTTTATTTTATATATATATATTTTTTAAATATTTGCAGACACAGCGCCATCTAATTTCCGTGGTAAGCTATACGAGGCTTGTAGGTATCGGTAGGAATCGAACCCATGACCTCCCGAGTTAACGGCAACGTTTGTTACCACTAGACCACGGAGGCATATAGACATATAGTTATATTTATGTTCGAATACAAAATTAAAATAAAGAATAAAAAAAATCGTACAATTTACACAACAAATAAAAAGGGAACAGATAAAGATATTAGGAAGACTGATTATTTTGTTTATTTAAGAAATCGGCACTGAGATTTTTAAATATATTTATTGACGGCGCCCGTCTGATGACCAGAGTAAGTTTATTGTTATTATTAAGTTTATTATAATAGAATTAGGTATATGAAAGTGAAAATACGTCTAAAATTACTAAAATTTTATTTCCTAGAAAATAGATTGTCTTTTCCTAGAAAAATCTTTGAATATGTTGGAGTGTGCGCGTGATTATTTATTTAAAACTTTATGGCACATAAATATACAAAGGCGTGACATAATGTCGCTTTACATTCTACTACATTATGTTATACTATTTATATACCTACTACATAAACATAAATTTATGATAACTGAAGAATCTTTCAATATGTTGGAGTGTGCGAGCGAGAGGGAAAACATAAAGGGTAAACATAAGTAGATTCAATAACAGCATCTCCATTTTAACGCACACAAGTTTATAAGTAGAAAAATGACTATTTGACATTAACAACCATTCAAGACAACACAGTTTGCGAAAAACCTCATAAATATTTACAAATAACAGTTTAAAGGAAGAACAAAGATCAAAATGGCCGACTTTTTTTTTTTTTTTTTTCGCTTTAAACAGGTTTTTTTTATGATCACTAATCTACTTTCAGTATATTTACTGCTTATTGACAATATTTGTAGCCTACAATTTATTTACCTTAATTAAATTTTCATTTTGGGGAAGTTCATGCATAAAAAATAATTACAAGTATTATTCAGAAGCAGTCAATAAGCTGAAAGTAGATTAGTAACTGTCCAAAACACGGAATAACTAAAACAAGAAGAAGAAATGGCAAAGCACACGAAATGTGTGGGAAATGATATATATATATATATTTTTCATTGTAAGTTTTGGGGTCATGGTAATCTATAAGAATACAGATTCATCTCAACTGCGCCACCAAACCAAACCAGCTTGTAATCATCGAACTGACTTCCCTCACACTAATAAACCTATCACTGTAATAATTTATTATTAACAATAATTTTAATTACATATATCTATATTGTGTAGTATATGTATTCATCATCATCAGCCTGTGTCTCTCCACTGCTGGATATAGGCCTCCCCCAAGGCTCGCCACTGCACGCGGTCTTTTGCAACCCTCATCCAATCCCCACCAGCGACTCTCCTTAGGTCATCCGTCCCACTCTGCGTCGTCCCGTACGTGGTCTCCCCTCCAGAACCCGTTTGCCCCATCGGTCGTCGGTTCTGCGGCAGATGTGTCCGGCCCATTGCCACTTCAGCTTGCTAATTTTGAATGCTATGTCAGTAACTTTGGTTCTCCGACGAATTTCAACGTTTCGAATTCTATCCTTAAAAAAAATCCAAGCATAGCTCTCTCCATAGCTCGCTGAGTGACCTTGAATTTGTGAACCAGACTCACTGTCAGTGTCCACATCTCTGCTCCGTACGACATTACCGGGAAGGACGCACTGGTTGAAGACCATGGTATATGTATTATTGCGTACATATTTGTATGTATTGGTGTGTATATTAATATGTATTGTTATATCTTAGATTAAGTTTATTTAATATTTTTAATAAGTTTCATATTTAAGCCCTTTGCACCTACCGCATAATCAAAATTCTCTGCATTGTCCCAAAGGTTGGCTGCTAAAGAATGCCTAGCGGCATTAAGCCCGCCCCTTGGACATAGCAATAAAGTTTTAAATAAATAAATATATTAACTATCGGTTTTACACATTAGCTTGTAGAATCGAACGTAACAAAACTATCTGCTTAAAGGAGGACCTTTGCGGAAAATAGCAAACGACTGGCACATGCGGTACGCTCACATCGCACTTCTAGTTGTTTTACTTATTCCGTGGTCAAATTTTTTACCAATCCACAATTCACTCTCTAGCTAGACAACCAAACACTTGTTCCAAAAATGGACATATTTATAATGCTTTCTGAAGGTGATTAAAAATCTTAACATGGTTTTACTTGAGGATGGAGTCTATGAGGTCCTTTAGATTGATTTCTTGTCAGAGCTGGTGACGGAGGTGTCGGTCTCCTCTGCATCCTCATCAGAGTAATTGGTTGGCTCTTCTCCTGGCTTCAAAAGTCGACCAACTAATTCATATTTTTCTGAAAAAGAATAAACTCATTAGTACATATATGGCTGGTTTCAAAAAGGTGGTTCAGTATTTTGAGTAGATTTCTGGTTCCACATATTTACAACTCTATTATTCATGATGTTTCACATTTGTTTTGCTGGATTTTCTCATCAATTTTATTCCATGATTGAAACGGGGCAAAATCATTGTGTTAAACCTAAACATTGAGGTTAGGTGGGGGCAGTTATACCTGACTGTTAGAAATTAAAATGTCTCAATTATATCTCCCCTCATTGTGATTTCTGAGATAAGGTGACAAAAAATATAAAGGTAAATGAATAGGATTTTTATTAGAAGAAGAATATATAATTCTAGGAGTCAGTGTTCTATGTATAATATATATTACCCCTGAACTGTGCCTCCCATTCCCGAACGGACTCCATCTCCATAGTGTTGAGGTCGCTGAGGTCATCATATTCCTTCTCCGAGGACTTCACTGAAAAGGTGGCAAGTCCTCGGGAAGCATCCTTGCCTCCAAACTCAGCGTATGGCCCTCCTGGAAACAATGAATTGGTTAAACCTTATGTTTGCTAACTTCTTGGATTTTCTGCTAGTCTTTTGATAGCATGTTGAGAATCAATTGTGATATGCCAATAATTCAAATTCGACTTTTTTTCAAGGGCTCATTTATTGTTATTGAAAAAATAAAATTACCTATCTATTTAAAAAATATATAAAATCACAACTTTTTTAATAAAATATTTTCATTTCTATTTGGAATATTATGGTTTTAATTTTTTAATTTTAAGGCTGGCAATTATTTCTCCCATCGTATTAGCCTCGCTATACAGAGGGGAAATGTTGCCAGTCTCCTAAGGACTATCCCTGTTGTCTCTGAAGGACATTTTTAGTTTTATTTATAGTTTAATCAATTATTATTAATATAAAATATAATAATTAAGTATAAATTAAACCTAGTTTCCCTTTCGGTTGGTCAGAAACCTCGCTTATAAAAAAGCAGATTCACATTTAGCCGACTTTACTGTAGGCCAATCATGACAGGTGGCAAGCTCGTCAATGTCTCCAAAGTACAAAACTTGAAACACCACAAATATGAATTAAATGTATTTATTTACATTATTAAATATTTTGGTGTCCCGACCAGGAATCGAACCCGGTACCTCCTGATAGACCATAGATGCTGTATACCTATTATTTAATATTTTTTTTACTTTTTAAGTAGTTTTTATTTATTTATTTTAGGTTTTCTATTTATATAGGCTTGAAGAAAATGCAAATAAGTTTATCAATTAAAATTACAATATTATTAATGATGTTTTCGGAACCACACATTTTACAGTCTTCTCTATAGTACTTATATTTTTTTCTACTATTTTATGTTGACAGTTTAAATTTAATTTAGCTTTAGGCCTAGCAATCATTGACCAGTTTATAACTTAAGAAAACAGTTTATTACTACAAAAATTAATAAAATATCATCACAATTGGGAGGTGGTCAAAAACCGCACTTTTAGTTTTGAGGGAAGTGGATTCACACTTTACTATAGGCCTATCACAAGTGGCAAACTCTTCAATATCACTAACGTACAAAACGTAAAAATAAATTATTGTATCCTGACCAGGAACTAAACCCGGTACCTCCTTATCTAAATCCACAGACTTAGCGGCTGGCCCACAAAGGCAAAATATAAATAAACAGTTTAAATCCTGACTCCAGGACTATAAAATAATAATTTATAGATAAATAAGTTGGGTAAAAAAAATAAAATTTAAGGAAAGGATAAATACTATCAGATACAGGTGAAACAAGTACAGTATTTAAGTCACAAACAAGTGATGCAGACGTAAAACATAACAGATTTCCATAAAGGTCAACTTGTAATGCAATGCTAATGAGAATGACTCATTAAGTCACACCTTGGAATAGTTCTTACACTCACCGGGTCCATAAAATCTCTTCCCTCGCTCAGTTACATCAAATATCCATCCATTTACAGCCAGCAACACCCTCCCATCAGCCTGAGTGCCATCATAATTCTTCAGCTCAGCCACAGTCATATCTTTTCGAATCTTCGGCAAAGACGGCGTAGGCGCCTTCGGCGCTGTTTTAGCAAACTTAGTTTTGTATATTTTATACAACAACACCACTATTACCAGCGATAAAGCTAAATTTACTGGACTATACAAGATTTCGTTCATAATTGTAGACATCAAGCTTACTCTCGGCTCTGGCATTTTCACCTCGGGCTCCACGGACATCTTAACACAAATAGAACTGCACTGAGACGCAGAAAAACACAGTTGTTTAGCTTTAAAACTAATAATTTATTTCCAAATTTTACACGCAAAATCGCTGACGTCAGCCTCAAAAACAATGAGAAATGAAGTTCAACCTAAAAAGAGTAATAAAAGCATTACTTAAAATATAGTTGTTTCTTTTTAACACCTTTTCATCATATTATGCTATCTTACTCCTCTATTGTCAGAACTACTACGTATTTCTGGTTTTTAGAGCATCAATATCTATAATCCTGCCATATTAAAATACAACAATTGTAGATTACATGTACAAAAACTTAATACAAATAAAACATACTGTTGAGCTTTTAAAATAGTTCGGATTGGCACGATCAGTAGGCAGACATCAGTTGACAGACTTGACAGTTGACATAAGAATTGTTGATAACAAAATGCAGAAATGCATGCGGCTAAATATTTTAAATCAAAAATCAGCTTTACTTTAATTGTTATTTGAATAGTAGGAATATATAGAGAATAACAGGTAAAAATGAAAGGCAAAGAGTCAGACCTGTGCTCTACTTACATTAAAATATTCCTTGTGGTTGCTTTATATTGGTGAGTATAATTTTCAATTATTTTATTATCGCTGCTTCTAAAAAGATTATTGAATATTAGTACCGTACTGATTACATATACGTGGCAGCTTTTGTCCAGTTGTTAGAACGCCTTCCTTTAATCTAAAAGAGGTCATGGTTGGAACACTGGCATCTACCAATGAGAAATACACTTTTCTTATGTACATTTGTCATAGATTCACACCACCGTTCCTGCGCCTCCAGAGGCATATTAAGAATCTGATCCCTGCCAACCTGTCCGGCTAGCTTGGCAAGAGAAGGCGGATTTCTCCAGAGATAGGCCCATCTCCTAGTACCCAATGGATCCGGCATCACATCTCTTTACTTCAACGTTTTAGCCAACCAATCAATCGCTTTTTAATTAAATATTAAAATTGCTTTAATTTATCATCCTGTGAAAAGTATTTACGTAATAATGTAACTAACTTTAACAGAGTAATTTGTTATTTTTTAGGATCGTTTCAATAGTTACAGTATTTGTAAATAAGACATTGTTAAGCAGTGACTCAGTTTCCCTGGAGGCTCCGCTGTTCATTACTTGGTTCCAGTGTGTGGTCTCTTACACAATATGTGTGACTTTCAGCCAGACAGGGGGCATAAAAGGAGTATTTACCTTTCCAAATGGCACCCCTTGGAAGATAGATGTAGTAAAACAGGTTTGTTATATTATCTGTTATTTTTATTTAACAGAATTTATTTGAAGTAATATACAAACAATATAAAAGAATTACAATATTAAATAAACTATATTACAATAAAATCTAACCTAAAAAAATAATAATAATAATAATACAATATAGAAAATAATAATTAAATACATACAAAAAAAATAGCTCCTCCAAATGGCTGTCTTGTGGCATGGTGCCCAATACACTAGCAGCATTTCCCCTTTGAATGATGATACTAATATTATAGAGTAAAATTTTTGGCAAGTCTAAAATAAACAGATACTTTAAAATTCTGTTTATTGATTTTTTTTATAATGACCTGTATATTGCAGGTATTACCTCTATCAATAATGTTTACCCTGATGATAGCAACCAACAATCTTTGCTTGAAGTATGTCGGAGTAGCATTTTACTACATAGGTCGGTCTCTTACTACAGTGTTTAATGTGGTACTGAGCTGGGTCTTACTAAGGCAGACCACATCGATAAGATGTGTACTGTGCTGCGGATTCATCATCTTTGGCTTCTACTTGGGAGTCGACCAAGAAAGCTTGCTAGGTAAGGTGCTAATCATGTGTAAAATTATGTGTTATGTTTTGATACGGTAATTAAATATTAAACTCGCAATTATACACAGAACAGATTTATTGCTTTGTCGTAGTTCAACTCACTCACAGAAATACACAACAATTCCTTTCTAAGTTTTTTGTCCATCACTCCCAATATTAATTGCTCCGTTAACCGTCTCTGTATATCCGAAAAATCACTTTTGGAACTTAAATCATGCAAAGCCGCTACAAAATGGGTCACACTTTCTACTGATATTTATTGTATTAACTTCCATTGGTTCACTCCACCCAGTTTCTGGCAATAAAGTGCTCTGTGATGGCATGATTGGTATTGGACAGGGATCTGATAAGTGGATAGCCTCAAAATTTAATGCTTTTTGTAATAATTCAACTCACAAAAATATACAACATTAATAACATAACATTATGCTACAATTTTCCATTAATTCATTCACAAAGCCCCTAGAACACAGTGTCTTAGACTTCCACTGTTGGAGATGGGTCTTCCAGATCATATATTTAGAGAATTTGATCAAGACAATAATATATATTAATTTAAATACATTTAATTTGTAATATATCTCTCAAGTTTGGTATACTAAAGACAACAACGAGCTTGCCACTTGTCATGATTATCCTATAGTAAAGTTGGCTAAATGTAAATCCGCTTCTTAATTAGTGTGGTTTCTGACCACCTTGGAAGGAAATGACGATATTTTAATTTATATTAATAATTCCAGGTTCATTCTCTCTATTGGGTACAATATATGGAGTGATTGGTTCATTAATGCTGTCACTTTATTCCATTTACACCAAAAAAGTGTTGCCCAGTGTGAACCAGGAAATATGGCTGCTTTCGTATTATAACAATGCTTATTCCATCCTACTTTTCTTGCCTCTAATAGTCATAAATGGAGAATTAAAAGTGTTATCAGAATATAAGAATTTTGATAGCTTAGAGTTTTGGATCCAAATGATCATTGGTGGGGTTTGCGGTTTTGCTATTGGATATGTCACTTCGTTACAAATTAAGGTAAGAATTTTAATAAGCAAAAATTGGTATAAGTATAACGGAAATAGTGGTAAGAGAAGATAAATTTACAAGCATTCCATGATCACCGGTACCATCGTGTGTGGGAAAGAGAGATCGTAATGATGGTGTCTCGGGCTTGCGACTGACCACATGCTGGTTTACAAAGAAGGCCTCCTTTTTTAATATTATTGCGCAATAAGACACTCACCTTCCAACATCCTACCCAACCAAATACTGTATGATATTCCATTAATGCCGTCTTGGAAGCTCGTTCCATAAATTCTTTCAGTAATTGGTGCAAAGATTTTGCTGGAATTTCTCTAGCTACGACTTTCACTGCTGAGTCTTGAACCTGTTCCTGATCATTTCTTCTATGGGATCATGTTGGGGTCAATGTGGTTCAATAAGAATACCTTTTTTCAAGTTCCGATAAAACACTAAGACATCTGGCCTATAGGCTGATACAGCTAGTTCATCAGAAAACCTATAATGATGTTAAATATATCCATGACAAGTTTCCAGTCTGATACGGCACCGATCCTTGGTTCCTTTGAAAATATGGTAAAAAATTTATTTGTAGTCAGTTCCTTTCTGGCTCTTGCAAAAGAAATAGGTAAGGCTTCGTTGAGAACAACAAGGACTTTGTTGTAAATCTGTGACAAATTTACGTAAGAAAAGTGTATTTCTCATTGATAAGCTCTGGGCTTCGAACCACAACCTTTTTGGATTTTAAGAAATTTACATTCGGGTCACCACCGCTTTATATTCACGATCACCCTGCAAATACCTTTTTAACAACAATTTATTTTTTTAACAGGTAACATCGCCATTGACGCATAATATATCTGGAACGGCAAAAGCGTGCGCCCAGACAGTGCTGGCCACCCAGTGGTACAATGAGACGAAGAATTTACTTTGGTGGAGTTCCAACCTCATAGTTTTGGCCAGCAGTGCGCTTTATGCCAGGTTTAAACAACAAGAAATGGAGGAAAAGTCTAGGCAAGTTGGCACTAGTGAAGAAAAAAAGACTTTAGTATGAATTAAATATTAATTATTTAGTATATTTTTTTGGATACATATATGACTAACATCCGGTTTCTCGAACTCTACTTAATTATTTCCTACCTAAGGAATTATATTAAGTCAAATCAGGTTTCACGAACAAATTTCACAACACTTAAGTTTTTCTTAGTTAATATTTTACTTAAGATTTATGACGTTCCGTTTTTGGTGACAAAAAAGTAAATATTTATATTTAATAAAAAATACACATATGTATATTATTGTTTAAAATAATGGAATTTGTATTATTTATTACATTTGTAAGAAACGTATATATGTATATCACTACGAATAAAATATTAAAAAATATAAACATGTTGTAGAGATAAGTGCTTTTGGCGTGAAAGTAAATGGGGAAACCTGTTCCAAATCTATAATCCAGATTTATTCAATTTAATTATAAATAGTATTATTCTAAAATTTTTATAGTATGTTTTATAATGGGGTGCATTACTAACTTTTTATCACGATAGATTACGATAGACGGCGCATCATAGATGGTACCTAATATAACTGTCAGTTGTATAGAAATCTTGTATTTTTATTACGAAATTTATTATTATGCTAATAATAAGTATTGATTATATTATGTTTATAAATTAAGTTAAATAATAATTTAGTATTATTATTAAAGCTTAAGCATAATATCTAATTAAGATTTAACGTTTTGCATGCCTCTTGCTCCCACAATAATAATAATAATAAAAATTATTTATTGCACAAAAACTAAAATAACTTAAAATTAATGTGCACAGGCGAGCTTTATGCCGTGAGGCATTATCCACCAGCTAACCTTTGGGAGTTTTGAAAACATGTGACACTCTGCGCCAAGTAAATATTAAATAAACAATATTTAATACTACATATACAATACATGTTATACATATTTATAATACAATACATATAATTAAATATATACAGAATTTATTAAATAAATAAATAAAATAAAACACATACTAAAGCTATTAGAGTGAAAGTTATTATACACAATCCTATATTATCAAAGATTTTTGTTCTTATATAGTATAATTTTACTTCTGCCTCTCATTCATTCATTTTGTTTTAGGTAAATAATCATTAACCTATTGGTTTTCACTTATCTATTATTATTATTATTTTACTTTTGCTAGTCACAGTTCAATTGCACTATTAATTTAAATCTAATTACTTACTTTTACTTTTATTTCTGTTTTAATTGTATTGTCTAAATAATATAAAATCTCTTTGGCTTGTGTTCCACTATTGCTACTTTGTTTATATGTTTAATATAATAAGCTGTGTTTTTTTAAAAATAAATAAACATTTCTATTACCTTTCGAAGGAATGAAATTACAGACATTTTTATTTATTTATGAAACATTTGGAATACAAATGGAGATCATGGCTAAATTAAGCATTTAACAATATGGCGTAGTTATTTATTTTTATTCTAGATTATAATATTAAAATATTTGCTGTGTAATAAATGAGAATGGCCATTTTTCTAAGAGAAATGGGCCTAAAAAATGTTCTCGTGTCATAATGATTTCTTTTTTTTTTCATAGTTAATATTTCCAGACATTTCCAGAAAGGTCACACAGCGCCATCTAGTTTTCGTGGTAAGCTACGAGACTTGTGTTACGGAAACTAGATGGTTGATAAACTACATATTATACTTTTTTTTTGTAAATATAGACATATTATACATATAAACACCCAGACCGAGACAAATTATACAATGTACAACTTGCCCCCGGTGGGAATCGAACCCACGACCTCCCGAGTTCACGGCAACGTTTGTTACCACTGGACCACGGAGGCGTCAAATAAATAGTTAATATATTGTGATTTCATAATCTGTAATTAATTTTATTTCTTTTACCCTAGCATAACGACAATTGACAAAATCTTTTTTTTTTACCTTAATAATTACATAGTTTTTATCCCGCCAATTTGAAATTCAGTTCATTTTATTCAATTCATTTTATCTGTAATAAAGTACCTGATCATAATAAAGAACCTAATCGTATAAATAGTGTTTTGTAACTATTTCATACATAAATCTTAATCATATGACTATTTAAATAAATAATATTTTAATGCGGGGGTAAAAGAGATGTAATTAAATAAAAAAAAAACAACTAATTGTTATGATTATTTAATTGTATTTTGTTGAGGCACGCTGGAAAAAAGTTGGGGCCTGGTTTTGGGCAATCTCTTTTCACGCAGTATTTTAAAATCATTATAAATGTTTGTATATTTACAAGTATATATATGAAAGTGAGAATATGCCCAAAATATCTGTTAATTTTATTCTTGACTTGAAAAATCTTTGAAAATATTGTATTGTGCGAAAGAGAGGGATGCAAAATGGTTAAACCAATCTAAACTAAAACCAAAGATATTAACACAAAGTTATACATTACCTAATTGTAACCTTCAACCTTATTTCTTAGCAAAACAGAAAAGTGATTACACAAATCTTTGAAGTATGGAAAATTGTACAAATTTTTAGTTTCATATTTATCATAATTGTGATCGTAAAGTTCCGTTCCATAGACAATAGACCAGTTTCTAACAAAATTTGTATTATTTAAATCTACCCACATTGTGAATCTGAACCTATTTGTCCTTATACTATAGCCCATTATTCTTATATCTTTTAGTTTAGGCTTATCTGAGTTATATTTAGGATAAACACTCGGTCTTGGATATTGACTTAATGCTATATTATTGTTTATATGTTTTAAAATATTTTTTCCATCAAAGCACAATTCCTCATTTTTGTTATTGCATTTTGGTATATTTTTAAACCCTGCAATATCAGCTATGGTAGGAAATATATCGATAAGCTCCACTGGAGTGTCAATTTCTTTATGTGTGACGTTTGGATAGTGAAATATGAGAGGGACTTTTAGCGCCACGTCAAAGTTGCTATATTTTGCCCAAAGGCCATTCTCGCCGAGTGACCAACCTGGAAAAGAGATTTATATTATTGGAATTAGTGTTGGCCAATCTTGGTCTTGATTGCAAAACCAATATTTTTATTATTATTATTCTTTCATACATATATTTAGTTTGTTTTGTATGTACGAGTATATATCTGCTGTGGATAACGGTGTTCCTTGCGCTCACCTGATGGTAAGTGGCGCGCAAGGTCAATGAATGTTAGGAACTGGAATCAAGACACTCATTATTGACATCAGTCCCTAACACTATGCCGGCTTTACTGAGCAATTCGAGCCTTATTGTATAATTACTATATATATACTATGTAATCTATATTTGTACTGTATCCTCATTGTACAATTGTTTGTTATTCCAAATAAATAAAATCAAATTCCAAGACCTTTAGTCTTTGTCTTGAGCAAGAGTCTCGCAAGGATATATTTTATTCTTAATTTTGCTAAAATGATTTTTTTCTTTGGGTATAAAGGTTCCGGTTAAGTCTGTGGATTTAGACTCTGAGGTACCGGGTTCGATTCCCGGTCGGGTCACCATAATATTTATTAATTTAAATAATATTTATTTGTGGTATTCTCGAGTTTGGTACGCTAGAGACATCGTGATTGGCCTATAGTAAAATTGGCTAAATGTGAATCCGCTTCTTTATAAGCGTGGTTTCTGACGACCCTGGAAGTGATGATACTTTACTTTTTTTTCCCGAGTTTGGTACGCTAGAGACCTATCATCATGGCTAAATGTGAATATGTTTCATAAAAAAAAGATGCGTGATTTCTGATTACCCCGGAAGTGATACGGTCAAACTTTGTACTTTCACATCTCAAGAGATTCAACACAAAAATAACTCACCATGATCACTAGTTAAAACCACCACAGTATTTTCTAAATCCACATTCCTAATTAACTGTCCTATCAAATCATCCACAAAGCTCGCCGAGGCGTAGTATCCTTGTATGATCTTCTTGGACCATAGTTCAGGCATGGTGGCAAAAGGAAATGTCAGATTTAGTCGCATTATATCATCCCGTTCGCGGATATCCGTCCAAGGATGGTATGATACTAAAGGCATCCCCTTGGGTATAAAGGGGTGCTTGGGTGTTATACTATCGAGTGGGTACTTCTCTGAAAAATACTGAATGTTAAAAAAAAAAAACTAGAGCGGCCGAAAAGTAAGCCCAAGCAGTAATCTTGTTAAAGGGTTCAGTGAAAATCAGCGCTGCAGCATCTACTGTTGCAGCCTATGCTGACGTGAACACCTATTTGTCATAGCAGCTCATTTTCTTTTCTCTTTTTACCAAGTTTATATTATTATTATTATTTTTTACTATTACTTTTTTTTCTCTTTTGTGATTGTTATGACCAAGCTGTTTTTTGATAAATAAATGTTTTCTTTCTTTCTTTCTTAATCAGAATATTTTAATGCTGTGTTCGACTTGACAGCAAAGCAAACCTTATTTTGCTTAAATGGGGTGTATCACTAACTTTTTATCACGATAGATGGTACCTAATAGAACTGTCAGTTGCATAGAAAACTTGTATTTTTATTACGAAATTTATTATTTTCTGGATATATTACCGAAGTCAGCAGCTTTTAGGTGTAAAAATATAGATTTCCAAGCGTTAGATATGGTGATCTCAAAATTGTCGTTCTATTAATTGAACCTTTTTTCTTTTTAAAGACTGTGTTCGCTTTCTTAATTCGTCTTTTAAGGTAGGTAACGTTAAGTTAAAATTCGTATTTCTGTTATAAAAATAAAAAACTACAAAAACATTTAAAAAATGATCCGACATAGGTGTAAACAAGGTACCAGTGCCGCTAGCGACATCTATAAAAAAGCTTTGCCTGATACACCCCATTGTATGTAAACCATATAGCAAAGCCAAGTCGAATGACTCAAAGCGAAACAAAGCACTTAAAGCGACAAGGTAAGTAGTTTAAAGCCTGGATGACACATGTGCATAAATACATAAGAAAAGATGGTGAATAATTGTTATAAGATGTAAACAGATGGAGCTTGTCTGCTCGCGAAGTTTGTTCCGAGACATGAAATGAAATGAAATATTTTATTTGCTAAAAAACACATGGTTACAGATTCGAGTATGGTCTCAGTTTTATAGACAACTCACATGTTTCGCCAGTGCGGCATGCTAAATTTTATACAACTATTATAAAAATTAAATTACAAACATTGGCACAGTCTATAAATCATAATAATATGATAATAGTAACCTAAGCACGCTTAAGGTGTTCCGAGACGTGTATAAACTGTGTTGCCAAAGCTATGTGACGTCACAAATGACATTATTCCTCGCGCTAGACTGCTCACGATATCGAGGTAGATCGCTCTGAGCGCTGTCGGTTTTTTGTCATTATGTCGCGCGGCATTTTCAAGTTTATTTAATATTAGGTTTACTTTTAAATTATTCGCGCGAGGTGCCGTGAGTTGTAAGCTGTCGGAATCTTCCAATAGGGCTGGCATGGACATTATTATATCCAAAGCCCTGATAAAAATAAGAAAAAATAGAAATGAAAGAAAATGTGATTTAGACCGTTCCGGACGGGGTGTATCACTAACTTTTTATCACGACAGATGGCGCATGATAGATGGTACCTAATAAACTGTCAGTTGCATAGAAATGTTGTATTTTTATAACGAAATTTATTATTTTCTGGATATTATTCAGAAGTGAGCAGCTTTTAAGTGTACAAATCGAGATTTCCAAGCGAATACAAAGATATGGTGATCTCAAAATTGCCGTTCTATTAATTCAACCTTTTTTTATTTTAAAGACGGTGTTTGCTTACTTAATTCGTCTTTTAAGTTAGGTAAATATAATACATGTTTCTGTTACAAAAATATAAAAATTACAAATAAATTTAAAAAAGGATCCGTCATAGGTGTAAACAAGGTACCAGTGCCGCTAGCGACATCTACAAACAGCTTTGCCTGATACACCCCATTGATATCACACTCTGAGCATCCAAATCGTGATATTTGATACGGAACGACTGTTAGTATCATATTCATTCTAAGCGCTCTGAGCTTGATTCGGAACGAGGAACGGTCATTTACATCTGAATGAACAATAAAAGCAATGCTTAATATTTAAGCTTAAATTCAATACTTATTTGTGTAATAGAACTGGTGCCTGAGATTCAGATTAACTTCGTTTGGGCAACAATGACTAATTTCTAAAAAAAATACTAGCTTTTTAAGTAAATAAAATATTTTTATTATTATTATAGTTATAAAGGACAGAGTACAGGAAGACAAAATGTATAGACCTGCAAAATCGGATATTGAGCTATTTTAACTGTTAAATCATATATATTTTTAATATTAAAAAACTTACCTAAATACTCCATTGGAAACTTGAACGGAATATGTGGTTTGTGAAAGCCAACTGCTAACAAAAATGGCTGCTCACTTTTCTTGACTTTATTCAACACATTAACCGCACGGTTTAGTATTTGTATATCGGGTAAAGTGTGACGGGGTTGGTTGAATACATCGACGGGGCATATTAGGTTTTTTTGTAGCTTTTTAGTTAGTATGTCGTAACATACTGGGCTATTTTTGTAGACTTCTGAAGGTGGGTGATAGGGCTTAGTAGACCAGCTGTATGGATAGTCGTCTGTGTATCCAGAACTAACACCTGGAATATCCAATACTTTGTCATATATAAAAATGGGCCTTCCCAGAACATATTATATATACATATGTAAAAAGTAAAGTATCACCACGACCGTTTCCCTTTCGGGGTGGTCAGAAATCACACTTATAAATAAGCGGATTCACATTTAACCAACTTTACTATAGGCCAATCATGACAAGTGGCAAGCTCGTCAAAGTCTCCAGCGCAGCGTATCAAACTCGAGAAATATCACAAATAAATTAAATATTAATTAAATGTATTTATTTACATTATTAAATATTTTTATGTCGCGACCAGGAATCGAACCCGGTACCTCCGAGTCTAAATCCACGGACTTAATCGTAGACCACGGAGGCTGTTGTATATTTTATTGCCCACCTGATTGGCGCGCGAGGACCATGAATGATAGCAACTGGAATCAGACACTCATGACTGACATCAGTCCCTAACACTATGCCGGCTCGACAGGGCATGGCATGACGGCAATTCGAGCCTGATCCCGAAACGTGTGGATACACTTTACTGGGTTTATAGGCACGAATGGTGGATACATCCACGCCCCGGCAGACTGGGCAAATTACCACTATCAGTCCGCCTACCACCTATTAAATTCTCCAATTCTCCACCATATGGAGAATTTGGCCTACACACACGCTGTGTTATAAAGGTATTAAAAAGCTTTTACCTGGATGAAATACTTTACCAACAGAGTAAGTATGGTAGCCATTTTGTTTGAACAGCTGGGGCAGTGTTGTAAAATTACCAACAGTTTCCCGCCAATAACTGTAAAAATCGTAAAGACGAAGACTATCAGGCCTGCGTCCTGTTAGAAGGGAATTCCTGCTCGGAGCACATAGAGATTGCTAATGGAAAAAAAAACATTATTTTAAACTATGACTCATGGTTTACCCAACATATTATAATACTATATTAGACCAGGAACCGTAGTTACCCATAAAACATAAAGCTTTTATCGCCACAAAGGCAACACTTATAACTTTGTATTGATTTTATTAATGATCTAAAAACTGCCTCCTTTATACTGAACGCGACACGTGACACCGCCCCCACTTGATGATAAACGGTACGCGAGGTCCAAGAATGGGAGCAACTAACGACAAGTCTCTACCAATATGCCGGCCTATCAAGATGCTTTTTTACACTTCACATGAAGGACTCCGTTAGGAATGATGGTAACCACTGGCCGGAAAAGTATTCCACATCTACCAGGCGATGTGATCAGTAGGTAAGAAAAACAACAAGCAATAATTGGCTTTATTCTATGGCTTACCTGAGCAAAAGCATTTTTGAAATGAATACCCGTTTTCGCCAATTTGTGGATATTGGGTAAGTTTACATTTTCATCCGATAGATGTCGCAAATCGTCAACTAAAACAAGTACTACGTTGTGTCTACTAGGAAGTTTATTGTTATGTATAAAACAATAACTAACAGTCATAAAATGTAGCGTTAAAATTACAGCAAAACAATAATTTAGATGCATCTTTAAGTTAGTTTAATTTAGGTACATGTTCTGTGAACAATGAACCATTAAACAAACGTACGTTCAAATGTTCTTTACAAATTATTTTTAAAAAAACATTAGTTGTTCAATACTTTATATTAATTAATTCATACATAAAAAATAATATGAATTTACTGTCATAAATTGTTTAAATAAATGCATTTCTTTATAAATTGTTATAGTTTATACCAGGAGAAATTTTCTAACTTCGGAATGTCTACACGCACACAAAGACGCTGACGTAGGGCTTATGCCAAAGATTAAAATATCTCCTAAAAACAGTAGTGCCATTTTTAAGGAGTAGGTGAATATTAGAAGTCATTAAAAGTTTAGGGCTGTATTAATAAATCGATCTTAATTTTCGACACTCAAGTATGACTTGTTCTTCTTTACCAATTACTGCTTACTAATTCGAAAAGTAAAAAGTAAAGTAACATCACGACCGTTTCCCTTTCGGGGTGGTCAGAAACCACGCTTATAAATAAGCGGATTCACATTTAGCCAACTTTACTATGGGCTAATCATGACAAGTGGCAAGCTCATCGATGTCTCCAGCGTACCAAACTCGAGAAATATCACAAATAAATTAAATATTAATTAAATGTAAGTATTTATTTACATTAATAAATATTTTTGTGTCCCGACCAGGAATCGAACCCGGTACCTCTGAGTCTAAGTCCACGGACTTAGCCGCTAGACCACGGAGAGTGCAGTACAAATTCGGGTAGGTAATCAATTTTGCTATATTCCAGGACCATATTATTAATTGTTAACATTATCATTAATTAAAATGTTAGTCCTATGTTAATTTTACTAGTTTAACGATTGGTTGCAGAAAGGGTGATTAAAATAATCCATGACCAACATTTTTATATACACCACGTGAATGTGATTGGCAGTCTGTTTGTCATTTTAGTTATTTCAGCCAATGACGTGCCTAATAGGCATACGTTGAACATGTCAAAAGTTAATCATCCTTTTCGCAGTCGGCCGGAATTTACGTAAATACACAGCCCAAATACCTAACTAATCGTAAATACTTAAGCTTAAAACTTTATTACCTAACCTATTTGTACGTCTGTTATTGGCTAATCTATAAATTCTTCTTTTTAGGTTTTGCATTAGCATTGTACATTGCGTGTTATTTTCTACCAAACTTGTGTTTAGCTTAACGTTAATAAGCAATGTATAATAAAAATACAATTTAATTTCGAATGCGGGTAAGGCTATTGTTGTTTTGTATTCATATGCACGCACACAACTAAATTAACAAGTAGTTCTCGAGTATTGTCAATCACATCTGTTTTCAAAATTTTATGTATATTTTGTAAATAAATATTAATTTATTCGAAAATAATTTATTGTAGATGTTAGTTAATCGTTAAATTGTGTCCAGGGTGCCTGAAAAAGTGTTGTATAGTTGGTATGAAATATCTGTTTTTATTTTTGTGACGTCATTGTTTTCGACTGCCAGTAAAAAACGACGCAGTTAGATTTTTTTCGAAAATGGAATCAAAATGAGAAGTTATTGGATCAACGAGGTGAGTGCTCAATAGATAAGATCGTGTTTCATTAGTTTTGCTTGATTTATAAGTTGAAATAGGATCGATAATTCCTGGCAGCTAGCTAGAAGTTTGCATTGATTTTCCTTTGTCCTCCAACCAATGTTGTCGTTGTATACCTACCTATAACTTTATGTTTATTTTGATGGATCTCAGCTGTTTTGTGTTGTATTTTGGTAAATTGATTGACTGCTCATACACAATGGTTAGACATGATGAATTTTAATATTTTTGTATGAAAATAGAGGACAAGGACATATTTAATGTCTATAATGTCTTGTTCTATCATAATATTATGTAATATGGAGAAAATTCTTTGTGTGGAATATTAGAATAATAATTAAAGCAGTAGTTTTGTCAGGATGGATATTTAGAAAACTAAAACACAATCTAAAATAATAATGAGGCTGAAGTTAGCAGACAGTAAACAAAATACAAACTTGTGTCAATGATTTCTAGGGATGTGTTAAAGTTTCAATAAAAGTATAAATTGGAAAATGAGCGTCTTGTTAAAATCTAAATATGACTCACAGATTTTTTTATTTTATTTTATTTTTCTTACATGCAAGGCAAAAGAATTTTTCGGCTCATCCTCCTGAAGTCATTTTTATTCGAGTTAAGTGAACTTGTAATTTCTATCCTTTATATATTCCCTAAGGATGAATACGGATTTTTGAATTCGCGACAATTTGTCTACTGCCAATGATTTCTAGGGCTGTGTTAAAGTTACTATCAAAGGTTAACTGGTAGAAAATGCCTTCGGCTTCATGAATATTAACATATTATTATATTTTTGATTTGATGTTTATTGCAGCTAGTCCACTGTGACAATGTCGGCGGAGTCCCCTCGTCACACGCGCTCGGGCGGCCCCCTCACCGTGCCCTCCCAGCCGCCCGCAGACCGCAGCCTCATTGACACAGTCTCCGGGTTCATCAATGATGTCACACTCTCCACCACACCCGACCCCAGAGACACTATCCTCTGGGCCAGGTTTGAGACGGCAGATATCAATGAGCCCATGCCAGAGGGAGATGGCGAGAGTGAATCATCTCCATTGTTACTTGTTCTGGGTAAGAATCTTTCTTGAAACAGACAATCTAAATTCCAACTTTAATGGGCCATAACTTAATTTATTTTTTTATTTATTTATTAGGTACACACAACAGAAATGGGTACAGTCCATTTTTTTAATTTCAAATCTTTACAATACAGTTCCAGTACCATCTCCAAAAGCATGCAATTATGAAGCATTTACATATATTTAAAAATTAAAATAACAATACAATACCCATATAGTTCATAAATAATAGTTTAGTTTTAGTTTGCTTGCCGTCAACAGTAAATTACTCCTTCCCAAAGGCCAGAAATAATCCACTATAGAAAGCAATCCTATTTAGGATAATTCATTTTATTTTTTTATTCCTAATATCTTGCACAAGTTAATTTTATAAATACTGGCGAATTGAAATAAATCAGGAGCGTGTCCCTGTAAACTTTGAATATAAATTGATCTGACATTTATGCTTTTTTAAATTATTACAATATTATTGCCCATTCAGCAAATTATTATTTATTAGAAACATTTCCGCAATTAGTCTCTTTAAGCCTGAATTTATTACAATAACAAATTTTAAAAAACTAAACTCACATGTTGTCTACCAGGTTATGGGTCTGGAGTGCAAGTCTGGCTGATTCCTCCCAACGGTGAAGCTCAGGAGGTTTTGTCATGGAGGCAGGGTACAGTCCGGGTTCTCCGCATACTCTCCACTCCAGCAGCCGGAGACTGCTTTGTTGCTAAGAGACCTCTTATAGCTTTGTGCGACTCGGCTGGACCTCCACCTGCCTTCTGTGCGCTCAGCTTCATCTCCGTCAGAGGTGGTGAGCAGGTTGGTTACCGAGTTTGATTACCCCACCATAATATGCCGTACCTTATATTTGGTATGGTAAATTAAAATTTTATTTTATTATTTATATATTTTTTTTTATTATCTTCCAGGTAAAAAGCATAAAATTCAAGAACGCAATCTTAGACGTGCAAGCCAACAAGCATTCCGTAGTGGTATCTTTTGCGGAACGCTTTGCGGTATTCGATGCGGGTAGTCTCGAAGATCGTATGGCCATCACCACATGCTACCCCTGTCCCTGCCCACTGGGGGGCGCCTCTCCTATTAACCCCATAGCCTTGGGGGACAGGTGGCTGGCATATGCAGACCGCAAGATCAACCCATCTAAAAGAAGCAGCGGTGGATGCGAGAGTAAGTATCCACAAAAAAATATTAATAACAAAAATTTAACTACAAGGAAACCATTCCTTTCAACTGTTAAACAGGTGCCCTGAAGGCATCCTCAAAATTTATAGTCTTGAAAGGCATAAATTTAAATATTTCCGGTAGGGTAAGTTTTTTTTCTGGCAACATTGAAGATTGCGCTCCCGTATTCTAAATATAATTTTGTTAATTTTTTTTTAAATTATTTTGATTTAATAATTTTTATCTATAATTAAATATTCTACATTCTACAACATTCGATATAGTATACTGTTAGCGACGCAATATAATTCAAATCTCCCGCGAAACCGTCGCATCTCGTAGTTTCCGCTCCCGAGTTCCCGACGATATAATCAGAGCCATTTAGGATTAAAGCCGAATATAATTTGGAGAAAACAACATCTAGCGCTAGCGCTATCTAGTTACGGACGAAACTTGACAGTACTTTTTCCAGTCAATTTTCATGATCTTTTGTTTCAATATACCCGACCGATCATCTTCTCGAAACAGGTATGAGCTGCCCCCTCCTAGCTGAAATCCTGGGTACGCCTTTGCAACATTTCCTTCCAGCTGTCAAACAAAATGTAGTTTATGTAATAGTTACGATTAAAGTTAAAAAGCTGAGCCTACAGTTTTTTTTTTGAACATATTAGTACATTATACGCTGTTTTTAATTTTAATCGTCTCAATCACAGAGACTTAATTTTCGTTTGAGGAAATCATTGAGGAAATGGGCCAACAGTGAAAGAGAGACGGTTTATAGGGTTTTAGTCCGTAGGCGCCTTGGGGTCTCCTTATGAGGCCTCACGGTGAGTCGGGCATGCGAACTCCCGCGGTGGCCCTTCAGGCTAAGGGCGTATCATTGATGATTTATCGATCTTCAAAAAAAAAAAAAAATATGTGGCGCCAAGAATCAAGGTGGGCTTGTATTGAGTTTTCGAATGTTTTTGTATTAAGTTCATAAAAAAATAACATTAATATTCTTATATAAACTAAATAAATATTATGAACACGTCCAATGTATAATCAGGTGTTTTGACTGGAACATACCTACCTAGAGATACGTTATCTACAGACGCTCCTAATATAATATACATAACAAAATGTCATAATAAAAAATCTACCATTGGATGTAACATACATACATTTCTTAACGCCAGATCCCTTGCGGGGTAGGCAGAGACAATAGAGCGCCATTTGACACGATCACGATATACCTCTTTCGCTTCGTCGACATTCATCAACCTCTTCATACATGCCCTTTTGTTACAAAAGCTTTTTAATGTTGGATGTTGACTTGTTATTTTAGTTATATTTTGTAATTCTAATATTCAATTTATTTATTCATCATAAGATACATAATGTACACTTGGTTTTGTCATTTATACATCAGTTTAAATATCATGGAAGGATAACATCGTCATTACCAAATTAAAACTATGTAAATTAAACAGAACAGAACCTGTGGCATTAAAGTCAACGGAGAATACATCTCGCACCTCCGATTCGCAGATGACATGGTCATAATGGCCAGCTCGCTGGAGGATCTTAGCAGAATGCTAAACGGTTTGAATGTGGCATCCCAGCAAGTTGGTCTCGGTATGAACTTGGACATGAACAAAAGTCATGTTCAACGAGCATGTTATACCGAGACGAATCTGCGTGGGAAACGCTGATTGGTGCAAAAATACGTCTACCTTGGACAGACCATCCAATTAGGAGTAGCCAACTTCAGCAAAGAAGTCGATAGACTCATTTAGCTAGGATGGGCAGCATTCGGGAAGCTACGTCACATCTTCCTATCGAACATACCACAGTGTTTGAAGACAAAAGTTTTCAACCAGTGCGTTCTTCCAGTAATGTCGTATGGTGCAGAAACGTAGACACTGACGGGAGGTCTGGTCCACAAGTTCAAGGTCGCTCAGCGAGCTATGGAGAGCTATACTCGGGATTTCTCTAAAAGATAAAGTCAGAAACGTTGACATCCGTCAAAGAAGCAAAGTTACTGATATAGCTTTTAAAATTAGCAAGCTAAAGTGCCAATGGGCTGAACACATATGCCGCAGAACCGATGAACGATGGAGTAGACGGGTTCTGTGGAGTGGACACCACGTACTGGAAGACGCAGAGTAGGACGACCTCCCGCCAGATGGACAGAAGACCGTGTGAAGTGGCGAGCCTTGGGGGAGGCCTACATCCAGCAGTGGAAAGACACAGGCTGATGATGATGAAATTAAACACCACCTAAATGTAGATGCTGCTGTAAAATAATGTTGTCAGTTACTATAACCTACGTTATTAAATTTGATGTCAGTAAATGTCACAAAATATATTACTAAAGATAACATTATGTGAGATAAAATCAAAATAAATAACTATAAACTAAACGTATGTAACTGGCAACATTTACCATCTGTATCATTATCATCATTACAGCCCCTAGAACACAGCGTCCCAGACCTCCACTGCTGGAGATGGGCCTTCCAGAACATATATCTGGAGAATTTGGCCTACACTCGCCACGCTGGCTAGACGGCTTGGCGAGGATATGGTGACAATTTATTAACGATTCCACAGGTTAATAATTTGTTTTAAGTAGTTATTTGTCGTCCAGGTGAAGGTGTGAGCAGTTACACGGCCACAGTACTTCACGCAGCCAAATCTCTAAGCGCAGGACTTCGAGGGCTGGGGGAGAGTGTAGCACACAGTCTAGCAGGCCGGGCCCAGTCCCAGTCCCCATCCCCACCCACAGCTGATCAGCCGGGGGTCATCACCATTATACACATCGAGGTGAGACACATAGATGTATGAGAGATTTGTTTGTTTTGTGGTTGTGACGTCACAATATTTTCAGATTTTGAACAGCGTTTAGTATTACATTTATTTAAAAAAAAAAAAAAATGCATATCTAGTTTTTTTACGTTACGTTCCTAATTCCTAACACATGCCGGCTTGACTGGCCATGAGCCTGATCCCGAAATGTGTGGAAACAACTTCCCCGCCCCGGCAGACTGGGAAAATTACAACCAGTCTACCACCTATTTACTATTGGATGTCACTAAAAACTAAGAGACTAAGTGCGGAAAAGCTACCGTAATCACAATCGTAAGATTTCCAAGAATCTAAAAATTGGGGCAAAGTATAATGGATTTGTGTTTTTATTTTATTTTAGGGTAACACTGAAGACGAGTGTCAGGACAATGAAGAGGCGACGGAGCCGATTGTGGCTCACTTCGTGGCGCACTCCGACGCGATCATAGCCCTGAAGTTTGACGCGAGTGGGTTGCTCCTTGTGACCGCCGATCGGCGTGGCCACGACTTCCACGTGTTCAGGATCAACCCGCATCCGTGTGGACCTAGTCTGGCTTCTGTACATCATCTCTATATCCTTCATAGGGGAGACACTACAGCTAAAGTACAGGTAATCATTGTAATCGTCTTTACATCCCCTAAAACACTAGTTCTAAGACTCCACTACTGGAGATGAACCATCCAAAACATTTTTAGGTTAAAATTTAGCCTACACTAATGAAAAAACATTTATTGAAAAACATAACATCGACGAGCTTGACACTTGTCATGGAAGCATAGGGGCTTGTCATGTCCCTATGCTTTCTTTCATACCTAACTTTTTGCGTATTTCGTCATGTATGCGGTCCGTCAGTGACGCCGCATATCCGACCCAACGACCTCATCATAACCGATTTAATTATTTATACAATTTCACAGCATTATTAACTTTCTTATACCCGTATAAACTGCCTCCATTGTCTAGCGGTTAAGTCCGTGGATATAGACTCGGAGGTACCGGGTTCGATTCCTGGTCGGGACACAAAAATTTCATTTATTTGTGATATTTCTCAAGTTTGGTACGCTGGAGACATCGACGAGCTTGCCACTTGTCATGATTGGCCTGTAGTAAAGTTGGCTAAATGTAAATCCGCATATTTATAAGCGTGGTTACTGACCACCCCGAAAGGGAAACGGTCGTGATGATACTTTTATACTCGTTTAAACAATGAAACTTATATCTAAACACATTGTGTTGGAATGATGTGTCTGGAAGTGTGTGTATGGAAATGCATGTATATGTGCACTATTGTATAGACTTCAATATTTCATATTTAAGTTGTATTTTTGACAGTTTAAATATATCAACATTTAAAATCAACTTGTTGTATCTCTTTGGTAACCTTTTCGTCAGACAGTTCAAAGTCAAAGTCAAAATCTCTTTATTCACGTAAACCTATTACAGGCATTTATGAAACGTCATTAATTTAATTATTTTGAATGATTCTACTCCTGCTAGTAGAAGACTAAGCAGCAAAGTGGTCCAATAAGTAAGCTGTTAGCAGAAGACCAGCAGCTTAGCAAATTCCAGTGACCTGTTAGACGCATAGTCTGCGTGATGTTATGATGATTAATGTTAGTTTAAATATATATATATATATATATTTTGTATTATTTTAGGACATAGCATTAAGCCCGGACTCTCGTTGGGCAGCCATCTCGACCCTGCGCGGGACCACACATGTGTTCCCCATCACGCCGTACGGCGGGCCGTGTGGCGTGAGGACCCACACCCAGCCGCGTGTCGTCAACAGATTGTCCCGGTTCCATCGCTCAGCTGGATTGCCCCACGCTGGAACTGTACCGGTAAATAATACTTGCAAAATATTAGTTAAATTGAAAATTACCGAACCCTAAAAAAAATTACGTCCACGTCCTTTCTATCATATGTATATGCCCAAATAATAATAATAAATATTTCCAGACAGGTCACAAAGCGCCATCTAGTTTCCGTGGTAAGCTACGAGGCTTGTGTTACGGAAACTAGATGGTTGATAAAATACATATTATACTTTTTTTTTGTAAATATATACATATTATACATATAAACACCCAAACCGAGACAAATTATACAATGTACAACTTGCCCCCGGTGGGAATCGAATCCACGACCTCCCGAGTTCACGGCAACGTTTGTTACCACTAGACCACGGAGGTGGTCGAGGCGAATAATTCGAAGACTGCTTTACTACAAAATGAGCCTATTGGAATAGGCCAAAAAAATCCAATAAGTTATTTGACAATTAAAAACCCTCTCTCTATTATTATTATTAATTAAAATACTTTATTGCACTTTAACTTAAAAGTATGTACAAAGGCGAACTTAAAGCCATTTCGGCTTTTTCTACCAGCTAACCTTTGGGAGAGTGAGACAGTATAATATGTGGGGTGCAGTTTTAACCTTATTTTAAATTTGAATAAACTACATAAATATAATGTATACATAGACAACTTAAATACTTATTAATATATAGTAGATATATATGTAGATAATATAATATTATTAAGAAGAAATATTTAAATTTAAAATATACTGTTCTGCTTGTTTAAAAAGAAAGTAAAGTAAGTTGTTTTTTAAAGATGTGAATGGAAGGAGCTTGTCTGATGGTCAGTGGAAGCTTGTTCCACTGGCGAGCAGCCGATACAGTAAATTAATCTGAATATCTGCTGGAAGTGTGGGGTGGGATTTTGAGTTGGTTGTTATGTGAAGAACGAAGAGGGCGGTCGTGCGAATCACAAAGAAATTCAAAGTGTGTTTTAAGATATGATGAAGCTATAGGGTTATAAATATATTGTGGGGCAATGCAGTAGAAATAAATAGAATCTTTATTGGACAAAAACAATGCATTGTGCTATTTGTAACACACCTCCTATGACTTCCTGTCGTCCTTTATTTATAAAACTAAAATTACTGACTGTTTCTTCTATCTATATACTTGAATGCTGTTTATTTGTAAAAAGCCACCCGGAACTTTTTAAAACTCTTGGGGATAATTGCAATTTTAAAACGCGTTATCCTAGTAGAATAATTATTCCAGCTCATAAAAGTACTCAATATAGCCGAAATTGTTATGCAATGGCGACAAAGATATTTAATAAGCTTCCAGTTACTATAAGGGAGCTGCCACTAAAACTGTTCAAATTAAGAGTCAAACAAATGCTGGTTAATAAATGTTTTTATTCGACAAAAGAATACCTAGACACTAAGCTCGACAAAGTCATGTGACTAAATAAATATTTGTATGCTAGAAATAGCGAATCATGTGATATAATTACATATAATAATTTACATCCCTGTACCTACCATGTTTCTGACAAATAAATCATTTCATTTCAAATAATATTGTATAAAAAGTGAAGAAGATGAGCTGATCTGCGAAAGCGGATATTGAGCCAATTTAACTGCGTACGAAAATGGCAGATATGGTCATACCTACGCAAGCCGAAAATAAATCGGATGCATAAGTTTAGAAGGCGATCCAGTTTATTTAGTATCTCTTCAGTAAGATCGGGATAGCAGTCAGCATAATCTATAATGGGAAGCAGCAGAGATCTGACTAACCTAGTGTTCTTCGTCTTAATTGGAATAAAAAACTGTAACCGCCTCAACACATGCATACTGGCGAATACCTTCCTACTAATCTTTAACCGTTGATATTTGTCGTAGGTGACAGAAACTAACTCGTGGTTTGCTAACCCGCGTGTCCCTCCGTACCCGTCGCCCGTGCTAGTCTCACCGCTTGCCCAAATCCGACCCACGGCCAACATTGCCACACACACCATCACAAGAAACAGCTGCGGTAAGTAAATAAGTAAATCTACAGATAAACAATAAAAAACATACATACATACACACATCTTTACGCCAGATCCCTTGCGGGGTAGACAGAGATAATTGAGCGTCACTTGACACGATCACAACATACCTCTTTCGCTTCGTCGACGTTCATTAACCTCTTCATACATGCCCTTTTGTTACGAAGGCTTTTTATGCACCTTCATTATAGTGTTTTATTTATTTGATCGTGATATGTGATTCTCGGTCTGCCAGGGCCTATTTTACCCACAACTTTCACATTATATATCTGGTTCGTCAATCTTTCTTTGCTCATCCTTTCAACATGCCCGAACCATCGTAGCATGCCTTTCCTTATTTTTGTCCCTATGCATTCTTTTATACTAATCTTTTCCGTATTTCGACGTTACGTATGCGGTCCGCCAATGTGACGCCGCATATCCGACGCAACAACCTCATTTCTACTGCATTATTATAAAAACATTATTTTTATATATATAACCAGCTGACTGAACTGTAAAATATTTAATCGGCAAATTGCTCTCAACACAATATTGCTACGGTAGCAGGTAAATATGTATATATATATATATATATATATTTAATTTAAAATACTTTATTGCACCAAACTTAAAACTATGTACAGTTCTCCCAAAGTGATAATGCGCATAGAAATCTTCGTCACTGTTCGGCAACGGTCGTATTCCCCGAGCGTCGGAAGACGATATGTATATAGAGTGGTTAAGTGCATTTTCTTCATGCATAATTTAGTAGAATTTTGTGTTTTGTGCTAGTTGTTAGTACGTTTTCCTATTTTACAAAATAAACTATTTAAAGTTGAATAAGATAATTAAAGTTGAAATTAAATTCACCTTTGAAAACAAAACCAAGAACGGTGTGTAATACAGCTCTATATAATTCCACTCAGAGAGAACACATGCAGTCACCGACCGCCCGAATTGTTTTCGATTGTGTACACATGATATTGACTTCTATTTCTTTCGAACAAGGTGCAAAATGCAAGTGCAATGTTTAGGCTCTTACGATTCAATGATTCGGGTGTTTCCGGGAATACGACAATTAGCGAAGATCTGTATGTGCATTATTAATTTGGGAATACTGTACAAAGGCGAACTTAAAGCCATTTCGGGTTTTTCTACCAGCTAAACTTAAAATATATTTTTTTTTTAAAAAAAGGGCATGTCGAAAGTATCACTGTAGAAATATTGACGAACCAGACTTATAATGCGAAAGTTGTGGGTAAAAGAGGCCCTGGTAGACCGAGACTCACATAAAGAGTCTACGAAACAAAAGGGCTTGTATGAAAAGGCTGATGAATGTCTGTAGTTGCCTGAGGGTTACCAATATTAGGTCGTCCAATCGATCGGACTGCCGAAGTCTTCGATAGTTCTGGAGCAGGCCTGATCCAGATACAATTCACTTTTTTATTCTTTCTCTTGCTCGTATGGCTGCGCAGTTTCAATTGGACGAATTTTATATGGTTTTGACACTTGTTGTTTTGTCGAACCGGTCGAGGCGAAGATTTTGCGTCCATGCATCTTTACTGGACGTCCAAATATGGCGAGGAAAATGATTAGGGTTAAGGACGCAGGAATTTTACCTAATCGGCCCGAACAATGTCGAAAAAGTGAAAGAGGACGTATCTGTTGATCGTGACAAATGGCGCTTAATTGTCTGCTTACCCCGAAAGGGAACTGGTGTGAAAAAAATCAGCTTTCTATTCGTCTATTAAACTATACCTACAAAAGTAGACGACACAACCTAAACAAAACACTATCACTCCAGGTCGTCAACGCCTGTCTTCTCTATCAGAAGACAGCGTTCCTCTCCTGGCCCGAGCCAGGTTCTGTCGGGGAGCCTGGCCGCGGTCCCACCCCGCACTCTACCTGGTGACCCCCAGCGGGAACCTGCTCCTCCACGCTCTCCACGTCAGACCTGCACCCAGTAAGTATATCTATCAGACCACTATTCAAATTGACTTGCAACTTTTAAAACTGTTTTTGATTACTCGGGTTTTATTAAAGTGAGTACTTTATTGCGCGCGCTTTTGGTTGGAGACCTATTTTGTTGAATGTACGTCCGTACGTCAGAACAGCGCGGCGGGGAAGGGGAAGAGATGATAATAATAATTATTTATTTATACAGTAGAAATTAGTAACAATATTTTTTAATGTAAACTGAGCCTAAATGGAAAAGGAAAATATGACATAAATAAACTCTCAAAAAAAAAAACATAATTCATATATAATAAAAATATAAATTTTGCTCCACCTAATCGCTGTCCTGTGACATGGTGCACAATAAAATGTGCTATAGCTTAATAAGGTCATAAACCTGGTTAACAAGATCAAAATTGCTAGAGAACTAATCGATACGGCACACTAATACATAATCAAATCATTATTGGGTAAACAATTAAATTGAGTAATAGATATAAATATATAACCTATCGTACATATACATTTTTTAAACATTTATTCATTCCCCTGTTTAGATTACTGTAAATGACTTGTCTATATTAACGTTTTAGCCATGTTCTACTCTGATACATCTAACTAATCACCGGAATGTTATTGCACAATTTTAGATTTTTTGAATGATAATGAACTTTAAATTTTTAGATTCTCTTTTACTAATTTAATTTTAATATTTTGACATTTATAATTTTAATTGATTTTGGACATTCATTATAAACTAGTATTTAATTTAGATAAATAAGTAGATTAATGTTTTTTTTTATTTTTTTTTTTGTTTTAGTAATAATGATAATACTATTGTTTAAAGTTTGTTTATTTTTTATTTATAATGTATGTTTGACGAAATGTTGATTATATTTATAATATAGAATTATTGTATGCCTATTGTGGGCAGATTGTTTAAAATTTAAGTAATGTACATCACCTCTTTATACCAATGTAAACAATCTTGACAATAAAGAATTTTGAATTTGAATTTGGAGGCAGTATCAAAACAACTCTTATCCCGGACTGACTTTGAAAATACACTTCGCTTGCTAATATACGAACACTGCTATACTCATATATATAGTATAATTTTGCTTCTGCCTCTTATTCATTCATTTTGTCTTAGGTAAATAATCATTAACCTATTGGTTTTCACTTATTTATTATTATTTTTCTTTTACTTTTGCTAGTCACAGTTCAATTGCACTATTAATTTAAATCTAATTACTATATTTTACTCTTATTTCTATTTTAATTGTATTGTCTAAATAATATAAAATCTCTTTGGCTTGTGTTCCACTATTGCTACTTTGTTTATATGTTTAATATAATAAGCTGCGATTTTTTTTTAAATAAATAAATAATAAATACAATAGTGAAATAATTACTTGATGTGAACAAAATTGACGCTACATATTTCCAATTGTATTGCACGTTGGAGCCCAAACCAGGAATTTTCGTCTTGTGTCTTGGGCTCCAGCTGCACTAGCTACCCTATTATTCTACAGAATTATTTCACCAGAATTTTACAATTCAAAGTCAAAGTCAAAATATCTTTATTCACGTAAACCTATTACAGGCATTTATGAAACGTCATTAATTTAATTATTTTGAATGATTCTACTCCTGCTAGTAGAAGACTAAGCAGCAAAGTGGTCCAATAAGTAAGCTGTTAGCAGAAGACCAGCAGCTTAGCAGATTCCAGTGACCTGTTAATGTTTAATCTGACTGAGAAAGGAATCTGCAAGGAAAACTTATAACAAGAATTAACGAGAATTATCAATTATCTTTTATTTAAATAATTATCTATTATCAGTTACCTAGTCAAGGATTCCTATGGTAGGATAAAAATAATACCAGAGTAAAAACAAAAAAATTAGCATTTATTTTACAAGTAAACAAAAAAATTTATCTTATCTTAAAAAAAAAACAATCAAGGCTTATTCTTAAAAAGGTCAAATTCTCAAAACAGTTATATAACACCTGTGTACAATAGTTATTAGGATTATTAAAATTATATTAAGCACAATTAAATACAATTTTGATATATCAAAAAAAAGGCAGTTCAATATTAATTAATTAAAAAAAAAACTAGGTAAGCAAACACAATTTGAATATAAAAAAAAGGCAGCTGAATATTAATGAGTTAAAAAAAACTAGATTAAGCAGAATTACAATTAGTTATGAGAAAAAAAAAACCAACTCCTTAAGAGTGCAGAACAAATTAATAACTGAATAAGAAATTGCAGATTCCTTTCTCAGTCAGATTAAACATTAACAGGTCACTGGAATTTGCTAAGCTGCTGGTCTTCTGCTAACAGCTTACTTATTGGACCACTTTGCTGCTTAGTCTTCTACTAGCAGGAGTAGAATCATTCAAAATAATTAAATTAATGACGTTTCATAAATGCCTGTAATAGGTTTACGTGAATAAAGATATTTTGACTTTGACTTTGAGTGCAGTTTTCAACAGCTTAGGAGTGGAATGTGCTTCCAAAGAGTAGGTGAGAAGGTGTGGTGTGAGAATGTGGTGTGTATGTGTGGGTGTGTGTGTGTGTGAGTTGCACTGCCAGCGCTTCAGGTTTGACCATTGAAGGTCCCTTTCACGTTGGCAGGATCCTTTTTCTGGCTCTTACAGAATCCCTGGATCAAGTGCACGGGAATGGTGACAAGTGTATTCTAAAGCCGTCACCACACGGCGAGAAGCACAAACCAGACAGCTGGCTACTGCTGTGAGTAGGTAATCTGCAGAGGGCAGAGAGTACCGTTACCCAACCAGTAGTTTAAACAAGTTAAATTAAGCTATACAATATATATTTAAGAGAGATTAGTTAAGTAAGTGGGTAGGTAGTTTTGGAAATCAGTCTTTCCGATTATAGGTTTTCTTAAATTTTTACAGTCGTGTGAGCACAAGCAGAGAGGGTTTGGTCGTGGATTGGTGCTTCTAATCCTCCACACAACAGTCTCTCACAGCATAGTTCCGAGAACTATCACACAGGTTAGATAGGTGGGCGCCATGCACTTTGTGGTTAAGATTTAGTAGCGCAGATCGTTAAAATGCAAAACGCGATCTGGCCTTTAAAGAAAAACTAGTAGTTGTGTTTTAGGTATAAGATAGGATACACCTGGGATGTAGCGGCTGTGTTGAACGCGGCGGAACCGTGAGGGCAGCAGACCCTCGGCAGGGCTCCTGACGCTTCCCTGGCTCAGGATGTGTGACGTGTGTCGTACCTCTAACGGAGCAGTCTGTGCAAAAGAATTGCACATTAGGATTTTGTCCGAAAGCACACAAAAGGGTTGCACTAATTGTGATCTGATAAAAAAAACTCACCGATGAGGTCTAGTAGAAGTTCGCGGAGTACTTTTAGAAATTAGTAGCTTTGTGGAAGGTCACGCGCAACACGAGGTGTGGATGGTTAAGTCGCCGAGCAGCGCATCCGCGTGTCAGTTCTTCAGATGAAGTTTTCGGAAAGGATGTTAAATTTCGCGTGTCACCTTTTATAGGCAACTTTCTATGTCCCTACCCACGAGTTAAAAATTGAAAGAATACAAAAAAAATCACTACTTCCTTCCCGATGCAAAATCTTGTCTAACATCGTCAAATGTCATACTGACGTTTTGTATTTAATTAGAAGCTGAGACGTTGGCGATGACGTCCCTAAGTCCTAAGTAGCGCCACAGTTTTTGAGGCGTTACAAACTCAGCTATAGCAGATTTACAAAATAAAACATATACAGAACTGCACCACAACGATTAATTGATAACCTTTTAAATTTAGTTATCAGTACCTATGAGATTACAATACCTGGTACAGCAGTAACCCACCAGGCAAGTCAGAATTAAGGTAGACTACATGCCTATGTGCAACCCGAAAGTCGACAAAACATATTATATCATTCGTGAAGTATAACACAAAAAAATTATATATAATATTTACAATTTAAAATAATAATAATAATATTAATTTTGATAAAACTTTATGCTAAAACTATTCTAATCTATTGTTAATGCATACAAAATCAATAAAAATAATAATTAAATAATATAAAATTACCGTCGCCACAAAAAATTAAAATTATAATACCGCCGACCGCCTCCGTGGTCTAGTGGTAACAAACGTTGCCGTGAACTCGGGAGGTCGTGGGTTCGATTCCCACCGGGGGCAAGTTGTACATTGTATAATTTGTCTCGGTCTGGTTGATAATACGAGTATGTATATATTTACAAAAAAAAAGTATAACATGTAGTTTATCAACCATCTAGTTTCCATAACACAAGCCTCGTAGCTTACCACGGAAACTAGATGGCGCTGTGTGACCTGTCTGGAAATATTTATTTATTTATTTTATTTATTATAATACATAAATGGTATCAATATTGAGATACATTACATTTATACAATTTTAAAATCATTTACATTTATCATACCATGCCATCATACCATCCATTCATTTAATCTCCATATTCCTACCAACTACGAAATCAATAACCTGCAAGTTTAGTTCCCACTTTAGCTGTACGTCCCGCGGCGCATCCGTTTTTTTTAGATGATTAAAAAAAAAATTGACAACTGATTTTATATATTAACTCCGTTATAGTTTCGCTATGATTAACATTATAATGGCGAAATGCATATATTTTATTTACACGCACACATACTCTTTTCTTCCTATCCTTCCTTGTACCTCACCCCCCAACCCCGGCACTGCGGATGTCCGCCCGCGCACTCTCAGTGGACACGTGCAAATAAAAAAGGTTTTAAGAATAGGAATAATAAATCAGGACGTACGTTTATGCACCGACGAATCAGAATAACGCCTAACCATCCAAAATTGGTCGAATTATTGCGATCGGCTCGAACACTCCTTTTAAATAATGCATTTAACAAACGCTCACCCGTACATATCGATGTTAAACCTGTAGCCTGGATATACACTATTCAAACTCGGAGGGGTGGCAATCAGTGGGAGGTTAACGGTGGTTGTGTGTTACAGATGTGCCAAAAGAGAAAGTGTGTGATGAGAGTGGGATCGAGGTGGAGGTGGAGGCGGTTTCCCGCTGGCCCCTACAGAGGCCGGCCACCGCAGCCGACCTGCTGGCCCCACTACCCCACACCAGTCCACTACTCCAACCTCACGCCTGTCCAGTAAGTGATTATCAGCATCTTAGACCTTCATTACTTCCAGAACATATAGATAGTGCGACACCGCGATACCTCAAGAACAGTTTTGCCTATCTCTCATCTTTCCACGATAAATTTCTTCGCTCCTCTCACCACTCACTCCTTTCAGTCCCCTCTCATCATTCCGGATTTGTTTCAAATTCTTTTGTCGTTGTCGCCACAAATTTATGGAATGATCTTCCTGTAAACATAAGACAAGCAACTACCAGATCTTCGTTTAAAAAACTCGTATATCTACACTACCTGAAAAGCTCCTCACAATATTAGTAAGTGTATATATGTATGATTATGTATGTATTAGTATATTGATATTATAGTATATATAACAATATAATATGTAAATGTATAATTAAGCTGTTAATTTTTCTTCCTAATTTTTTAATATTTCTTTAATTGCACCTATAATAGTTCAAATTTGTCCCCAAGGTTTGGCTGTCAGAAAATGTCTACGGGCATTAAGTCCGCCTTTGTACTTCGTGCAATAAAGTTTTAAATAAATAAATAAATAGTGCGTACCGTAAATATAGATGTTGCCAAACCTCACCACATTATTGATAACATTTGAAACAATCCTTACATCTAAAATATGGCAATTCATTAGGTCTGGGTCGTTGCCGCAGCCAGGCCAACCTCGGTTGTGTGTCACTTGATCAGCTCAATACTCACTTTACTCGGCTCCAGTTCTTTATAGATTCTTGTCAAGTACTTTATTAGAAAAAGCTGCGCGTCTACCAGCGTCTACCGACTACTACCGCTGGACCGTCTGAAGCCTGGCAAATGATTATTTACTTCGGAAGCAATAGGATGTGATTCTCTCAGTCGTGCTATGATCACTCCAGTTATTAACGTACTCATTTTCATTATTTTACACATCATTCATTTCTCCATCTTTTCCGGAATATTTCCTTTCCTATATTTATGGAACGAGCTTCCAAGACGGCATTAACGGAATCATACAGTATTTGGTTGGGTAGGGAGAGAAGTAAGTGGTGGATGGTTATTATCGCGCAATAATAAAAAAAGGAGGCCTCCTTTTCTTAAACCAGCCTATTGTCGGTCGCAAGCGTAAGACACCATTCTTCTCATCTCCTACCCACACACGATGGACCCGCACGGTGAATCCATGGAATGCTTAGAAATTTGTCTTCTTCTGTAAGGTCTTTATCATCCCACTACTAAAAAATACCTTCACCTACATTGCCTACCCATTTTGTCCTATCTCAATATTACCTTTCCTATCCAATGTCTTGGAGTCTACAAGCAGTTCTCCCTTTTCCTTGATGTTAATAATATTTTAAATCCCTACCAGTCCGGTTTCCAACCTCAGCACATCTTCATCTTTACTTAAACTAACTGAAGACATCAGAAGAGGCATGGATGGAATTTAAATACAATTGAAATGAAATGAAATAATTTATTTGTCAGAAACATGGTAGGTACAGGGATGTAAATTATTATATGTAATTATATCACATGATTCGCTATTTCTAGCATACAAATATTTATTTAGTCACATGACTTTGTCGAGCTTAGTGTCTAGGTATTCTTTTGTCGAATAAAAACATTTATTAACCAGCATTTGTTTGACTCTTAATTTGAACAGTTTTAGTGGCAAATTGATTTCCACAATGTCACCATGCTTCAGCAAACGGCTTACAGGACACAAAGTAATGGTTTATATACCGAATATAGTTTAAACAATAGACTGTATTAATTAATTACAGCGTTGCATGGATGTGGGAGTGAGCGAGGAGGAGAGATGGTTGTCCCAGGTGGAGATAGTGACCCACGCTGGGCCACACCGCCGACTCTGGATGGGGCCACAATTCGTCTTCAAGACTTACAACACCACTGGGTAAGTTATTATCATCATCAACATATCTTTCATGACCGTTACGATGTTTTCAGAAAAAATGTTTTCTCATATTTCAATCCATCTAACACAGGGCTACTAAAATATGTTTAGGGACTGTGTTAGTCATGAGTGACTGAATCTAGTTTAATAAACATTCATGGTGGTGGCGCGGGTTTAGTGGACTGTATCTAGGTGCGGGGTTTGCGATAATCTTTAAATTAGATACATAGACGATACTATGATAATCGGTGCAATAAACAAACTAGAAAGGAAACTGGCAAAGGAACTCACCTGATGTCCTCGGCACCAGCACTTATAAATTGTTCTTACACTGATTTTGCGGGTTTGGCGAATGCGGGCGAAAACAATGATCGCGGCGATTTCTTCAGCGTCTTCTATGACGACTGTAGGACAACGACTGCGCGACGACGACGACTATACTTGGATTCGACGATTACGACCCGCATGCTGCGCGGCCAGTTATATAGGCACTGCCTCTCTTCAGTGCGCAAGCGCCGGCCTTTTCACTAGTGAGCAGGATGGGTAATATAGAAAGAAAGCGGCGAGAAAGAGACAGGACAAGGGTATAGGGGTAACAAATTAGGACGTCTGTTTATGCACCGACGAATCACAATAACGCCTAACCATCCAAAATTGGTCGAATTACCGCGATCGGCGCGAACACATGGACCTTGCGCGCCACTTACCATCAGGTATTTTTTTCACACGGTATAATTTTCGACATACAGTGTAAACTTTTTTTAATAGGTGGTAGGCGAACTGGGTAATTTGCCCATTTGTATCCACACGTTTCGGGATCAGGCTCGATCGTCATACCCAGTCAAGCCAACATAGTGTTAGGGACTGATGTCAGTCATGAGTCTTTGATTCTAGTTGCTATCATTCATGGACCTCGCACGCCTTTTACCATCAGGTGGACACAAGGTCACATGTCGTGCTAGTATAAAAATAAAAAACCTATATAACGACACTAAAGGGACTGTTATTTTCTGTAATTGATTATTTAGCATTTTAGTTGGGCTGTTTCTGGTCTTTGTCGTGTGGTTTCGTATTAAGCTGTCTGACCATAGTAAAGTATCATCACGACCGTTTTCCTTTCGGGGTGGTCAGAAACCACGCTTATAAGCGGATTCACATTTAACCAACTTTACTATAGGCCAATCATGACAAGTGGCAAGCTCGTCGATGTCTCCAGCGTACCGAACTCGAGAAATATCACAAATAAATTAAATATTAATTAAATGTATTTATTTACATTAATAAATATTTTTTTGTCCCGACCAGGAATCGAACCCGGTACCTCCGTGTCTAAATCCATGGACTTAACCGCTAGACCACGGAGGCTGTCTGACCATGATTGTGTTATCTCGTTTACTGTAGGTAACTAATATAAATTGACTTAACCAAGTGTTCCAGACGGTCCCTACGGTGATAAATAAATGAAATGTGCGTTTTATGGCGTCATGGAGAGATGTCGTTAAATGGAGAGAAGAAAAATCGGAATTGTAAGACAAGCTAAACCAACCAAAGCCAATTGATTTCGACGCTTTAGGGAGTTTGTCGTTAAATCGAGTGACGTTACATGGAGTTTACACTGTATTTGATTGTTTGTTCCAGCTCGAATTCATCTCTGTCGGAGGCTGATACTGTGGAGGTGGACACAAGTGGACACAGTCTGCCTCGGTCCAACCCTGTCAACATGCCGGGGGCCAGGCCACTCGTGCCGGTCCTCATAGATTCGGCTGCCAGTACGTATCCCAACAAACCACCAAATAGGGATTTTAAAGGGTTTTATGGAAATAGTAATATAACTATTGTTATAAAAAACGAAGCAGTATTTTGCAAAAAGATAAATAAACGTGCGGGTGCCGGGTCCATCGTGTGTGGGTAAGTGATGAGAAGAATGGTGTCTCGGGCTTGCGACCGACAATAGGCTGGTTTAAGAAAAGGAGACCTCCCCTTTTTATTTTATTGCGCGATAATAACCAACCAAATACTGTATGATTCCGTTAATGCCGTCTTGGAAGCTCGTTCCATAAATGTATCTCCTGCAGAGGTCTGCTTAGGCTCAATTCTTTCAGTAAGTGATGCAAAGATTTTGCTGGAACTCCTCTCGCACCAACTTCCACTGCGTAAAGTCTTGAACCCGTTCCTGATCATTTCTTCTGTGAGATCATAATATTTATTCAACTTCATGTTGTGGTCTTTTGGAATATTTGATTCCCACGGAACGGTAAGTTCAATAAGGATAACTTTTTTCAAGTTCCGAGAAAACACTAAGATGTCTGGCCTATAGGCTGATACAGCTAGTTCATCTGGGATCCTATAATGATGTTCAAATGTATCCATGAGAATGTACATAATTATTTTATTTCGTAGTAAGTTGAATGTTTTTAATTTCTCTAAAGTCTGACTTTTAAAATCTTTGTAAATATTACCGCCTCCGTGGTCTAGTGATAACAAACGTTGCCGTGAACTCGGGAGGTCGTGGGTTCGATTCCCACCGGGGGCAAGTTGTACATTGTATAATTTGTCTCGGTCTGGGTGTTTAGTTTATCAACCATCTAGTTTCCGTTACACAAGCCTCGTAGCTTACTACGGAAACTAGATGGCGCTGTGTGACCTGTCTGGAAATATTTATTATTATTATTATTTATTAAATTGTGCGAACGAGAAGGATGCAAAATCGTTAAATCATCTTTAATGAAATATTGTTTTAGGTTCTTTGGAACACTCGCCATCAGAGAGTTTCCGTCGCAAGTCCGTGGCCAGTGAGAGGGCCGCCGTCTGCGATGTCCAGCTCAAGGAGGACCTGGCTGAAGCTATGAAGGAAGACCACGGTCAGTATATATTTCTTAACTATTGTGAAGATCAACAACACAAAAATAGATAAGAAGCAGTGGATTCTGAAGGTCAATTAAGGTGTGTTGAGGTAAATAAAGATACAGGGAAAATTTTAATAAAATGGCAACACTTTTTCGATAATATAGAATAATTGGTCTACCCTTTCTGTTCTTTCCCCAACTACGGGGGAAGTGTGACTCATCATCATCAACTCATACCCCGGATTCGCGGATGACATAGTAATCATGGCCTGAACTGAAGGATCTTAGCAGAATGTTGAACGTCTTCCCAGCAGGTTGGTCTCGGAATGAACCTTTCAACTAGGCGCTGCTCACTTTAGCAAAGCATTCAGCTAGGATGGGTGGCATTCGGGAACCTTCGGCACACCACAACTAGTATGTCCTCCCTGTATTGTTGTCGTATGAAGGTTTTGTTTGGAAGATCAGTTCTATCGACATCATTTTTTAATATTTTTAATTTACATTTTATATGAAAAGCCATAATGCCTTGTGGACTTTTTTGGACGTCAACTCTTAGGGACGTAATAACGATTATATTAAGAAATTTGTTCAAAGAATGTGGTCAAATAACTTTAAAAAGCGCATAATTTAGCATTGGGTATTATTGAAATACCAAAACAATGTTTCTTTTATTATTCGGTTTTATCATCGCTCATATTTTTATGATATTTCTTAACGACGCGACGTATGAAAACATTTATTGAGAAATCAGTGCAAACGTGTGTGTCAAAGAAGTCTGAAGTAATTAACGGAGGAGCGAAGACTGACCGCGTCTCTCTCGCCCCTTTCATCCACCTTCATAATCGTGTTTCATAACTTAGTAGCAAAAACCAGACTGCTACTATAGTCTGTATTTTAAAAAGAGAGATTTTAAATTTTTGTAACAGTAAAATCTCTCGTTCTAAAAGACAAAGTATAGTAACGATGTAAGGATTGTCTCTTTTGGTAGCTCGTTATGTAACACTTTTATGAAGGTGGTTGAAGTCGCCTATACGACGAGGCAGAAGGCATGACTTCACTCCTCCGTACTAACGTGCCTCTGTCGTATAGGTGCGGAGAGGCGCGACAGCGAGCGGGATATCTGCGTCAACGCGGACGAGGACAGGTTCCGCTGCGTGGTGCAATGTTCCGCCCCGCTGCTGCCCAGCCCGCAGGCGTGCCCGCTGCCCGCCACCACGGTGCTGCCCGCGCGGGCCGCCTGCCTGCCCAGCCCCGCCGCACAAATCCACGCCCCACTCGCAGAAACGCGCCACATCCCGGCCTCTTTAGCCAGAAGCCTGAAAATGGAACGCGCCTACACTTGCGACGAAGATCTCCAACTTAATCCGTCTCCACTGCCAAAATCTTCGGATGATATTCATACCGAAGACGTTAGACTTAAGAATATTCCCACCTCTAAACCTTTTAGCGAGAGCGTCGCGAAGGATAGTGTTAGTAGTGAAGAAATCGCCGAAGAAATTACGCTGCAGATTCCACCGCGCATTAAAGAAAGATCCCCCAAAATTAAAGCTGATAAGGAACCTTCCGTTCAAGAGATTCCACAAGTCGTCGAACCTATCAAAAAAGAAGAAAAAGCTCCATCTATTGAAATAAAATTGGTTGAAAAATGCGAAGATGACAAGGCTAATAGAAAAGAAAGAGCTTCATCTATTGAAAAGAAACCTGCTGTAAAGCGTGTAGATGCGGAAACTAAGAAGAAGAATGAAATCTCCTCAATTATTGAACAAAAAAATGTTGCAAAGGAAGACGTGAAAACAAGCAACAAAGAAGAAAGAGCTGCATCTATCGAAAAGAAGTCAGGTTCAAAGCGTTTGGATGCTGAAAATAATAAAAAAGAAGAAACAGATTTATTAAATAAGAATAAATTGGTTGTAAAAGAAGAAGACGTTAAACCCAGCAAAAAAGAAGAAAGAGCTGCATCTATTGATAAGAAAATAATTGCTAGGCGTGAAGATATTGATACAAGTAAAAATGATAAAAAATCTAAATCTATTGATAATAAAGTCGAAGTAAAATATGAAGATGCTGAAGTTAACAAAAAGGAAGAAAAAGTTCTTGAAAACAAATCAGTTACAAAGCGCGAACAAACAAAAAAGGATGTCAAACCTATAATAAAAGTAGATGTAGATTCAAGCAAAGCTATTGATGCTAATGAAGTGCCTAAACAAGAAACCAAGGCTTTCAAACAAAAGAGTGAAACAGTTGTTAAAGAAATTACACCTGAACCAGAAACCAAAGCAAAGCAAAAACACTCCGATCTCGATGAGATAGATTATAATGTATGCTTCAATCTAAACACAATAACTGAGTGCCGCAAAGATAAAAAGAAAAAGGCCGAAGAAGCTGTAACAAGCATATACAGCAATAAAAATAAAGAGTCTCTAAAAACGAAAACATTAAAAGTAGAAGAAAGAAATTCTAAACAAGACAATGTTGAAGTAATAATCACTGAACAGCCACATTTTGTTGACGTTAAAGCAATAAGTTCAAGCGATAGACCCGAGAGGGAATTTTCTAAAAGCAAGACTCCGGATGTTGAGATTAAAACTGAACAACAAGCCTGGGACTTGTTAATAAACGAACCAGGCAAGTCTGCTATCATAACTGCTCAGTCAACAGAAAAAGTTATTGAAGATAAGCCTAGGTCTAAGAGAAATCGCAGGACTAAATTTAAATCATTTACTGATGATATTGTTTCCAGTAAAGTTGAAGAGGACAGCTTTGTTGAAATACACAACATAATAGACAACCAACCTACTTGTAGTAACGATTTGGTGTCAATTTCCACATGCTACGAGGACACTGCTCCGTTCAAAGTCAAACAGGAACAACTCAAACATCAAACATTCGAAATTCCCGAATATTCAAACTTCAACACAAAAGTATTGGAAACAACGTGTGATATTTTGACTGAGTCTCCCTCGGATTATGTTTACGATAAGTCTAATGATTTTTATAACATATCAGATACGCTGAAAACTGATAAAGTAAGCAATATATTCAAGTCAAATATATCTTTAGATTACGCTAGTGCTATAGATTTTAGTGTGCCTAAAGAGAACGTCAAGCCTCGGAAAGCCAAGTCCGTTTCTCCTTTCTACGAGAGCAAGAGATCTGACAAATATTCTGATTCTAGTGACACAGTGATCGTCATAGATTCTACAACGGATGATTTTCCTGAAATACAAATAACTAGGGGAAAGTCTCGGAAAAAGATGCCAACTGCTCATGAAGCTGAGACTGATATACCTGTCAAGTCTTGGAGTTCTATCGCTGCTAACAAGACTGTTGCTAAGCCACAGGAGATTGTCAAAGAAGAGTGTTTCGAGGAGATGTTTGAAAATGCAAAACCTTATAGAGTATCGTTGCAGGACAAGCTTATGGAATTGTGTAAGAGAAGAGATATAATGGTAGCAGAATGTGATGCGCCTTCAGAACTAAATTTTGTTGAAGAACATCACGAAATGATAGATTTGCCTCCGCTAGATGCTTTCGAATTCGCTCTGGACGAGTTTAAGCTGGAAGTTATGAGAGACAGTCTTTTGGAGAACGAGTCTAAGATAACTAGTCCGATATGTAAGATAAACATAGACGATATACTTTGCTCTATGAAGGACACCAGTAGCAGAGCTTTGGAGTCGAGCTCGTTCAATTACATGGCGGACTTTAAGATTGTGGGTGAGACTAGGAAACTGGATTTGATGGACAAGTCTTCCGATGATGACAACACTTCTCCGTTGGCTTCGCAAACTGACAGCGACAAGGATGATAAGAAGTTAGCTGAAGCGGCTTGTGCACAACCTTCCTCGAAGCAAAGCAAAGCTAAAAAACCGCGAAAGAAGAAGAAAGCAATATTGAATAAACAATAATTAGAATTCTAAACTTCAAGCAAAACAACGTAAAGCAGAGATTGTGATGCACAAATCGGTGTCAACTATAGATAAAACTAATCTAGCTGTGTTAAACACCCGTATTCTCTCACTCCTTCACTCAACCATTTACAGCTGTCAAACGTGTTTCCTCAAGGAACCCTCGAAATCGTTATTTTTACACTCGTACTCTAAAACGTTATCCCAACGGCTCCTCCACTCAACATTTCCTTTCAGCTGACAAACGAAAATTAAGTCTCTTATCCTAAAATACGGGTGTTAGTTTTAAACTCTCCAAAGCTCGAAATACATTAATGTTGCCATTTTAAATATTTCTGGTAAAATATTTATTGTTTCTGGCAACATGCGTTCCCGAATTCTAAATATTAATTTTGTCAGATTTACTGCACGCTCTAGCACTTCTGAGATCTATAAATCTGTCTCTTTCATATTTTTAATAAACACGGAAATTTATGAGTTTGGAACGAAATATGATTTGAATATTTGATTTAAAACATTTAACTAAAATATAAGTAAGTAATTTTAACTGCCCCGTGGTCTATTGGTTCAGTCCGTGTATTTAGACTCGATTCCTAGTCGGGACACAATAATATTTATTAATTTAAATAAATAAATTTAATTTATTTGTGATACTGTTGGAGTTTAGTACGCTAGAGACATCGACGAGCTTGCCACTTGTCTATAGTAAAGTTTAAATGTGAACCCGATTCATCCGACATCTTCGAATCTTGAATCCGACATGTCAAGTTGTTTTTGTTTTGAAAATTTATTTGGTATTATTGGTCAAAAGTGGTGTTGTTTTGTTTAATAATGTGCTGCAATGTGAATAATTATTGAAAACGATAAACTGGACTTTAAATATGGGGCACAAGTTGCAGTTTATTTTTTGCGGTTTTCCCGCGCTGTCAACTCCCATATTTTACCCGACGTGTTTGAGCTATGGTGCCGCGAGTGACTCCAAGAAAAGAATCAAATTCTGCAGCATCTGGAATTTGATGATGACCTCATTAACTCATGAATAAGAAAGATATATTACGTCAGACTTGGCTGTATGGGCTAGACCCTTTGCCTTCCGTATCATCTCATCATCCATCAGGAGAAGAGAACCAAAAAAAAAAATTTGCCTAAAATTAAATTAATACGGTTTCCTTGAATGAACCTTCAGTTTGACAGTTCCATTCCTTGAGCGTAATAACGTGTCATTTTTTTTTTAATTGTCTTTAAAGGACATTGTACAGAATACATTAGTCCTAAACACGTAATTTATTTGCATAATATATGTTCATAACCGAGTTGGGGATCATCAAATTCCAGATGCTGCAGAATTTGATGCTTTTTTGGAGTCACTCGCGGCATTATAGCCCAAACACGTCGGGTAAAATATGGGAGTCCACAGCGCGGGAAAACCGCAAAAAATAAACTTCAACTTGTGCCCCATATTTAAAGTCCAATTTATGGTTTTCCATAATTATTCACATTGTAGCACATTATTAAACAAAACAACACCATTTTTGACCAATAATATCCACAGTAAATTAATTTACAAAACAATAACTTGCACTTGACATCTCCGCGCAAAATGGCGCGAAAGACTCCTCATATAACGTGTCAATGTCGATGCGTCCCTCCGTTTGACAGCTTTAAGGAATGAATAATTGTAGATGCTATTAAGGGAATGATAGAATACGGGTATAAATCACGCCTCTAGTATGCACAATGATAATAAATGCGTTATTAAGCGCTATTCTTGCTTTAGGTGTTAAGTGCGTTTTGCTTGTGCTTCCCTCTCGCTCGCACGCATTAATTTATTACATTAACTTTTTACGGACATTTTAAACATACAGTATAAACTCTATATAACGACACTGAAGGGGCTGTGCATTTTATGACGTCATAGAGAGTTGTCGTTAAATTGTATTTGCAATTTTTCTCTAAAATTAGGTACCGCCTCCGTGGTCTAGTGGTAACAAACGTTGCCGTGAACTCGGGAGGTTGTGGGTTTGATTTGTCTCGGTCTGGGTGTTTATATGTATAATATGTATATATTTACAAAAAAAACTATAATATGTAGATTATCAACCATCTAGTTTCCGTAACACAAGCCTCGTAGCTTACCACGGAAACTAGATGGCGCTGTGTGACCTGTCTGGAAATATTTCTATTTATATTTGAAAGAAGAAGACAAATTTCTAAGCATTGTATGGAGTCACCATGCGGGTGCCGGGTCCATCGTGTGTGGATAAGAGATGAGAAGAATGGTGTCTCGGGCTTGCGATCGACAATAGGCTGGTTTAAGAAAAGAAGGCCTCTTTTTTTTATTTTATTGCGCTATAATATGCTCACCATCCACCACTTACTTCTCTCCCTACCCAACCAAATACTGTATGATTCCGTTAATGCCGTCTTGGAAGCTCGTTCCATAAATGTATTGTATGTATTAACCTGCTTAGGCCCAATTCTTTCAGTAAGTGATGCAAATATTTTCCAAATATTTTCCAAATATTTTCTTTTTTTCTCGCACCAACTTCCACTGCGTAAGTAAGAGTCTTGAACCCATTCCTGATCATTTCTTCTGTGAGATCATAATATTTATTCGACTTCATGTTGTGGTCTTTTGGAATATTTGATTCCCACGGAACGGTAAGTTCATTAAGGATAACTTTTTTCAAGTTTCGAAAAAACACTAAGATGTCTGGCCTATAGGCTGATACAGCTAGTTCATCTGGGATCCTATAATGGTGTTCAAATGTATCCATAAGAATTTTCCAGTCTGATGCGGCGCCAAGGATCGAGGTGGGCTTGCATTTAGTTTTCGTGCTTTGCCCTTCCTTTACAAATGTGGTCAAAGTTTTATTTGTAGTCAGTCCCTTTCTGGCTCTTGCAATAGAAAGACTTACTGCTTCACGGATAACACCTAGGACTTTGTCATGTCGGCGTGAGTAATAGCCCTTTTCTAGAAGAGTAACGCACCCTACAAGTGTGTGTCTAGCAGTTCCTATGGCAGCACCACACAATGTACAGTTCTTTTCCGTAGCTTTTGGAAACATGTCTAAAATGTCCGTAATTTTATTTTATAATAAGTTAATGTGTAAGTTAATGCTAATGTGCGAGCGAGAGAGAAGTATAAGATACCTCTTAGGATTTCTTGAATTTTGAACTCTGTTGAATTAGCAATAGTTAATAAATTACTTGTGCTATAGGAATATAATACATTTCAAATCTTATTCTAATAAGCTTTGCTTGTCCGAGTATTTGAATGTATGTTTTGTTCCGAGTAGAATAATGAATTTAATTTCGAGATTGTACTGGAAAAAGAGAAAAAAATAAATAAAAAAAAAATGTTTAAACTTATTAGATATCGCGTTGAGTTAGCTACTTGCTAAGTTTGGAGGATTGCTGGAATTTATTAATTAATAAAAAAATAAAGTGTGAAAAAAAATTATATAAATAATGTTGAAAAAATATAAAAATATGAATTCTGCTGCACTCGGTTTAGAAGTACTTATTGTAATTGGTTATATTTAATAAGGCCAGTAAATATAACAGACTACCTCTACACCAGATTGAGAAGCTGTTCTTTATTGCATGGTTTTGCTGCAGCATTATCAAAGCACAAATAAATAAAGAACCTATTGTTCATAACTAGTTATAATTGAGGACCTTGCAGCAAAAAAGAGGCAAGTCCAAGTTTTAAGACGATCAGGGAATCTACGCGGCGAACGAGTGCCTTCACTCCGTAGCCACGACTCAGACTTAGCTGTTAAGGCACGCAGGGCCAACAGTAAGAGAGAGACGGTTTAGACTAGGAGGTACCGGGTTCGATTTCTGGTCGGGACACAAAAAAAAAAAAAAAATAATGTAAATAAATACATTTAATTAATATTTAATTTATTTGTGATATTTCTCGAGTTTGGTACGCTGGAGACATTGACGAGCTTGCCACTTGTCATGATTGGCCTATAGTAAAGTTGGCTAAATGTGAATCCGCTTATTTATAAGCGTGGTTTCTGACCACCCCGAAAGGGAAACGGTCGTGTAGATACTTTACTTATTTTTAGTCCGTAGGCGCCATGGGGTCTCCTTAGGAGGTCTCACGGTGAGTCGGGCATGCGACCCCCCCGCGTTGGCCCTTCAGGCTAAGGGCGTATCATTGATGATTAATCGATTCACCGTCTTAAAAAAAAAAGATCAGGGAATGAGATTGGGTTTTTCAATGTTAATTAATTGAAAAGTTACATGGTTAAATAAGAGCGTTGATGTCTCGGTTGTAAGAACTCCTGTTCGAACCACGGCATGTACCAATAAGAAAACACTTACGTACATTTGTCATTCATTTACAACATCACCGTTTCCGTGGGGAGGAGAGCACGTTAAGCCGTCGGTCCCGGTTCAACTAATGCCAACTTGAGGAATCGTTAATAAATTGTTATTATAAAAAAAAAATACATCAGACCCTCGCCAACCTGTCTGGCCAGCGTGGCGAGGGTAGGCCAAATTCTTTAGTAATTTCTAGAAGGCCCATCCCCAACAGTGGAGGTCTAGGATGATAATGTTCTAGGGGCTGTGACTATGGTTTTTTTTTTATACTAGCACGACATGTGACCTTGGGCCCACCTGATGGTAAGTGGCGCGCAAGGTCCATGAATGTTAGCAACTGAAGTCAGACACTCATGACTAACATCAGTCCCTAACACTATGCCGGCTTGACTAGTTGCTTTTTCACACTAAGCTTGAACGACTCCAAGTTATAGGAAAGTGGAAACACAGAGGCTGGAAGAGCATACCACATCTTTATTGTGCGACAGATGTATGAGTCCCCAAATGTATACGTACCCGAAGGGATGGTGACTACAGTATGTGGGTGCATATTCTGACCTGGTTAAATGTAATATTAACATTTTTACATCTACATATTTGACGATTATATTATTCGTGCGACATTCACTTTTTTTGTCAAATTGTAGATGTACCCACAAAAATTTGGATCTGCCCCCCTTTTGTTGAAGGGTCCTCAATTTAGAATACTACTTCTCAAATATTTTAACTGTAGTGGAAGGTTATGTGGTAATTTTGTTTTAAACTTGCTAAGGGCTTTGATAGTCTAAAGGACGATGCCAGAAATTCCTGGCACGCCAAGTCAATCATTTAATAAAAATAAAAAATACAATCATTGCAAGTTTTCCTTTTGGATTATAGATTAATGTTTATTCGAAAACTGCATTGGCTTACACAAACATTGTCAGTCGCAGATAACAGTCAGTCATCATCAATCAACAATTAGATTCCACGAATAATGTCTTAGTACCCTAAGTACATTTTTAATCGTAAGTTAGTGTACAATTATTTTTCTTATGGAGTGACATCTAATAGTTTTTTTAATTATTTATTAAACTTTTTAATTATTTAATTTAATTGCATCGGATCTTGTGTCAGCAGGTCGAAAGTAAAAAATATCAACTAAACATTAAATCGTATATTACATTCTTGTGTAACACGATGGTGCTTAGTATACAGGGTGACTTTATATGCTCTAACTTTGGAGTAATTGAATTTTTAAATATACATTACGACCTACCCCGTGCATGTTGTGGCACCCAACGTCGATTCAATGTCTTAGTTTTTAAGCAAGTTATTATGTAACAACCATAGGCACTTAAATAAAAATGAAGCATAAAAATTGTCACTTTAGACATATGGTTTTAGAAATGTTGTTTGTTTCTATTAATACATACATACATACATATCTTAACGCGAAATCCCTTGCGGGGTACGCAGAGACAATGGGGTGTATCAGGTAAAGCTTTTTGTAGATGTCGCTAGCGGCACTGGTACCTTGTTTACACCTATGACTGATCATTTTTTTAATTTATTTGTAGTTTTACATTTTTATAACAGAAAAAAATATTTTAACCTAACGTTACCTAACTTAAAAGACGAATTAAGTAAGCGAACTTCTTAAAAACAAAAAAAGTTTGAATTAATAGAACGGCAATTTTGAGATCAGCATATCTTTGCTTTCGCTTGGAAATCTCGATTTGTACACTTAAAAGCTGCTCACTTCTGCATAATATTCAGAAAATAATAAATTTCGTAATAAAAATACAAGTTTTATATGCAACTGACAGTTATATAAGGTACCATCTATCATGCGCCATTTATCGTGATAAAAAGTTAGTGACACACCCTATTGAGCGCCACTTGCTACGATCACGACATACCTCTTTCGCTTCTTCGACATTCATCAACCTCTTCATACATGCCCTTTTGTTTTGATGGCTTTTTAATGCACCTTCAGCTATTGTTTTATTTGTTTGATCGTGATACGTTTACCCACAACTTTCGCATTATATATCTGGTTCGTCAATCTCTCTTCAACATGTACATTCTATTAATAGAATAACATATTATTCTATAGTAAAAGCATATACAATCACCCGGTATTATAAATATGCGAATATGTACTTGTGTAAATTTTAAATTGTATTTAAATTATTATATATTTTGTATATAAATCGGAGAGTATTAATTAAAGATAATGTTTCATATTATAGTTTTAAATTTATTCGTAATAAATCATGACATGATATATTTATTTTTATACAAATATAACAAATTATATAGATATTGAATACAATTTATGTATATTTTAGTAGACCAATACAATGAATTGTTTTTTTATGTACAATATAGTACCTGCAATATTTTACATATAAACTAGAAATTAAATATTATTTGTGTCATTTTTAACAACTAATAATTTATATATATATATCTATTTTAACATAGATTTATGTTTGGTTTGCGACGCTTCACTAGTTAAAAAAGGCGTAAATAGCGTATACAGAATATTTGTTTCAAGGGGGACCTTCAAAGGCCAAATCCAAAACAACTAATGGTAAAAACTAAATCTACATTATAACATTATTGAAACAAAAAATCCTAGCCGGGAATCAACCCCCATGATTAAAAAAAATAATATTGATTCAGTTTAAATTTTTATCAAAATCGGCACCGAGACTGCTTTGAGCTATTCCTTGTATTAAGTATTTCGCCTTGAAGGCCTACTTAAAAAAATACCCTGTATATTTCGACGTAGTAAAGGATCTAATCCATCAATTTAGTTAATTTTAAGTTAAATGCTATTAAAGTTGAAATTTAGATTAACCCATCGATGGGTTAATCCAGCATTTTATACTTTTAGAATACCTATATAATAAAAACGGGTGCTTCGCGGGACTTACCGCAAAAGTGAGAACTAAACTTGCAGGTTATTGAATTCGTAGTTGGTTGGAATATGGAGATTAAATGAATGCGCGTGGCTGCATAGTTGCAGACGCGTAAAGAAAGAAAGAGAAAGATTGAGCGGGAGAGAGCGAGAGAGGCATCGCCTATCCGCCTGGCGCGCGCCTATCCGCCTGGCGCGCGCCTATCCGCCCCTCTTGCCTTTCCCCGCCGCGCTGTTTGGAGAGAAAGAAAGAAAGAGAAAGAAGGAGCAGGAGATAGCGAGAGAGGCTATACGCGCGCGTCTATCCGCCCCTCTTCTCCTTCCCCGCCGTGCTGTTTCCCCTTGAGCGCTGTTCTGACGTACGGACGTACGTTCAACGACATAGGTCCCCCAACCAAGCGCGCGCAATACTCGTAAAGTTCTCACTTTAAGAAACGGTCATTGTGTAAGACTGGAGCAAATTATTTTTTTGATATAATTATAAATGGCTTTGCCCTAAAATTTGACGGGCACTATCTTATTAAAATAACCAAACATAAATCTATGTATAGGGTGTACCATTAAGAGCGCCGGATTTTGATTTTAAATAAAAAACTAGCTTAATTTCTTGCACCAATTGAACCTTGTACGCATGCAAATGCAGATATTCTTATCAGAATTCGTTGCATAGTGCTTCTGGAAATGTTTAATTCTTGACCACGATGCCGATTGTGGTCCTGGATTCTCGGCCACAGATTTTCACTATGGCTATATCGAGTGAAGATGACGAGAAATCTTGTGATCCTTCAGCGTCTATTTGGTCTCAAATTTTGTAATTAAACGCCTCGCGAAACGAAATCACGTGGTCTGTACGTGACAGTAGTCAAAAAAAATCGCCGTACAACTCGTATTAACAAAATGACGGTAAATTTAAATCCGGCGCTCTTGTTGGGACACCCTTAATTTTATATTTAAAAATATAATAAAAGAAAAATAAAAACTCAAAAAGTTAAGGTCAATGACCTGCCGCCTAAAGTTTAGGCAAATAAAAAAACTAATATAAGATTTTGCTTCCGTACCTTATATTGAAGAAATTGGCTTGTAACTCTCTTAACCACTAGAAAAGTGTTCAAATTTAGTATTTAGGCGGATGTATCTTGTTTAATTGGCGTTCTTTTGAGTCCAACCATATCGGCTCAATAATTTAAAAACCCAGAAACTCGCATTGTAAAAAATATTCGTAAACGAATCTTTGTATATATTTATGTATTATAAAAGCACACCTAAATCAACCTATTTCTTTTTTTTGTAACTAGCAATCGCCACCAAGGCATTTGTGCCAACATCACGTTTGTATGAATTAAGAACTAATTTTTTAATGATATTTTTACTGCCTCTAGGTCTAGTATTTAGACGCGGAGGTACTGGGTTCAATTCCTGGTCAAGACATAATAATTTATTTGTGAATGTTTGGTACGCTAGAGACATCGACTTGCCACTTGCCAATAAAAAAAAAATAAGCTAGAATTTCTTTTTTTTTTTGTTTCTTAAATAAGTTTAGTAATGCGTTCTGTGGTTATAAGGTTTTTAAATTGGACAGCCGATATAATGTGCAGTATTGTAGCTAGCATAGTTTTAAAATTATCTGTGGAAGCAGAATTGTTAATAATTACTTAGATCATTACAAAAAATCCAAAATATGATTAATAGTTTGTTAAACAATATATTTAGCATTTCTTAAATGTTTTACACCATAAAATCATTAACTATATTATTTAATTCTATACTATAGTATATATAAACTGTAGCTACACTATTTTAAATATTGGATTAAGCCCATCCATAAATTACAAATGTCGTAATTTTTTCTTTTCTGTGTTGTTGTGACGTCACATATTTTGCGGTTATAATAATAATAAATTATTTATTGTACAAAACCAAAACAAGTGCAGGTACATAGGCGAGCTTAATGCTGTAAATGCATTTTCTACCAACTAACCTTTCTTGTTGTACAACTAGAAATGATTAAACTAAAATAGCGTTCCAAAATTATTTGTACATACATATATTATCGTTTTAATACTGAAGATTTTGAGGAGCGAATTCCCGCCTTTTGCATCGATATATCAGAACATTATTTTTTTGTTTTTTAAAATTACTGTGGATATTGTTAGTCAAAAGTGGTTTTGTTTTGTTCAATAATATACTACAATGTGAATAATTGTGGAAAACGATAAATTTGACACTGCCTCCGTGGTCTAGCGGTTAAGTCCGTGGATTTAGACTCGGAGGTACCGGGTTCGATACCTGGTCGGGAAACAAAAATATTTATTAATGTAAATAAATACATTTAATTTATTTGTGATATTTCTCGAGTTTGCCACTTGTCATGATTGGCCTATAGTAAAGTTGGCTAAATGCGAATCCGCTTATTTATAAGCGTGGTTTCTGTCCACCCCGAAAGGGAAACGGTCGTGATGATACTTTACTTTTTGACACTAATATGTGTGATAAGGTGCGATTTATTTTTTGGGGTTTTCCCGCGCTGTAAGCTTATATATACCCGACGTGTTTAGGTAATATTGACGCGATTTACTTCATCAATTTATAAATAAAGCATCAAATTCTGCAACACTTTTAATTTCATAATCCCAACTTGGTTATGAATAATTTTACGACTAATGAACAAAAAAAAAAAGATTGTGATATGTTACGTCACTCTATTATGACTCATCCCACTACTTGTTGACCCAGTCCTTTTCAAGAGTGACTTAATTTATGGAAGGCCCTTAAACCAAGGTTAGATAAACTTAATATTGTAGGAACTCAGTGATAGTTTTTCCGCTGTTATATGCATACTAGAATAACAATATATATATATATATATATATGATGCGGGTAGTTTTAAATATACTCAATATTTAAAACTACCCGCAGTAGTAGCAGCTACCTTAATAAACTTTTTTGTTTTGATCTAAGATAAAAAAAAACTTAGCACAATTTTATTTTAAAATAATTTAATTATTTTAAACTTTTAATTAGTTATTAAACGTGTGTTAGAAAAAAAAGTTAAATCTACCCTCGAGTGTCAACATTTCTTGAAATGTTATCCAATAGTTACAACAGGTAATTAATTAATTAATAATTAATGTTTAATTAAATTCTCATTAATATTATTTATGGATTTGTAAGCATGTAATTTACTGGTATATCGTCGGTCAAAAACAGTAATAGAACATCTAAAAATATATTGTTTTGAGTAATTAGAAGTTTCATTATCACTGCAAGAATAAATCAATCAATCAAAATACAATGTCATTACACTTTTTTTTCTCGATGAGTAAGTGAAAACGAGTTCTTCGCGCCATTTTGCACGGACATATCAAGTCCAAGTTTTTCGTTTTGTAAATTAGTTTACTGTGGATATTGTTAGTCAAAAGTGGTGTTATTTTGTTTAATAATGTGCTACATTGTGAATAATTATGGAAAACGATAAATTTGACTCTATACTAGTATATGGGGCAAAAGTTACTCTTTATTTTTTGCGGTTTTCCCGCGCTGTGAACTTCTATGAAAATCATCAAATTCTGCAACACTTGGAATTTGATGATCCCCAACTCTGTTATGAACATATATTATGTAAATAAATTACGTGTTTAGGGCAGATGTATTATGTACAATGTCCTTTAAAGACACTTGAGTTTTTTGCTCTATCTCGCTTCGTTCACAAGATATAGTGATATTATTGTTTTTTTAGATGGGTGTCGATTTAGGCTTTAATTTATGATAAACAGGTTTTTTTAAAATGATGAACACCACTGGTCACCAAAACAATATTTTATATCGATACGAACATCACTACCATGGCTAGTGCAAAATGATTGTCAAAGTTGTTTTAGGGATTATAGTGTTAACTATTAAAGTTTCAAAATTTCTTGTGCAGTTTTTTGTAGTTTCTTTGCTGGTAGTCTGATCAGCCTTTAAAGACATTATCGATATCTTGCTAAAAAATCAATGTTTACAAGTTTGTGATTATCGATATGTTTTACCTTAATCGATAAACATTTCTCATCCTTAGTTTGATCTGTCTTTATTCAATTACATTTTCTTTGTCAAATAGGACTAAAATTATTATAAATTATAAAATGAGATTTTGTAGGTTGAACACTCGAGGTTAGTAAAATGTAAAAGCAGATAAAATGTAAAATTGTAATGTAAATGTTTTGATGTAAATTTGGCTGCCTTGTGCAATGGGTTGTTGATAATGTTATGGAGTGTTTAAAAATTCACGTAATAAAGATGAAAATTCAAAAAGCAATACCATGTTTTAATTTATACCTTTAATAAAGTTTAGACCTCGCCAACCCGTTAGGTTTGATTCGCTATGTCAAATTACCCCTTACTGTTCGCGCCATTCGCGGTATATTGACCAATTTTGCATGGTTAGGCGATATTGTGATCCGTCGGTGCATACAGACATTCCTAATGTGTTACCCCTATACTTTATCCTGTCTCTTTCTTGCCGCTTCTTTTCTATATTAACTATCTCGCTCAAGCGCACTGAAGACAACAACCGGCCGACCGACAAATAGTCGTTATACTTGTAGAAGTCGCACGCAAAGTTTGTGATATACGAGTAGAACAAATTGCAAGTGCTGGTGCCGAGTAACTAGTCCACCACTGACCCTTTAAAGAAAGAGCTGGAGACTTCTGTAAATATTAATTAAAGTAAACAACTGATGTAAACCCCTGTTTACACGAAGCCAGTACCTACGCTTGCGCCTGTCCTACAGACAACCAGTCATAGGCCAGCGCTGGCTTGGCTTAAAAAACTGATTATACGAGACCAATGCCAGTTACTGGCAGCAAATTGCTGGATTTGTCTAAACATTGCTCAACTTCCTGGTTAAAAGGATGAACCCAGTAAGATCGGAAAATCAGTGGTGACCGAGGAAGATATCCACCAATGAAATCACTTTATTATCACATCACACCATCTTAAAGTAATAATATTGGAAAAATATTATCTTGACGCGCTTTTTCCTCGCACATCTTTTCAGGCAATCAAAAGGTGCATTTACCGCATTTTTGTGTTAAAATATATCAAATCTAATAATAATTAAGGTGACCTTTGTGGAAATCAGTGGTGTAGACTGGTTTACAACTAAATTTGGAAAACATGGCTGATTGTTCCGTCCAGGGTCACCTCTGTCGAAGGCTTTGGCAAGCGTGCTGAGAGTAGACCGAACTCTCCAGAAATATGTTCTAGAAGGCCCATACAGCCTATTCAGCAATGTTTTGAAATAGTGAGTTTTACTCTATAGTAACGGCCTATGCCCATCATTACAAGCAAGTTCGTCGATGTCTAGCATACCAGGCTCCAGAAATATAACAAATAAATTACAATGCCCATTTTTCTTAAGAGGAATGGGCCCAAAAAATGTTGTCATAATGTTTTTTTTTTATTTCATAGTTAATATATTTTAATTTCACAATCTGTAAATAATTTTATTTATTTTACCCTAGCATAACAATTGATAAAAACTTTTTTTAAATTTGAAATCCATTATTTTATCTGTAATAAAGTACCTGATCATTAAATAAAGAACCTAATCGTATAAATAGTATTTTGTAACTATTTCATACATAAATCTTAGCCAATTGACTATTTTAATGCTGGGGTAAATCAGATGTTAATTTAATTTATAAAAAACACAATTAATGGATATGATTATTGGGGCCTGGTTTTGGACAATCTCTTTTTAATTATGGCGTCCTGCGCGGCAACTGAATCCAATTACGTAGTACATCTCACTATATAATCTGTGAATCCAATATCAGTATCAACCCACTCATCGTCGTCGTGTTGATTATTAGATTGGTCACAATTTTAACACGACCGTAGACAATAATTTAAGAGGAGGTTTATAAGCTAAATAGTTAATACAAGAATTGATAATTTCAGCGTTAACAGCAAACAATGGCCGCTACGAAGAGACTGAAGAGTTGAGTTCTAGTAGCTTCAGTTCTACATCTCGCGCCTCCTTGGATCCGCCATCCTCGCCCACTCCCTCCTGCGGGGACAACGCCATGCTCTTCCCGGGAGACTCCAGCACTTCTGTCTAAGATATGATTAGCTATTGACCTACTACTGTATGGGATGGGCTTTGACAATTATTTGACATAATGTACGGGACGGCGAATATGACATTCACAGAACGTCTAATTAGCCACACCATCACCTTCCTAGGAGACTATCACTTCTTCTAGGATAGGACTGGCCATTGACGCACTGTACAGTATGGGGTTTGCCAAGCAATTGACATATTGTACGGGATGGGGTTTGACAATTATTTGACATAATGTACGAGACGGCGAATATGACATTCGTTGTACGTCCGATTAGCAACACTATTAAATTTCTTAGGAGACTTTAGCACTTATTCTAGGATAGGACTGGCCATTGACGTTCAGAACAGCATGGGGTTTGATAAGCTATTGACATACTCTACGGGACGGCGAATATGACTTTAACATTCACAGAAGGTCCGGTTAGCAACACTATATTCTTCCCAGGAGACTGACAACCATAATGTCTAATGTTTGGCGCGCACAAATTATACACGTTTTTATTTGGCTTTACATTGTACATTTCGGTTGATATTATAATTATCTTCCCAAGATTTCGTAGTCTTTGCAGCTATCGTGGTCGTGGAAGAACTAAAGCTGTAGTTGTCCTGATTTCAATATGCAACGGTTTTTGACGACTACCCTCATCATAAATAACCTTCTAACTATAATATAAAATCGATTTGTGTATGTCTCCGATACGGCTGTAGTGATTTTGATGAAATTTTTAGGCAATCACTAGATTATCCTAGCGGATGATTCAATGAAGTTTAGTAGCGATCGAATCAGCAGTTTTTATTTTGTAATAATAATAATAATGCTATTATAATATTAATCGAACGTACAAGCCAAATAAAATAACATTGTATATGATAAGAGTTAACTGTAGGGAATGACGTAATAAATAGAAAGACTTAATCATGATTATCTTATGAGCTGACATATAAATCCTAGGGTAATTTTCTACTAACTTTTTTTATAAACTATATTTAAGCTCGACAGCATGAAAAGAAACGGAATGGAAAACATTGTTGTCTTAAGTTCGCTAAATATATACTCGTTCCTCAAAAAAGCTAGAACTGCGCAGGTTTAGTCCTTGTTAATATTGGGCGGCAGATTTAAAACTACCCACATTCTACTTATAATTTTTTTAAACTCACCATTACCGTTGTTTGCTTTTTGGACACCTAGCGATTTTGGCCAATTTTTGTACGAGTTGGTAAATGAATTGGCCATGTTTTCCAGTCCATTTCTTCTCAGTGTGTTATTCAGTAGGTTCGCCAAATATTTTACTATGTAGCGATTAGAATTTATTGATAAGTAATCTGCAAGTTAAATATTGTAGTTTAAACCTCAAGGCTGATAATTCACTACTTTCTTAGCGGCTTCGATCACTTAAGTGGCCATGTTCATGTAAGTGGTGAATTAGCGGCCTTTTGTATCTTACTTAAACTAAATGGTAGGTATTTAATAAAAAATAGATGGGCTTTTACTTAAGTGGCTACGCAATCACTTAAGTGAACAAAGCCACTAAAAAGGATAAAATTACCGCTCCTTACGTTATGTTTATGATAAGTGAATAAGAAACCTTAAGTCTGACGATTACGAATAATAAGAAACATGCATGTTGTTGTTTATTATTTGATTTATTCTGTGGTTTTGCTGACAATATGCCGACCTGCATGTTACGGGTACTGTGTGCTCTCCGAGGCGAGCGATTTTCTGTATAAAATGCATATTTCTTATTAACGCGGTCCGTCAGTTTGCAATAGTGTGACCATAACTTCAATGAATGATCCTCAAGATTATTTTTAATAGGTGTTAGGCAGACTGATGATGGTAATTTGCCCAGTCTGCTGGGGCGGGGAAGTATCCACCGTTCGTGCTGATAAACCCAGTAAAGTGTATCCACAACATTTCGGGATCAGGCTCGAATTGCCGTCATGTCCAGTCAAGCCGACATAGTGTTAGGGACTGATGTCAGTCATGAGTGTCTGATTACAGTTGCTAACATTCATGGATCTCGCTCCTACTTACCATCAGGTGGGCGCAAGGTCACATGTCGTGCTAGTATGAAAATATATATATATATACATTTATAAGAAGGAGAATATATAAATAAATTTGGTTAATTTTCTGAGAAAAGTAGTACACAACGTCGATCCTACGCCAAAAACACGAAAGTTGAGTATTCGCAGGATTTTTTTATATTTTTTTATGGTGATATGTTGTCTAACGAAATTTTCCACTTGTAACGCCTCAAAACTGTGGCGCTACATAGGACTTAGGGACGTTATCCCCAACGCCTGTTTCTAATTAAATACAAAACGTAACTTTTGCGACTGAGTAACAGAATGGGGCTGCTGAAGCCTTAAAATAATATTTGCTCTTTTGACAATTATATGCGGTATAGTCTTGAACATATTTCGTTTGACAACCCATCACCGTCGCTACTCGATCGGTGAATCGCTTTTAGGATCTCGTACTATAAAGATATTGCCATTTGAACTTATAACAAAAAAATAAGTATTTTTCTTCATCTGTTAAAAAAACTGGAATAAGCATTGTTATTTTTTAATTAAAAATATAGGAAAATATTTAAATTATATTTAGTTAATTTGTGTTCTTAGTTATAATTCTTTTGTGAATAATAGCTGGCGTTTACTAATCGGTAAATGTTATTGGATAGTCGGCTTTGGAATTTGACCAATGACGTTGCCGTAAAGTTTCGACTTATTATTGCAGCCATCTGATTGGTCTAAAGTCTTATCGTCATCAACATCACAGCCCCAAAAACACAAAGTCCTAGACCGCCACTGTTTGATATTGGCCTTCTCTGGAGAATTTAGCCTACACTCGCCACGCTGGCCAGACAGGTTGTCGAGGGTCTAAGGCAATATTTAACCCCGGCATGAACCAATGAGATAAACACTTTTCTTACGTACTTTTGTCATAGATTTACAACATCACCGTTCTCGTGAAGCACGTTGACTTCACCGTATCGGTTCCACTACTACCAACTTGTGGAATCGTTAATAAATTAACATTCGAAATAATAACAATAATGATCCGTGGTCTGATGAACCGGGTTCGATTCCTGGTCGGGACACAATAATATTTAATTATTTAAATACGATTAATATTTAATTTATTTGTGATAATTCTCGGGTTTGGTACGGTTTCTGACCACCCCAATTTTGCAAGGGATACGTTCGTAATAATACATTAAATATATATGAGACCCTTGCCAACTCGTCTGGTGAGTGTAGGCCAGATTCTACAGGAATTTCTGGAAGGCCCATCTCAAACAGTAGAGGTCTAGGGGCTGTTATGAGGACTATATATTTATGTTCCATCCTATTTTGTGCCAAATTTTACGTATACCGACTAGTAAACGGATTTGGTTTAGAATTTAGAAATATGACATCACAATCTGCAAATTCAAAATCAAATAATACATTTTTAAATATCGCATTTTGATTTACTTGTCTGTGATAAATATGAAATAGTATTTGACGCAAATGTATAAAAAATATTGTTTAATAAATATTTTATTTGTTTAGTTCCTCAGTGGTCTAGTGGTTGAGACCGTAGATTTAGACTGGGTTGTATGTACCAAAACGAAGTCTAATCGAAATCAAATCAAATCAAAATAGTTAATTTCCTTTGGTTCGCTTAAAACAACTTGGATATAGTCAGAACTAATAAAATCAATACAATTATTAAAACATATTTTTAAATTAACTTTCCGTTACGATACGATCATGCGATCACCACCATAATAATCCCGCCCCTTTTCTGACGCCCACCTGTGTGAACCCCCTTTTGTGTTCTGCAGCGCCATCTGACCAAACTCGGTTACACTACCAGGCCAAAATGCCAACAACCTCACATCTTAGATCTAATTTATTTATTTATTTAATACACACAGCAGTACATATATTATCACACACATAACATAGTATAATTATAACTTATCTAATATATGTACCAATTAGGTGTCACAGCATTCACCAATATAAAAAGAAGAAATAAAAAACTTATTACTGTTAAAACAAAAAAAAAAAAAAATAACAAAAACTATCAAATTTACAAAATAAAAATATGACTTCTAAAATAAAATTATACATTTTTCTCTTTTTTAATAGAAATAATATGGAAACATAAAAATTGCACAAATTTGGTACCTTAATAAAAAACGAAAACAAAACACTTGTTAAATAAATTATAAGCTACTCAAATATTGATGGTTTGAAATGTTCGAGAACATTTTTTCTGAATACATTGTAACGGTCATGAAATATGTCTATATCATTGGCACTGCAGAGACTACTGTAGGTGTTGCACATTCGAGATGTTGACGAATGTGAACCTACATTAGTTCTTGAGGGAGGACAGCACAGGATCTTGGTTATAGGACGACGTGGAATATTATAGGGTACTGTCAGGGAAATGTGTTGCAAGAGCTCGATACATCCAGTCTGGCCATGACGCAAGTTGTCTTTTGTACAATTCTAAATATTATCTTACAATATGTACTAAACAAAGTGGTAATGGTTGGACCGTAAACAGGCAATAATCCATATTTATGTATGTTAGGCACAACATTACTGCTACAAGCAAGTAAAGCTAACTTAGAAACTACTTAAATAAGATCGTGGCTGAAAAGAGGCCGTGTCAGTTAAGTACCTGTAATTGTAATCATCATCATCAGCCTGTGTCTCTCCACTGCTGGATGTAGGCCTTCCCCAAGGCTCTTCACACGATCTTCTGCCACCCTCATCCATCCCCCACCAGCGACCTTCCTCAGGTCATCTGTCCATCTGGCGGGGGGTCGTCCCACTCTGCGTCTTCCAGTACGCGGTCTCCACTCCAGAACCCGTCTACTCCATCGTTCATCGGTTCTGCGGCATATGTGTTCAACCAGTGCGTTCTTCCAGTAATGTCGTATGGTGCAGAAACGTGTTCAAGGTCGCTCAGCAAGCTATGGAGGGAGCTATACTCGGGATTTCACTAAAAGATAAAGTCAGAAACGTTGCTATCCGTCAAAGAATCAAAGTTACCGATATAGCTTTTGAAATTAGCAAGCTGAAGTGGCAATGGGCTGTCCATATGCCGTAATTGTAATGATTGAAGTTAAATATGGCGTGGATTGTACCAGCTGACGGCTGACCTTTAAAATTTAACTAATAGATTTATTGTTGCCATGTTTAGTCATTACAATGGCAAATACTTAAGAGCGTTTAAGGTTTGTGCTTCCCTCTCACTCGCACAATACAGTATTTTTAAAGATTATTCAAGTGTGTATTTTTTAGAAATATAGTCTATTAACTTTCTAGGGAATTAAATTACTGATATTTTAGACATATTTCCACTTTTATATACATGGTTTTAGACTGAGAAAAATAGCAAAAACATTTTTAGCGATATATGTAATGATAAAAAAAAATGGAATAGAATAGGCTGGTTTGAAAAGGAGGCTATTATGCTAGGGTAAAATAAATAAAATTAATTACAGATTATGAAAACACAATATATTAACTATCAAATAAAAAAAATATCATTACGAGAACATTTTATTGGTCCCATTTCTCTAAGAAAAATGGGCATCTCATTTAAGGGATTTTGAAAAAAAGTTATTTAAGCTATTGGTACTAAAGGTATACCTACTATTCAAATAAGGAATTTCTTATTATTATTATCATTACCAATCCTTTGACATAACCTTAATATAAATAATTCGCATGTCATTTATTTTTTCATTAAAAATTTTTATGTATTTAGGGCCGCGTTCGTTTTAAGAAATGTTAGCATGAAAATACCACTTTTTTAGCACAAGTCGTTCGTTTAATGAAAATTCTAACATTTGATGCTAGCTTCGTATGTCAGTACCGTGTTGAAAGGAGAATTGATGTTACTTTTTGACAGATATCATTTAACATAAGAAATGGTTTATTTACATTGTTGTATAGAAGAAGATTTATATTATATTTGTTTAAAATGTATTTTAAACGATTTTATGTAATAAATTCAAAGACCATAATACATTGTCAATTGATTTGTTATTATTTGTTACTTGTCATACTTGTCAAAAAGTAGCCTCACCGCTCGTTTTTTTTTTTAAGAAATGTTAACATTGTTAAAAAAAGTGGTATTTCTTAACAAAAACGACATTTCGTGCTGGTTTATGAAGTTGCTACGAAATGTTGGAAATGCTATAAAACGAACGCGGGGTAGGTGTGTCGAAATTATTGCCTATTTATATAGCTGTAAATATTTTGATGCTGCATGACGGCAGGTTACGCCGGAAAACTGTACTACTACTAGCCACATGTTCCGTATTAAAGAAAATAAATGATTTGATTTGATTTCAATAATAATAATAATTTATTTGCATGTCATATTTACAAATTTACAGGTCTTAACATTTGCTAAGTTTTGGCGAGCAAATATTTTATACCTTATGTTATGATACCTTTTTTAATTTGTTAATATTTAACGGTTGAACATAATAATAATAATAATTAAAATTATTTTAACGTTGAATTAGGTTTATTTTAATTTGTGATCGTTTTTGTTCCAACAATCTGTTTATAAAAATTAAATCATGTAAAAAATTATACAATAATATATATTTATGACTATCTAGCGGTTAATTGCGTGTTAATTAAATACATTTTATCAATATTTAATTTATTTGTGATATTTCTCGAGTTTGGTACGCTGGAGACATCGATGAGCTTGCCACTTGTCATGATTGGCCTTTAGTAAAGTTGGCTAAAGTGGATCCGGTTCTTTATAAGCGTGGTTTCTGACCACCCCGAAAGGGATAATACGGTCGTGATGATACTTTACGTTATATTTATAAAATACATTCCAGAATGTGTGACAAGTTTGTACTTATTTGGAATTTAAATAGATCTTCCATTGAATTTTAAGTACTGTGTGTGGTTAAAAATTGTCTATTATCTTTCTAGGAAATAAAATTACAGACATTTTGGTTGTAATTTTATGTACGAGTATGTCTTTTTTTGTCAATAAAAATCTAGCGGTTTAAAATTGTAAGAGAGATTTTTTTGACATTACATGAATTTCAGGTTACTAGTTAAAGTGCGGAAAATTCTGAATTCAATGATCGTATATAAGCAACTCTTTTGGCCAAAATGGTAATTGATACTTCAGAGCCCTGCTTCACCATGCCGACAATTATCAAGAAAAAATCACTTACTTATTGTCACTACTACTTGCACGGAGTTGTTTATTGTTGTTTATTGTTGTTTATTCTGTTACAACCATACATTCCCACCGGAATTCGGTTAAGTCAATAGTTATTAGTTATTCTTGTGCACAATTTACACATTGAAATATACATTGATTTGTCCTGCCTGGAGAGTATTATGGAACTATGGGCAAGGAACAGGACTGGAAGTTAATATAATACCAACACAAAACTAAATACAAATTCTTAAATTATTATAAATAAAATTAAATACTAGTTGCAGCTGTAAAAAGGCCTTGTAAAACTTAAAATTAATTATGTTCAAAATGTATAAATAAAAATTATATAAATATATATATAAATGTTCAAATTAAATTATGCAGCTGTAAAATGGCCTTGTCAAAATATATATTAATAATTGTTATGATGTCATAATCTATACTAGTTGTAGCGGCTGTATAAGGGCCTTGTCTTATAATATATATATATATATATATATATATATATATATATATATATATATATATATATATACATACATACTATATATATATACTATAGCTTTCAATAGCTTAATAATAGCTTATAATGAGCAACCACTATCCTATACTACTATCCCTCAAAGCTTCATCAACAGTATAGTATGCCTTTAGTATCAATACAGATTTTATTTTCGTTTTAAATTCGTTAAATTCTAAACATTTAATTTCGTCTGTTAGATTGTTATAAAGTTTAACACAATTACAAATAAAACTTTTGCTGAACTTATTAAGTCTGTGCTTGGGACAAGCTAATGACTCTTTTTGTCGTGAGGCACTTCTTAGTGGTCTGATATGATACTGATCCATGTTTTCCCTAATATACATCAGACAATGCATTACGTATGTGCTAGCCATAGTTAATATATTTAGTTCTTTGAAGGCTTCTCTGCATGTGTCTCTGGCTCTTATGTTAGCAATGAAGCGCACCGCTCGTTTTTGTAGAATGAATATTCTCTTCGCTTCGGCAGCTGTTCCCCACACTAGTAGTCCATACGACATGATACTACTGAAGTAGGCATGGTATACAGATTTAGCTGCTTCTGTTCCGGAATATTCATTTATTTTCTTTACAGCGTAACATGCTGGGCTTAGTATTTTTGCGATCCTCTCGATATGCTGTAACCATGTCAGTTTTTTATCTAGTTCTATGCCTAAAAATACAGTGTTATGTACTAAATTTAATGATTTTAGTTCAATATAGTCTTCGAGTTCTTGTGAGTTTTGCCTGTTAATATGCGTATTTTGAAAATACACAATAAAATTGTAACGCAAACATGACACAGCTTTAATCACATGTCAAGATTTACCGTCAAATCTACAAATATGACTACTAGGACTAAAAATAATTATTGTATAAAAAAATATTGTCATTAAATTTAGATTACCGCCGTACAATTACATTATTTACATACAATTTGTAACAAAATTCTGTCATGTTTATATGAATTTCTATAGAAAATAATTTTCAACAATGTCATACATGTCGCTTGACAATTTTCACTGACAATAAAATTGTCAACGTGGTAAAATAGCAGCCCTATTCTGTTACTTAAGCGCAAACGTTATATAATGGAATTCGTTAACGCTATTAAAGTTGATATCTGCACGGCCGCTGTCAAGGTCGAACGCTTATAGAGTTTAGAATTGAATAATATTTTGTAATTATGACGCAAGCTTTGACGTAAATAACGAAATCTAATGACGTTTGCGCTTTAGTAACAGAGTAGGCCTACTGGTATCGATATGTAAAAAAATTGATATTAATAAATCATTTAAATAGCATTTAGAGATACAATAAATAAAAAAAATGTGATTAAAGCAAATTGGCGAAATAAATTTATTTTTCTAAAACTTAGTACTTATATTGTATGGCAAATAAAATGTTAATATTGGATTTGTTTTAAAAAAACTCTAAATATTTAATATAAAGTAAATTATGTTTGTTTAAATCAAAATAATAAGAGCTTGTGAACCCTTCGAGTAAGGCCAGCAACCCTGTTCTGTTACTTAAGCGCAAACGTTATATAATGGTATCCGTTAACTATATCACGCTATTAATGTTGATATTTTTGACGTAAATAACGAAATCCACTAATAACGTTTGCGACTGTTAATAGGGCTGCAGCACAACTAATGAAAATTTGTCGCGAAATTATCGTCGCATATTATCAGTTACCTCTAGGTTACGTTAAGTAAAGCCGAGCTACGTGAACACAGCCCCAGTATGACAATTATGTCGCCATAAAGCATAGTCAAGTCGCTAGACACTGTGATGGGATGTGATAGAGAACGTAGAGATGTATCCATAGACAGTAGCTTTTGTAATATTCCTATATTTTATTATACGGTAGACTGTAACCCATGTAATTTTTAAGGGTATCAATAAATAATTATTATAAAAAATTACGTTGTTTTATTTTTGGGGCCAGCGGGGTGAGGCGGAGTGCACACTCGTAATAAAACGTCTAAGATCGATTACGTCTGTTAGAAATGTCAAAAGCTAGGCTGAATAGCATTTGACATTCGATCTTAGACGATACGTTTTCGGACGATTCGGACTTCTTCTTTTTTTTTCTGGTTCTCTTCTCCCGATAGATGATGAATGAGGTAAAGTCTGACGTAATATATCTTAATAGATTTTTATAATTTTAACGGGTCTTTACGCGATTTACCTTAGAGACATATTTCTCCCGACGTCCAATGCAACTTGGCTGAAACGTCGGGAGAAATATGTCTCTAAGGTAAATCGCGTAAAGACCCGTTAAAATTATAAAAATCTATTATGAGTGTGCGCGAAAGTTTAATTAAGTAATATATCTTTCTTTTGTATTGAGTTAATGAGGTCATCATCAAGTTCCAGATGCTACAGAATATGATGCTTTTCTTGGAGTCACTCGCGGCACTATAGCCCAAACATGTCGGGTAAAATATAGGAGTCCACAGCGCGGGAAAACCGCAAAAAATTAACTGTAACTTGTGCCCCATATTTAAAGTCCAATTTATCGTTTTTCATAATTATTCACATTGTAGCACATTATTAAACAAAACATCACTTTTGATTAATAATATCCACAGCAAATTAATTTACAAAACAAAAACTTGCACTTGACATGTCCACGCAAAATGGCGCGAAGAACTCCTTTTTTTTTTGGTTCTCTTCCGATGGATGATGAATGAGGTGATAGGGAAGGCAAAGGGTCTAGCCCATACAGCCAAGTCTGACGTAATATATCTTTCTTTTGTATGAGTTAATGAGGTCATCATCAAATTCCTGATGCTGCAGAATATGATGCTTTTCTTGGAGTCACTAATATCCACAGTAAATCAATTTACAAAACAACAACTTGCACTTGACATGTTCACGCAAAATGGCGCGAAGAACCTCTTCTTCTTTTTAAAAACTAGTCTAGTAGACTAGTAATGGCAATCGCCACTAAGACATTTGTGCCAACATCACGTTTGTATGAACTATTGATGTGAATTGATTTCTATATAGGTATATATTATATTTATTTTATCTACTGGTCGCGGTGAATCACAAACACTAAAACGAAAGAATAGGGGGGAATGGTTAGAAGTTTAGTGGAAATGATACGTCACAACACATCACAAGAGACATATTGCACAACACAGTGAGTTATTAATAGTGTGGATATTACACACAACAGTCACGCAGCGCCCATCTCACTGGGTCATGTCTCCCGTCCCCCATGCATATTGAAAAAAATACTCCGCAGATTCTGTTCCAGCACAAACGTTGACGTTTCTTTAAAGAATAATGTCAATTGCTATTAGAGCTTATTTTTTTTCTTATTGCTTTGTGAAACGCAAATTTGTCAACTTCCCATGACAGTTCTTCTTAATTATTTCTTAAGATATATTTTGCATTGCATTTCTTGTAAAACCAAGTTAATTTTTACTTAAGAAACAATTAAGTACCTACCACAAATACGTTTCAAAAACTGGCTGATAGTCATGGCACACCCTGTTTATATCAAGGATTTTTTTTATATTTCGTGAAACGTCTGAAGATTTATTTTGGCGATGGATAAATAAACAACATTGTATTTGGATAAAAATAATTTATTTTATAAACATAACGATACACATGGTAACAATATAAAAAATATTATTGTAAAAATTATGGCACCAACCGAAATGTGTGCTTTCTACTGACATTTTATTAAAATTCTTAACATGGTCCTTCGAGCCGGATATAAGACCTATATATTTGGACGGACTCGTTTACAAATAACACAATAACTAAATTATTCTAACTTAATAAATATTATTGAATACATTTTTTAATACATTAATTTAACTGAGGAATGTATATATAATAAAAACTTATAACCTGTAACCGTTACATAAACGCTAAACTAAAAACCGTGGGGGCCAAGCGCTAAGAAGTTCTTTAAAGACTGTCTAATCGGCTGGTTAACGCTGTATGTGACAGCTGTGCAGCGGGGGAATGCTGCAAGTGTTCTTGGCACACTGCCACATGATCAAGTCATGGGTGAATATTTTTATATATAGTTTAGATATTAGTTTATATACTTTTTAGCTTATTTTTTATTATTATTTAAATCATTGTACTGTTTTTTTATTCTTAACTAAAAACTCAAATCTAATCTTGGTTGTATTGCATTTATACTTGTCAATGTCAAAAAAATAGCCAAAATCGTTTTATTTATCGAAACTAAATAATGAACACAGCTTAAATTGAAAAACGGTTGGTGGCGCTGGTTTGTTAGCGTGGCTTATCGACAATTTTTCAAAATGTATTTTACATTGTTTATATTTACTTACGGATTCCTAAAAAAATACTTTAGAGATTCTTAATCGTCTTAAAACCTACTTTTAAATATAGTGTTTGAATTTTCGCTCGGAAACGCTGCAGTTGCAAATGGCTGCCGGATGACGTCACGTAATAGTAAATAAACTTTACGACACTAACAACGACTTCAGTTTTTGTCACAAAAATTACAAATTGCATAACTAACCCATCAGTCAGTTGATTTTTATGCTACAAAATCGGATTAACTATCTAACATATTATCATTACAGCCCCTAGAAGAGTCCCTAGACCTCCTCTATTGCGAGATTGACCTTCCAGTCATTTGGTTTTAAGCGGGTTGGCGAATCTGTATAAATTTTTAATAACAATTTATATATAATTATATATTTATACAGGGCTAACGCTTTTCTATCCCTCTCGCTCGCACAATCAAATATTAAAATTTTCATTTACCTAGATTTACAGAAAAATAGCAAATACTTTTATAACGATTTTTCTCTATTTTACTAAAACTAGTATCAATCAATCAAATACTGTATTCAGTATCAATCAATCAAATACTTTATTCAGTATCAATCAATCAAATACTTTATTCAGTATCAATCAATCAAATACTTTATTCAGTATCAATCAATCAAATACTGTATTCAGTATCAATCAATCAAATACTTTATTCAGTATAAATCAATCAAATACTGTATTCAGTATCAATCAATCAAATACTTTATTCAGTATCAATCAATCAAATACTGTATTCAGTATCAATCAAACAAATACTGTATTCAGTATCAATCAATAAAATACTTTATTCAGTATCAATTAATCAAATACTTTATTCAGTATCAATCAATCAATTACTGTATTCAGTATCAATCAATCAAATACTGTATTCAGTATCAATCAATCAAATACTTTATTCAGTATCAATCAATCAAATACTGTATTCAGTATCAATCAATCAATTACTGTATTCAGTATCAATCAATCAATTACTGTATTCAGTATCAATCAATCAAATACTGTATTCAGTATCAATCAATCAAATACTTTATTCAGTAAATAGGCAATATTTTTAGCACTTTTACACGTCATAACAGTTTTATTACATTTTATATTTATAATTTACATAATGTATACATTATAATATTTACTAGTGATCAAAACAAACAACACCAGCGTTTGAGGAAACCCGATTGACGGCTGGAAGGAATAATAGAGTGGTAGAGCCGTTGAGGAAATGTCTAAGAATACAGGTGTCAGATTTGAAAAATGTACTCTTAAACTTTTTAAACTTTCGCGCACACTCATAATAGATTTTTATAATTTTAACGGGTCTTTACGCGATTTACCTTAGAGACATATTTCTCCCGACGTTTCAGCCAAGTTGCATTGTCCGTGGTCACGGGTCGACTGAAGCTATGCGGTGTAGTCTCGCACATACTGGGCGGCAGATGTAAACCTACCCACTTATCACTTTAAAAGTTTTTAGAAATCACGACACACGACACTTACAATATCCTTGGCGACTCCGGGCGGCGTCGAAACCTATTGATTACTGGATTCCACGATGAAGATAGCTTATAACCCCCCTCTCGATTGAAATTTTTGTGCCTAGATATCGTCAAACAAAAACTACTGGACTTGCAGATGCCCAAATTTTATGCCGACCTTCTCAAGGATTGTTTGGATGGAAACTATTTTCTCTTCCGAGGCCAATATTACCTCCAAATAGATGGTGTTGCCATGGGCAGTCCAGTGGCCCCATTTTTAGCCAATATTTGGATGGAGCACCTTGAAAACATTATTTTTCGACACGATGTCTCTTGTATAAAGATCTGGAAGAGATATGTGGACGATGTTTTTTGTGTCATCAAGGGAAACAAACTGGAAGTAGAGGAATTCTTATATTATCTAAACTCTCTTCACTCCACAATAAAATTCACATATGAAATGGAGAAAGATAGGCAGTTGGCTTTTTTGGATGTAAAAGTGATGGTGAGACCTGATGGCTCGCTGGCCCACACTGTATATCGAAAACCAACGCACACAGACCGATATCTACACGCCACTTCACATCATTATCCATGCCACCTGAGATCTGTTGTGACTTCATTGATCAACAGGGCTTATGATCTCTGTGACCCAAAACATTTGTAACAGGAACTGTCACATGTTAAAGTAGTGCTAAAACGCAATGGATATGATGTGGCTCCGAGGTTGCTGCGACAGAAAAACAAGGAGAGATATCCACAGGTCAATCGGCTGCCCGCGTTCTTACCATATGTGAAAGGAGTAACGGATAAAATTGGTACAGCTTTCAAAAAGTTATCCATCAATGCTGTGTACACACCATTCTCCAAAGTAGCAAAACACGTACGCACCCCAAAAGATGTCATTCCTTTTCAAACGCCTGGCGTATATAAAGTGGACTGCAGCTGTGGGAGTTCATATATTGGCCAAACTAAGCGCACAATAGCCGAGAGGGTCAAGGAACATATAGCAGCTGTACAAAACTGCCAATTAAACAAGTCAGCAATAGCAGAACACCTAATGGATAGTGGCACAAACCATTGGATTGAGCTGCATGACCCAAAGATACTTTCCACCGATCGTCACTATTACCCTAGAATAGTACGTGAAGCGATCGAAATAAAGAAACACAAAAATTTCAATCGAGAGGGGGGTTATAAGCTATCTTCATCGTGGAATCCAGTAATCAATAGGTTTCGACGCCGGGAAAAATCGCCCGGTGTCGCCAAGGATATTGTAAGTGTCGTGTGTCGTGATTTCTAAAAACTTTTAAAGTAATAAGTGGGTAGGTTTACATCTGCCGCCCAGTATGTACTAGACTACACCGCATAGCTTCAGTCGACCCGTGACCACGGCCAATGCAACTTGGCTGAAACGTCGGGAGAAATATGTCTCTAAGGTAAATCGCGTAAAGACCCGTTAAAATTATAAAAATGTTCTCTTTTTTCTTAAAGAAATTAAAAAATAAACCGTCAATTACCTTCGTCGTCGCTCGTTAATAAGCTGTCATTTAAAGTCTATATCATATATTGAAGATTAAAATATTAAGTGTAACCACTGCTGTTTTTGATATATATGTATATATTCTTTGAATCATTCCACAGATCCCACTTCTGACACCATATATGAAATGATTCAAAGAAATTCGCAATTATACACTTTTTATATGAACTCTTATAACTAGAACATCATTATCAACGAACCCGTTCCTCATGACGTCACTAACAGCTGCATACTCCGTATATCCGAACCCTCTCAAACAAATTTCCGCTTGAGGTTTTCTAAAGGCCATCAAATTCGAATTCGACATCATAGTGTCTTTTTGTGACAGTTTTGGGTCGAATTGATTGAGCATGGTGATGGAGATTCGTCCTGAAAAGGGCCAGTCGAGGACCTCGTCGTTTTCGGTCCTCATGAGGTGCAGATGAAGGGCTAGACATTGTGGGTTTTGAGGTGATATGTTTAGGCGAATGCAGAATCTGAAATTAATTAAAATAATCCTTATTACATTTTTTATTCGAAATAAGCTTTCCACTTGTCATGATTGGCCTATAATGAAGTTTGCTAAATGTTAATCCGCTTCTTGATGATGGTGGATTCTGACCACCCTGATAGGGAAACGGTGATGATACTTTACAACTTTTCTTTACTTTACTGTAGTCAAACGCAGTACAATTATTAAATTGACTACGAACAAATTCTTAATTTTTGCACTGAACGTTCCCACCGGAATTTGGTTAAGTCCATGTTTAAATAAATGGGGTGTATCAGGCAAAACTTTTTGTAGATGTCGCTAGCGGCAATGGTACCTTGTTTACAACTTTTGAGGCATCATTTTTTAAATGTTTTTGTATTTTTTTTTTTTTATAACAGATAAATGAATTTTAAATTAACGTTACTAACCTTAAAATACGAATTAAGAAAGCGAACACCGTCTTTAAAAAGAAAAAAGGTAGAATTTTTCTATGCAACTGACAGTTATATAAGGTACCAACTATCATGCGCCATCTATCGTGATAAAAAGTTAGTGATACACCCCATTAGTATGGTAAATAAAAAAGGTGTGAAATGATTGGTTTCATTATTATTTAATATACATATTATTTAGATTATAAGATAACTATATTATATTAGTATATCTATAGTATGACTTATTTATGTATTAGTATGTAGATATTAGTATGTATATATTTATATTACAATTATATTTCGGTTTTATTTCAATTTCATCTAATTTTTAATTGCACCTACCACCTATCCTGTCTAAATGTCCTAAAGGTTTGGCTGTCAGAGAATGCCTAGCGGCATTAAGTCCGCCTTTGTACATAGTGCAATTAAGTTTTAAAATAAATAAATAACTATAAAATAACCTTAAATAAGTTTGGCCTTAAAATCAACCACAGCAAAACAAACGTAATGATAGTAGACTGTGCCAGCGATAACTGGCTAGTGGTTCACTGGGTAACGATGCGGCTGATGAACTGGCCAGAAGGGGGTCATCTACAATACCGATAGGCCCAGGACCGACAATCCCCCTACCATTCCAATTCATGCGAGGCTGGCTTCGCCAAAGAACTGATAAACTGCACGAGCAGATGTGGGCATCGACCACAGACTGCAGACAGTCAGACAGAGAGGCCCTTCCCAAACCAGACAGGCGCCTCACACGACATCTCCTGGGCCTTGACAGAGCCAGGCTTCGAATAGTGGTGGGGGTCTTGACGGGACACTGTGCCTTTAACAAACATCTCCATACTCTGAACATTACAGATAGCCCACTGTGTAGAGGATGCATGGCGGAGGAGGAGACGGCCGCGCATGTGCTCATGGAGTGCGACAGTGTGGCTGCGCCTAGACTGAGGTTCCTCCAGACTGCGAGGACTCTTCCGGAGGTCTGGTGGAACGTAACGGGTCTCCTGGCCTTCCTGGAGGAGATCGGATGGCTCCGCTGAAGGAGTAAAGGTCACGCACAATGGTCCAATGGAGACTAAGTGCGGAAAAGCCATCGAAATCACAATCACACAACTGGCTAGATATTAAACAGATAGCAAAATGCAATGTGGTCCAATCCTACATATATCTGGGAGCATAAATATCGAACAGCTGTGGATGCGAAGAAATTAGGCGTCGAATACCAGTGTCGAGGTCTGCTATGGACAAGCTAAAGAAAATATGAAGGAACTGAAACAGAGACATTAACTCTGCGTGAAAAATGGATTGATGCTCTAGAGTGGTGGTGTTGGCAGAGAATGTTAGGCATATCATGGATGGAGTTCTGAACCAACAAGTCCATGCTGGAGGAACTGGGAATAAGAAACTAGGTACTTAAAATTAATTCGCGGCTGTAAAGAGGCTGTGTCAGCTTATAGAGTAAAATAAATTACGCATGTCAAGTTTTTATATTGTAAAGCTATGATTTTTATGAAAATAAATAAATGATATAGACTTACCTATATCCATTGGGCGAGGTATAGAACCCTGGACTGTAGAGCATCTTGGAATGGTCTCCCATCATGGCGTCCAGTCTGCTCTGGAAGCTATCCACTCTCCACACGTAGTTTCCAAGACAATACCTGATAGAAGAATTTACCCAATTTAAAATTGGATGCAAAAGACAAATTTCTTAGCATCCTATGGAATCACCGTGCGGGTGGCGGGTCCATCGTGTGTGGATAAGAGATGAGAAAAATGGTGTCTCAGGCTTGCGACTGACTGGCTGGTTTGAAAAGGAGGTCTCCTTTATTATTTTATTGCACAATAATACGCTCACCATTCCACTCCGCTCCCTATAAAGATTTCCCTTCGGACATGTTAAGCTGTCGGTCCCGGTACCAATCTAATACCAACTTATGGAATTGTTATTAAATTGTCATTAAAATTGACATCAGACCATTGCCAACCTGTCTAACCAATGTGGCAAGTGGCTAAATTCACCAGAAATTTCTGGAAATCCTCATCGGAAAGGCCCATCTCCAACAGTGGATGTCTATAGGACTAGCGTCCTAGGGGCTGTGATGATATCTATTTCGGGAACAATAATGATATCATACATACCTAAGACTTAACTCGTTGTGTTGCTTTCTCTTGGATATGGTGAAGGCAGAGAGTTGCTTGGACATATTGGCTATTACTATATCTTGTTCGCGGTTGCGTTGCTCTAATATCACAACCCGTTCGTATAATGATCTAAAAACAAAAAAAAATTAGCTGTTTTGATTACACTTCAGTATAAGATGAACAAACATATCATTAATTAAAACCACAGAAAATTATCAAAACGAACGCACAATAACGGGTGAGAGGGTCAGTTTTGAAATGTCACACCGGCTGTTCCGTCACAGCCAAAAATTAAAAAGGATAGCAAAGGGCGATGTGGTTCAATCTTACATTTATCTGGGAGCACTAATATCACACATACTTATACACGTAAAAAGACACAAATGTACATTTCAAAGATGAGAATGTTGGGCAATCATGGACAGTTCCGAATCAACAAATCCATACTGGAAGAAATTGGGAATCAGACAACACCTTTACTCTTACCATCAATCCTCAATCATGCAATATTACTTTGTAGACATGTCAGTGTAGAAACATCTATCAAGCGCCTGCTAGTCCAGGGGAAAGTCGATGGTAAGAGGAAGAGTGGTAGGTCTCCGGTGAGATGAATTGATCAGGTGAAGGCTCCAATGGATCATCCCCTGTTTGAGTGCACCAAGAAAGCTGCAGTTCAAGAAGAGAGAGGTGAGATGGCTTGTTTAAAGTACCACTAGCACTCAAATGGCAACCACGACCATAGTAGTGTAGCGAATGAAGAGAATCCTATCCTAAAAAAAAATCAATAATAAAAAATCTCTTTGTTGTAACACTATCATATTACCTAATAAGTCCGCTAACATTTTTGAGTGGTTGAGGTTGACCTGATTGTTCCTTGTCGGGTTCCCATAAAGCCATTGCTTCTGCTGCCTTAGAGTCTAGTTGTGTACCGGAAAGGTCGCTGTTGATCCTAATTTCAGAGTATGCGTTCATCAGGTACTGAAACAAAAATATATAACTAATGTAAAACACTAATCTGGTAACTACCTCCGTGGTCTAGTGGTTAAGTCCGTGGATTTAGACTCGGAGGTCGATTCCTGGCCAGGACACAATAATATTTATAAATGTAAATAAATTCATTTAATTAATATTTGTGATATTTCTCGAGTTTGGTACGCTGGAGACATCAACAAGCTTGCCACTTGTCATGATTGGCCTATAGTAAAGTTGGCTAAATGTTAATAAAGGGAAACGGTTGTGATGATACTTTACTTTATTTACCTTTTTACTAATCTGGCAGGACTACTGACCTAGGGTGGGAACCGCAAGACAATGTTTCATAAAATGCATTATAAATATCTTTTAAATGTAATATCTGATACTGAGCGGTGGTAGCTCAGTTGTAAGAAGCCTTTCCTTAAAATTCTAAAATGGTTCACATTCACGTCACAATAGTCTGTCATCCAGTCCTTACGACCTGTCATGTGATTGGTAGCACCACTATTGATGATTCACTCCATGTTCACTTTTAGTGCTAAAATTGTTGCACTATTTGATGACTCCTTAACTATATGTATATGTGGGAGCTAGAGAAAGTAGAGCCAGTTAGTACTGTAGTGATATCTACAGTGCTGTAAGAACAGTAACTTACACTCATGTGTTGCTGGACACAGTCCTGTAGATGAGCAGTGAGTTGGTCCTGGCTGGGAAAGGTTTCTCTGCAGCCCAGAGGCCGGAAGGAGCAGGGAACCCGGGACGGCGCAGAAACTTCCGGAGCATTGTGGGGGCAGTTGGTTATGTGAGCGTCTAACTCTAAAGGAGCCACTTTGGCATTGCAACCTAAATAAGAAAATATTTTTAAATTCATGTTAATGTTTATTCTGACTTGTTGCAACACAGCAGGGGAATGCTCCCTGTGTTGTAGAATTCCCTAAGTACTAGAAGAACTTTAGACCTTGTTTAACCTTTCACTGGTTGCGGGCCGTCTCTGAGTTTGCAGCTTATTTCAGATTTTTTACATAAACAATTGAGTTGATATCTTAAGGAAATGAGGGGTAGTGAATGCAAGTGCATATGCTACTTTATTTGTGTTTGCGGTCACAGTTTTCGCATGTTCTGGAAGTGTACAAAATTGAATGTAATTGAAACGAGGGTGAATGGTTCATGTTATTTATAACTTATAACTTTTTGAAGCGATCTAACATTTGTCATCGGAAGCAGAGGAAGTTTTGAAATGCTTATAATTGGCTGATTCAACCATTACAAATAACTTCATAAACCCTAGATACTATTGGTAGAATCATACTATTGCAAGTCACCAATCGAATTATACATTTCGAGCAATAAATGGTATTAATACTATTTTATAGATAGTTTTGATGATCCTATCGATGTTCTAACTGATCTCTAAGGTAAACAACTAATAGTGGCACATTACTAGTGCCAAAAACTTCAATTAATAATTTATATGCCACATAAACTACCCACTTGATCAGTTTGTGTTTAAAAGTGCTTACAGTTGAGGACTTCAATGCCTTCTAATATTTTGTTCCACATATTTACAATTCTGTTATTCATGAAGGGAATTCAAAAAGGGAAACGGTCTGATGATATTTTACCTTTATTAGCAAAGGGGCAGGACATCCTTTGCTCGTGTATCTCTCGCCGAGTGTAGTTGTCAGGAAAAATGTCCACCTTCATGCTCAAGTTTACATTGTCTATAGGACAGTGCCCGCTGTTCCTAAAATCAAAACTTAGTATTAGACATATTAGATCCTATCCTATCCTGCTACTATTATAAATGTACAAGGAGTTTACATATTCTGTTTGTTTTTTTGTCGAGTGAGCAATGTTTAAAAAGAACTGAATATTAAGATTTGGAAAATAGTCATTCAGATGTAATGCTAACAGGTTCTCATAAAACTATAAGAGATGGGTAGGGGTGCTAGAACTAATGTTGTAGACACTGGGAGGCGAGTTAAGGTAAACTATTTTTATACAAAAAACATGCTATGGAGCCACAGAATACATAGGCCATATTATATCATTTATAATATCTGTCTGTCTGTTTAATGCACCATCACCTCTATGTGATTGTAATGACGGTTGCTTTATTTGCATGCACATAGTCTGTGAGACCACATTTCGTCTATATTAATAAACCTATTTTAATTTGTTGTGTTCTCTTCTCCAATGGATGAGCTGATAGGGAAGGCAAAGGGACTAGCCCATACAGCCAAGTCGGGCGTAATATAACTTTCTTTCTTATGAGTTAATGAGGTTATCATCCCATATTATACCCAAACACTTTGAGTATAATATGGGAGTAATCAGCGTGGGAAAACTGCAAAAAATATACTGCAACTTGTGTCCCATATATAAAGTAATTTATTGTTTTCCATAATTATTGTAGCACACTACATAATTTACAAAACAAAAACTTGCACTTGACATGTCCGTGAAAAATAATGCAAAGAATTTCCACCCCCTCAAAAGAGATTTCCCAAAACCAGATACTAAAATGTAAATATGATGCGTGATGATTTTTGGTTTTTCCACCGACTACTCTATTACATGAAGCATGCTGATTTAGCTAGTAGGCTATATGACATCATCTGACCATGACATGAGATGCCATCTCTCCGTCCTTTTGCTTCCAACAAGCCAATGCTACTTAACTAATTTTAATAAATAATTCAACTTACTGTAACCAAGATGTGATGCAGGATTTACAGAATCTATGTCCGCATGTAGTTATAACGGGTTCATGCAGCCAGTTAAGACAAATAGGGCACTCGTATCGAGACTCGGGCTGGTTACAGAGCATGGCATCAGAGATCGGACTGATACCCATCGGCTACACAAATAAAAAAACAATTTACAACAAGTATGGTATTTGCGTTAGGAAGGGAGACAAGTGGAATGGTGGATGGTAAGTGTATTATTGCGCAATAAAATAAAAAAGGAGGCCTCCTTTTTAAACCAGCCTGTTATCGGTCGCAAGCCTGAGACACCATTTTCCTCATCTCTTACCTGGCACCAGCATCTCTGGTTCACCCATGCATAGAAATTTGTCTTCTCTATTCTTTTTAATTGATTCAGTCTTTACGCATTTTACTTGTTTTTCAAAAGATCAGGATCAGTGACACACACCTTTATGCAGTAGAAGTGCAAGAGAAATTGCAGCAAGAACTTTGCACCACTTACCTACTAAAAGAATTAGTAGTAGTAATCTTCGCCCCTGGGGCGGAACGCTCCAGAGTTATTCCCATTAAGCATGCAATAATCACGGTGGGCAACGGCCCGCTGGTTCCTTGTTTTATCTCGGCGGCTTGAGCCGCCGGGGAAGGGACCACTGTAGGATCTGTGGCACTAATGTTGTTAGTAACTCCTGGTTAGGCTTCTGCCCCCAGGATCTCACGGGGCAGGGGACGGCCCTCCGATGGTCAAAGCGGCTGTGGTCGGCTCGATTGAACATTTAAAAGAATTAGGATTAAGCAGGTCTGGCATAGCATGAATGAACTTCCACAAATTGCTACGAATTCTTACCGTTAACAAGCGTCTTAGCTTGCAATTTCGCAGCACAAGCCATTAGCTGCATAGTTAGCAAAAATATATAACCTAATTAAGAACAAATTTATTAACTTTTAATTTTAAGACTTAATCACAATGCTTTCCTATCGAAGCTACAATAAATAGTCATTAACAAATACAATAATATTGTGATAAAGAGAGGCGTGATAAGTAAAACGTGATCCGAACAAAAAGACGTTATTCAAAATACTTGATAATTTTAACAAACAAACTTGGTACTTACAGCGATTCCTTCTGAAGCAACTTCTGTTCTTTCTGTTGCCATTATGAAATATACACAATTACACAATATAACGGACAATTAGACTAATTAAACATTATAATAATTACCTTTTTGGTAAAAAAACCTGATTCATAATAATAAAATTTACATTTCTTTGACAGGTGCTTCAGGTAGGTAGTCGCTATTTTTCTCAGTTGTTATATATTTTACATTACTTGTTATTTTGTACCGGTATTGTGTTTAGTTACATGATAACACGCAATGTATTATGGTAATTTAATTGGTTTATTAGGAACACAGAGTTTTTTTTTTTAATCTTTATATAACGTCTCTTGAAGGAAACTTATTCTTAGCACTTGTAATGTCTGTTTTCTATTTTTTGTCTTCTCTTTAGATTTAGCGTGTTCTAAATTTTCTTCTCTGTTATCTGTAATTGTTACGAGGGGCGTTCAAAATATTCTCGGTATTGATACGTTACAACCTCTTTTATATATATATATTTGTTACTGGCCGCTAAGATTCATCCATTGACATTAAAAAAAAGTAAAATTGGAACCGAGATGTTCTTTTGTTTTTCTGCAATTGCCGAACAAACAAGAACGCCATGAGCGAATTAACAATTTTAACGAAATTAGAGCACCGATCCGTCATAAAATTCTTGACAAAACAGGGTAAAAATCAAAAAACCATAAAAGAGGAAATGGATTGTGTTTACCGTGAGTCTGCTCCTTCTTTATCTACTATTCAAAAATGGTCAAGCGAATTTAAGCGTGGAAGGGAGAGTATTGAAGATGACCCTAGACCTGGCCGGCCTGTAGGTAGCCACCTCACAAGAAAATATTGATAAAGTGGAAAAACTTATATTGGAAGACGGCCGAGTGAAGGTAAAATCTATAGCTCAAGTAACCAATCTCTCTATTGGTACCGTACATGACATTATACATGACCATCTTAATATGTCAAAAGTAAGTGCAAGATGGGTTCCGCGAATGCTGACGCTTCTTCAAAAGGATATGCGTGTGGCTTGCTGTTCAGATTTTATCGACCTGTGTGGTGAAAATCCCGATGAGGTGCTGCAAAAAATAGTTACTGGAGATGAAACCTGGGTTCATCATTATGACCCAGAGATCAAACAGGAGTCCATGCAGTGGCACATTAAGGGTTCAGCTCATCCCAAGAAGTTCAAGGTAATCCCGTCAGCTGGCAAGGTCATGGCCACAATATTTTGGGATTGTGAAGGAGTTTTGCTTATCGATTATAAAGAAAAAGGTGTAAATATCACAGGGCAGTACTACGCTAACGTTATACATCAATTAAGAGATGCGATCAAAGAAAAGAGGCGAGGAAAGTTAACCAAAGGTGTTCTGCTTCTGCATGACAACGCCCCTGTCCATACTGCTCATATTGCCAAGGCAGCTATTGTTGAATGTGGGTTTGAAACTGTTACTCATCCACCCTATAGTCCGGACTTAGCCCCAAGCGACTTCTTTTTGTTTCCCAATCTTAAAAAGGATCTGCGTGGAAATAAATTTTCTGACGATGAAGCGTTGAAGACGGCCGTGGAGGAGCATTTTTACACCAAAGATAAAAAATATTTTTATGAGGGATCAAAAAAAATAATTGATCGATCTTATAAGTGTATGAACATAGGGGGGGAGTATATTGAAAAATAAAAATATCAAACTTTTTGTACTTGTTTGTTTTTATCCACATACCGAGAATATTTTGAACGCCCCTCGTATGATTGAAATTATAAAATGCGTCGAATGTACCAGATAAATTTTGAAGGTCAGCCGTCATCTGGTAATTTGACGCCATTTTAAACTTTCACCGTTTGGTACAACCCAGCCTAATACGAGCCTTAGGGCCTAAAATAAAATACAGGGCCAAAGTAACTGAATCTTTCCTTAGTGGAATTTGTTAACTTAAATGGCCGCGTTTCTATACAAATATCTGATTTATTTGTACTTTTTTACAGTCCCTTCCATTTATTTCACTTTTTTTATATGACCTATCACAAATTGGCTAACTTAAACGGTAACTTGTGGTTGTTAACCACTGGCAATGAGATTGCGGTTGTGATGATACGTCTTGGATCTCTGCTGATGTAATAGTTAGTTAGATAATATATTTAATTGAATTGCCCTGCAATTTGAGACTTGCACAACATTCTCTTACCAAGTCTAATCTGTCTAGCTAATTATAGGTTTTACTAAATTAAAAAGACTATAGTATTACAACATTAAATAACTATTATTTGAATTTTTTTTTCTTAGCTGTTGCAAATGCTATGTTCGACTTGAAAGCAATGCTTGCTTTTTCTACCGAATTATGTATAAAAATCATAGAGCAACGCCGTCGAACGACTATCAAAGTTTCAAAATGAAATGAAAAACAAAGTGAAAAAAAAAAAACGCCAACACCAGTCGAACACATGGAATGTATCCAGAAGGGCAAATCTCGGACTGCGCCGTGTTTATGTCGATTGTAAACGTTTATTTTTCTATGCATTTTCGCTTTTTTACTTTCATATAAGTACCTAATTTTCATCATCATCAACAGCCTGTCTGTCCATTTTATACTATAGGCTCGCCATCACACGATCTTCCGCCACCCTCATCCAAGCATCCAGTGACCTTTTTCAGGTCATCCGTCCATCTGGCGGGAGGTCGTCCCACCACACGTCTATTCCAACGGTCATCGGGTAGTACATATCTATCTTCTGTAGTAAATTTGGCCTACACTCGCCACGCTAGCTGGGTTGGCGAGGTTCTGATGTAATTTTTTTATGACAATTTATTAACGATTCCACAAGTAGGTATTAGTGGAACCAGGACCTATGGCTTAACGTGCTCTCCGAGGCACGGGAACGGTGGTGTTTTAAATCTATGACACATAAGAAATGTACATAGGAAAAGTGTATTTTTCATTGGTACATGCCGGGGGGGTTTTGAACCGACCTTTATAGGATTTTAAGGTAAGCGTTGTTACTACCGATCCACCACCGCGCATCTATTTATTTATTTAACAGAAATAAACGGTAAAATTATTTAAAAAATACTATTGCACAAGCTATAACCTATCAAAGGTTATTCCAGAGACTGACAACTTTTCCCCTCTGTATAGCACGGCTTATCTGTTGGCAGAAATAATTGCCAGCCTTCCTATCTCCAGGTTTATCCCTCCGCCGCGCCGTTTGTAATTTTTACGACCGTAAAATACGTTGAAGTGTCGGGTTTGATTTCTGGTAGGTATATAATTTGATCTTTTGGCCTGCGCCCGCTCTGCTAAACTAAACAGGAATGGGGCCTCAAACTGATTCGATAAAGCGTAGTTATGCTTTGATTGGACTTCGCTCATATCTTTTAGATATTATTTTAGAGATAAAATTTCTCAAATCAAATGAAATCATTTATTTGTTTCAACACAGGTAATCTAGTTAATATATTAACCTAGTTCATAAAAGTGCAGCTGTGTTCTGCCATAAGGCGTACAAATATCGTATATATATGTATATTGTAAAGATATATATAACTATATTATTACACAACACAAAAACAAAAATGTTAATTCACAGTAAAAAAAAATTGTATCTAATTCTGGTTGTGGTCAAATTAAAATTAATATTTAGATGTCAATTTGGGTCATTTAAAAATTCTTGCACAGAATAATGTGATTTTTCAATTAGAACTTTAGTCAACGTCTTTTTAAACAGACTACTCGTATGCGGTAAAAGTTTAATGTCGTCGTTAATAATATTAAATATTTTTGGTCCCATACAGAATATACTCTCTTTGACATAATCTGTGTTTCGCGGGAAGGTTGTGTTTCCATAGTATCAAGGTGGTCAGCATTGTTGCCGTGAGCGCTCGGTCTTCTAATGGATGTGGAATGAGTTCGCCAGTATCACCTCCAGCACCTTCGTCAGTGTGGCGGCCATTCACCCTGTGGTCGACAGGAAGGCCATCGTTTAAAATTGCAGTAACTTTGTTGTCGTGCATTGTTTTCTTTATCACTGGCTAAGTTGTCCTTGCAAAATAGATGTCGCTATATCTGACGAAGAGGACAATCAGGAGAAGGCGGCTCGAGCTATTACGTCCTGTTATGAATTTCAATTTGTCGTCCAGGTTGAAGGTCTGGATTTAAAAGATGTTCATCCGTTCCCGACTTACCTATGCTGCGACAGCCTAGGACAAGAATCAAAGTCAGCAAAACACATCGCTCAGATTGATCTCCCGAGCGCCGTGGTTCGTGCCTAATTCCGTCATAGCTCGAGATCTGGAGATGCTGACTAGACTGCGGGACAACGGCCACTTCAAGCATATCCAAAATATCGCACCGTCTTTCGCTCAGACAAAGAAAATCCTAGATTATATTGTTTTGATCGTTGTTTTTATTATATGAGCAGTGGAGGTAGTAATTAAAAATAATAATAATCCAGAAATAGCTTTGTTATTAGGTTCTTGACTCTTAAAAAGGCTCTTCATGTATGACCGCTCTTCAAATGCAGCTGCCCTTCTCTGCCCATACCTCGCTACGACCATGTCTGTGTGTACTATATAAAAATAAAATTATTTAATTTTATCACTTTGAATTGATTAAAACTACTTATAAATAAAATAAATATAAACTAACATAATAAAAAATAAACTATAAGTAAAAAAATGCCCTAAACGACCCTTCAGGGATAGTCCCAAGAAGACTGGCAACATTTCCCCTCTGTATAGTGAGGCTAATATGTTGCAGAAATAATTGCCAGCTTTCCTGTCTCCAGACTTTTCCGTTAGCTGTTTGTACAACTCCTTGGTCAGACGATCGGCTGAGGGTCCCAAATATACAACTATATATATGAACAAATAGATAGTCGTCAATATGATGATAAAGCATATGCTAGGCAAACTGTAAGCACGCTTCATAGATTTCAGCCTAAGGGCTATTATGCAACGAATATAATAAAATATAGGTAATAAACCTCTCGATTTCCTAGTCGTAAAATAATGGTAAGAAGAGTGCTTGTTGTCGTAGGGTCTTCGCTACAACGGTGACGCTCGAATAACACGATTTGATTTCGATTCAATTTTAATGACGTCTTTGCTGGCTGACTCAAAGAGTAGGTGTTGGGTAAAGGCTGACTACTATCACGATAAATGCCGTATTTGACTGTCAACTGTTTGACTTGAGAGCATATAAATCGAGCTTACTTTTTTTACCAAATGTTGTATGAAAACCATAGACAAACGCCTAACATTAAATAAACATAAAAGTAAAATAAACTACACCACAAAAAAAAAAACAAAAAAAACTAAAATTATAACCGACAGATGGGTGATGAGGACACTCGCTGCTTTCCCCCGTTGAACGACTGACCCTTTAAGATAAATATTCTTTACGTAAAGGGTCACCCGTTAAGGGTAATAATATATTGGAATTGCAATGTCTGAGCCGAAACCAATTAACTGTGCGCCTAATTAAAACATATTGAGTATTTTTTTACTATTTTACCATACGATAAAGTACTGAGAACTTACACAATACATTTGAATCAATTGATTGAATGTCTACGGAATAGAATGAATTAATGAAATCAATGACAACTTTGTTATGTTCAAAAATCAGACAAGAAGTAAGTTCTCCCTACAACAACATTTGGCAATAGCTTAAGTGATATACGTACGGGTTTTTCTTAGTGGCTACACTCTTTGCAGAGTGGTCGTGGTCGTCACTTGAGTGTCAGCGGCACGCTTAACAAGCCATCGCCACTCCACTCGAACCGCAGCTTCCTGGCGCACTCATGTAGGGGGTGATCCATTGCTGCTTTAACCTGGTTAGTCCATCTCATCGGAGACCTACCACGCATCCTGTTGCTATCGACTTTTCCCTGAACTACAAGGCGCTCAATGGATGAGCCGCGACACGCGTCCAAAGAAAGTGAGAGTGCGTGATTGTACGATTGAGGAAAGACGCTCTCCTATCTCCAGTTCCTCCAGAATGGATCTGTTGGTTCGGAACTCCGTCCATGATATGCCTAATGTTCTCCGCCAATACCACATTTCTAGAGCATTAATCCGTTTTATTTCTGTTTCGCGCAGGGTCCACATCTCTGCAGCATACCGATGGCTTAATGTGCTCTCCGATGCACGGGACCCGTGGTTAAGTAAAAAAAAACCCGTTTCATATTACAATTGTTTTCGTTTTAAAGAGTAGCGACGTCGTATGCGCGGGCGCAGTTTTTTATACGTATCATAAAGTCGGTTATCGGCCTCGGGTATATTAACGGGATTTTAGTGCCGAGTCATGGACCTTCGTAGTTCATCACTGTGGTTAGGGCTCCGGGGGTATACCATGTATCAAATTATTTTTTACGTTTGGTTTATTATTTATAACTAAACCTAATAAAAAATAAACTATAAATAAAAAAAATACTACATGGGGACTGGCTACATTTCCCCTCAAAGTCAAAATATCTGTATTCACTATTACAGGCATTTGTGTCATGTCATACATCATTACATTCATAACTACAGCCCCTAGAACACAGCGTCCTAGACCTCCACTGCTGGAGATGGGCCTTCCAGAACATATATCTGGAGAATTTGGCCTACACTCGCCACGCTGGCCAGACGGGTTGGCCATTTTTATGACAATTTATTATTGATTCCATAAGTTCGTATTGAACCGACGGCTTAACGTGCTCTCCGAGGCACGGGAACGGTGGTGTTGTAAATCTTTGACAAATCTAGGCGCGGTGGTGGCTCGGTTGTAAGAACGCGTTCCTTAAATCCTACAAGGTCGGTTCAAACCCCCCCGGCATGTACCAATAAAAAATACACTTTTCTTACGTACATTTGTCATAGACATATTATTATCATTAATTAAACTATATTAAATGATTCTACTCCTGCTAGCTGAAGACTAAGCAGAAAAGTGGTCTAAAGAGTAAGCTGTTAGCAGAAGACCAGCAGCTTAGCATATTCCAATAACCTGTTAATGTTTAATTTGACTACGAATAAGGAATCTATAAGAAAAACTCAGCTATATCAGATTTACAAAATAAAACATAAACAGAATTACACAACAACGATCAGTTAATAACCTTTTAAATTTAGCTATGCGATTACAGACCTGGTACAGCGGTACCCTACCAGGCACGAGAGAATTAAGATAGACTAATTCCCCATATGCAAGCCAACAAACAGCAAAAACCTCTGCTAATTTAAGAACAATAAATTGAACGTGTTCGGCAGAAGTCCTAGGCACCCACAGCAGCACCCGATCACGGACGTAACGCATGTGACAGCTATCACCCCGCTCACCCATGCCCTTATATTGTGGACTAGGAGCCGACACACGTGCCACCATTGCAATGACCTTTAAGGAAGGGACGACCATCGGACACGCCACACCACGAGAACCTGACCACTAACAACGACTTCCGAGACACATACAAGCTTAACAAAGCTTCATAGGTACTCACATGTCGCCGTGCAATTCCGTTAACAAGCTATTACCTTAGATAATAAAATAAAAAGTAGTAAATACATTATATATATATATATATATATATATATATATATATATATATATTATATTCTAAAATTAGTTATTTAGTCGAAGTAATATACAACCAGTATAAAAGAATTACAATATAAAAGCTACCTAAATAATAAAATTAAAAATAAACTAAACTATAAATAAAAAATGTCCTCTAGAGACGTCCCATCCGAGATAGTCCCAAGGAGACTGGCAACATTTCCCCTCTGTATAGCGAGGCTATACAGAGCGTTGGCAGAAATAATTGCCAGCCTTATAATAACTGAATGTAACATTAAAAAATAAAATAATAATATCTATATTGTATCTAAATCTAATACGTTGGCAGAAATAGTTGCCAGCTTTCCTGTCTCCATATTTTCTCGTTTGCCGTTTGGACAACTCCTTGGCCAGACTGAGGGTATCTATAGGACCATTGTCTCTACTAGTTTTTACAAATTCTAAAATGTGTTACATCTGACGATATATTATGTAGATTATTAGTAATATTTATTATTAGTTTTTTTCTGGAAGTAATAGTTGTGTGGAAAGAATACCGATTTTAAGGATTGGGAACCTAAATGCGCTTGAAAAAACGTCCTAAATTATAGCTGTTACCAATCTTAGGAAATCTAAAATACAAATAATGAAATGAATGATAATAGCGACTGATTTAGGACAGAATATTGCGCAATACGGAAATCGCAATGAACATCTTAAGTAATACTTATAATGTGACCTAAAAGTTGAGAATTTAACAGTACATAAATTGACCCCAAGGTCGAATGGCGTAACTGTCACAGGGGAAAAGTTACATTATAAATGACACATAGCCCAAAAGGCGATTGTGGTTGGACGGTGTGACTTCATTATTTTCTGCTTTCATTTATATTTGGTTACCTATCAGTAAAAGTTATTCTTATTGAAGTTTCGTGGGAATCAAATAGATTCGTGAGCCACACGGTCGCTGGATACTAAGAAAGGGTTTACCCGCCGTGATCCTGCCGCGGAAAATGGGAGATATCCCTATCCCCAACCCAGGCTCGTTAAACGTCCGGGCCTGGATGACACCGCTGTCTGTCTATCTGAACGAGGTCAAACAGCAAAAGTAATAAATATATTGAATCGTTAATAATTTGTCATTTAAATTTATGTTTATGTATAACTTATTTATGTAATTCTATTATTAAATATATTCCTTATTTTTATATAATTAAATCTAATTAAAAAGGAAAAATAACTAAACCTAACAAAAATAAAATCTAAGTAAAAATCATTACAGCCCCTATAAAACAGTGTCCTAGACCTCCTCTGTTGGAGATGGGCCTTCCAGAACATATATCCGGAGAATGTGGCCTACACTCGCCACGCTGGCCAGACGGCTTGGCGAGGATATGATGTCAATTTTTAATAACAATTTATTAACGATTCCACAAGTACGAACAAAACTTCAAACAACAATTCCACAAAACGGCTAAACATGCTCTTCGAGGCACGGGAACGGTGGTGTTCTATGACAAATGTACGTAAGAAAAGTGCATTTCTCATCGGTACATGCCGGGGGGGTTTGATCTTTGTAGGATTCAAGGTACGCGTTCTTACAACCGAGCCACCACCGCGCCTGTAATGATGATTACACTATAATACTCAGTAAGCAACAATATAAAGGTGACCTTTCAAATCAGATCAGAGGACCATAGGAATTGATAACAGATATGAAAAAAAAATGTTGAACAATGACAGCATCTCATATCCTGCTTTTAGAATCACAATGAACAACTTTATCAGATAATAAATTCCAGGATAATAACTTCTATTATACAGGTATCTTATCTGCTAGTCAGAAATGACAGCGCTCAACGATATTAAATCTATTTTTAGATGGGGCAAGAAGCCAAAAGGTATGAGAATTCATCATTATCATGACAAACCCTAGAACACGGAATTTACCATAAATTCAACGACTATGGGACGAGGGACTAAACTGGTACGGGAAGATATTTTATCTGCCAGTAACATGAAAGAGTGTGCTCGCCTCATGGCCGTTTCCAGTAGGGTCTTTGGTTGAAGGCCTTTCCCTCGGCATCCTTGATCGAAATACATTGGAGGTTTGCCTTCGTCTCGTAGCCCGGACCAATCTCGGATATCACGGGATTTATTGAGCTCATCAAATTGTTTTTGTTGTTTTACTGACAAAATGCTAATGCTACGGAAGTGGAAAACACGTTCTACTTCGAGAAGAGAAGAATACTTGTATATGGCATAAAATATAATGTAACAAACATATTGTATGAAAATAACAATATTTGATCTTTTTGAATATATCTCTCTGATTTATAAAGATAAAGTTGTAAGCGAATGTAAATCAAATCAAAATAATTTATTTCCGTATGGTTAACACTTGGATATTGTCAATACATAAGTACAAGCCAATAAGAAAATATAAAAAAAAACAAATAAAAAATATTACCATTGACCATGGCTGGACCGAACCCAACATCAATACAATAATTATAACTAAAACATTGTTGCCATAAACGAGGAATTTGTTTTTACTTTTTTACTTAATATTAAATTCGTGGCTGTAAAAAGGCCGTGTCAGCTTACAATCTAATAATAATTATGTCCATAAATATAAATATAAATTCGTGGCTGTAAAAAGGCCATGTCAGCGTACAATCTAAAAATAATGACATTTATGTCCACAAATATTATTAAAATCTAAAATAATATCCGTTCAGTTCTCTATACAAAGAAACTGGTTCGGGTCAATATATAATAAACATTACAGTCATTCACTAAATACCTGGCCAGGGTGATTGCTTGCCAAAATATGTTTTGCACTTTTGTTCACAGTAAAAAATATAAAAGGACTCCGTTTTAATGCGAGAAAAACTAAGTTACTAGGTTTAAAAGAAGAAGGATGACAACCGTGATGATAAAGATTGATGATGAAACTCTAGAACAAGTAAATGAAATCGTATATCTGGGCAGTGTTTATACTGCGGATGGGAAGTATGATAGGGATGTTAAAAGAAGAGTGAACGCCAGAAATAGTTTTCAACTGTGCCCTGGGGTCACTGATCGTCAGTCGAAATATCAGTGACAAAGCTCGACTCGCCATACACAATGCATTGCTGGTATCAACACTTATGTGATGTGGATATGTCAGAATACTCGTGAGAGTAGAGTTAATGCAGTAGAAATAAGGTTGTTGCGTCGGATATGTGACGTCACTTTGACGAACCGCATACGTAATGACGAAATACGCAAAAAGGGTAGGTATGAAAGAAAGCATAGGGACAAAATAAGGAAAGGCATGCTCCGACGGTAGTTAATAGTTAGTAATATTGTACGTCTGTTTTTTATCCCAAATGAAATAAAATAATATTATTAGGACAGAATTGAAGATGATATTAGGATAGAACTGATTTTAAAGGGTTATTATACCATCAGCGAGTATTTTGATGACAAGCGTGCTTGGTCCTAATTTATTTCAAATGTTATTTGTGTATGTCTTAGTTTTAGCTATAGTATGACAATGCCTTTATACAGCATCAATAATTTAAGTGACAATTTATTAATTATTTTAGCTTATAGCGTGACACTGGCACTTTACAGCAGCTATAATCTTAGTGTCATACTCATAATTGTTTTTGTCTTAGTTTGTAGTAGCTTACTAGTCTTGTTACAGCAGCTATGATCCTAAGTGTATTTATTTTATAATTGTGTATGCCTTTGTTTGTAATATGACAATGCCTATTTACAGCAGCTATAATTTTAAGATTAATATTGTGTTATGTTGGGTTGTAATCTGCTTTGCGCAGAATACATTATATTTATTGCCCCATGCCTACTTGCAGAATAAATAAATTGAATTTGATATATGTATAATTGTATATCTACAATGACATCTGGATAACGATAACAGTCCACCGACTAAAAATGTCACAACTGAACTATGTACGATTTATTGTATGCCCTAATGTAACAACTAGATTGTAATGCACATTCTTTTTTTTAAATAAAGATCGTTATTTATTTATAGTAATTCATATATTTTTCTTAAACAATGATTTCAAAATCATAAGTTCAATCTCAGTTGCCATGCTAAACCTGCTAAAGGCGAGATTTGTAATCAGGCAGCATCAGTCAGTCGTAAGCTGTGATCCGCCGCGGTTCGTTACAACGTCATTCCAAATTCAAACGTGAGCGCGGGAATAAATACGTGAATTTATTTTTAATTCGCTCAGGCATAGACTTTTTACGTGCGGTGCCTTGTGATTGTGAATAAATAATATTAGTGCTGGCTGTATGTTAACTTATAACTAAAATAAGAAAGTGTATTTGAATGCTGAATTATATTAGGTGCGTTAAGGTAAATATTGTTATTTAATTAGCGCTTAGTTGCTAATAGATATTAAATTAGGTTTACCGCCAGTTTTGCCGTTGATTAAAATAATTCTAGTTTTAACATTTGATTAGGCTTGTGATTGGGTGTAACGACAAAGTAACAACATAACTAACAATCACATGGCGTAGGTAGGTATAACGAAAGTAGGTATACAACTTTTTTTTTAAACAGGAGTTTAAATGTGATGTAGGAAATAAATCCTAAATCCTACTAATATAATAAAAGCTTAGGAACCTTGAAATTTTAAGTTGCACTGAAATGAAGTACTGACTGTAATTGTAACGATTAATTATTAATATAACGAGTTTTAAGTTAAAAATGGCGTTAAATATTTCAGTTTTATTTTAAAGGTTAGCCGTCACCTGGTACAATCAGCGAACTTATACTTTTTTTTCGCTGGGTACAATCGACATCATTTTTAACATTAATCGTTACAATTACAGATACTTCGTTTTAAGCAACACAGGCTAAGTATAACTATTATCAATATTGTGATAAATGTATTAGGTAACATAAATAAAATATGACTCCTTTTCCTAGCACCTTGACCGTGTGTTTGACTTTAGGCTTTTTGCGCTTTTTTTTTTACTTTTCGTTCGAGTTAAGCTTTAAGCAAAATTCAGAAGAAAAAAAATCGCGGTGTGCTTTGCTTTCATGCCAAACACGGCATGAGTTAAATTTAATAAAATATTTAACAATTTTCAACATATTTAACAATTTTATCCAACATGATTCCGTGACTGCCTCCGTGGTCTAGCGGTTAAGTCCGTGGATTTGGACTTCGAGGTAGGTACCGGGTTCAATTCCTGGTCGGGACACAAAAATATTTATTAATGTAAATAAATACATTTAATTAATATTTTATTTATTTGTAATATATATCTCGAGTTTGGTACGCCGCGCTGTATACATCGACGAAATTGCCACTTGTCATGATTGGCCTATAGTAAAGTTGTCTAAATGTGAATTCGCTTATTTATAAGGGTGGTTTCTGAGCACCCCGAAAGGGAAACAGTCGTGATGATAATATATAACAATTTTAGTAGCTTTAAGGTTATATTAATTTACTTCGAATAAAATGTACAATGAAAAATAATTATTTTGCAACATTGTGAAATAATACCTAGCTATCATTGAGGTAACCGAGAGGTATTGTTTGCTATTGTAGGTCAATTTGACCCAATGATGCCATTCCTCACTCGCCCGGAAAACTCGTCCGATTTCTGCATATACATATTAATTAGAAATTGTTAATTAAACTTAAAAACAGTTATGTACAAGAGTGCCCTTAATGCCTCTCGGTATTTTATACTAGCTAATCTTTGGGTGTGTGGTAGACGAATGCAGATGCATTAAAAAATTAAAAACAAAAATAAAATAGTTATATGTAAAACAAAGTCAGGTTTGTTAGAAGACTTACAGAACGGCTAGTCCGACTTTCATGGTTTTTGATTTGTCTCCGTCCTGAATAACAGAATAACAATAATAATATTGTAAAATTGACAAAAAAATTAAATAAAAGAAAAATCATTTTCCCATACATAATGTTCGTGGGTTTCGCCTTTCAAACAATTGTCAAATATTTATGCGTGCGTTCAGAAATTTATATCCCTTTCAGCACGGACAATACCAAGCGTGCGTTATTACAAATAAATATCTAGCTGTCGTAAAATTCTGTTTTGCCGCTCCGTAACAGCCTCGATAGATCGTGCACTCATCTAGCTACTAAGTGATTATCTTTATTAAATTGTCAGGCTAAACCTTGGTCCTAGTTCTTTTTTAAGAAAACAACATACAATAGTAATTTTTATGTTCATCATATTACCCAACGCACAAAGGTGCACTAGCACATTAGAAAACAACAACGCACGTATATGCGGCTTATAATGGGAACTTTGTGGAATTGGCTAGTAAAGGATTTTTTTCACTATTTTTATTAGATATTGTAGACCGTAAGTATTTCAAAGTTACTTTATATATCCGAAATATTTTTTGTCGTGCGTGCTAAAAAATAAACTGTATATTATTTAAAAAGGAAATCGGATGAGTTTTTCGGGTGAGTGCGGTTGTGAATAACGTCAGCCCCCGTACCATTGTTTAAGATTCATTATATTTCCGGTTTCTCGGATGAATATGGTAATCAGGTACGTAAGAATTTATTCCTCTTGATACTAATGAGATTACGAGATGATACTTCATTTAGCAATGAGGTTGAACAAGACATAGACTCATAGAAACTATAGTACGCGTACAAAAATATAAGCCATATACGATATGGTCTACCGGAGAGGTAACCTGTGCAACTGTGCAGGTCAACTTGACGTCGCCGTCGTTAGCGTGTATGGGGAAGTTCCGATGTACCGGAGCGATCTTCAGTTATTTATGCGATGGCTATGACGCGCTGGCATTGTTTGGCCTTGATTTAGTTTAAAAAAAAAATGGTTATTGTAAAGTAAAGTATCATCACGACCGTTTCCCTTTCAGGCTGGTCAGAAACCACGCTTATAAGTTCGTCGATGTCTCCAGCGTACCAAACTCGAGATAAATTAAATATTAATTAAATGTATTTATTTACATTAATAAATATTTTTGTGCCCCGACCAGTGACCCCAGCAGTGGTTATTGAAAAGAAAAATATAGTAGCCATGTTAACTGAATTCGAACCTGACTATTTTAAAAACTATCTCAGAATTAATCGCGCACATTCATAATAGTTTTTATAATTTTAACGGGTCTTTACGCGATTTACCTTAGAGATATATTTGTCCCGACGAAGTTTCAGTCAAGTTGCATTGGCCGTGGTCACGGGTCGACTGGAGCTATGCGGTGTAGTCTCGTACATACTGGGCGGTAGATGTAAACCTACCCACTTATCAATTTAAAAAGTTTTTTGAAATCACGACATACGACACTTACAATATCCTTGGCGACACCGGGCGATTTATAACGGCGTCAAAACCTATTGATTACTGGAAGCCACGATGAAGATAGCTTATAACCTCCCTCTCTATTGAAATTTTTGTTTCGATCGCTTCACGTACTATTCTAGGGTAATAGTGACGATTGGTGGAGAGACGTTTGGGTCATGCAGTGTTTTGCTATTGCTGACTTGTTTTTTGGCATTTTTTTACAGCTGCTATATGTTCCTTGACCCTCTCGGCTATCGTGAGCTTAGTTTGGCCAATATACGAACTCCCACAGCTGCAGTCCACTTAATATACGCCAGGCGTTTGGAAAGGAATTACATCTTTGCTACTTTGGAGAATGGACAATTTAGAAAATATGTCCAAAATGTCCGTAATTGTATAGAGTAAGTTGACAGGCTCGTAAGAGTTACACATACGAGTAAGTACACGTATGGTATCGGAATATTATCCTAGATATGTTTTTACGTATATAATTATGTAGTAAGTCTTAACTTACCATTCCGTGGGAATCTAATATTCCTAAAGACTAATACAACATCAAGTCGAAGGAATATATTAAATAATACAATATCTCAAAGAAGTAATATAATAATAATAATTATTATTATTTATTTATTTAAAAACTTTATTGCACAAAGTACAAAGGCGGACTTAATGCCCGAAGACATTCTCTGACAGCCAAACCTTGGGGACAAATTTGAACAAATATAGGTGCAATGAAAGCAATGGTAAAATATACAATTATATAATGACTTAACATATATTATGTACGTACTTATATAGTTTTATATATGTTATATATTATCAATATACTAAATACTAATATATACACAATATTATACATCCTCCTTGCGTCGTGTTTCCTCATTGATGATAGCACGCCACCCGTTCCTGTCTTCGGCGGCATGCACAGCATCATGGACCCTAGTGTTGGTGGTGGAGCGGATTTGGTCGGACCAGCGTACCGGACTACGGCCTCTCGGTCTCTTTCCTTCCACCTTGCCAGTAACAAAAAGTTTCTCCAGGTTATCCCCTCCTTTTCTGGCAATGTGTCCGAAGTACTGGAGTATTCGACGAAGGCATATGGTGGATAGCCTAGTCGATATGGCTATTATATTATAGATAGACATACATAAATACAACTTGTTTAGACCTATTTATAAAGTGTGAATAGACTATTTTTTAATAATAATAACAATTAAAATAATTTGGGTGAGTATAATTTCAGAACTATGATTTCAATCACTGCATTTTTATCAGAAAGAAAGAAATATATTTATTTGTCGCAAAACCACACATTGCATAATACAAATTTAAAAAACTAAACATAATAAAATAAAAATAGGAAAATGATTATGCGCAAAATACTTAGCCTACCAGCACATGTATAGATAAAAAGACGATCAGCTCGGCGTCCGCTACCATGGCAAGCTTACAATATTAGTTCTCCTTGAAAGCAAAAATTATTACATTGCAAATGACACATACTTTCAACAAGAACTACAAATAGGTGGTAGGCGGACTGATGGTGGTAATTTTCCCAGTCTACCGGGGCGGGGAAATATCCACCGTTCGTGCCGATAAACCCTGTAAGGTGTATCCACACGTTTCGGGATCAGGTTTAAATTACCGTTATGCTCATTCAAGCCGGCATAGTCTAAGGGACTGATGTCAGTCATGAGTTTCTGATATCAGTTCCTAACGTTCATGAAGTATATGAAAAAGACCTTAAATATATAACAAGACAAGGCAAGAAGCCAAACGGTATGTGAATTTAAGCTAGGTTAATTTGTCACAGAATTAATTAGTCTATGCCAGTGCTTGGCCATTCTCTGGTCCATTGAACGCAGTTCCCAGGAAGGTATCCTAAACATGGACGACTACATCTAGACCAGTCCTTTTTTTATTACGAGTAATTAAACACATATTAACAAATAAATAAATAATAATAAATAAAAGTACTAAAGCTGTCATGATGATATTTTAAACATTATGCACACCTAAACAATATAAAATAAAGGTTTTTTTGTATTTAAATTGTATTCTTATTAAAAAATATATATATCTAAAAATTAATATATACCTGTGAATCAAAATCCTAAATTCCTATTTACTACTTAACCTATATATGCCTTAAGGGTCCCCAACACAACTACTAACTTTAATATATATTTTTAAAGATATTATTTGTATTATACAGTACTGTTTTTTTTTTCAAGTTGTTGTAAAACTTTTCTAATGACCCAAATGTTTCTAAACTTTTTATATAATTTAGTCTTTTTAAAATTATATTCTTGTATTTGAAGCAATCGTTTTAATTAAAATTGACAATATTTGCCCAGCGGGTTGTTAATGACCCTATCAAAACCCCTACTTGTCTTGTTTTCTTAAATGACAGGGTCTTTTCTGTGTATTTTAAGGTTAATCTATCCAATTATGGAGGAAATCCATGATCTAAATAATTACGGGCATATTTATTTATGCAGTACATATATTATCACACACATAACATAGTATAATTATAACTTATCTAATATATGTACCAATTAGGTGTCACAGCATTCACCAATATAAAAAGAAGAAGAAATTATAAACTTATTACTGTTAAAACAAAAAAATAAATTTAACAAAAACTGACAAATTTACAAAATATAACATAAAAATATGACTTCTAAAATAAAATTATACATTTTTTCTTTTTTAATAGAATTAATAAGGAAACATAAAAATTGCACAAATTTGGTACCTTAATAAAAAACGAAAACAAAACACTTGTTAAATCAATTATAAGCTACTCGTATACTGATGGTTTGAAATGATCGAGAACATTTTTTCTGAATACATTGTAACGGTCATGAAATATGTCTATATCATTATTGGCACTGCAGGCAGGCATATAATATAAGAGGTTAAAAAGTTGTAATGCTCACAGGCTGTGACAATAACGTCAGCGCTAAATGGGGTATATCAGGCAAAGCTTTTTGTAGATGTCGCTAGCAGCAATGGTACCTTGTTTTACATCTATATCGCATCATTTTAAAATGTTTTTGTATTTGTTTATTTTTATAATAGTAAAACGTATTATAAATTAACGTTACCTACCTTAAAAGACGAATTAAGAAAGCGCACACCGTCTTAAAAAAAAAGGTTTTATTAATAGAACGGCAATTATGAGTACGCCATATTTTCGATTTTGCTTAGAAAACTCGATTTGTACACTTAAAAGCTGCTCACTTCTGCATAATATCCAGAAAATAATAAATTGCGTAATAAAAATACAAGTTTTCTATGCAACTGACAGTTATATTAGGTACCATCTATCATGCGCCATCTATCGTGATAAAAAGTTAGTGATACACCCCATTGCATTTCCCGTCTCATATGTATATGTCTATAATTCCGAGTGAATAGTGATTTGTAGCTATGGTTTTTTGTGATGTCTTACAACCGCGGTAAATGACTAACAAATAACGGTTGACGTAACTGCATCTACTATTTTGTTCTCTATTTTGACTTACTTTTTTCATATCTAATCTTTCTGATGACCCGTATTAGACGTTTCCTCAACTGCTACTTCACTCAACATTCATTCCAGCTGTCAAACGGGTTCCCTCAAGCGATCCACAAAGTCTATAGTCCTAGTTGTAAACTTTCCAAACTTATATAATTTTTTTTTTTATATTTGCAATATTGCAACGCAATCTTATCAATTCACACAACTGTCTACGTCAAAGTAACGTAGACAGTTGTGTGAATATATATGTACTTCGACTAAATGTATGTATATAATTATTTTTTTGAATATTTGCAATATTGCAACGCAATCTTATCAATTCACACAACTGTCTACGTTAAACATTACCAATGGAACCGTTACCGCGGGTAACGTCATAATCTCGGCATACAATTCCAGTCAGTGATTTGTATAGTTTTTTGTGACACAACTAGCGGAGGCAGAAAAAAAGTAATGCTTGTTAGAATGATAAGTACTTGCTATTGCCAGTTTTTATAAGATTTCTTCGTTTGAAATCCACATCCATACTAATAATAGTGAATTCAGCTTTGTCTATGTGTCTGTATGTATGTTGTGTTGCCCAATGTTGGTCTTGCTTTGGTCACGCCTATATTACGCTACTGATCTTAATGAAATACGAGTAGGCTATCATCATTCATCATCATTGAAAATGCGCCTTCCAGAACATCTGAAGAATTTAGCCTACACATGCTGCGATGGCCACAGATGGGATGACGAGGATCTAATGTCAATTTATTAACGATTCCACATATTGGTATTAGTGGAACCGGGGCCGAGAGGGATCAACGTGCTCTTCGAGGTAATACGTAAGAAAAGTGTATTTCTTATTGGCAAATGTCGGGTTTCGAGACCTTTATGGATTTTGTAAAAGGGTTTTTGCAACCAGCAGCCCTGTTCTGTTACTTAGCCGCAAACGTTATTAGTGGATTTCGTTATTTACATCAGAGGTTGCGTCAAAATTACAAATTTTATTCAATTCTCAACTCTATAAGCGCTCGACCTTGACAGCGGCCGTGCAAATATCAACTTTAATAGCGTGATATATATATAGTTAACGGATTCCATTATATAACGTTTGCGCTTAAGTAATAGAATAGGGCTGCTGGTCACCACCAGAACATATTTCCCTACGATTAAGGATTCAATTAATTTTTGATCGATGATATTTCCAAAGAATTTAGCCTAAGCTTGCCATACAGGTTGGCAAGAAAAGATAGCTTAGTATGTATACGTATTATGTGTTACACCTTGAACTTTCTTTCTAAGTCAAAGAATGTCTAGCGGCGTTAAGCCCACCCCTTGTACATATAATGACATAACAGTGCAATTAGGATTTAAATAAATAAAATTAACAATAAAATAATATTGTGAATATTCATCCATGCAGGTAATCAACTTAACTACCAACCTAAAAGTAAAGAAAATCTACAAAGATGCGGGTAGAAATGCAATGATGTGATTGGCGGTTGGTATTATGGCATTATGGTTGGTATTGGTGGCGTTGTTTTGCGGGTCTCACGCCGTGGTGCTGCCTCCTCCCTGGGCTGACGTCAGAAAGAACCCATGTGCCTCTCGACCACGGGGTTGGCTGATGCTGTACTGGCCACCAGATGGAAAATGCTACACTATATATAAGGTAACGTTAAATACTTTTAAAAACCTAAATAAAAAGGTGTCGCTGAATAGCTATGCTGATTCCCTGAGCAAGGAAAGAACCAGCCTATTTGTCACCAGAACAGACAACGTTTTAACGCTTGAACTCTAAGGACAATTAATTATAGATACGAATTTGCACTGATTGTCACTGCGCTTTAGGCTGCAGCTCGCGCTTTTTGTGCTGTTCCCCTGAGGTATAACAAAACCAGTGGCATCCAACACTAAGGTTCAGCCCATGTTCTTTCCAGGGGATTAGCGTCATACCATCGTTGCGGACTATTCAGTCGGTTCCAGAATAGCTGGTACCTCAATTGATACAAAAGCGCGTTTTATGGTTTTATTTAGATAGCCATGACGTGAAAATCTCCCGACTCCAAAGCAGTCTACTTCCTTACCGCATTGACACTTGTTTTCATAGCTGGAACTTTATTATCCAGCAGCGTCCCGAGATTAGAAGAGGATAAAGCGTATAACCAGTAGCCGGATTCCTTTTCGATTAAATAATGAAATAATATTCATGTATCATCGCGACTGTAACCCTTTCGGGGTAGTCAGAAAACAGGTTATTTAAAGAAGTACATTCACATTTAGCAAACTTTACTTTAGCCTATCATGACAAGTGGCAAGCTTGTCGCTGCTTCTAGCGTACCAAACTCGAGAAATATCACAAATAAATTATTGTGTCCTGACCGGGACCCTAACTCGGTACCTCCGCATCTACATCTACGGACTTAACCGCTAGACCACGAAGGCGGTCTAAAATAACTTTATATATCAAAAAGTTCAAGTTTAATTCAAACAAATATCAGAGAGTTACGTAAACTACCGTACAGTACTAGGAAACCCTGAAACCCTAACAAAGAGTTATGTTACTTAAGCGCAAACGTTATTAATGGATTTCATTATTTACGTCAGAGCTTGCGTCATAATTACAAAATATTATTCAATTCTCAATTATTATAAGCGCTCGACCTTGACAGCGGTCGTGCAAATTTATTTATTTTTATTTATTAAAACTTTATTGCACAATATATACAAGGGGCGGACTTAATGTCGCTAGACATTCTCTGACAGCCAACCTTAGGGACATTGTAGAACATTAAAGACGTAAGGTAGGTGCAATTAGAGAAATATGATTACGTAATAAATATGCAATATTATCTAAACTACAATAATAAATACTATAATAAACTAAATACTAATAATACATACACATAACGTTTTATTAATACATTAGGTACATACATTACATAACAATAATACATACACTACATATAATAATATAATAAATAAACTAAATGAGTTGTTATGAGCCATTTAAATAATATGAATATACCATTTTTTTGAAAATGCTTCGGTTGGATGCTTGTCGTATATTTACCGGCAGCTTGTTCCACAGGTTAGCGGCAACAACAGCAAAAGAATCGTTCATGAACCCAGAGTGGTGCGATGGAATAGACAGAACAGAGTTGTTTGAGGAGCGAAGAGACTTATCGTGAAATGAGAAAAGATAGGCAAATTTGTCCTTGAGGTATTTCGGTGTCGCAGGCTCGTTAAGAATAGAAAAAAGTAAGCAGAGGATTCTGAGATTCCTGCGACAGCGAATTGGTAGCCACTTTAACTTCGTTCGATACTCAGAGATGTGATCATATTTGCGAAGGGAAAAGATGAATCGGATACAACAGTTAAGTAACCGATCCATCTTGTTGAGCAACGCCTCTGAGAGATCGACACTACACACATCACCATAGTCGAGAAGAGGAAGTAGAAGGCTTTGAGCGAGGGTAATTTTAGCTTTTAACGGCAGAAAATGTTTAAATTTATTGAGAGCGTGCAGTGAAGAAAATATTTTACGACTCGTGTTGTTAACCTGGGTAGTCCAGGTTAGATCAGAATCTAGATATACACCTAGATTCTTCACTTCGTGACTAAACGGAATTGGCGTGCCGTCAAACCGAAGTGGGTCAATACTATTTAAGTCAACTTTGCTAAGCAATCGAGAGCTCCCAACAATGATCGACTGGCACTTATTCGGGTTGACAGCGACCCCAAAACGTTTTGACCAAGAGTGTATGTTGCAAAGATCTGAGTTTAGCCAAGCTATTGCACTATTCAGTGTGGTGATATCTGTCTGCACATAAAGCTGCAAATCGTCTGCATACAGGTGGTAATTAGAATGGAGAGATAGGGTGATGGCATTAATAAATACGGAGAACAGTAGAGGAGAGAGAATGCCACCTTGTGGGACACCTGTAGTCAGGTCGCACCAATCCGACAACACCTGATCAACTTGAACCCTTTGTTGGCGACCATGAAGGTACGCAGAAAACCAGTTGAGGGCCTTGGGCGAGATCTTAAGACGAGACATTATGGTGATAAGTAAATCAGGATCGACTGTGTTAAAGGCATTTGTGAAATCAATTAGAACAAGTACTGTCACCTTGGTTTCTTCCATGCCACATCGGATATCCTCAGTAAATTTAAGTAATGCTGAGGTTGTGCTATGACCGGGGCGGAATCCAGATTGGAAGGAGTTAAGAAGATTATTTGAGTCAAGAAAATGAGATAACTGTTTGTGAACGACCGACTCAAGGACCTTGGACAGGAAGGGTAAAATAGAAATAGGACGAAAATGGGTGGGAAGTGTTGGTGATGTAATTTTGGGTAGCGGGATAATAAATGCTTTCCGCCATTGGGAAGGAAATTGGCCAGAGGTAAGGGAAAAATTTATTATGTGAGTGATGATGGGTAGGAGAATGTCAACAATTGTAACGATCATAACACGACTAACGGAATCACATCCTGTTGATTTCGAAGTTATTGAATTTATCGTCTTTAAGATCACATCCCCAGATACCTCTGTCAAGACGAACTGCTCAACAATATTAGGTACAGTCATCTTCATAATCTCACCAATGGTATTTAATTTTGTGTTTTTATCTAAGACCGGTGCAGAAGTGAAATGAGCGTTCAGCTGATCAGGCGTAACAGAACCAAGATTGACCTGATCACGACAGCGACCCAACCCAAAGCAAAGCAAATATCAACTTTAATAGCGTGATATATGTAGGTATAGTTAACGGATTCCATTATACTCGTATAACGTTTGAGCTTAAGTAACAGAATAGCGCTACAGGAATCAGTATTTATTGCGGAATGAGTATGATTCGATATATTTATACAACTAAGAAACTAGAATGGAATAAACAGATATTGATATGAAAAAAAAAAAGTAATGTTAGGTACATACAAATAGATAAAAAAGAGAAAAACAAACAGACATAAGTTACATTCGAATCACTTCCTTTGATATTATAAATAAATAAATAAATATTTCCAGACAGGTCACACAGCGCCATCTAATTTCCGTGATAAGCTACGAGGCTTGTGTTACGGAAACTAGATGGTTGATAAACTACATATTATACTTTTTTTTGTAAATATATACATATTATACATATAAACACCCAGACCGAGACAAATTATACAATGTACAACTTGCCCCAGGTGGGAATCGAACCCACGACCTTCCGAGTTCACGGCAACGTTTGTTACCACTAGACCACGGAGGCGGTCAATATATAACTTTAAGTACAAAAATACATGTCGACCGAGGCAAGTCTGTCGTCGTGGACGCGACATATTCTGGCGAGGACCGCCCATTTGCCCCTATTCGTTTTGGCTCGTGGTATGACAAATAGCGAGCGAGATCTTGTCCTTCTTGTAGGGATACGAAACAGTAGCTTTTGCAGAATGACCGGGAAATTAACACTACTGTTACAAATCTTATAGAGGACGCTAGCGCCTGTTGTTAAGCGTCATTAGTTGTAGCTGTAGCTTTGTAACTGATTATTAGTAAGTAATTCAACAGAGAAACTTTCTAAAGTATTTTACCAAAATGTAACACTATTCGCAGACAATGAATATGGACGTTAAAGTACGGGCTCAGTCTCTATAATAATATTATTTAAATAATGACAAAATTAGAATAAAATATTCAATATGAATTTGATCAGCCCCAACGTCACCACGGAAGAATGCAGTATGCATTAACTTACACGTTCGGTTGCGTAACTCGACCTGTGGCCAAGATATGTCACGAAATGGAAAACTCTTGGAAAACGTGATAACTGTCAAGATAAGTGAAACTGCAGCCGGATTCTCGTTCTTTAGCCGCAAAAGTTATTGAACAGACCTGCGCAAAAGCCTGGCTAATATAAAAGATAATTGTGCTGGAGTCCTTCGCGCCATTTTGCGTGGACATGTCAAGTGCAAGTTTTTGTTTTGTAAATTAATTTACTGTGGATATTATTGGTCAAAAGTGGTGTTGTTTTGTTTAATAATGTGCTACAATGTGAATAATTATGGAAAACGATCAATTGTACATTAAATATTGGGCACAAGTTGCAGTTTATTTTTAGCGGTTTTCCCGCGCTGTCAACTCCCATATTTTAGCCGACGTGTTTGAGCTATGGTGCCGCGAGTGACTCAAAGAAAAGCATCAAATTCTGCACCATCTGGAATTTGATGATGACCTCATTAGCTCATTAAAAAGAAATATATATTATGTCAGACTTGGCTGTATGGGCTAGACCCTTTGCCTTCCCTATCATCTCATTCATCATCCATCGGGAGAAGAGAACAAAAAAAAAAGATAATTGTGCTAATAATAAAAAAAAAAACACATAATCAGTTGGTTTAAGAGTTAATGACCTCATATGGAAAACAGGACTCAAACCAAAGCAATCCACGTGTGTGATAGCCATCCACCACGATTAAACCCTAGATTTGGGGCCGTTCATTAATCTTGTGATGATTTTTTTTAGCATTTTTTAACTCCCCCTCTCCCCTTTGGTGATACGTAGTAGGTTTAAGACTAATCCTCCTCCCCCCATCCACGATCACTTGTATTTTTCTAGTACCTACAAAGATTCTTATTTTTTTTAGAATATTAATCAAGAAAATTAAGGACCATTATTAAAATGTCTAGACAGAAAGGTTGCAGATTGTTTTTGACTGGAATAAAAATTATATTGAAAGAATGGTATAATCTTGCAAAAAATATATATTGTACTAGTACAAGAACATATTTATTGTACATTAGGACCAAGGATTACCAAAACTTTGATTAAATTGTCATTTTTTGAAGCCCTTGAGTATAATGAGATCCTTGTATTGAGGTAGGAAACATTTATGATTGAAAAATAGAAAAACTATTAAAGTAGACAATTATTAGGTAAAATAGGTACGTAGGCCTTTCTGTTAATTTTTTTTTGTTCTCTTCTCCCGATGGATGATGAATGAGGTGATAGGGAAGGCAATGGGTCTAGCCCATACAGCCAAGTCTGACGTAATATATCTTTTTTTTTCATGAGTAATGAGGTCATCATCAAATTCCAGATGCTGCAGAATTTGAAACTTTTCTTGGAGTCACTCACGGCACCATAGCTCAAACACGTCGCGGTAAAATATGTGAGTTGACAGCGCCGGAAAACCGCAAAGAATAAACTGCAACTTGTGCCCCATATTTAAAGTCCAATTTATCGTTTTCCATAATTATTCACATTGTAGCACATTATTAAACAAAACAACACCACTTTTAGACCAATAATATCCACAGTAAATTAATTTACAAAACAAAAACTTGCACTTGACATGTCCACGCAAAATGGCGCGAAGAACTCGCCTTTCTGTTAAATAATCTTTGTTCCCTGACATGACAGCTTACTAGGGTTGACAATATTTTTGGCTTAGATAATTAATTATATTTTTCACGGTGTATTTTGTAACACGTTGTATAAAGAGTGGTTTCATTAGGATTACAGTTCGGTGAAGGTCCTTCTTCTACTTATCTTATTTCATTGCAAAATAAATAAGTAAATACAATTACCTAAATTGAATTGAACCATGATTTACAGATTTAGGGCTTCGTCTGTCTTCCTTCAAGTAAGTAAACAATGGTCACGTAAATCACATTACCACGTGCATTCGTCAAGCGATAACCACGTGTCCGTAAACCTTCTAGGTTCATGACCGGCAGTTATGTAACTTGAACCTGCTCTTCAGGTCATTATGACAAAATGTTTACCTACTTTATTTGTAACTTAAGCTTCCTATTTTTCTATCTTTTTTAGAGATAATCTATTTATTTATGAAATTAAATAAATATTTGCATAAAGTACGGTACAAACTGCCTCCGTGGTCTAGCGGTTTAGTCTCTGGATTTAGACGCGGAGGTACCGGGTTCGATTCCTGGTCGGGACGCAAAATTATTTATTAATGTAAATAAATACATTTAATTTATTTGTGATATTTCTCGAGTTTGGTACGCTGCTGGAGACTTTGACGAGCTTGCCACTTGTCATGATTGGCCTATAGTAAAGTTGGCTAAATGTGAATCTACTTATTTCTAAGCGTGGTTTCTGACCACCCCGAAAGGGAAACGGTCGTGATGATACTTTACATTTTACGGTACATTTTAAAATCTGGGTACCTATCTACGAGTACATAGTTTCTCATATTTCACCTAACATTGGTCGTCTAGCGGTTAAGTCCGTGGATTTAGACTCGGAGGTACCGGGTTCGGTTCAAGATACAAGAATTTATTTAATTTATTTGTGATATTTCTCGCGATTGATACGCAAGAGACATTCACGAGCTTGCCACTAGTCATGATAGGCTTATAGTTATCATCATCATCAGCCTGTATCTCTCCACTGCTGGATGTAGGCCTCCCCTAAGGCTCGCCACTTAACGCGATCTTTCGCTACCCTTATCCAACCCCCACCAGCGACCTTCTTTAGGTCATCTGTCCATTTGTCGGGGGGTCGTCCCACTCTGCGTCTTCCCGTACGTGGTCTCCACTCTAGAACCCGTTTGCCCCATCGATCGTCGGTTCTGCGGCAGATGTGTCCGGCCCATTGCCACTTCAGCTTGCTAATTTTAAAAGCTATGTCAGTAACTTTCGTTCTCTGACGAATATCAACGTTTCGAATTCTATCCATCAGAGATACACCAAGCATAGCTCTCTCCATGGCTCTGAGCGACCTTGAATTTATGGACCAGACCCACTGTTAGTGTCCACGTCTCTGTTCCGTACGACATTACCGGGAGGACGCACTGGTTAAAGACCTTAGTCTTTCTAGTCGTAGGCTTATAGTATGGTTGGCTAAATGTGAACCTATTTCTTAAAAAAAAAAGGATGTGGTTTCTGACCAGACGGGTTGGCGAGGGTCTGATGTCATTTAATGACAATTTATTAGAGAATAAACATTTTTTTAAAAATATACTATCACGACATGTGACCTTGGTAAGTGGCCCGCGAGGTCCATGAACTGATTGAATGAAAATTCTGGAGGCACAAAGGCAATTATTTCTGATGATAACGTAGGTTAATAACTTATACAGAGGGAAAATGTTGCCAGCATACTTGGGACTATCCCTAATGGATCGTCTTTTAAATTAATTTTTCATTTTTTTTTATTTTTTTATATATATATTTTTTTAAATTATTGTATTTAGAATTTAATTTAATTTTAATTTTTAATTTAATTTGAAGTTATATAAATTATAGATTTAGTGCAATTGAGACCCCACAATACCGGCCTTCCTAGTGTGGGTCTCCAATAGAAAACATGTACATAGGATTTTATTGGAAATAAACGATTTATTTATATTTATTATTATTTATTTATAGTTATTTTTTTAGTAGGTCTAGATTCTATTAATATTTTTTTTACTATTTAGACGAAGAGGTAACGGGTTCGATTCCTGGTCGGGATTTATTTGTGTTATTTTTCGCTAATACGAGTCTGTTGCTAATGACTACGTGTTGGTGCCTTTTTTTTGGTCTTAAAACAATGGGACCGTTGGGGCCAAGAATTAAGAAGTTTTTTAAAGAACTGTCTAAACGACTGGTTAACGTTGTATGTGACAAGAGGGTTGGCAGTTTTTTCGCGCAGCAAATCAGCATCGCTGTGCAGCGGGGGAATGCGGCAAGTGTTCTTGGCACACTGCCACATGATCAAATCATGGGTGAATATTTTTATATATAGTTTAGTTTTAATTTAACTTAGTTATTAGAGACATGTATTCGAAAGAATTAAGGTACAATTGATTTTAAAAAAAAAATACAACTAAAAACTAAAATGAAGAAAAAACATTTTTTTTTTTTTATAAATAAAAAATTTGCTCCAAATCGCTGCCAATGGGCAAAGTGCTAAGGATACTGGCAGCATTGCCACGTTGAATGGCAATGCTGATCCTTTGGCCCAAATATTGCCCAGCCCTTTTGTCTCCCGAGGTGTTGACGAGCTGTTTTGACAACGCCTTGAAAAAAAAAACTTAGTTTATATATATTTATCAGCTTAATTTTTATTTAAATCTAAAACATAAATATTTCAGAAAGGTCACCCTTGCCCAGAGACGCAGGAGCTGAGCCCAGCACGATGGGGAGGTCGGACCGTGGCGGAATGTAAATGTCCGCCAGGGTCCGCCCAGCTGTCGTCCTCCAGCGCATGCCACAAATTGTTTGGACAAGGACCTTGTGGGGCAGGAGAATACTTCGCACCTGTAGAAGAGAGCTTCAACAAGAGAGGGTAGGTGAGAATGTTTGATGATTTCGTCTCCTTCTTCTTCATCATTTATCCGACATGGTGGGTGTGTACCGTACACCCTTAGACTAATGAAAATAGATACACACCAGTCACACGAATTAATTTGTTTTCATGCAACATCGACGAGCTTGCCACTTGTCATGTATTGTCACTTGGCCTATAGTAAAGTTTGGCTAAATGTGAATCCGCTTCTTTATAAGCGATGTTTCTGACCACCCCAAAAGGGAAACGATCGTGATAATACTTTACTATATATATATTTGTTATTATGTTTATACGTTGTATTGTTTTTTTTTTTTTACGGGTACGACATGTACTCGATTGAACTCGATTGTTTTTACCTATTTATAATTTTAATGTTACGACTAGCCCCTTTATGTACGTAGGAGAGTAAAATAAACTGTACAGTGTATAGACTCATCTCCTTATTGCATTGACGCATATGAATATTTTAAACCAATAGGTGCAAAAATCTAATTTTTAATTTTTTCGACTCATCTCCTTTTTCCTTGACACCACAGATATAAACAGTGGAACACGCTACCGCTGGCTATCACAAGCACCATCTGCCAATGTTTTTAAAAGTCTAGTAACGACATTATTTTTAAATAAACAGGAAATAACCTCATCAAGAAGATAATATAGATACTTTGGCATAATTATATTTGTGTATGTAGTATATAATAAGTTATATATTTAAAGTATATGTAGTTCGTTTTTTATGTAGTATATGTATGTACCAGATTAAGTAAGTATCGTGTATTATATATATTTGCACCCTGCCCTAGGTTTCTCACTTTCCCAAAGGTCAGTTGTTAGAAAATACCTAACTACCATTAAACTCGCCTATGTACACTAATTTTCAGTTTTTGTGTAATAAAGTATTTAAATAAATAAATGTGAATAAAGATATTTTATTCGTAGTAATATACAACCAGTATAAAAGAATTGCAATATAAAAGCTACCTAAATAATAAAATTAAAAATAAACTAAACTATAAATAAAAAATGTCCTCTAGAGACGTCCCGTCCGAGATAGTCCCAAGGAGACTGGCAACATTCTGTATAGCGAGGCTAATACGTTGGCAGAAATAATTGCAAGCCTTACTGTCTCCAGACCTTTCTATCAGCCGCTTTGACAACTCCTTGGCCAAGCGCCTCGCTGACGGTCCCCATGGGCCCATCGTCTCGACCCCAAACGGCGCAAACTCGTAACCGGAACCAAGGTTGGCATATTTGCGCAATTTGAGGTTCTCTGCAGAAAAAGCCGCTCTCCCCGCACCTGACGAGGGCGCCTGGATGTGAGATGGAGCTAATGTGTCTACACACGTCGCATCCCAATAAATAAATAAATGTATTATATATACACAATTGTCATTTAATAATATTGCACCTACTTACCATTGATACTGTCTAAATGTCTCCTATAGGTTCGCATTAAGTCCGCCTTTGTAGATAGTGAATTTAAAAAAAAAACTAATAAAAAATAAATGAAATCTCCAGGGAACGTCAAGGAATCTGCATGAGGCCGCAGCAATGTGCAGACGACACGCTGGTGTTCTGGCCGCCAGATGGTCGCTGCTACTATCGTCTGACTCAAGGACCTTGTTACTCCGGGACCATCATCGATGTGGGAGAGCACGGACTTGCCAATTGCACGGTATTTTTTGTTACAAAGTTCCCAAGCACGCACGCATTTTCAACACAATTAACTAGCTTATTTAGAACTTGGCAGTTTTTAACACCATGGCTCCACTATTCTGGAACCCACAGTATGTGGCTGATCGTGTGGGAGCGAGGGCGTCCCTAAAGTGTGCAGATGCCACATCGTTACACCTTAGGTGAACAGCGCAAGAAGCGAGGACCGCAGGCAAGAGCGCAGAGTCTGGCAAGCGGCGCAAACACGTACCTATTATCAAAGACTACGTGTTTGTGCCGTTTGCTGTAAAAACTCCAGACCTATTAAAGAAAAAATACCTGTTTTTATTTTTGCTCTGGTGACAAGTGGACTGGTTTGTTCATAAAGATTAGCATAGCGCGAAAGAAAAGCAAGGAAATGGGGACAGCGTTTTTTGCGAAGTACACAATTTATATTTAAATTAGATTTTGTAACCTTGCCCTTGCCTGGACCATCGGCTGGCAAAGGCCCTTAGTGTGCGTCCACACTGCGAGCCTAGCGCGGTTGCGACGACGGGCGCGAAGTATCAAACATATGAAACGCGCCTTTGCGTCCATATTGTAGTGACTAAGGCGGAAGCCTAGTGCGACGGGACTAAGCGAGACAGCGCGCGTAGTTTTCAAACGCTCCTATCCGCGCGCTCTGGCCACACTACGGGCCTAGTCGGCGAGCGACCCAATGCGCGGGTGGCGGGGGTAACAAACCAGTTCGGTGTCTGTATTTATTTGTCGTAAAATGGCGGTAAATACTGAATTGTTTAAAGTGCGATTCAATCTAAACCACCTATATGGTTTTAGGTGATATTTTACTCAGTATGTAGTCAAATATTGACACGGGTATTCGAGTGTACTCAAAGACTTTATAGAGTATTTTCTCAATTCTTCATATAAGTTTAAAAAATCACCAGTTATTCTTCTGTTTTTATTTATTTCGTGCACACCATCTCTAGTGCTCAACACCTCCCATTTCAGGATTGGACTGACTAGTAATAATAGCAAATCCTTGTCCATAGTTTGCAATACCTGATATACGTCGAAACGATACAATAGCTCGCGCGTCACTGAGGCCACCGCACGCCCTCGCTCGCCGCGTCCGCCTCAGGCTCCAGTTACCGCGCATTTAGTGTGGACGCACATTTAGACATGAAATAGACCACGGTTTTTCTTTGAGTGTATATTCTAGGACATAACGTTTACTGGCGCTTCCGTTATTTTTGCAATTACACATTTAACCTACTGGCGTTGTAAGTAAGCAGTTTAGCTAATAGGTTAGTTTTAACGTGTAACAGTTAATATTATTAACTTTCTAATTTACGCATGACATAATATTCTATTAAATTCCATACATAATAATTATCATAATGCTAGGTCATGTACATAAGTACCAACATATGATTTCATTGATTGGTCGTTAACAGTGCTAAACACCACATACGTACTTGTAGGGTAAATCTTTAGCTATTGGCCACCTACGGACATGCAACACATCTTTATTTAATAAAGTATAAATAAATAATGTGGGTAATTACTTTGAAGGGGACAAAATAGATATTCATGAATAAATAAACACTTTTTAAAGAAATACCAAATTCGCGATACTTTTTGAGCAGACCGCGTTGACAAAAAACTTCAAGTATGGGGCCACGTGTCGTGCCCCAACGTCATATAGCCTGAGTTCCAAGAAACATATATATTTTTGGTCTTGGGGTCAAATGTCGTGGTCATGATATGCCTATGTCCATAGCAGAGATTCTAATCAAAAATTCTGCCAAATTTCGTTAAACTTAGTTAAGTAATATAGACGAGATAAACATACATAATGCATACAGACAGAAGCATGTTTGATAAAAATCTATGAATACAATTTCCAGTGCTCCCCTACCAGTCCACACTACTGGGCATCTGACCACGGTTGTCACACGCACTACTCTCGAGGTCCTTGTGAAGATGGTCAACTATTCCTGCCGGGAGGAAGGTGCGGCTGTGAGCCACATCTTCCGCACTACCATGAGGAAACTAAGGCTTGTTATGAGCTGGGTAAGTGAATTCCAAGTCTTAGACATATAGATTCAAGGTCTCGTTGCAATCAGAGCAACTCAAAATCCTGAACAAAGTATTCTGGGCGGATGGTGCTGTGTACCGGAAATACATTCGTGGATTTGCTTCACGCAGCACCAACGATATCTCCCGAGCCCCGCGCAGCACCAACAAGACCATGGGGAGATCGACCATGTAGAAGCTATCGATGAACGACCTCCCTATTAGGATGATACAGGATTCAAGGCCTTAAGGATTGGTATGACTGTCAGAGCATCTCAATAAATCCTGAACAAGTAATTCTGGCCGCTCGGTGTTCTGCATTTGCTTCACGCAGCATCAAAATACTCCCGGGCTCTGCGCAGCACCAATGATACTATCGGGCCTCGCGCAGCACCAACAATACGGTTAAGTAATAGTCGTAATAGTCAAGATCATAATTAATCTTTCAGATACCCTGGGACCTTGTCCAAAAGGCCACGTGTTCTCAATAGTAGAAGTCAGCCCGAACAAATCTCGAGCTGAGTGTACCTGCAAGTCCTTCTACGCTCGAGCTTCAGATGGAGCTTGTTATAGACTTTATACTAGAGGACCTTGTGATCATGATGAAATGATATCCAGAGGAGGACGATGTACAAAGGTAATCTAAATATAGAATTATGTTTAAGTTCTTCATTGCCAGTTCGTTGATGTTTAGTGCATAGACATAAAAACGCTATGGGGGACCTTGAGACTTTCAAGGGGTTGGGAATAGCACTTGTTATAGACTTTATACTAGAGGACCTTGTGATCATGATGAAATGATATCCAGAGGAGGACGATGTACAAAGGTAATCTAAATATAGAATTATGTTTAAGTTCTTTATTGCCAGTTCGTTGATGTTTAGTGCATAGACATAAAAAATGCTATGGGGGACCTTGAGACTTTCAAGGGGTTGGGAATAGCATGACTTTGTTAGTATTCAGGATCTCATAGTTTTTTGCTTTCGGTCAATTCGGTCAAATAAAACTAATTAGACACACGATAATGTAATACAACATTTTAGTTGAATTCAAGAGAAATAAGCCTTTACTCAATTGCTTATATAGCCAAAAAGAAAGAATCAGCGATTGCGAGAAATAAAACCACGATTTCTTAAAGAGCTTTAAGAACACAGCACAATATTAAATTTTAAAACTAGGTATATATAGGAAATACGATTAAACACATTGGTGGCGTGTTCGGTGGTCGTCCCTTCAATTCCGTCCCTAGAATTGCAGTGGTCGCACGTGTGTCGGGTCCTGGTCCGCACCCTAAGGGTGGATGGCTGGCACATTATGTCTGTGATCGGGTGCAACTGTGGGGGCCTAGGACCGAGGCCGAATATGTTTAATTTATTGATTTTAAATAGCAGGGATTTTGCATTCTAATTTTGACTGTACCATAGAAGGTATTTATAAATCTGATATAGTCTTGCAGATTACTTACTCAATATATTTTTACTAGGTTTAGTATATATTAAACTTGCTGCTTTGCTAACAACAGGACCGTATATTTTTTAGGTACCATGTTCCAGAGGTCGTCTATATGTGCCATCACGGCGTCGTTGTTACCGTCCGGGGGCGCCAGAGCCGTGTCCCGTGGGAGAGGTTGTGGCGTTTGACTTTGACGCTCGACCTTCTCTGGACGGATTGTCGCATAATGGTGTATGTGTTTGTGGCTCTGGGGCTTGTCAACGACGAGAGGTATGTCTTGGGAACTCTTTTTTCTAATATTTAACTATGCTGTTACACTTAGAATCCTTCTTTCTCGCACAGTCAAATATTTTCAAAGATTTTTCAGGTCTGAGTGCACTTCTAGGTAAAAGGAGATCAGAGTCGTCTCTGAACTATTATCACATTGTAAAGACTTTCAATTTAAGGCATTTCTCATCCTCATGAGGGTCAAATAAATTAACAGGGAATTTTGGCCGCAGGCTGTCGTATTTATTTATTATATGATAAGCCTTAATATAGCTATATTCCCAGATCATTAAAAAAAACAGATTAAAATTGCCTCAGCTAGGTTCCATTAATTTACTTAAGAGTTATGTACCTATAATGAATTTAAACAGATATTAAGAAAAGAAAATAATAATAAACTATAACTAACTTAATCATAAAACATAAAAACTGCAATAAAAATAAAAATACTAAACTAGATATTGGGTAATAACATTGATCCAGTGAATACAAGTATGGAATCTAATTATTGTGCTCGTGCGCGTGAGTGAATATAAGTGTTGGTGTGAAAGTGTAGGTGCGTGTGTGGGGCGTGCTTAGAAGTTGAAGTGAGTGTATTTTATTTATTTATTTATAATAGGGTAGCCAACAGTGCTAACATCACACACTTATTTGTACTTAACACTAAATCAGAAGTTAGATGTTGCACCTATTATAGGCGGCCACCACATTACCACAGTAGCTTTTATTGCCAATAAGAAATAACAAAATTATAAAATTTTCAATAAGTATACATAAACTAAATATTATTCGAAAAACTAATACTGAAACAATTTTTAAAAATATATATATAATAAACATACAAATCCTTTTAGAAATAATAAAAAAAATTACAGATATATATTTTACATCTCTCATTTTCTCTTTTTTCAGGTTGCAGCGTGTTCTTCACGTCGAGGAGCTGCAGCTTTTGATGGTGCATGTCATCTTCTCCACACACAAGGTCCCTGTCCTGACCGCTCCTGGCTAACCAAAGACCACCGCGGTCAGGTCGGCTGTCACTGTCAGAACTCTGCAGACTGTAGCTGATCTCTAAAAATTGTTTACACTTTCAATCCCTCTCGCTAGCATATTTTCAAAGATTTTTTAAGACTGATTATACTTTTCAGAAGAAGACAAATTTCTAAGCATTCCATGGATTCACCATCCATCCAAATCCAATATAACGTATTATTCCGTGATTCCGTCAATGCCGTCTTGGAAGCTCTATCATGTAATCTATCAAATTTTACAAAATAAAAAATAAATAATTGTAGACTAAAAAAAAATTACGGTAATTTGACCACGGTAGCCCATTTCTCCGTTGGTTTTAAAGAGTCTTGGGTGCGTTCGAACGAATACTGCTATTTCATAGATACATGCGGCGGGTTTTAGAAATACTAAGATAGATATGTTAAGCGTATGCCTATATGGTAGGTCATTGGCTGAAATAACCAAAGTCACCAGCAAAAGCCAATCACGCGGCGTATACCAAAATACCAAAAGATTACATATTTGTGCCGTTAATTGTAGTTTTTAAAAGACATCATAACACCAAGTCTTGTCTTCTCCTCTGGTGACAAGAAGGCTGGCTCTTTTTTCGTCCAAAGAATCAGTATTGCAATTCAGCGGGGAAATACCCTATCCGTAGGTAAAGATAAATTTATTTTATCATTTGTAAATATATATATATTTTAAATGTTAATAAACATTAAATATAAACTATAAACAATAATAATATATTATTGTTTATAATAATAAATTATAAACATTCTTGGTATAAAATTATTTGGCAATAAAATATGGCGAAAGAGGTTTAAAGTGGTCGTTCAATGGCAAATTTTACATTACAGGGAATAGCGAAAAAATAATGCTAACAGTGAAAATTTGTAAGGCTTTAAGATGACATAATATTGTAAAGGCTGAATTTTCCCACGAATAAATAAATAAATAAATAAATATATAGGGTTTCAAATAATACTGCCTTTTCTAATAAAAGTCGACTTTGACCACTCACTGGGCCCAGCTGTGAGTAGCCAGAATGACGATTTTTCGCTGGTTGTATGCTCGGGGTCACCCCATATGAGAAAACGTCATCAAAATTTTTTTTTTAAACATTTATCTTTTAAAATGATTATTTTCCTATAGTTTGCCGTTTAAAGTTATATATCCACCATTTTACTCTTATAAGCGACAATATCAGCTGGTGTAATTAATTTATTTATTTTAAGGTTTTAGGTAAAGATACAGCACTTAACATAATATATTAACAGAATGGTAACAATTGCCTTAACAGGTTCACACAAAATAAAATAAAGAGAAACGCACTGCCGATAGACAACCCATAAATATACATATATGTGTATATATATATATATATACACATATATATGCTGACGGATAGCCTAAGCTTAAGGCTGTATATATATATATATATATATATATATAAATATATATACACATATATATGCTGACGGATAGCCTAAGCTTAAGGCTGTATATATATATATATATATATATATAAATAAATATATATATATATATATATACAGCCTTAAGCTTAGGCTATCCGTCAGCAACACGCCTCTCCCCATCCCCAACACATAACTATAGTAGGATACATGAAACATATTTACAATATTAATCCACTATTTGCCTAATCACAAGTTATCCAAAAAGGTGAGTTTATTTTTTAAAATCAACCAGTTCGATTCTCGGCTAGGATAATATATTTTTGTTAAATCTAATGAAGCTGTTATAGAGTTTATAAAAACTAGACCCGAGACTTGGCGCGGTGGTGGCTCGGTTGTAAGAACGCGTTCCTTAAATCCTACAAAGTTCGGTTCAAACCCCCCCGGTATGTACCAATGAGAAATACACATCGATGTATATAGATAAGCCTATTCAATACAAAACGCACTCTTAAAAACGTGCCGCTTGCTTTGTGTACCTACCAACTTTGGAGGGCAATTCTCAAGCAAGGATAATGCCACATGCTTTATTCATCGGAAAATATCACAATGCATACAAAAAGACTAGTTTTACTCGATATAAATATTAATATTAGGCGCTCTCGACGCTTGCTATCTCGCGAATGTGCAGCTACATGACTTCGATTGGTTTTACGGGAACGTTTTTATATCAGTGAGGGCCTATCTATATACATCGATGGAAATACAATTTTCTTACGTATATTTGTCATAGATTTACAACACCACCGTGTCTCGGAGAGCACGTTATGCCGTCGGTCCCGGTTTCACTAATACCAACTTGTGGAATCGTTAATAAATTGTCATAATGTCCTCGCCAAATTCTCCAGATATATGTTCTGGAAGGCCCATCTCCAGCAGTGGAGGTCTAGGATGCTGTGTTCTAGGGGCTGTAATGATGAGACCCGAGACTTAAAGCATTTATCGCTATTCCTTGTAGTTTAGGATATGGCCATAAACACACTCAATAAATTTAACCTGTATGTTAATTTAAGGGAAATAACTATGTCCTATTATAATTTATTGAATAAATAAAATAAAACCATTGAGTTAATATTAATGTCATTTTATTTTGCAATGCACATTAATTTAATTAAACTTAAATTTAAAATGTACAAAAATATAAATTTAATTGGGTACTTATTACTATATTTAAATCTAGTGTCACGTGATGCTTAGTTTAAAGAAAGCATTCATACAAAATTTAGTTAAACAAAAAATGGAAATACATTTGACTTTACGCTTGCATTTCTCTCGCTCGCACAATCCAACATTTTAAAAGATTTTTCGAACCTGTATGTACTTGTGAGAACTCTCTACCTGTCAACTCACAAACATTTAAAAATAACGGCCATTTTAGACAAAATACTTACATACCTATACTAAAATTAAATTGGACAGACTTGGAAAATGTTGGATTGTACGAGTGAGACGGGAATAGAGCGTCAAACACTTTTGAACACCGTTTTTATGAAATGAAATGAAACGCGGAACGAAGAACTCTGACCACCGAACGCAGGTGTGTTCGCGCCTAAGTTTGAATTCCAAAAGGAACGATCATAATAGATAGATAGATAAGTAAATTCTTTATTGCACAGAAAATAAAACATTTCACAGTACATAGGCGAGCTTAATGTCTTGGGGTGATAATTGCAATTTTAAAACGCGTTATCCTAGTAGAATAATTATTCCAGCGCATAAAAGCCGAAATTGTTATGCAATGGCAACAAAGATATTTAATAAGCTTCCAGTTATTATAGGAGCTGCCACTAAAACTGTTTAAATTAAGAGTCAAACAAATGCTGGTTAATAAATGTTTCTGTTCGACAAAAGAATAGCTAGACACTAAGCTCGACAAAGTCATGTGACTAAATAAATATTTGTATGCTAGAAATAGCGAAGCATGTGATATAATTACATAATGATAATTTACATCCCTGTACCTACCATGTTTCTGACAAATAAATTATTTCATTTCATAAAATCAACAGTTTGTATTTTTGTTGCCATTTCCGACATATGGTTTATTTCTATAAATAGAATCACATTTGAGTTTAATCTGAGACCATACAAAGTCCTCAGTAGTATATAACAGTGCAATAAAGTTATTTGGAAAAAAAAATGTTGTTTTCGTGTCAATTATGTCCTTTAGTACTAGAGATGTCATGATATTTTTTGCACACCTAAACTGTATAAAAATTAAGTTTTTTTTTACTTAAATGGTAATCTTGTTAGAATAATTTATATAAACATGCATTAATCCCCAAATCCCTATAGAAACTGCCTCCGTGATCTAGCGGTTAAGTCCGTGGATTTAGACTCGGAAGTACCAGGTTCGATTTTTGGTCGGGACACAATCATATTTATTTAAATAAATAAATTAAATTTAAAAAGTATCATCACGACCGTTTCCCTTTCGGGGTGATAAAGAAGCGGATTCACATTTAGCCAACTTTACTATAGACCAATCATGACAAGTGGCAAGATCATCGATGTCTCTAGCGTACCAAACTCGAGAAATATCACAAATAAATTATATATACATATATTAATTAAATGTATTTATTTACATTAATACATTTCTCGAGTTTGGTACGCTGCAGCCGGAGACATCGACGAGCTTGCCACTTGTCATGATTGGCCTATAGTAAAGTTGGCTAAATGTGAATCCGCTTCTTTATAAGCGTGGTTTCTGACCACCCCGAAAGGGAAACGGTCGTGATGGTACTTTACTTCTTATTTACTTTTTTTAAGCGTAATTAAGTTTCAAAGATTTACTTCTCAATTGTTTCTTGCTTAACTAAAGTTTGTATTAAATATATATGCCTTCTTTTACTAATACTATACTTAGCCTAAGCATATCTATATATAATACAGTCATACAATATAGCAGTCCATAGCTTAAAACATAATCCTAACTCAAATCGTCAATTTTCGTCACTTTTCTTTCAGCTTCGTTTGGGATTTACCTGAAAAAAAAAAAGTTATAAAAAATCTCTTAAGAAGGTTTAACGCTTGTCTTTCTTCCCTTCTTCCCTCTCGCTCGCACAATTAAATATTTTTAAAGTTTTTTTAATTTTAAGTGTACTTTGAAAAATGTTATTTTGTTCCATAGAAAGTTAATAGATTACATTTGTTAAGGTACACTCAGACTGCCTCCGTGGTCTAGCGGTTAAGTCCGTGGATTTAGACTGGGAGGTACCGGGTTCGATTCCTGATCGGGACACAAAACATATTTATAAATGTAAATAAATACATTTAATTAATATTAAATTTGTGATATTTCTCTCCTTTGGTACGCTGGAGACATCGACGAGCTTGCCACTTGTCATGATTGGCCTATAGTAAAGTTGGCTAAATGTGAATCCGCTTATTTATAAGCGTGGTTTCTGACCACCCCGAAAGGGAAACGGTCGTGATGATACTTTACACTTAGACTTGAAAAGAAAAGAATAAAATATTGAATTTTAATTTCTAAAAAGTACATTTGTATAATCCTCCGAAATATTGGATTGATTGAGAAGGGATGCAAATGATAAAAGTGAAATAACATACAAACTTACCAAATAATATCCTGTAGAGTTGATTGAATGGCATTTCTATGCAAACCGTGGTGATGGTAGAAATACCCACTATCACCAACCACTCTGGTAAGTCCAACTGAAAATAAATATAATATTAAAATACAGTTAACCTGGCGCTAAGATCTACAAAGCTGACGTATAAAGAATTAGCTTAAACAAACAAAAAAAAAACTTAGACTAATCGCCAGTTGTACAAAGGCTGGCATGTTTAACGTACCTATGCCTATGCGGCACGTCATTGGCTGAATTAACCGTAGTGACAAGCTAACTACAATTCACGTGGTGTATCAATAAAATAAATGCGGCAATGTCGTCGATGTCTCCAGCGTACCAAACTCGAGAAATATCACAAATAAATTAAATAATAATTTAATGTATTTATTTATATTAATAAATATTTTTGTGTCCCGACCAGGAATCGAACCCGGTACCTCCGAGTCTAAATCCACGGACTTAACCGTTAGACCACAGAAGCAGTTCAGGCCACTAAAATAAAGGTTAATAATAAATATAAACTTAAAAATAATACAAAGATATATGACAAAAGGGTCTATGGTTCTGAAAATGACCTTGTCATAGACAAAACAAAGTCTATAATAACCCCACAAAACGTGTCCGACTTTTTATTGTCTAGGAACGATAATACTTAACCTTCTGGATTATTTTCCAATGCTACTGAAAATGTAATATTGTAAACCTGACAAATAATTTATTTAACAATAAGACATGTTGTAATAAAACTATATTTATTCAAAGTAGATACCTACAAAAATATTAAAATAAAATAGATTAGAAAACTAATTATAAATAAAACTAAACTAAAAATACCTATGAAATTTATTTATTTATTTATAAGTTCTCCAACAAAATCAACAATATTTAAATTTTTTAGTACATGCATACATAATTAACAGAGTAAATGTGATTTGAATTAAAGGAGAAGACGGCCTGCTCATAATTACCATTGAGTATAAATTTAAAACTAGGCATGCAATAGATATTATACATTACATAAGCAAATTATTTACCTACCTAACAGTTAAATCTATTAAATTAAATTATAATTAATAAAACTAATACCTACCTAATTACCTACATAAATGTTACAAATATTATAATAAAGAAAAAAAAATCAGTTTTAAGAAAATTTTACAAACAAAAATTACAATCAAAAAGCTAAAATTTACAAAAACTACTGATTTTGTCTGTTTTTAATGCCTTTTTAAATTCAAAATGCGTCAAAATCGTGAAAATTGTGCAAGTAATTATACTGTCGTTTCATCCGGTTAATGGGCGAAAAGTATCCAAAATTAGTCTTTGAAAAGGTAGTCACGAAAGGAGTGTATGTCGAGACTCTCGGTCTTATTGGGCTGGAGTGAAATGAGGACTCCTGTAAGTCAGGAGAATCCAATGCACCTGTAATTATTTTGTAGAAAAACATGCCATCTAAGTCTGAGTCATCTAAAACTATTCTACAAAATAAACTAAGGGCTTACCACCAGGGAGGGTACCTATAACGCTCGCCGCATTTCCTCGTCGAATTATAATAGAAATATTCTCTCTGTTTTAAAAAATATATCATCATTCATCATTACAGCCCCTAGAACACAGCGTCCTAGACTTCCACTGCTGGAGATGGGCCTTCCAGAACATATTACTGGAGAATTTGGCCTACACTCGCCAGACGGCTTATTATATATTAATATTTTAAAAATAAAGCAATATTTTAATAATAATTATTATTAATACATACCAATGTATAAGGTGAATAATACCCGGAGTTTCTCTGAACTCCGACATTGTAGAAAAAGATAGGAAACTGGGTGAGATAGACACCATAGGATATCTTGTTAAAGAGTTTAAATGCTCGGCAATTGATAAACTTGCTGCCCATGCCTGTAACAAAAATATCATTGTTAACAACACAGAAGAAGAATTAGGTAAAGAATCATGAAAATTATTTTGAAAACACTTAAACAATAATGAAGTGTACAAAGCGCTGGGAGATTCTCACGTCATTCAATTGAATTCGTCTATTTTTTCAGGCATAGGACAAAAAGATATGTATTCTGCACTTTTACCCGTCAATTTTTACAATATTGATATAAAACGATATAATTTTATAGTACATATTGGTGAATCTGGAGCAGTACATGATAACCATCATTTGGAAAGAGAAAAAAAATAACAAAATTATAAATACAGAATAACGCTTAACATTATAGCTGCTGTATATAGGCATTGTCATACTATAAGCTAAGACAGACACAATTATAAGAATATAAATGTCAATGTCAGTTAAGATAATAGCTGCTGTATATAGGCATTGTCATACTATAAGCTAAGACAGACACAATTATAAGAATATAAATGTCAATGTCAGTTAAGATAATAGCTGCTGTATATAGGCATTGTCATACTATAAGCTAAGACAGACACAATTATAAAAATATAAATGTCAATGTCAGTTAAGATAATAGCTGCTGTAGATAGGCATTGTCATACTATAAGCTAAGACAGACACAATTATAAGAATTTAAATGTCAATGTCAGTTAAGATAATAGCTGCTGTATATAGGCATTGTCATACTATAAGCTAAGACAGACACAATTATAAGAATATAAATGTCAATGTCAGTTAAGATAATAGCTGCTGTATATAGGCATTGTCATACTATAAGCTAAGACAGACACAATTATAAGAATATAAATGTCAATGTCAGTTAAGATAATAGCTGCTGTATATAGGCATTGTCATACTATAAGCTAAGACAGACACAATTATAAGAATATAAATGTCAATGTCAGTTAAGATAATAGCTGCTGTATATAGGCATTGTCATACTATAAGCTAAGACAGACACAATTATAAGAATATAAATGTCAATGTCAGTTAAGATAATAGCTGCTGTATATAGGCATTGTCATACTATAAGCTAAGACAGACACAATTATAAGAATATAAATGTCAATGTCAGTTAAGATAATAGCTGCTGTAGATAGGTATTGTCACACTATAAGCTAAGACAGACACAATTATAAGAATATAAATGTCAATGTCAGTTAAGATAATAGCTGCTGTATATAGGCATTGTCATACTATAAGCTAAGACAGACACAATTATAAGAATATAAATGTCAATGTCAGTTAAGATAATAGCTGCTGTAGATAGGTATTGTCACACTATAAGCTAAGACAGACACAATTATAAGAATATAAATGTCAATGTCAGTTAAGATAATAGCTGCTGTATATAGGCATTGTCATACTATAAGCTAAGACAGACACAATTATAAGAATATAAATGTCAATGTCAGTTAAGATAATAGCTGCTGTATATAGGCATTGTCATACTATAAGCTAAGACAGACACAATTTTAAAAATAAAAATATAAATGTAAATGTCAGTAAGTCATGACTCCCTAAATTAATGGCGGGAGATCTGATGGTATGACGCTGATTCCCTAGAAGCAGGGACGGGTGTTAGTGTGGGATGCCACTTTCGCTTTGACAAACCTCAGACGAACAGCGCAAAAAGCAGGAGTCGCTGCCCAAAGCGCAGAGTCTGGCATGCGGCGCAAATACGATAATCAAAGACTACGTGCTGTGCTGTTTCCTGTAAAGACTCTAGACCCGTAGAGTTCAAGCAGATTTTTTTTTAAATACTTTTTTATTTTATACATTTTAGTTAGTTTTAGACTGTTATAGATAGGTAGGTGTAATAGGACTTACATTGAAATTTTTAATAATAATGGTTGCTTACCATTTTTAAATCCTTATAGATCCTAAATTCAAATATTTTATTAATAAAAAAAGCCTAATACAAAATAGTACTAGTTACAGAAATATTTATTTATTTAAACACTTTATTGCACTTAAAACTTAGTACATAGGCGAGCTATAACGCCATAAGGCATTCTTCACCAGCTAACCTTGGGGATCATGTAAGGTGATGGGCAAGATAAAGAATAAGCTTATATTAGTAAATAAACATATACACAATATAAAAAAAACAACACACAAACAAACTATATAATACATTCATACATAAACATACACTATAAATAAATAGATATATATATAATTAAAAATCAAACAACTAATTCGAGAGACATACATTTATTTATAAACTTTATTGCACAAAGTACAAAGGCGGACTTAATGCCCGAAGACATTCTCTGACAGCCAAAGCTTGGGGACAAATTTGATCAAATGTAGGTGCAATCATAAAGATAATAAGAGAAATAAATAACTATTTAAATTAACAGCAATTTAATATATTCTTACTTACAATATATATGGAATAAATATTATAATATCGATACACTAAATACTATCGATACATTCTGTTTCTCAAGAAATAATGTGGTTAGAAGGTTTTTAAATACGTTAACGGACGGTGAGTCCCTTATAGCCAGGGGTAGCTTGTTCCAATGACGAGCGGCAGCAACAGTGAAGAAATCTGAATATCTGCTAGAGGAATGCGAAGGAATCTTTAGCTGATTGTTGTGAGAGGAGCGAAGAGCACAGTTGTGCGTAATAGAGAGAAATTCAAAGCGGGATTTAAGGTACGAAGGTGTTTTTAAGGGTGATTGAGAAGGTTATAAAGTAAAGAGAGAAGATGGACCGGCGAAAGCGGATATCGAGCTATTTTAACTGAAAGCGAAATTGGGAGACATGATCATACTTACGCAAGCCGAAGACGTAGCGAATGCATAAATAATACAACACTACTTTTAAATAAAGATGAAGTAATGTAGGGGGCAGGCTGGTGTTTTAACTAATAATGTGCCCTGGGCTCCAAAACATGTGACGCGATATGGAGACCCAGTTTTTTTTCTTCGTCTGTTTTAATTTTACATGCTCAAAAGCTTGTGCAAGAGGGAGAGGAGAAGGTATGGGAAAAAGGAGAAGGATTTATATAATAATACTATAATACATACATACACATATACATATATTAGAGTAGTCCGCTCCTAGGATACTCGTTTCTAAACTAAACTATTGTACTACCTTTAGAAAATCTTCCGTAGTGAGATAGGATTGTAACTTTAATCACTTATAAAATATATGTTTGTATGCATAAATAGTCACTCTAAATGTACTGCCTCCGTGGTCTAGCGGTTAAGTCCGTGGACTTAGACTCGGAGGTACCGGGTTCGATTCCTGGTCGGGACACATAATATTTATTATTGTAAATAAATACATTTAATTAATATTTAATTATTTGTGATATTTCTCGAGTTTGGTACGCTGGAGACATCGACGAACTTGCCACTTGTCATGATTGGCCCATAGTAAAGTTGGCTAAATGTGAATCCGCTTATTTATAAGCGTGGTTTCTGACCACCCTGAAAGGGAAACGGTCGTGATGATACTTTAAATGTAAAATTATAAGAGAAACTTTAACATAATTTTTATTTTTCACAATATGGCGTCTGGTTGTCGCTTTAATGAAATTTGATTAATGTCATATCTTCAGTGACACTCGCGTCATGAAGACGAATCGATTAACGTAAAAATCATCAAAATTGGCCAACATGTTTGGTCTCCAGTGTACCAAAAAGGAACACACATACATACATACATAGGCTGATAGACACATAACCCTTCTCGTCGCGAAGTCGGCTAAATATCATCACCCTTAGTCTAATTGTATACTAAGACAAGATGACTGGTTCTTTCCCCACTCAGAGAATCAGTATAACGATTCAGCTAGGAAATGAGGCCAGCGTACTTACCACCAAACCGCGCGGACACGATTTATATATACAATCGATATATATAAAAATAAATATTTCCAGACAGGTCACACAGCGCCATCTAGTTACCGTGGTAAGCTACGAGCCTTGTGTTACGGAAACTAGATGGTCGGAAATTATACAATGTACAACTTGCCCCCGGTGGGAATCGAACCGACGACCTCCCGAGTTCACGGCAACGTTTGTTACCACTAGACCACGGAGGCGGTCAATATATACGTAGTAATACAATGAATATAAAATAAATATACGAAACCCACAACCTTTTTGTTTGGGAAAATGTTTTTTCCTTTTATTTTATTTTTTTCTTCAATTTTCCAATTTTAATTATAGTTATTTTGCTATTCGGGACGGAGACACATCCAGCAAATCAAAAACCATGAAAATCTGTCCAGCCGTTCTCGAGTTATAATTGTTCTAACAAACCCGACTTTGTTTTATATATTAAAAATAGTTATTATGCAGTCTACTATGTCAGAAACCTTCGCCGATGTTCACACAACATATTCCCAAAGTTCCAGTTTTGAAATGCATAGGGAACATACACGTTTTGTGATTACTTAATGGTTTTTATTTAACTTAGTAAGTATGTGGGACGCCACGTTCATCGACACCCTCGCCGCGTCGCATCTCAGGGGGACAGCGCATAAAGCGGGAGCCGCGGCGAAAAATGCGGAGTCCAGCAAGCGGCGCAAGTATGTAAGTATATTAAAAGATTACATATTTGTGCCGTTTGCTGTAGAAACTCTGGGCCCATGGAGTCCAAGCGCAAAATGATTTAAAAAGACATAACACCGCGTCTGGTCGTCTCCTCCGGTGACAAGAGGGCTGGCTCTTTCTTCGCCCAGAGAATCAGTATTGCAATTCAGAGGGGAAATGCAGCCAGCGCTCTTGCCACCATTCCACGCGGACGGCACTTATATCCCTATCCTTAATATTAATATTAATTTATATGTTGTAAATATTTTTTTCGAATAAATGTATACACTTAGTTTTTATTATTAATAATTAATATGAATATGTAGCTAAATGTATGTACTTACTGGCATGGTTATTGCTCATGGCCCAGTGCGCTGCAGCAAGTGCAAGTCCCCACATGATGGGAGAGAAAGCTGCAAACACCGCGGCTGGGAGGTGCTCGAAGTGGTAGGTCCGCACCCCCATGGTCCAGGGGTACACGATTGTGAACACCATCAGACCGATTGATGATGTCCATAGCAACAGGGTTTGGAACTGAAAAGCCATCATCATTTATATCCAAGAACATAGTGTCCAAGACCTCCACTACTCAAGTATCTTGTTGTCTCTTACATTCTTTATTGATTTCACATTTGGTAAAAGAAGACAACATGATCTCATGCTTGACATTGATCTATGATTTGTGACACGTCATTATTTCAAATCAAAATAAATTATTTCCGTTAATACATAACACTTGGATATTGTCAATACATATAAGCTAAGAAATAAAAAAACAAATAAAAATATTACCATTGACCATGGCTGGACCGAACCCCACATCAATACAATAATTATAACTAAAACATTGTTGCCATAAACGAGGAATTTGTTTTTACTTACAGCTAGATACTTAATATTAAATTCGTGGCTGTAAAAAGGCCATGTCAGCTTACAATCTAATAATAATTATGTCCATAAATATAAATTCGTGGCTGTAAAAAGGCCGTGTCAGCTTACAATCTAATAATAATTATGTCCATAAATATAAATTCGTGGCTGTAAAAAGGCCATGTCAGTTTACAATCTAATAATAATTATGTCCATAAATATAAATTCGTGGTTGTAAAAAGGCCGTGTCAGTTTACAATTTAATAATAATTATGTCCATAAATATAAATTCGTGGCTGTAAAAAGGCCGTGTCAGCTTACAATCTAAAAATATTGATATTTATGTCCATAAATATTAATTCGTGGCTGTAAAAGCCGTGTCAGCTTACAACTATACAAGTATAATAAATTGTCAAATAAATTGATATTACTTATTTATTATTATTTAAATTACTTTAAGTGACATGAATAGGACTAAGCAGCACAGGAATGACCTGTTAATGTTTAATTTGATTGAGTAAGAATCTGTAAGGAATAACTCAGCTAATATAAGATTTACAAAATCAAACAAAAACTAGAATTACAGAACAATCATTTTGTTACTTTGTTTATATGTTTAATATAATAAGCTGTGATTTAAAATAAATAAAAAATTAAAATATCTTACAACTTCTCATTGACTATTTTTAGTTTAGTGGCAAGCTCGTCGATGTGTCTAGCGTACCAAACTTGAGAAATATCATAAATAAATAAATATAATATTGTGTCCCGACCGGGAATCGAACCCGTATAAATCCACGAACTCAACCGCTACACCACGAAGGCAGTATTTAATTAAAAAATACGTTGGTTCCAATAACTACTCTTAAATAAATTAATTATATAAAAAGAAAATATTTTATGAAGCAAAAAATATAATTTTTAAATTTAAATTGTTTAAATAGACATCTGTCGAAATATTTGATTTAAAAAAAAAAAAAAAAAAAAACTCGCCTAAAATATGAAACCATTTTTTTATATTATTATTCGAGTATACCTTGTAACAACCATAATGAGCCTCAACTGGGTCAACCAATGCGCGGGCCCTGGCCCTTATTGTTGACTCAACCATACACCACCCAGCAGTATTAACACTTGAAATAAAATTACGGACATTTAATAAATATTTCCACTTTCACCTAGTCACAATGACTATGCACAAAAGTATTCAAAACGGATTTTTTTTAGCAAAAATGTATTTAGTATGGTGACTCAAATTTACAATAATGTTCCCAAATCCACCCGTGAAGTCGAGAACATGAGAGTCTTTAAGTCAACGCTTCATGGCTTTCTATCTGAGAAATGCTATTACAGCGTAGCAGATTATCTTTCCGAAACTTGAGAGGAATAGTTAGCATGCCCTCACCCATCACCAACATTGTAAAATTTATTTTCAAATGTTGTTTATATAAATATTGTATGTCCAATTGACGGGACATAGCGACCACCATAAATAATGTACTATCATATTCAAAAACCTATGATCCACTATGAAATACTTTTGATTTGATTTAATTTTGGACAGAGAAAAATAGCGAATTCATTTATAACTATTTTACTAAAACAAATCTATGATAATATATATGTATCTTAAATATCCGTAATTTTATTCCCTAAAAAGTTAGAAATGTTGTTTAAAAATACTGTATTGTTCGAGTGAGAGGAATACAAAGCATTAAACGCTTTTAAGTAATATATTCGGTTCGAAGGACCATGATGGGGTCAAGGCCCGTTGTAGGATAACTCGGGGTACCTTGGCTGGTGTAGTATGTGGAAAATGGACTGTATATTTGGTTTAATGCGTTTATTTCTGAAGATGCTGAAAGCCCGACAATGACTCGACCCGACAGTTCAAAAACCACACTTATACTTAAATCTATTAGCCGACCGCGGAAAGGCTCCTCTCCGTGGTCGGTTAACTGATGTTAGGACATAGGGTCTTAACAATAATTAAACAACAAACACAGTTATTATCATTCACAATATTTTATAAAACATCCACAAACAATATCTCTCTCAGTTTTATTCTGTTCTACTATTTTTTTCTGTAATCCATGTGCTTTATAGTTATTAAAAAAAATCTACCGTTTTTTCTGTAATTGCGCAGTTGTCTTAAGTTTTTGTCTCACCTCAATATACCTATATATTACTAAAATTAAATTTACCTCAGAAAGTATGAATTTGCTTGTATTGGATCGGAGGAAGAAAGCCATAGCGACCCCCATGAGATATATCGTCGCCCGATGTGTTGGCAGAATGTAACAATACTTCGCAGCATCGAGAAGTTTCTGTACACTGAAAAATTTAATTAAAATACTAAATACCGCAGAAGCAGCAGAAAAAACAACAGAACTAAAAACAAAATGAAATACTGGTAATGCCGCAAAAGAAATCTAAAGCATCATTCTATTGTAGAAATATATTTGTAATAGCTATCACAATATATAATCATCTACCGGACAATCTTAAAGAGCTGACATTGACTAAATAAAAAAAAAAATATAATTCATATTTAATCCAAAAAATCATATTATGATGTTAAAGATTTTTTGGGAGATATGATGAAAAAATAGTTCTATAGAAATTTAAAACCATATACTTGCATTTATAGGGCAGTCATGGAGAACGTTGTCTACTAAATGGATTTAAGAAGACCATTGTCATGTGAATGAATATTTTTATTTTGAGTTTAAGTTCAAGAGTCTTCAATTATTTATCACCCAGATTTGCTATTTGTTCAGGCATTATGACAATGACAACATTAATGATAATTATAATTTAAATTTTATTTATTATAGAGCGAGAGAGAGTAAGGGGTGGTAACACGAAGTAGAATTCGTTCATTTAACTGCCAGCAGGTACACTATCAGTGTTCACTAAATGTAGATGCATTTCCAATCACATAGAAGTGATACGATCGTGAAACAAGGCTATGAAGTAGATAATATCTTTATAAGATCAACATTACAGTCTAACAAAGGGTTTAGATAAGTGGAAAAGGAAGAGGTTACTTACGTAATGCCATAATACACGAACATGCTGATATCATGCCAGTAAATGGCGACGTATCTTAGCAAAGTGGAGATAGCTGCGACGGTGATAGCTATCGTCCAGCCAAGCTTCTTATACCTCCATAAAATTAACATAAGGGGCAAAGTCGCGATGTACAGCTGCATGTCCATGCCTATCTGATGCGTGTGGGTGAGGCACTGGAAATGTAAAATTTTATATATTTAAAACTTTATTGCACTTTAAACAAGGGGTGGACTTAATGCCGAAAGACATTATCTGACAGCGTTAGAGACAATGTGGAGTATTTTATTTGAAAGTGGGTGCAATGGGATGTATCACTAACTTTTTATCACGATAGATGGCGCATGATAGATGGTACCTAACATAACTGTCAGTTGCATAAAAAACTTGCATTTTTCTTAGTAAATTTATTATTTTCTGGATGTTATGCCGAAGTGAGCTTTGAAGTGTACAAATCGAGATTTCTAAGCGAAATCAAAGTAATGGTGATCTCAAAATATCCATTCAATTAATATTTTTTTTTTTCTTTTTAAAGACGGTGTGCGCTTTCTTAATTCGTCTTTTAAGGTAGGTAACGTTAATTTAAAATACATTATATTGTTATAAAATATAAAACTATAAAAACTTTAAAAAAATGATGCGATATAGGCGAAAAATAAGGTACCATTGCCGCTAGCGACATCTACAAAACACTTTGCCTAACACACCCCATTAAATAATTATTATAATATTTAAATACATATGAAATTACTAAAATACATAAGCGTACTAATAACTATAATATATTAAATAGTGAAAAGAAATACAAGGAACCGAGCTATGAGAGGAGCAGACAGTCTTGTCATCTAGAGAGATAGGCAAATTTGTCCTTGAGGTTTTCGGTGTCGCAGGCTGGTTGAGAATAGTAAGCAACGGAGATTTCTGCGACCACAAATAGGTAGCCAACTTTAACATTGTTCGAAACTCAAGAGATGTGATACATTTTTACATTTTACGAAGGCCCCGCTCTTTTTATCCAATTTACATATTTTTGTTTATACATATTTAGGAAAGGAATTTAATAGAATTTATTGAAACTGTAATTTGAGAGTAATTATAAAAACAATACAATAGTAATTAGACACAAATAATTGTGTCAGTGTTGTGTGGAATAATAAATAGATAGATAAATATAGTATATTTAAATCCGTACATATACCTTTTATAATAAATAAATATTTTTTATTTTATTTTATTATATACAAGATTACAAACAATTGTACAGAGAGAGAATACACAATAAATTGGTTTTACAAACAATGTTAATATCTGCACAACCAGCTTCAGTAATCCAAATGTTAAAAGAAGTAAATGTAACCCATGAGTTGTTTTAAAACCATAATAATATTAAAAAAATAAATAAAAAAAATAAATATTATATTATAGATAAACTGTCTCCGTGGTCTAGCGGTTAAGTTAGATTTAATTAATATTTAATTTATTTGTGATATTTCACGAGTTTGGTACGCTGGAGACATCGACGAGCTTGCCACTTGTCATGATTGGCCTATAGTAAAGTAATCTAAATGTGAATCCGCTTATTTATAAGCGTGGTTTCTGACCACCACGAAAGGGAAACGGTCGTGATGATACTTTTTATAGATAAATAAATATAGAGAAATTTTTGCAACCAATTTTTGTGTCTTTTAGGAACCAATCCATAGATACATCTACATATATCTAAGTCTATGTATAGATGTAATTTAACAAACAATACTGTGCATTTACTCCAATTTCTTTATTAACTGTGTCAGTAGACAGTGTGAATGTTTTGTTATATAATGTCATGTGGGAACTAGGAATTATGCCATAACGTTTTTATTGAACGATTGCCTTGACTGTCTTACATTGTAAATCTGTTTCTAACTTATTAATTTATTTACCCATCTATTTATTATAAACTTTCTTGCACAAAGTACAAAGGCGGACCTCATGCTGCTGGACATTCTATACTGGTCAAACCTTTGCAGACAAGATCTATCCTAATATGCTATTTTTATTTTTTTTATTCTATTCTCCCGATGGATGATGAATGAGATGATAGGGAAGGCAAAGGGTCTAGCCCATACAGCCAAGTCTGACATAATATATATTTCTTTTTAATGAATTAATGAGGTCATCATCAAAACATTTTGGCATTTGCTTCTAGTGTTGCAAAGGAATAAATATTATTGTCCATTGATGTAGTATACATTTTAGGGCATAAAATGAGTTAATACAGAGCTACCTGAGATTTCATGACATAGGTTCTCATATTTGACCGCCTCCGTGGTCTAGTGGTAATAAACGTTGCCGTGAACTCGGGAGGTCGTGGGTTCAATTCCCACCGGGGGCAAGTTGTACATTGTATAATTTGTCTCGGTCTGGGTGTTTATATGTATAATATGTATATATTTACAAAAAAAAAAAAGTATAATATGTAGTTTATCAACCATCTAGTTTCCGTAACACAAGCCTCGTAGCTTACCACGGAAACTAGATGGCGCTGTGTGACCTGTCTGGAAATATTTATTATTATTATTTATTATTATAAAAAAAAAAAAAATTAAATATTACCGTCCTTTGGAACTAATGGAATTGACCAAATCAGTTGTTTGATTTTGTAAGTGGCAACATTTTTCGTAGTAGTTGCTACTAATTTATGGAACGATCTTCCTGTCATCATACGGCAAGCAACTACCAGGTCATCTATTAAAAAACTGGTGTATTCACACTTCTTAAATAGCTCCTGACAGCGTTAGAAAGTAGTATATATAAATAAATAAATAATAATAAATATTTACAGACAGGTCACACAGCGCCATCTAGTTTCCATGGTAAGCTACGAGGCTTGTGTTACGGAAACTAGATGGTTGATAAACTACATATTATACTTTTTTTTTTGTAAATATATACATATTATACATATAAACACCCAGACCGAGACAAATTATACAATGTACAACTTGCCCACGGTGGGAATCGAACCCACGACCTCCCGAGTTCACGGCAACGTTTGTTACCACTAGACCACGGAGGCGGTCATATGTATGTTTATGTATAATAATGTGTATTATAAGTATTTAGTATATTAATATTATGATATATATGATGTAAGTATATATTAATCCTATTAAATTAACTTTTATAATTATAGTATTATTATTATTTCTATGTTTGCACCTATAATTGTTCAAATTTGTCCCTAAGGTTTGGCTGTCAGAGAATGTCTTCGGACATTAAGTCCGCCTTTGTACTTTGTGCAATAAAGTTTTTTAAATAAAAATAAATATTTTTTTTTTACTTACCGACCGAAATCGCTAAGATAGCGATCTGTCGAGACTACTGCCCCTGGTCCCAAATATAAATTAAAGTTAATGAAATAAACACATCCATCAAGAAAGCCAGTATTCTTAAATAATCTGTATTAATAGTTTTACTCACCATGTTTTCCATTCCAAAGAAGTTGTGTATAAATAGGAAGCTCTTCCACATGTTCTTCTCGCAGACCCTGCTGTGCTCCTGCACCACCAAGTTCCACTGGGGACCGTTATTGATATCAGGAAGAATAAATGTGCAGAATAACATCAGGCTTAGAAAGACTGGAAATAATCTGAAAAAGAGAATAACTTGCAATCATGACATAGAAATATAGTAGTAAGGTAACACCACGAAGCCAGATTCACATTTAGCCAACTTTATTTATTTTTAGGAAAATTTACAGCCTCTACAATAATACAATAGAAATATAGTAACTTAAAGCCTTACAAATTTTCACTGATAGCATTGAGTTAGTAGTAAACACAGCAGACAAAACTGTTAAAATAATACAATTCAAATACAAAGCCACCACCAATACAATTAAAAGAAATATGGTTGTATAATTCCTGAAGACGCAAAGACACAAAACCAACGAAACACAATCAGTAGTGAAGTAGACCTATCCAAACCTGATGTTAAATATAGTAAACTGACACATAAAGCAAACAGTGTAATTTGCTTGTCAAACCTACTCAAGATGCTCATCACAGTACTGGGCAGTCATCAATTGTCTAAGAATCAACGGAGAGGTATCAAACAGGTCAACATCATGTACGCGTTCCACTAAGTGGTTAAAACTTTACTACAAGTATAGGCCCATCATGACAAGTGACAAGCTGGTCGATGTCTCTATGATACATTTTAATTATGTTATGAGCCATATTAATTCGCACATCTAGTCACTTGTGTTATGAAATATGTATTGTTTAGACGTATAATCTGTTATCTACAATTTCATAAAAATAAATAAATAATAATAATAACAAACTCAAGAAATATCACAAATAAATGATCGCCTCCGTGGTCTAGTGGTAACAAACGTTGCCGTGAACTCGGGAGGTCGTGGGTTCGATTCCCACCGGGGGCAAGTTGTACATTGTATAATTTGTCTCAGTCTGGGTGTTTATATGTATATATTTCCAAAAAAAAAGTAATATATGTAGTTTATCAACCATCTAGTTTCCGTAACACAAGCCTCGTAGCTTACCACGGAAACTAGATGGCGCTGTGTGACCTGTCTGGAAATATTTATTTAATTTTATTTATTTATTAAAATTAAATAAACCCGATTTTCGTGTCGAAATAAACAGAAAACGTCACACACTGGTTTAGACTCTAAAGAAGACATGCTCCTAATTTGAACAAAACCCTATAATTAAACAATAAAGGATTGGGAAGATTCAAGAAAACATTTTTAACTGAAATTGAGAGGCAATTGGTAGATCATGACGCGTGCGTCAGACCAAAAGGTTGCATTTTATCTAGCTGAAATTATTTCAGTTCATACCTTTAACGAATACTAGAAAAGTGCTGGTCAAGAGTGGCTCATGCTTTATGTGCTGATGTCCCCAAGACTACACAATTTAATTGTGAACTATGTTCTTGAAATATATGTTTGTCATTATGTCCTTACCTTGTCTGTCATTTTGTCCGTACTGTGATACTGATATTCAATGAACCTAAGATAAGTGTAAATAATTGGGAATGGTAATAATTACGTTAAAGAAATTAATTAAAATTAAAATTACAAGCAGAGAACCTCAAACGGCGGAAATACACTTATCTTATTGGGATGTGTTTTTGCGCCGTTTGGAGTTGAAACTCTCGGGCTTTGGGGCCAAATGCACATGAAATTTTCAAGGCGTTTGTCAAAACAGCTCGTTAATACCTCGGGAGACAAGAGGGCAATATTTCGGCCAAAGGATCAGTATTGCCATTCAACGTGGCAATGCTACCAGTATCCTTGGCACTTTGCCCATTTTTAAATTATAATAATTTTATTTTATTTTTTCTTTATTTTAGTTTTTAGTTGTATTTTTATTTATTAAGTAGGTTTATTTTTGTTAATAGTAATTTATGTTTTAAAATGTAAGTTTTTAGTTTAATTAATCATTTAGTTTTTTTTTTAATCATTGTACCTTACTTAATTCGATGAAAGAAATACGATTCAAAATCAAAACACCCTGTCATTTAGAACGTACATTCCCTATATTTTGTGTGCAATAAATAATTTTATTATTATTAACAAGTAAGTAAATTAGTTTTATTTGTATTTAATTCCCCTTTGTATTTCAATTTCAATTGATTTATTAACCATAAGATACATTAAGTACACTCGGTTTTGTCACTTATACATATTATTGTATACCAATCATGGCAGGATAGCAGAAGTATGTCATTAATAGCAAAGAACAGCCATCAAATCAAATCAAATCAAATCAAATCAAATCATTTATTCATCCTTAAGTATAGGTACATACATATTACAATAGGTATTCAGTAGTTAGCTCGTTCAGCTATACTTTACCCTTAAGGGCATACAGATATATTTTTTATTTAATTCGTCATTTACCACTTAACACTACAAACAATCAATACCTACTACTACTACCTATAGATGCTGTTGTACAAGGGCGTTGTCACTTATAATCTAGAAAATAAACTATATTAAAATTATATAATAATATAATAATTATTATTTAATAAAGAAAAAAAAAACTACAAAATTGTGTATGTCTGGTAGAGAATACCTTCATGGTATTATGCTCGCCTATGTACATATTTTTATTTAGTATATTTTGTGTGCAATAAAGAATTTTATTATTATTATTATTATGTCAAAATAAATTAATTAAATTTCAAAAATAATAACAATGATAAAAGCATAACTAAAAGAAAACAGCTGTAGATGGGCGTTGTCATTATAAAATAAGAACCTTAAACTCTAATTTTATTTGCACCAACCTTACACATAAAATTTTGTAATGTCCCTAAGTAAAAATGTAATACTGCTTATTACGCGTTTGTACATAGTGCATTTAACAAAAAAAAAATGGGGTCGATACGATGGGCATATGGCAAAGCGCCTGGGAGTTGTCGAAGTGGCTGACGGAAAGGTCTGGAGACAGGAATGCTGGCAATTATTTCTGCCAACGTATTAGCCTCGCTATACAGAGGGGAAATGTTGCCTGGACATTTTTTATTTAAAGTTAGTTTTTATTTATTAGGTTTAGTTTATAGGTATTTTAGTAGGTTGTAATTATTTTTTTTCGAATAAATTAATAATACTACTTACCTAAACCATCTTGCTAGAATCCTGTTCTTTACATCAATGGTGTCTTTACGCTGTAGTTCTTGAAGAAGATTATAGGCATTAAGAAAGCCGCTGAGATATAAGAAGCTATCTGTGTAAATTATTGCTGATCTCCCTATTACTGCCCACGGCATGCCGAAGATCTGAAAAGGGCTAGATGAATTACTTTTTTTAGATATTAAATATCTAAAAAAATGTCCTAACAAACATCTAAAGGTCTACATATATCTTAAGGTCAAAGTTAAGCCATCAAAGTTTAACCGTTATATAAAATTATGCGTTTTTTTTTAAATTAATTTATTTTTTAAGAGAAATAAAGAGCAAATCATTTATCAAATCATCGTTTTGTATATCCGTAATCATGTAAGAACAATTAAGAGTATCATAAAGACCGTATCCTTTCCGGGGTGATCAAAACCACGCGTTTAAAAAAGGCCGACAATGACAAGTGAAAATAGAAAGGAATGCTCCAAAATTTGACAATATTTTGACCACGGACAATTTACTTTGATTGCACCACACCAGTAAAATCAGTGACGTCATTCGCTGTAAAACCCGCATCCTTGTCTTTGGTTATTCGACGTCATCAAAAACACAAAGCGTTTGGAAAAGATACCCGAATGTCTGTCAAAGCGTAATAAAGTAAAAGAAGCGCTTACAGCGACAAGACAAACAATGGGTAAGAGTGTTGTTCCAAAGCTTGTAGCTACAATTATCAAAATAAGAAACAAAATAGGAAAACGATAAATTGGACTTTGAATATCGGGCACAAGTTGCAGTTTATTATTTTTGCGGTTTTCCCGCGCTCTGGACTTCCATATTTATCCCGACGTGATTGAGCTATAATGCCGTGAGTGACTGCAAGAAAAGCATTAAATTATACAGCATCTGGAATTTGATGATGACCTCATTAGCTCATAAAAAAGAAAGATATATACGTCACTTGGCTGTATGGGCTAGACCCTTTGCCTTCCCTATCACATTATTCATCGTCCATCGGAAGAAGGGAACAAACAACAAGAAACAATATATTTACCTCAGCTAGATGAGTTTTATTAACATAAGAGTTATGTGCCATAGCCATCGATTTATGTACAATTACAAGACAGAATGCATTGAGGCCTCTGATAGCGTCCAAGCCAGTAAGTCTGCTTTGGGTCTCTGAAGTGTCCAGCACTTTAGTCAAGTTTCTTCGCAGCGAGAATGCGTTCAATAATCTCTCGAATGTGCTCGCTCCATCAGTCCCGTCGTCGAACAGTGTACCGACAGTTAGAAGCAGGATTATTGCCAGGAAGAATGTTCTAAAATCAAAATAAATTCTAAGATCAAGAAGAGAAAGATACGAGTATTAAGCTAAGCAATGGGGTATTAAACTAAGCAATGGGGTATTAAAATGCGGTGATGGCTCAGTTGTAAGAACGCTTTCCTTAAAAATCGTTGGTGAAAATGAGAAATACACTATTCTTACGTACATTTGTCATACATAGACCACCAATGTTCCCGTGCCTCGGAGAGCATGTGAAGCCATTGGACCCAGTTCAAGTAATACCAACTTTTTGTATCATTATTAAATTGTCATTAAAAAACCCGTCTGAACAGCGTGGCGAGTATAGGCAAAATTCTCCAGAAAATTCTGAAGGCCCATCTCCAATAGCAACAACTGGGAATCTGTGTTATAGGGGCTATGATGATGATATTGAATGATAGGGTGTTATGCACCAATCAGGGTGTTTCCCACAATTATTTATACAATTGGCATTTCTTTAATGACAATCATTTCAGACATTCACCTATTTCAGATGGTTGGCCATTTAAAGTTTCACTCTGATGCATTGTAATACTTTAAGGTGATACCAAAATAGTGTAAAAAGTGGTCTTATTTCTGATGTATATTAAAGGTTGGTGAATACCAACTTGTGGAATAATTACGAAATTGTAAAAAAAAATACGTTAGACCATTAAAAAGCTAGTGTGACAAGATTCCAAAGTGGCAAAATTTTCTAGAAATAAGGTATTCAAGTAGGTTCTTTAGCAGTAAAGATCTAGACCTCTGTGTTAAATGGGCTATCATCAGCATGTGTCTATCCACTGCTGAATATAGGCCTCCCCCAAGGTAGGCCACTTAAAGCGATAAAATCACTCCCACCAGCCTTGCTCAAGACATCTTTACATTCAGCGTGAGGTCTTCCCACACTGCGTTCATCGGTTCTACGACAAACTTGTCAGACCCATTGTCACTTAAGCTAGCTTGACACGTTTCGTACTTCATCTCTCTATAGCGCGTTCATCGACTTTGGACTACGCTAGTAAAGGAGCTGTTTCTGCTCCATACGGCATTACTGAAAGTACGCACTGGTTGAAAACTCATGTCTTCAAACACTTTGGTACGTTTGATAGGGGAATGTAATAAAAATAAAACTTACATAGACAAAGTCTTGCCGAAGGAGTAGGGTTTTTCTTCGACTTTGACTGAGCACATGGTGTTATGGACTTTGACAATAACTCCTAGATGAGCCAGCTTGTCAGTCAGTTCGTCCTCCAGGTCATAACTGCTGCAGGCGCTCGGAATGCAAACCCCCCACAATATGCTGGAGTAGCGAGGGACACGGTGGCCCATCTGTAATATTAGAAATAGAATTAGGCGTTGTTAAACTTGAGTTTTGTCTATCTGATGGTAATGTAGGTGTCAAAGGAGTGTCGCTATTTAAGTTTTTTTGACTTTATGCCCTTATGTAATGTCTACATCATTCAACACATTTTTATCATCATTAACATCATCTTTATGCAGTTTCACCTACTTATTGGTGTTAAAATAAGGGAAGTCGACATAGGTAATAATTATAGAATTCTTCATCATCAGCCTATGTCTCTCCACTGCTGGATGTAGGCCTATCTCAAGGCTCGTCACTTCACACTGTCTTTTGCCACTCTCATCCGACCCCACCAGCGACCTTTTTCAGGTCATCTGTCCATGTGGCGGGGTGTCTTCCCACTCTGCGTTTTCCTGTACGTGGTCTCCACTCCAGAACCCGTGTAGTCCTTCGGTTCTGCGACAGACGTGTTCGGCCCATTACAACTTCAACTTTTGATTTTGAATTATTACGCTACAGTGTCTCGAATCGCTGCAGCTTCGCCGTGACGTCGCCTCTCTGAGCATGTTCTACAAGCTATTACAGTGAGTATTCTAAAGTGCTCCACAACCTTCTCCCTTCTCTGTTTTCAACCGAACCACACACACAGGCCTAAATATGTACCCCCATACCGTAGCCACTATACCGACGCGTACATATAAATTTGGAGACTCTTAAATCTGTCGCACACTAAAGATGTGGAATGCTTTTCCAGCCAGTGTGTTTCTCCATTTCTGTACCAGGTATTGTAATCTCATAGGTACTGATAACTAAATTTAAAAGGTTATTAATTGATCATTGTGGTGCAGTTCTGTATATGTTTTATTTTGTAAATCTGATATAGCTGAGTTTTCCTTGCAGATTCCTTTCTTAGTCAGATTAAACATTAACAGGTCACTGGAATCTGCTAAGCTATGGGTGTTCTGCTAACAGCTTACTTATTGGACCACTTTGCTGCTTAGTCTTCTACTAGCAGGAGTACAATCATTCAAAAGAATGAAATTAATGACGTTTTATAAATGCCTGTAATAGGTTTACGCGAATAAATATATTTTGACTTTGACTTTGACTTCTATAACGTCGAGTCTTTGAAGCGAAGTGTGATAAAGGAAAAGTTAATAATTAATTCGAAGGAAGTAAGGTAATCAAAAATAGAAATAACAATCTATAAATTGATTTATAATAAAGTGCAACAGGTGATGATTGGGATGTCGGTTGATGTCAGATCAATCGAAGGTCCAAGGGCCATTGTATTGCACAATTGCAATTGTAATTCAAAATCAGCCCAGAAACCAAATATGCAATGAGCGTGGCCGGACAATGGCGACCGAGCAGAATGTTAAATTGGCGGACCTTGCCTTGCACAATCTATGCCCAGATGCAAACACTAAGAATGCTAATTTGGCTAAGATTGTAATTAGCTCTTGGGAGGAATAGCCTGCCTTGGGTGATGTTGTCTTTACCAATATTTTGCAGCTTATATGTATTTGTAACTGGTCGCTGCTTAATTGCAACAGTTTTGCATAAATTTCTGATCCCAAGACAATTTATTTCGAGTAAGCACGAGTATACTAAAATGATCTTTGCGCTACAAGGGTTAGGTAATATTATTTTTAAAATTTATAAATTTCGTAATACTATTAAAACATATATTCCAAAAGACCAGGGAAAAGAAAGAGAAGTCGAACAAATATTATGATCTTAGAGAAGAAATGATCAGATCAATCTAGACTCAGCTTTACGAGTACACAGTGGAAGTTGATGCGAGAGAAGCTCTTGCACCACTTATTGAAAGAATTGGGTCTGAGCAGACGTCATTAACGGAATCATACAGTATTTGGTTCGGCAGGAAAAGAAGTGGAATTGTGGATTGTGAGCAATGTTGTTGCTGCGCAATCAAATACAAAAAAGACGCCTCCATTGTAAACCAGCTTGACAATAGGCTCGCAAGCCTGAGACACCATTCTTCTCATCTCTTACTCACACACGATGGACCCGCACGGTAAATCCATGGATTTACTCTTCTCTCTCTTTAGGAAGCGACAAACAAGGTCAATAAATACAATATATATTTACAGGGTGTCAGGTCTCTGGTTGCAGGGTTCCTTCAGCATAGGTTGGTACACTCTTTGATCGAAAAACATTGACCATGGCGGTGTACCTTTGTCTCCTCGTCACTTGGCTCTGAATGACATTATGTCATTGGAGTACCCACGATCTTAGAATCCTCTAGGATTTGAATGGCATGACCGTTGGACCTTGGAAACTTCTCTCTGGTGTGGGATGCGAAAAATGTGTAGACACATTAGCCCCTTCCAACATCCAGGCGAACTAGGCTGCGCTAATATGCACAGATTACGAGTTTGACAATGGAACCATGGTGACCCTTAGCCAAGCGTCTTGCATTGGAGTTGCCCAAACGGCTGAAGGAGAAATCTGTAGACAGGAAGTATGACAATTTCTGCGAACGAACCTTGCTATACATAGGGGAAATGTTAAGTGAGTTTCTAAAGGACAATTTTTATTATTATATTATTTCATTAGGTTTAGTTTATATTTAATATTACTATTAGTTTTTAATTATATTATTAAATCCCGTCTTGTCGTCTCCTCCGATGACAAGAGGGCTGGCTCTTTCTTCTCCCAAAGAATCAGTAATGCAATTCAGCGGGGAAATGCAGCCCGCGTTTTTGCCATTCCACATGGACGGTTATATCCGTATCCGTAGTTTAATATTAATAATATTATTTATATTTATTCAAATACCTATTATTATTATAATATTAAACTATTAAATAAACCTAATTTAGAGTTAAAATTTAATGAGTATTTAAATTTATCTCCACCAGAATTCCGGGAGTGATGATATTCCATTGTTATTCTGCGGTGACCAGCTCGTCGTTTTGACCACGTGTTTCGAATATCGATGCTTCTAATCTTCGGGAGCCCAATTCTTATTCGGTTCCTATATCGTTGACAATCAGATTTAAATTATTTTAAACTGAGCAAGACTTAGAACACAGACAGACAGCGGAGTCATCCAGGCCCGGATGTTCAATGGGCCTGGGTTGGGGATGGGATAATCTCCCGTTTTTCCCGGCAGGATTTCTGCGGCTAACTACCCAGCTGTTCCTACTACAACACCGCCCTTGTGGCTCACGAATCTAGTCTCCTAGATTTGTCTACTTTAGTTCTTCTCCAAGAGCGCCTCCCTAGGTGGCCTCCCCTTCGGGGGCCGTGCGAAAGTAGGAGCGATATCCTGAAGATGCTTGTAGGATCCGTTGTCAGCCCGGTCATACGTTTAGCTAGGCCGACAACAAATGCCTCAATACTTAGAAACAAATACGCAATCTAAGTAAGGCAAGTTTTATTGAGCCGTATCGGCTCGTTTACTTGTGCTAACAGTTAACCGGGTTTTCATTTGATTATGACAGTTTTGTGCTATTAATTTTATTTTTATTTATTCAGGAAACATACAGATCTTAAAACAGAAATACAACAATTCTAAAAGTTACACAATCCAGCAAAGTTTCCACTTAAATATTAAACATATGTAAATTTTGCATAAAATAATAATAATGGGGATAAGCTTAAAAACAATACCTATATAACAAATACAACTAAATAATATACATATACAATATAGTAAATTTAGAGGTTTTTGCGTTTTGTCGACTTTCGGGTTGCACATAGGCATGTAGTCTATCTTAATTCTGACTTGCCTGGTGGGTTACTGCCATCGTCACGACCCCAAACGGCGCAAATTTGTAACCTGTACTGAGGTTGTGCGTTTTTGCTAAAAAAAAATGTAATTTTTATAATTATTTCATCCCGGACATTTTAACCGTGATTTTAACTTACCAATATGTAAAAAAATTACACTGTCAAGGCAATAGCAGTTTGAGCATGCTGTGTATACACACTACTTTTGGATTGCAATCTACTCGTAGAACTTAAGAAATAGTATTTTATTGATTGAATTGAATTGGTTGTGTGGTAAATCCAAAAGGGCCCTATTCTGACAATAAATCGTAATTTTGGAATAGACACAAGCGACAGTTACAATTCATTGCGACAAGGCCTATTTCAAATGCGCACATTATAACAAGAATACACCCCCGACCTTGGGATTATTTTTATGGATTCGTAATACAATTTAGGTAGGTTACCGGATCATTCTGTATTAATATGTAATAGAAATTGGCCGCATTCCTCGTCACGCGGCTCTCAACGACATCATCCGAAGGGCTCTTGTATACCCGCAATCTTAGAACCATCTGAGATTGTGCGGAGCGATGGCAAGAGACCCGACGGAATGACTGTTGTGCCGTGGAAACTTGGCAGATCTCTGGTGTGGGATGCGACGTGTGTAGACACATTAGCTCCATCTCACATCCAGGCGACCTCGTCAGGTGCGGGGAGAGCGGCTTTTTCTGCGGAGAACCTCAAATTGCGCAAATATGCCAACCTTGGTTCCGGTTACGAGTTTGCGCCGTTTGGGGTCGAGACGATGGGCCCATGGGGACCGCCAGTGAGGCGCTTGGCCAAGGAGTTGTCAAAGCGGCTGACAGAAAGGTCTGGAGACAGGAAGGCTGGTAATTATTTCTACCAACGTATTAGCTTCGCTATACAGAGGGGAAATGTTGCCAGTCTTCTTGGGACTATCTCGGATGGGACATCTCTAGAGGACATTTTTTATTTATAGTTTAGTTTATTTTTAATTTTATTATTTAGGTAGCTTTTATATTGTAATTCTTCTATACTGGTATATATATCTATACTGGTTGTATATTACTTCGAATAAAACATTTGTTTACGCATTGATAGTTTTAAGTATCCATATTGTATCGAATTACTGTCATGCCCAGTCAGACCGACAAGTGTTAGGGCCTGATGTTAGTCATGAGTGTCGGATTCCAGTTGCTAATATTTATGGACCTTGCGCGCTACTTACCATCAGGTGAGCGCAAGGTCACATGTCGTACGAGTATAAAATGAAAACTATTTTTTATATAATAATTCGCTATCTTGGGGTACAAAGGTCGTAAAAGACATAAACCCTAGTTTACAGGAATATCATAAAACATTTTTTTTAAACAATTTGGCTAATAACTCTTGTAAAATATTTGTATTTATTCGAACCCGGCTCAGTAATTTAAAATAACTTACATCAGTAAGATTGCTCTTGATATAATGCCCACTGTGGATTAGGTAGTCGAGTAGTTCCATATTACCATCTCCTTCTAACTTCAGCTCCAAGGAGGCCAGACAATACTTCCCTCTCACTGCACCGTGCACGCTCAGGCACTCGTCAAAATCCCCATACTGATTAATGTTGCCGCTCAAAATGCCAGAAGATGGCTTGGCTGTTGCATCCAGCACTGAAACAAAAAAAAAACTTTTATAATAATAATAATAAAAAGGTTTTTTTGACTTAAAAACCTAGATACATCAATCAGTAAATACGGGGATCCCTGTACTATGTCCCAGAAGGTCTGTGATACAGGGAGCCCCACTTTTGCGTACATACAGTGAAAATTTGTAAGGCTTTGAGATTAGATATTTTTTGTATACATAATATTGCAAAGGCTGTAAATTTTCCCACGAATAAATAAATAAATAAATAAAGGCATTCGAGATTAACATGCATTAACAATAATTTTGAAAACAGTATAGAATAAAAACGAATAATAATAATAAAACTGCACTTAAACATCATTATGATAAATACAATCACATCCCCTGGAACACAGAGTTCTAAACCTCTACTATTGGAGATGGGCCTTTTGTCGACTTTCGGGTTGCACATAGGCATGTAGTCTACCTTAATTCTGACTTGCCTGGTGGGTTACTGCTGTACCAGGTATTGTATTCTCATAGGTACTGATAACTAAATTTAAAAGGTTATTAATTGATCGTTGTGGTGCAGTTCTGTATATGTTTTATTTTGTAAATCTGATATAGCTGAGTTTTCCTTGCAGATTCCTTTCTCAGTCAGATTAAACATTAACAGGTCACTGAAATTTGCTAAGCTGTTGGTCTTCTGCTAACAGCTTACTTATTGGACCACTTTGCTGCTTAGTCTTTTACTAGCAGGAGTAGAATCATTCAAAATAATTTAATTAATGACGTTTCATAAATGCCTGTAATAGGTTTACGTGAATAAAGATATTTTGACTTTGACTTTTGACTTTCCAGAATTGTCTGGATAATTTGGCCTACACTCGCCACGCTGGCCAGAAGGGTTGGCGAGAATCTGATGAAGATTTATTATCGATTCCAAAAGTTGGTATTAGTAGAACCGCTGACGGCTTAACGAGCTCTCCTCCTCACGGGAAAGGTGGTCTTGTAAATCAATGACAAATGTACGTAAACAAAGTGTATCTCTCATTTGTACCTTATTAGGATTTAAGCCACCACAGCTCATCTAATTATCATAAAAAAATTAAATTATTCAAGTATCACCAACTCAGGCCAGCAGCGTGACGAGTGTAGGACGATGGAGGCCCCTCTAATCAGTAAGTATTGTTTCAAGCGGTGTTAATTTTATATAAATATCACCATGGCAAGCTTACCAATTAGTTCTCATTGAAAAACAAAATTGGCATTTGACATCATTGCAAATGGCACATACTTTCAACGAGAACAACAAATAGGTAGGACTGATGGTGGTAATTTGCCCAGTCTACCGTTCATGCTGATAAACCCTGTAGATCAGGCTCGAATTGCCGTCATGCCAAGTCAAGCCGGCATAGTGTTAGGGACTGATGTCAGTCTTGAGTGTCTGATTTCAGTCGCTAACATTCATGAACTTATCATCAGGTGGGCGCAAAATATGCTAGATCACCAACCGATAATCGATATTGACCTCAAAAAATTAAAAAAAAAAAATTTTTTGCATGTTGTAATTAAATAATGTCTGTAACCAAAGTTACCGATGTAGGTTTCGAAATTAGCAAGCTGAAGTGGCAATGGGCTGGACACATCTGTCGCAGAACCGATGAACGATGGAGTAGACGGTCTCTGGAGTGAATAGCACGTACAGAAAGACGCAGAGAGGGACGACCCCCTGCCAGATGTATAGATGACCTGAGGAAGGTCATCGAGAGATGGATGAGGGTGGCAGAAGATCTTGTGAAGTTCGCCTTGGGGGAGGCCTATATCCAGCAGTGGATACACAAAGGCTGATGATAATAAAATAATCGTTTGTCAGACTCATAGGGGCCCCAATTATCCTAATGTGAGCCACCACTCAGACAACATACTAAACTAATAGTTCGAATGAAACTATACAAAATTAGCATTAAATATTTTTGGATTGATTATGCGATTATACTTGATTACATCTTTATTATAGGTAGGTAGGTATACACCGATACAGTTTTGAGATGTAGTGCTGGCGTCGTTTGCTCAAAATTCATTGGACTCGAAGAGCTCAAATTTGCCAAGGGACAGAGACTTTCTGCCGTCTGCTTTACCCGAATTCTGCAATATTTTGGCCACATTGCTAGATCAGGCGGCGACAATCTGGAAAAACTCTTAGTAACGGGAAAAGAACAAGAGGAAGAAGCCCCAAACGATGGTCTAGTCAGGTGACTGACCACCTAAACATCCCAGTACACTAAGACATCCACTGCGCCGAGGACCGCAGCCACTGGAAACGGCTAGTGGATGGACTGCGACGAAGTCACGATCCCCAACAGTGGGGTACCGACTAAGGAGGAGGAGGAGGTGTATAGTAAAAGTACATTAAAAATATAAATGGTAATAGTTGCTAACCAACTTTAAATCCTTATGTATCCTAAATGGTCACCCTAAATGAAAAATTATAAAAGGAACCTCTACATGATTTTTAAATACCTTTTCGGCGATACCCCACACAATATAGTTCGACAACTTTATTTATTTTATTTTCGATAATATGTCGTCTTACTGAAATCTGATTAATATCATATCTTCAGTCGCGTGATTGAAACAAATCGATTGACGTGTCAATTATCAACGGACCACACGTTTGGAACAAAACATACATACATACATAGGCTGTTAAACACATAACCCATCTTTGGGTCGCGAAGTTAGGTAAAAACAGCATTTAGCGGATAATTATTTCTAGTTTTGTCGCAAATAAAACAAATCATTTGTAGACCGTGACTAGATTTAACGTTTCAATTCTGCGACGTGACGGGAATCAAACCGAAGACGTTGACCGCACGAGACTTGCATTTTGGACGAGGTTTAAATGAATAAGGGAAGATTAACGATCGGATAAGATCCACCGAAACGTGATTGTAGTGCCTATTAGGAGAAAAAAAAAATGCAAAAAATTTGACGAAAATGGACACGAGTGAATAAATATTTTTTGGGTTTATTATGTTTATTTTTTGGGGTTTTCCAGCGCTGTGAACTCGTGTTTAAGCTATAATGCTGCGTTTGACTCCAAGAAAAGCATCAAATTCTGCAACATCTGGAATTTGATGACAACCTCATTAACTCATTCAAAGAAAGATGTATTACAGATGTATTACGTCAGACTTGGCTGTATGGGCTAGACCCTTTGCCTTCCCTATCACCTCATTCATCATCTATCGGGAGAAGAGAGAACAAACAACAATAAAATATAGGAGTTCTTCGCGACATTTTGCGTGGATATGTCAAGTGCGAGTTTTTGTTTTGTAAATTAATTTACTGTGGATATTATTGGTCAAAAGTGGTGTTGTTTTGTTTAATAATGTGCTACAATGTGAATAATTAAGGAAAACGGTAAATTGGACTTTGAATATGGGGCACAAGTTGCAGTTTATTTTTTGCGGTTTTCCCGCGCTGTCAACTCCCATATTTTACCCGACGTATTTGAGCTATGGTGCAAGTGACTCCAAGAAAAGCATCAAATTCTGCAGCATATGGAATTTGATGATAACCTCATTAACTCATTAAAAAGAAAGATATATTACGTCAGACTTGGCTGTATGGGCTAGACCGTTTGCCTTCCCTATCATCTTACTCATCATCCACCGGGAGAAGAGAGCACAAACAACAAAAATATATAAAAGGATTGGATTCGTTTGAGCCTTATTAGCGACATTAGCTAGAGTAGTAATACACGAGTTCTTCGCACCATTTTGAACGGACATGTCAAGTCAAAGTTTTTCGGTTTATAAATTAGTTTACTCTGGATATTGTTAGTCAAAAGTGGTGTCAAATTTTGTTTAATAATGTGCTACGTTGTGAATAATTATGGAAAACGATAAATTTGACTCTATACAAGTATATCGAGTGGTGAAGACAAATATCTAAGCATTCCATGGATTCACCGTGCGGGTGCCGGGTCCATCGTGTGTGGGTAAGAGATGAGAAGAATGGTGTCTCGGGCTTGCGACCGACAATAGGCTGGTTTAAGAAAGGCCTCCTTCTTTTTATTTCATTGCGCGATAATACGCTCACCATCCACCATTCTACTTCTCTCCCTACCCAACCAAATACTGTATGATTCCGTTAATGCCGTTTTGGAAGCTCGTTCCATAAATGTATTGACGGCAGACCTGCTTAAATCTATGACAAATGTACGTAAAAAAAATGTATTTCATATTGGGTTCTAACCCACCTCTTTACGATGTTAAGAAAAGCGTTCTTACAACCTATCCACTACTTATTAAATAGCAAACGAATGAGAATAAATCTAGGTGAAGTAATTTCTAACGGATAAAAAACGTAAATACAGCAAGATAATTAATGCCGATGCGAATTTTATAAATTAAGGTTCTACCACGAGCTTTTGTTAAATTTAAATTCAAAGCAATAAAACTACCGCCAAATAGTTTGATATGATAATAAATAAATACGTTTATTTGAAAAGTACACTGGTAATACAATTACAAAATAAAATTGCACATTTAAAAAAATATCAGTAAGATCTGCAGCATAATGGAATCCGTTAACTATATACATATCACGCTATAAAAGTTGATAATTGCACAGCCGCTGTCAAGGTCGAGCGCTTATAGAGTTGAGAATTGAATAATATTTTGTAAGTATGACGCAATCTATGACGTAAATAAGTAAATCCACTCGTTTGCGACTAAGTGACAGAATAGGGCCGCTGGGTCTTACTATATGGTCTTTTGATCGTCTCTGTTGATTTCAAAGTTAAATACGTTGAAGTTCACTCTTAGCCCTGATCCAGACTTGGCTGGCAATGGTTACATTGTTACATAGATTTATTTGGGCCTACTAAATGCTCCACGGAAGATGAAACGTAAACCACCTAAGAGGAAGCCGACGCCGCCGCGCCAACACCCACTGCAGTAACCTTCCCCAACAAGTCGTCGCCGTACCCAATGGCTATTACTTTGACTATAATAAGATGGTGGCTCGGTTGTAAGAACGCGTTCCTTAAATCTTACAAAGGTCGGTTCAAACCCCCCCTGCATGTATCAATGAGAAATACACTTTTCTTACGTACATTTGTCATAGATTTACAACACCACCGTTCCCATGCCTCGGAGATGTGGAATCGTTAATAAATTGACATTAAAAATTAACATCATATCCTCGCCAAGCCGTCTGGCTAGCGTGGCGATTGTAGGCCAAATTCTCCAGATATACGAGTGTGATCTGGAAGGCCCATCTCCAACCGTGGAGGTCTAGGACGCTGTGTTCTAGGGGCTGTAATGAATGAATGAAGATGCGGAAGCTGTAGTGTAGTGTAGCGTATATGTATTTATATATATTTTAGCTTTTTAGGTATACTCGTATATCTATGGGCCAGCCAGAAAATTTGGATTTATATTATTATTTACACTCGTAGGATTTTAGTCCGTATCTGGATTTTGTAATTTAAATTATAAAAAAATATATATAAGTGTATCTCGCAAGTAATTAATAAATATAAATTAGATACGCCTTTGGTACGCTGGAGACATCGACGAGCTTGCCACTTGTCATGATTGGCCGGCAGTAAAGTTGGCTAAATGTGAATCCGCTTATTTATAAGCGTGGTTTCTGACCACCCCGAAAGGGACACGGTCGTGATGATACTTTATTTATTTATAAATTAGATAGTGTAGTGCGATTGTTAGAAATGTTGGTTGTTAGAAAATGCTTAGTCATTCAGCATAATTATTTTTTTAGTGCAATAAAGATTTTTTGAATTGAATTGAATATTATTTATAGATTAACTTGGCAATCGCACTAAACAATCTAATTTAATATAATATCACTGAAGGGTCGTCTCTAGAGGACATTTTTTACTTATAGTTTGTTTATTTTCATGCCAAGTCACTCTATTAATAAAAATTATATATACATATGTATAAAAAAGTGATATTTCTTCAGTTGGTACGCTAGAGACATCGACGAGTTTGCCACTTGTCATGATTAGCCTATAGTAAAGTTTGCTAAATGTGAATCCGCTTCTTTATAAGCGTAGTTTCTGACCACCCCGAAAGGGAAACGGTCGTGATGAGACTTTAAAATATAAAAGATTATTAATATTGATATGGTCACTATAAGATGTTAGGTTAGCTAATTACGTAATAACTTGAGGCAGAATGTGCGACTTGGTAGTAACTAACTACTTATAGTTGTAATATTTTCATGTTGTTGCTTTTGTTTGTAGTATTGTGTGTTTGTAAAATCAATTAGGAAAATAACTTATACCTCTCTATTCAGATATTTTACGTATTCTTTTTCTTAGTTTGCGTTGCTAAAGTTCTACCTAAACGCTTTTCAAATGTCCCTCCCGGACCAGAGTAATCTGGTAAGGTGGGGAAAAGCTACGGAAAAGAACTGTACATTGTGTAGTGCTGCCATAGGAACTGCTAGACACACACTTGTAGGGTGCGTTACTCTCCTAGAAAAGGGCTATTACTCACGCCGACATGACAAAGTCCTAGGTGTTATCCGTGAAGCAGTAAGTCTTTCTATTGCAAGAGCCAGAAAGGGACTGACTACAAATAAAACTTTGACCACATTTGTAAAGGAAGGGCAAAGCACGAAAACTAAATGCAAGCCCACCTCGATCCTTGGCGCCGCATCAAACTGGAAAATTCTCATGGATACATTTGAACACCATTATAGGATCCCAGATGAACTAGCTGTATCAGTCTATAGGCCAGACATCTTAGTGTTTTCTCGGAACTTGAAAAAAGTTATCCTTATTGAACTTACCGTTCCGTGGGAATCAAATATTCCAAAAGACCACAACATGAAGTCGAATAAACATTATGATCTTACAGAAGAAATGATCAGGAACGGGTTCAAGACTCAGCTTTACGCAGTGGAAGTTGGTGCAAGAGGAGTTCCAGCAAAATCTTTGCATCACTTACTGAAAGAATTGGGCCTAAGCAGGTCTGCCGTCAATACATTTATGGAACGAACTTCCAAGACGGCATTAACGGAATCATACAGTATTTGGTTGGGTAGGGAGAGAAGTAGAATGGTGGATGGTGAGCGTATTATCGCGCAATAGAAAAAAAAGGAGGCCTCCTTTTCTTAAACCAGCCTATTGTCGGTCGCAAGCCCGAGACACCATTCTTCTCATCTCTTACCCACACACGATGGACCCGGCACCCGCACGGTGAATCCATGGAATGCTTAGAAATTTGTCCTCTCTCTTCTATTTTGCTTTTAATGAAGTTTCATTAACATCATTTAACTGTGTAACTGTAGGTATTACTTTTAGTCATAGTTCTCGTTATTTTTATTTTTTAAATATTGTTACTATTATTAATTAAATTTCTTAAATATATAATGTATCATAATTGAATGTAGTTTGACATATTGTGGTCACCTGTTACTGGGGTACCATTCAATTATGTTTTTTTTACTGTTTGTTTCTATTGATAGAATTGAATTCAATGTGTACTCTGTTGGTGATCCTAATTAAATAAATAAATAAACTGTTTACGGTAGAAGAACTGAGTTGCGAACTAGTTTTTTTTACAAGTTATCATTTTGATGGCATTGCATTATACTCGTAGTGACTGTGCCTTTCAACTTATTAAAAATAATTTTTAGCCGTTGCAAAAGGTCATAGTATATCCCCGTGCAAAACCAGTATGATTATATCATATTATGTATATCATGATGTCAATGACCTGACAAAACGCACGTCCCTGCAAATAAATGAACTACAATGAATGAGCTCTCGCAAACTTTAATTTCTACGTCATTTATCTTTTAAAATTCTAAAATGGCTAAGAATTCTAAGCATTCTTCATTCTACCTGCTGGTGCCGGGACCATCGAGTGTGGGAAAGAGAGATGATGAAAGATGAAGGGCTTGTGACCGACAATAGGCTGGTTTACAAAGAAAGGCCTCCATTTTTATTATTAGGTCCTTACAATATTACTATGTATGTATGCATTCGTGCTATTTGTAACAAACTAAAATTACTGACCTTCTATCTATATACTTGAATGCTGTTTATTTGTAAAAAGCCACCCGGAACGTTTTAAAACTCTTGGGGATAATTGCAAATTTAAAACGCGTTATCCTAGTAGAATAATTATTCCAGCGCATAAAACTACTCAATATAGCCGAAATTGTTATGCAATGGCAACAAAGATATTTAATAAGCTTCCAGTTACTATAAGGGAGCTGCCACTAAAACTGTTCAAATTAAGAGTCAAACAAATGCTGGTTAATAAATGTTTTTATTCGACAAAAGAATACCTAGACACTAAGCTCGACAAAGTCATGTGACTAAATAAATATTTGTATGTTAGAAATAGCGAAGCATGTGATATAATTACATATAATAATTTACATCCCTGTACCTACCATGTTTCTGACAAATAAATTATTTCATTTCATTACATATGAAGTTAACGTTTTGACGAACTGGCAACTTTGATCATAAATATCTGGCGTAATATAACAAATTTATTTCAAATCAAGGCTTGTGTATTTGTGTTTTGATTTTTGTGATTTATTTGTTTGGTTTTAGCGTTACCATTAGATTTTTCTTTGATATCGGTCTGTTCACAATAAGGAAAATTTAAAATATCGTGTCATTTAGGAATATGAGTTTCACAGTGGCAACACTGCAGATACAGCTTAAATAATTATTGATGTATATGGGAGACCTCAATCATATTTTTTTTGTTTGCCCATTATACGATCATTTCGATTTTATTTTGTCTTTATCTAAAATTGTTTCTTTTCCTGTAAATATATTCCATCTTTTAAGCCTATTTTCTACAGACATTGTTTTTTTATTATCATTATTTTTTAACAAAAAATAAAATAAAATTATAAAGTAGGTATTTAATTTTATGTTTTAGTTGTATTTTAAAGATATTGTAACATAATTTATTATTATTATATTACATATTATTTAATTGTTTTTTAATTAGATGTGAGTGTATTTAAGTTGTTTTAGTGTAGATATTTGTTGTATTGTTGTTATTTTTTTGTTTCAGCTCTTTGGAAATTCGCATCTAACTTTTTTTTTTTTTTTTGTCTTTAATATTTACACTGCACGACTGGCATAAATGTTCATAAGTGAACGATTGCCATAAAAAAAAAGAATATGGCGAAGTTACTGTAAAACATGGTACGTTTTGGTTCTGGTAATTTTGACCTACAGAACAAACCCTGTGGACGACTGGAGACCATAGTTGAAAATAAAGAATTAAAGGTGATCGTGGAAGCAATTCTATCACAAACCAGGTCAGAGTTAGCGGCAGGCTTCGGTGTAAGCGACAAAACAATGGGGTGTGTCACTAGATGGCGCATGATAGATGGTACCTAATGTAACTGTCAGTTGCATAGAAAACTTGTATTTTTATCACGATATTTATTATTTTATAAATATTATGCCGAAGTGAGCAGCTTTTTAGTGTACAAATCGAGATTTCTAAGCGAAATCAAAGATACGGCGATCTCAAAATTGCCGTTGTATTAATAAAACCTTTTTGCTTTTTAACGACGGTGTGCGCTTTCTTAATTCGTATTTTAAAGTAGGCAACGTTAATTTAAAATACATTTTTCTGTTATAAAACTAAAAAACTACAAAAACATTTAAAAAATGATGCGACATAGGTGTAGAACAAGGTACCATCGCCGCTAGCGACATCTACAAAAAGCTTTGCCTGATACACCCCATTTTGATCTAGTGAAACAAATTGTAAAAGTGAAAAATAAGGGGTAAGGTTGTGACTTCGTTTCTATGTTATTATTCTAAGAATAAATGTGTGACCGACTTTTAATTTTTTTTAAAGTAAATTAATTACCTAATTATTTGGGCAATGGATTTAATCGTTTGCAGTATTCGACACGCAGTGTGATTTGGATTAACTGAATTTACTTGGATAAAATTACGCTTATCTTCACTGAACTGTCGAATAAAACATCAAAACAAACAGGTGATAGATTTCTGTCTGGTCACTACAACAGGTATTGTCAATACATTTAATTTATATTAAATGAACGATGGGCTTGTGGGGACACTCAGCCAAGCGTCTGGCCAAGGAGTTGTCATTCCGTCGGGTGTCTTGCCATCGCTCCGCACAATCCCAGAGGGTTCTAAGATTGCGGATACACCAGCAGTGACAAGAGCCCTTCGGATGATATTTATATTAATAGCATTTGGCAAAAGATCCAGCACGACCGTTGGGCCGTGGAAACTTGGCAGGTCCCTGGTGTCGGATGCGACATGTGTAGACACATTAGCCCCATCAGACATCGTCAAGCGCGGCGGTTTCTGATGAGAATCTCAAGCCGCACAAATACGCCAACGCCAAAAGTCTGGAGACAGGAAAGCTGGCAATTATTTCTGCCAACGTATTAGCTTCACTTGTAGCATCTTGTAGCATGATGCGAAATGTTGTTTCTTTGAAAACTACAGAACGTTTCAAGATAAAAAAAAGACAGTCAGCTAAAAATGGTAGGTTATTGAACTTTGGACCAATATGAACAAATCATAAAGAATGTTATACAAATCTGCATTTCTTATCAAAAATATCAAAATATAATTATATACTATAGATTTATTCGAAGGAAAAATATAAATTACTATTTATACTTAAAAGTAAAGTTAAGTATCATCACGACCGTTCATTTTTATAATGGCTCTGCGTTTGGCCAGGGGGCCCGGCAGTCATTGGGTTTGGCTGTCGGGAAGCTGGAAACACCGTCGGCTGGGTCCCAGCCCAGACCGGCGGTTCTGGTGGAGGAGTAAGGAGGAGATCCCCTGATGTGTCGTTTGTGCTAGGGGGCCCCGACACTGTCACTAGGAAATGACTGTCGGGGGAGATAGGGACACCGTCGGCCTGCCCCAGCTTACCAGTAAGACGGAAGACGGCGGAACCCTCACCCCGCCATTGTCGGATGGATGGGTGCCCTGAACTGGCTACTGGGACCTAGCTGTCAGGGAGTGGAGGGGCCGACGACCGCGCCCAACGTAACCGGTAATGCGGGCGTGGGGGCAGGCGGTCGCAGGTGACGACTGAGTCGGCCTCTGATCCAGCCCACCAGACGGGTGGTGGTGGTCGGAGGTTGACTCGCGGCTCCCGAAGCCGCGAAGGAGCGGTGGTCTCCGCGGTTACGTGCTCACAGCCGGCCGCGTCGAGACCACTCTAGGGAGACAAGTCGTGCACTCCTGCCGTAAACTTCTTTACGGTTAGCGAGTGCACGCACGCCTGAGTAAGGTCATGGAGTGTGACGTACTCGCGAGGGCGAGAGATGGGGCACGTGGTGTTCCCGTGTTCCATCTCCTCCTGCTCACTGGAGGGTCTGCCTAGGCGGACAGCGCCGGCGGTTAGCGGATGTTTCCTAACGGGCTCCCGCGAAGCCGCCACTCAGGCGCCGTGGAGGAACGCCGTCAGGTTTTAGTCGGTGCGAGCCCGACATAACCTTTCCCTGCTGACTCCACAGCGGGGATTGGTATCCGGTAGGGCTATCCACCATATGCCTTCGTCGGATACTCCAGTACTTCGGACACATTGCCAGAAAAGGAGGGGATAACCTGGAGAAACTTTTTATTACTGGCAAGGTGGAAGGAAAGAGACCGAGAGGCCGTAGTCCGGTACGCTGGTCCGACCAAATCCGCTCCACCACCAACACTAGCGTCCATGATGCTGTGCATGCCGCCGAAGACAGGAACGGTGGCGTTCTATCATCAAGACGCACACCAATTCATCGGGAGGTCACGACCCTCATCAATGAGGAAACACGACGCAAGGAAGGGATTTCCTGACGCAACAAAAAGAAAAAGGCTGGCTAGGTTAAAGAATCTTCACTTTACTTTGGTGGTTTAGATAGTCCCAAGAGGCGCCACTCATTATAGCCTATTTATTGGAATAATAAATTGTAATCATTTACGTTCTTCTTCAACAAGAGAAGAAGAACAAAAAGTAGATGGAGTCACAAATGTAACAGAATTCAAATTTTGTATGATATCAATCAATGTCCGCTCTGTCTTATATTTAATCTCTTTGATGTTAACCTAAGTGATTCCCACGTCTAAATTACCATTGTTTTCATTGTAAACTGGTTTTAAATATGTTAAATTTTAATAGTAAATGTTTTTAAAGGTAGCCTATGAAGTAATACTTAGGTAATGCTTAAAAGACAATGTTTTTCTTTCATATTTATAATTGCAGTTTATCTATTTTTAACTATTTTTTCGCGCAGAAAATCAGCATCGCTGTGCAGCGGGGGAATGCTGCAAGTGTTCTTGGCACACTGCCACATGATCAGGTCATAGGTGAATATTTTTATATATAGTTTAGATTTTAATTTTATTACCTTAATTTTTATTTTGTTTAATCGATGCCTACATTTAATTAAAAAAAACACCATTTACTTTCTGTTATTTGATCCAGGCCACTTTTAGTTGTATTGATATGATCTAATAATATTTTTATTTAAGGATTTTTTTTTATCGTCCTAATTCATTTTTTGCTTTTTTTACTTGTGTTAATTGCATAAGTTTCCTCTGTTACTCGCTTTAAATATTGTATATATGTTAATGTTCCTAGTGAGTACTGTTTATGGATTCTGGCTCACATATTTTTGTTTTTAACTGTTTCAATACTTAATTTTTGAAAGAAAAAACTGCCAGCCCTATTGTCACCAGAGACGTCTATGGAACAACTTCTTTATAAAAAAATAGTTCTGATCCTCACGGGCCCATCGTTTCCACAGCAAACGTCGAAAATAAGTAAAGTATCATCACGACCGTTTCCCTTTCAGGGTGGTCGAAACCACGCTTATAAAGAAGCGGATTCACATTTAGCCAACTTTACTATAGGCCAATCATGACAAGTGGCAAGCTCATCGATGTCTCCAGAGCGTACCAAACTAGACAATTAACACAAATAATGTATTTATATATATTAATAAATATTTTTGTGTCCCGACCAGGAATCGAACCCGGTACCTCCGAGTCTAAATCCACGGATTTAACCGCTAGACCACGGAGACAGTCTATATTCATACAGTCTATTTAGACAAAATATGTAACTATTGCAAATCGTTTCATATTTTCGACGCTTGCTGTTTTTAAAAAATCTAAATACTAAGACACGATTTTGATTTATAATCGAAGTAAAAATTGCATCTACCTAGCATACTAACACCATTTAATAACTAATTTATAATTAATTCAAAAGTATGGTTTAATAAGAGTGAATTTAATTTTACACAATAAGGTTCTGTAGTATTTTGTTTTATTAAATATATTTGTGATATTTTTCGAGTTTGGTACGCTAGAGGCATTACGAATCCACTTATGACAAGCCAAATAGTAAAGTCGGTTAAATGTGAATCCGCTTCTATAAAAGCGTGGTTTCTGACTACCCCGAGCGGGATACGGTCGTAATGACGGACGGTAAAAATGACGGATACGACGCAATTACAATTCATTGAAAACAAAACCTTGTTCCCAAAAAAAGTAAACATTTTCACCAAATTGAAAAAAAAAGTCCTGCGAGAATATTTTTATAGGCTTCAGGTGTCAATTGTAGAACCCCTTTTTAATAATAAAGAAATTTTTTTTTTGAAAGATAAAAATCATTACCCTAAAATTAAAACCCTAATGCATGGTAAATAAGGCCGCGTCTGAAAATACACGATATTATATTGTTATAAAAACTCAAAGAGGTGTGAATTGATCTCGCTCACACCCAAGGGTATTTCTATATATTTATTTATTTTCCTTTTTGTAAACTATTCTTGGTAATTCGACTGCATGGTCCCATAGTTGGTCAGCCATGAAAGTGCCTTGTGTGGGTCCACTACTAATCACATTGATAATTTGTTGAAGTATAGTTACTATTTGATCAAAAATTGTTGGGAATAAGTGTAGATTGTATTTTGTAGGTATATTGGTAATTAAACATATTATTATTATTATTATTTATATTTCTACGAAATAGAGAGAGAAAGAATTATGTAAGTCAACTTTAGCGCGATTGTCGACCTTTGGCTACTTGATTAGGCTAGGTACGTGGGGCGATATTTTCAGAAAAAAAACTCTGCGCGGTTACTAATTATATTTAGTATTAAAAAAAAGTACGTAGGTAATTAATTTCATTCTAGATTTTAATATAAAATTATTTGCTCTTTAATAAATTACACGCAGTAAGTTGGCTAAATGTGTATCCGCTTATTTAAAAACGTTTGACCAGCCCAGAAGGGATACCGTCGTGAATCATCACGTATCAACATTACCTCCTTCTTCTTCTTAAGGTGCCTGCCCCTATCGGATGTCGGTTATTATTGTGGCGATTTTAATTTTGTTGGCTGCTGTCCGGAACTTGAATTGGGTGCTCATCCTGGACCAGTCACAGCGCACAAAACAAACAAATCTCTCATATATCATGACAGCAGAACTGGATGATACTATTCACAAAATTTATCCAAATAATATCCCATCTCCTGCAGTACCTGATAGTAAGTAGCGCACAAGGTACATGAATTAGAAATGGAATCAGACACTTATGACTGAAATCAGTTCCTAGCCGGTTGACTAGGCATGACGGCAAATCGAGCCTGATTCCGAAACGTGTGAATACAATTTACTGGGTTTATCGGCACGAACTTCCCCGCCCCGGCAGACTGGGAAAATTACTACCATCAGTCCGCCTACCACCTATTAAATTTTAACTACTCGGAAATAATTAATAATTACGGAATAATTTAGAATATTCCCGGTGAGGGCAAGGGGGAATGCTTCCCTTGGTCGTTTTAACAAGACAAAAACCACACACTTATTTACTGCCTCGACGCAGCAGTGCATCGGGCATTTTTGCGGAGGCTCGTGTGGATGGATTTCCGGCTATCATCCGCAAAAAGGCAGCGTCGATACAGCATAGAGTAAGAGGTAGTGACAACGGCATTCTGAAGATGATATCGTCGCGTTTTGACAGCGCTGTTGTTAAGCGCTGGATTGGAGTTGTAACTGGGAACGTGTAAATCTGTACAGCATTTGCGTTACCCAATGTTATGGGGCTGTGACTTAATGTCACACACAATGAACAATAATTTTTATTTTTACATTGTTTTAATTAATGTGTATTTCTACTAACATAGTTCTAAGTTAAATTGTTACAAACATATATGGATCGAATCCGAAATAAATTAATTACTATTATTAATGTGTTGTGACGCCACAGAGTCATCTCCGTTTTTGAACGTAATCATCAAATATCATTTTGCATTGAAACAGTTTACTTTCGAGGTTTAATATATTTTTAAAGGTATATTAGTGTATTCTATCTTTAAAAAATTATCGTGCATATTCCCTGTTGCACATGTGTAATTTCTTTATTTAATTTACGGAACTCTAAATATAGCAGTGAATAAAACAAGTTCGTATGACCCGTAAATATATTTATAAAAAATCAACTGTTTTTTTGCAGATGTCTCATAAAGAACTTCTACTTAATTAAATTTAAATTATTTTAAGATAATACTATGTTAAATTTGGGCAGTTAAATGGAACTTATAGCCAAAAATATCCTTAGTAGGTGTGCTTTTACGTTGACATATATATGACGGACCGAGGACAAGATTTTAGAAATCACAGCCGATGCAACATCGGTACAAATATGTCTCCAAGGTAAATTGCGTAAAAACCCGTTAAAATTATAGAAACTACATTCAAATTCAAAATAATTTATTGTCAGAATGGGGTGTATCACTAACTTTTTATCACGATAGATGGCGCATCATAGATTGTACCTAATAGAACTGTCAGTTGCATAAAAAACTTGTATTTTTATTAGGAAATTTATTATTTTCTGGATATATACAAATACAAATACAAATACAAAATATTTTATTGTTCATAAAAGTACAATTAACAAATTGATTTACACACTGACTCCTAAACTAAGTCTAACTAAGTTAGACCTGTCATTTAGGATCCCAGTTACTTCCATTAGATATACAAAAAAGATACAATACGTAGTGAAAACTGTTAACAATAAAAATATTTACTATAAATAAAGGTATTTTAATTAAAACTTAATTTAAGGTGGGTAATATAATAAATAAATAATATTAATTATTTAATAAATTAATATAAATACTATAAGTGCTTAAAAAATAAATAAAAAAAATAATATATACATATTGTGTTTGTACAATATATAATGTTAGGTTAGCAGCGGAAAATGCAGTTACTTAATTGTATATTGAGTTTAATAATCAGTATTTAGGTTTACATATTTCATTCTTAGATACCTACATAAGTATTTAAATGTTTCAGTTTATTATCATTATGGTTTCTTTACATTAATTTATCTATTTAATACATAAGAATAAATTTTCTGTTTCAGCATAACTCAGTTCTTGCAAGTATTTCTTGACTTTAATTTTACATGTTTTAAAATTAAGGGGATATATATTTAGGGCTTTGTTTATTAAATTATACAATCTAGGACCAGCAACAAAAGAATGACGCTGAGCAAGTTTGGTTCTAGGTTTGACGGTACGACAAACACGGTCTCTCCTGCGTATCGAACCACTGACATTGTGATCAAACTTTGTAGATCTATGAGTATTGAGTACAGTTTGGAAAGCAAAGAGCTGTCTCACAGTTAGCACCTTACTGTCTTTGTATAAAAGAGCTGTAGAATATCGGTAAGGTTTTTTTAACATAGTTTTAAGTACTGCTCTTTGAGCTCTTTCCAGGCGCAGCAAAGATGTCATGTGGGCACCTCCCCAAACGGCAACACAATAACTTATAATGGACTGTGATAGTGCAAAATAAACAGTTTTAAGAGTACAAACATCTGAAGAGGTGCGGAGTTTTCTAAATACATAGATTAGCTTTCTTACTCGCGGAATAAGGCTATTCAGATGGTTGTTCCAACTAAGGATGCAATCAATGTGGACCCCAAGATATTTAACACAATCAGTTCGTTCAATATTAAGACAATTGCACAGCTTTCCAGAAGCCATATTACAGGTGTGTGCTTTAATTAGGAAATTACTTGGCAGAGATGATTTATTGGGTGCAAAAGTTATGAAATTAGATTTCGCCAAGTTTAGTGTGAGCAGATTATAGTCAAGGTATTTCATTATAACACTAAGGGCACGTTCAGCATGCATACGTACAATGTCCCAGCTAATACCTCGGATAAGAAGTGCGGTATCATCGGCATAGGAAAAGATGCTGCAGTTTTTGAGGTTTAGTTTACATATTTCGTCTATATATATAAGAAAGAGGGTAGGTCCGAGGACACTACCCTGAGGCACACCGAACACCATGCTTTCCTCCTGACTAGTAACAGAACCTATTCTGACACACTGTTTACGATTTGTAAGGTAGTCGCGAAAGATACTAAGAACGATTCCTCTTACTCCTATAGCCTCCATTTTATCTAAGAGCAGGGGAACTGAGACCGTGTCAAATGCTTTAGTTAGGTCTAGTGTAACTATTGCTACCTTCTGTCTTTCCTCTAGATGTTGAATTATTGATTCTGTGATTTTAAGTACAGCATGCTCAGTCGACTTACCCTTTCTAAAGCCGAACTGATTGTTAGCAAGGACATGGTATTGTTCAAGAAAGTTCATAAGTCTAATATTTAGTAACTTCTCAAGTACTTTGGAAAGGGAAGTAAGTACGGAGATAGGCCTATAGTTATTTACCATGTCTCTGTTACCATTCTTAAAAATAGGACGAACAATTGCTTTCTTAAATACATCAGGAAAGGTGCCCGTCGATAGACAAAGGTTAAATACATGTTTCAGGACCGGTATGAGGCAGTGACGAGCACTCTTGAGAACTAGAGAAGAGATACCATCCCATCCTATTGCACTATTGCTCCGAAGACCCATAATAACAGTATTCAACTCTGCTTCATCAACTTCAAGCAAGGCCATTGAATTGCCTTTCTGAGCGTTGGCAGAACAGTTTTTGTATAAGGATTGCCTACTATAATTGGGCTTCATTAGGATATCAGTGGCTAAAGTTTTACCTACATTGGCAAAAAACTTGTTTACATGGTTAACAGACTCCTTTGGATCTTTAGCTAGGTTTAATAGTTCTTCTGGTGAAGCAGTCTCTCGTTTAAAATTAGTAATTTTGTTTATAGCTTTCCAGGTTGCCTTGGGATTTCCACTTGCCATTAAAAGCTCGTTTCTCTCATAATTATGTTTAAGTGACCTTAGTAATTTATTGCAATAGTTGCGATACCGTGTGTAGGTCGTTGATAAAATCATGTTTTCTGGTGACTTTTTCGATTTTTTATGAAGTTTGTCACGGTTATTTATACACCTCAGTAGACCAGGCGTAATCCATGGTTTTATGATTCGTTTACTACGAGGCACGTGAACAACACTAGTGTGAGCCAACACGGTTTTTGAAATAGTTGACACCAAGAGGGTAGCGGCAAGGTTAGAATCATGTATTTCATAGATTGGGGAGAAATTGATGTTTGTTAAATTTTTAATAACACCCGGTAGGTTAGTTGTTTCAATTGTTTTCCTCGGTTTAATTACTCTGTTAAGTTCAAGGTTTAAGATGGCTGGAGCATGATCTGTAATACGAGTATTGAGGACTAGAGACGTTGCAATTTTATTACTTTTAAGTAGGATATGGTCAAGGCACCTATCTTCACGGGTTGGATAGGTGTGTGCAGGAATCAGTCCATGGAATGCTGAAACATTCAGATATGCATCAACACGATGGTCCTGATGAGACAAAATATCAATATTCATATCTCCAATCACGGCAACGTTCTCATAACCAGAAATTGACGATAAAACATTATTAAGACTCTCAAAAAAGTTATCAAAATTACTATAAGACGGCGAGCGATATATAGCAGCCACTGCTAACTTTGTACCCAATTTAAGAACTATGCAATTTGCATCAAGAAATTTGGGTTCAAACACTTTACATTTTAAATCAGAACGAAAATACACTATAACGCCATCATTTTGGTTTTTGAATTTGGATTGATAAGACGAATAACCATCAAGGATAGGAATGTTGCTTATTTTACTCAACCAGCATTCTGATAATATTAAAATGTCAAGCTGAACTTTTATTCTAGCTATAAGTATATTAAGTTCATCAAAATTGCAGTTTATGCTTCGAATATTGACATGAAATATTGATACAGATTTTTTATTTAAGTTTATATAGTTGACACACTGCTCAGGGGAACAGATAAATGAGGTTGAGTCTTGTAATAAATCAAAATCCCTATTAAGACATTTATTCATGTTTATTATTAAAAGTAAATAGTGTGCAATTTACTACAGCATACGAGTACTGTAACAGTCAGTAAAAATAAAGTAAATAGGTTCGTTTTATAAAAAAAGATAACTATTTTATAACAGCAAGAATTTGCAAATAAGTTGTATAATGGTCGTAATATGGATATAATAAAGTTCAAGAAATATTTAATTTTTATGTTTAATTCCAAAGGTAAGTTATTATTAAAAAATAGATTATAATATATGTGTAATGTTCTATTATAATAAAATGAGTTTAAGTATACTTGTAAGCATTGTGTAATGATATTACATAAATAATTATAAAAATAGATATATAAATTAGCATTTAATATAATTATGAAATTAGGATAAGGGGAATAGGTACATAATAATATTAAAATTAGTCATTTAGCAATTTTTTCTAGATCTTGTTGAGACATAACTCGTAGTGCCGTGGATCCTTCTTTTCTGCGTAGATACACCACTCCATGTGAGGTCCAGCAGTAGGAGTATGCATTAGCTTTTGCAAATTCCCTGGCTAGATAAAAAAGTTTTTTTGTACTGTAGGTAAGGTTTTCAGATATGAAAACTGGTACAGTTGGGCCATTAGCATTAAGATGTTTAGAGTTTAGCCTGCTGCTGTTATTCCTGTTAAACTTTTTAATGGCACTAATCGTGTCCTCTTTGGTAGAAACTCTTAGGAAGTCCACTACAATTGGTTTGTTATTAGGTATCTTTGTGTTGTATCTATAGATGTCTTTTATATCCATTGGGTGAATAGGTACCTGAAGAGTATTTCCAGCATTTACTATGAAAGATGTCAGCTGCTCCTTGGTCTCCTGGTTTTGGACGGGGACGTTCCTAATTTCCAAACTAGTGGATTTATGACTGCGTTCCAGGTTTTCGACCTTTGTTTCCAGCTGTTGGATGTAGGAAAGGTTAAGCTTACGTTCTTGTTCCAGAGAAATGATTTTATTTTGCATCTCGTCGAATTTTGTAGACATAAAATCTATTGAAGAACGTATGTTATTGTTTTGTTCTTTAATTTCTTTTAGAATAAGGTCATATTTTTTATCCTGCTTTGATGACCAATCGACAAACATAGACTTCATTTCTTCCATAAAACAGTCGACAGTCTTATTTTCATCTCCCGTTTGTCTACGTTTACGTTTAGGACGATCTTTGGAACAGTTGGTATCCATAGATAAAGAAGTAAGGTTAGGTTCCGAGTCGCAGTGTTGGATGTTGGCGGTTTTCCGAGGCGAGTGCATCATTCTGCCAAAGTATCTTCAATAGGCTCGGACAATAGGTTAACTTATATTTTTTCTATAAATCGAGCACGGTTTTACGGAGTATAATCAGTAGTCAATTAACAGAGGCGAGCGGGAGCGCGCTCGGTGCGCCGACGCAGCGAAAGTAAAAATGTTTCAGCGGTAGTTAAATAATCCTTACAAGCACTTAGTTCACGCACGTTTACGATTTTTTTCTTTAGAAGATTAGATCAAAAGAACACCAATTATAATGCAAAAAACAAAAATAGCGAAAAAAAACACGTCTCCACTGTTTGACAGTCCGAGCGGAAGTGAGCAGCTTTTAAGTGTACAAATCGAAATTTCCAAGCGAAATCAAAAATATTGCGATCTCAAAATTGCCGTTCTATTAATTAAACCTATTTTCATTTTAAAGACGGTGTTTGATTTCCTAACTCGTCGTTTAAGGTAGGTATCGTTAAGTTAAAATTCATTTTTCTGTTATAAAAATAAAAAACTACAAAAACATTTAAAAAATGATCCGTCATAGGTGTGAAAAAGATACCAGTGCCGCTAGCGACATCTACAAAAAGCTTTGCCTGATTATTGTCAACATTTAAAATTTCAGAAACATTATCTTCATAATAATAATAATAATAATAATAATAAAATTCTTTATTGCACATTAAAATATACAAAATAAAATGAAGTACATAGGCGAGCTTAATACCTTGTAGGTATTCTCTAACAGCTAACCTTTGGGAGAACGACATAAGAAATTGTGGGGTGCAGAGTTAGGAGGAGAGAATAAATATTAAACTAAATGCTATACCTTTCACTGGGTATATCATACGAGTATGTCATATTAAAATGTAATGAAAATAAATAAATTAACATGCCAGTTGCATACATTAAATATACATTTATAAACATACATAAATATTTATATAAATAATAATCTAAATATAAATACATACACTAATAATAATAATAATCCATGTCATGTGAATAAATTAAATATCATTTTGCTTTTTAAGAAAGTAAGAAGATAGACGATGTTTAAATATGTTTAAAGTAGGTGCCTGTCTGATAAACAATGGCAGTCTGTTCCATTGGCGAGCTGCGGAAACTGTGAGAGAATCCGAATATCTGCTAGTAGAGTGGAGAGGAATTGAAAGTTGATTGTTTTGCAAAGAACGAAGAGAACGAGTATGGGAGTCACGAAGGAATTGAAAACGATCACGCAGGTAAAGGGGTGTATTCGGGTTATTAAGGATACCATATAGAAAGGTGAGGATGTGTACTGATCTACGAAAACGGATATTGAGCCACTTTAATTGAATACGAAAATGAGAGACATGATCATACTTACGCAGGCCAAAGACATAGCGTATGCATAAGTTGAGAAGACGATCAAGTTTATTTAGTAGCTCTTCTGTAATATCAGGATAGCAGATATCTGCGTAGTCTATTATGGGAAGCAGTAAGGAAGTAACTAGTGTAAGCTTTGCCGAGGTTGGAATGAAATTCTGGTAACGTTTCAATGAATGCATGGCTCCAAAAATTTTCTTACTTATTTCAGAGACATGATGGTTCCAGGACAGATCGTTGCTAATGTGGAGACCGAGATTCTTTACATTATGACAAAGGGTTAGCTGAACATTATTAAAGTATAATGACGGGATAATCCCAGAGTCCAACCTGCCTACTGCATTTTTAGTACCAACAAGTAGTATCTGAGTTTTTAATGGATTAACTATAAGCCCCAAACACTGTGAGCGAACTCGAATCGCCTCCAAGTCCGCATTCATTTTGGAAAACGCATCATGGGTGCCATTTCCCTCAAAGGTAATATAAAGCTGCAAGTCATCAGCGTACAAATGGTAGGAACAGAAGTTGATGGATGAGGTCAAAGTATTAATAAACACAGAGAAGAGTAGAGGAGAGAGTACACCGCCTTGCGGGACACCAGCAACCACTGGACACCAGTCGGAAAAAATGTCGTCCATTCGGATGCGTTGTCGGCGCCCTCTTAGATAAGATTGAAACCATGTCTGCACTGTCGGCGAGATATTAAGAGAACTGAGAATTGCTAAGAGGATATCGTGATCTACGCCATTAAAAGCGTTGCTGAAGTCAAGGAGGGTAAGAAGAGTTTGCTTTCGATCATCCATAGCAGACCGGATATCGTCAGTGATCTTAACGAGCGCTGTAGTAGTACTATGGGACGGTCGAAAGCCAGATTGAAAAGGGTTAAGTAAGTTATTTAGGTGGAGAAAGGAGGCAAATTGCCGATGCACGACTTTTTCGAGGACTTTGGAGAGAAATGGAAGAATGGAGATAGGTCTCAGATCTGTAAAGTTGTTTGGAACAGTTTTTTTAGGTATCGGGATAATATAGCTATGTTTCCATAGATCAGGGAAAGAACCAGATGAAAGGGAGAAATTAATGATGTGAGTAATAGAAGGCAGAATAATAGGCATCAAGGGAGTAAGGAGGCAACGGCCTATATTGTCGTGTCCAACGGCTTTGCTGGATATGGAAAGAATAATCCTAGATATCTCACCGACTGATACAGGTTGAAAGGAAAATGAATTAATATCCGAAGGCGATGTAGAGCAGATCTGTGAGATAGTAACGGCCTTTAATACAGGATCAATAGTATTTGGTGGAGAAGAGAAATGAAGATTGAGACCGTTAATATCCACAGACAAGCTCGCTTCAGGTCTAGATTTTCCAAAGCCCAATGTCTTCAGAAATCTCCATAGGTTTTGTGGGGAAGATGATTCAATTGAATTGTGAATATAACGGCGTTTGGCGTTCCTACACATCTGATTCACTCGATTCCTTGCAGCCTTAAACAGTGTCCAGAGCTCATCTGTTGGCGTTTTTTTGTGTTTCCGCCTAAGTTGATCCCTCCACTTCATGGCTTTCCGTATAGTTTCATCCAGCCATGGTGCAGGGGGGCGCTTCATGCGGACCGGATGTATTGGTGCGTGTTTGTCGAAAATGTTAAGCAGTAGGCGGTTAAACTCCGCGACCTTACCGTCGAGACTCACCTCGTTTTCCACGCTGAGCCAATGCGTTCTATTGGCGTCCCTCAAGAGCGATTCCATGTCCATTCTTGCAAAGCTACGCTGAAGGATTATTTTAGGTCTAAATTTTGGGGTTTTAACTCGATATGAGGCATATATAAGGTCGTGGTGAGAAAACCCTGGGGCAAGAAATTGACCATGTGAATGTACTCTTTCGGGAACGGATGTGAGAATAATATCAAGTAGAGTATGAGAGTCATTCACATGGTGGGTAGGATCAAGAGGAAGGAGCGAGGCATTAACGGATGAAGTAATTAACCTGAACTTTTTGCTTCGAGAATCATCCCTCATCAGACATGTATTAAAATCACCCATTATAAGAAAATGTTCGAAAGATGGGAGATGAGTCTCAAGCAACTCTTCAAAAACGTTAAAGTAATTAATAGCGGGAGGGGCGTAGACTACACCTAGTAGAAACTTTACAGTGTTTAAAGTAATTTCTAGGAAGATATGTTCTGAAGAACTATTATATAGAGAAGGAGACTTCGAGATTACTTTAAATTTTAGGTTAGAGCGAAGGTAAATAGCTACGCCGCCTCCGCCCTTACCTGTGCGATCGTTTCGGATAAGGGTAAAGCCGGGAAGAGGAAAGCTAGTTGACGGAAGAGAAGGTTTTAGAAAAGTTTCGGAAATAAGGATAGCATGGATGTGCTCACTGTAGAAGGTTGTGAGAAAATCAGAGTAATGGCATACTAAACTTTGGGCATTTATATGACAGACATTAAGGTTTTTAGAAGATGAAAGGAAAGTATTGTGAAGCAGATCACCAAGCAAAATTGCACCCTGACCATCATCAGAAGCATCAAATGACGAGTCGCAAGAAAAAAAAGCATCGGAACTAGAATCAGTGTTTGACATGGAAGTAATAAATATATATATTTAAATAAATAACCAAATATATATTATGTATAATTAAAATAATATAACTTTACTACAGAATACCTCTGCAACAAACAATTTGAATATCACGCTACTGCCAGCAAGCTGTATACAAAAGAACATCTGATACAATTTATTAGTCAAGGGATGACAAAACAAGGTAAAAATCATAGCGTTAACACGGCATAATATCAAGAATGGGCAAAATCGTGTACCTTGGGCAAATCAATAGCGGCAAAGAAAACAAAACAATTATTTTTTATTTTTAACACAAACCAAAACAACAAAGCTTTATACAAATTAAACAACACGAGACGTTAGTACAGTATTACAATTTAAAAAAAAAAAAAAAAAACTAGCATTTGATAAATACTTGAACGCAGCCATATTTTACGTCAGACACATTTGACGTTGACAGATTAGAATATCTATTAAAATAATATAGTCTGTGGTATAAATGGTGCGAAGAGAAAGCAGAAATTCCAGCTTAATTTTGCACAGTATCTACTTGCATTAAACAAATATCCCGAATTGTGTTGTGAACAAATATAAATATAATATTAATCAAAAAAAAAAAACTAACAATTGCGAAAGACTAAAATTATTGAAGAATGTGAAATTGTTAGTACTGTTTACTGGATACAATTATTGTACATTAATATTAAAGAATTATGAATACTGTGTTGTTGTTTTACTAATAAGAACAAAATAATGCCACAGAAATAAAAACTATTGGGTAATTAGTGAGATTTATAGATGGCATTACACCTAAGTTCTGTGTTTAATGTTACGTGCAGCACGGCGCTTAACCTCGACTTGTGCTGGCTCGGCCTGTGTATTAGGGTGTTTTAGCATCAGCTCTTTTAAATACATCATAGAAGAGATCTTTTCCTTGGTACCATTCTGCAGCTTGACATAGATGATACTATCCTGCGACCAGCATCTATTGATGCCAAATGCACGTCTTCCTTCTATAAGTAGCTGACGCCTTGGCTGTGTCAGGAATTCCGCCACTGACACGTCTGACCCTTTAAGCTGCGATTTAGAACGCCAGATCTTGCTGCGTAATGACAAATCCCTGAATTTAGCCAAAATTGGACGAGGTCTCGGGTTAGACTTACCCTTATCATGTTTCCCCAATCTATAGGAGAACTGTAAATCCGGCATACTGACTTGAATATCGGCCATATGCTGGGAGATATTAGCACACAATACCTCTGATATATCCTCGTTAGACGTTTCCGGGATACCACGGAATAACAGAAATTTACGACGGCTCCTATTTTCTAAGTCATCAGAGGCACTGGCTATTGCAGAAACTTGCGCACGTATCAAACTTACAGCCTGGTACATTATCGCCTTGAACTGCTGAAAGTCTTGGTTTAGCTGCTCAATGGTTAGGGATGGTGTTGAAGATGAGGCCGCCACCAGACGACTCTCAAACCCTTTCATACACTCATCTAGTTTGTCTTCCAATCCAGAGACAGCAGCCAGAGGCTCAGCACCAGGGGCAGTCTTAATAGGGGCCATGTTTTGTAGTATCAAAGTAATCACAAAGAGAGTTGAAATGAAGCTGGCAGTTGTGTATCCAAACTAAAAACTTATATCATTACCTATGCACAATCTATGGATGTTACAGTAAACACACTTTGAAGTTAATAAAGCTTTTTAATATTACTTTAAATTAATTATTATTGTTAAGCAAAATTTTTAGATGTTTTTATTCCAACTACCCACATCATGCACACATTAATGTTGAAACAATCTGCCCACATTAGGCATACAATATTTAATATTTTAACTAAACAATTTTATATTATATTATTATTATTGCTTTTAATACAAATTAGTTTTAAATTTAAAACCTATGTCAAATTAACATATTATTCAAACAATTTTATTTTTACTTATTTATTTTATTTAAAAACTTTATTGCACAATAGTACAAAAGGCGAAGCTTAATGCCTAAAGGCATTCTCTGACAGTCGACCTTTGGGACAAGAGAGAGATCAAAAAATAATCTAGGTGTAGGTGCAAAAATAATTACATAAAGAGAATAAGTTAACTTGACGTAACCTAATATATAATACATATATGAAATACATATTATAAATATATATATACTGATAAACATACACATTATTACATACATAATATGATAAATATATAAATAACTACTACACAGTAAAAACAATAACACATTTAAAATTTTATACTAATAAAAACATTTAATACTAATAAAAATCGTCAACTACAAGGTGCAAATGTCATAATTAAAACTAAAACAATAACAATCAGCAATACAAATAACAAAAATAGGTACTAAATTTAATTCGCTGTCATTTAGATAGTCCATAATATTATAGTAACCCTTTTAGATCAATAATTTAATTAACATTTTCTTGAATGATTTAATTTCTTGGTCTTTATTGCTGCTCGGTTAAGTGACCGCCTCCGTGGTCTGGTGGTAACAAACGTTGCCGTGGACTCGGGAGGTCGTGGGTTCGATTCCCACCGGGGGCAAGTTGTACATTGTATAATTTGTCTCGGTCATATAAACATATGTATAATATATAATATTTACAAAAAAAAAAGTATAATATGTAGTTTATCAACAATCTAGTTTCCGTAACACAAGCCTCGTAGCTTACCACGGAAATTAGATGGCGCTGTGTGACCTGTCTGGAAATATTTATTATTATTATTATTTATTTATTATATTATTATTATAAATTTTAGTTGCTGCGATGCATTAGTGCAGTGTATGAGTAGGGGTCAGCATACACTCTATCTTTATGTCGCAGGTTTCTACTGTTAGATTGGGATCTTGTCAAAAAAAATGTCGGGTGTTTCTTTAAAACATGGCTGTCTCATATATAAAAATTCCTGGGAGTGTAAGAATTTTTAGCGCAGAGAAACGAGGTTTACAACTCTCGTGTGGCTTTATGCCGACTATTACCCTAATGCACCTTTTTTGGGCTTTGAATATGAGATCTTGATTTGTGGAGTTTCCCCAAAATACTACGCCGCAATGTAATTATATTTAATAATATTATGCCCATTGATGACTGTGTAAAAATGACAAAAAAAGAATTTAAAGGAAAATTAAAGTTGCTTTTGCTAAGTAAATACAACAGTAATGTGATTTAATGTTAAAAAAACTTTGTGTTTTAAAAATATAGTGTAAAAAGAAATACTGTAAAAAAAGAGGGTACTATTATTAAAAAAATGTAATATAATTAAAAAAATGTAAATAGTTTAAGTTTAAAAAAAATTAATAATAATAATTGATCCAACGTATCCATGGTATGCGGTGAGTGCTGTTTCGCAGCTTACTAATTCTCGGAGTCTTTTTAATGCATACACGAAACATTGTTGATAAAATGGATAAATTTTATTTACAAACACATTGTCATTTCAATTAAATTATTTCATTTCAGTAAAATATGTCAAAAGGAAAATAATAATAAAAAATTGGTATGTCAAAGGAAAATAATAAGGTAGTAAATAAGTAATAAAATAAAAAAATAAATAAGCAATGAACATTTAAAATTAGGGATATTTGTTGGAGGGGTGGTCAGAAACCACGCTTATAAAGAAGCGGATTCACATTTAGTCAACTTTACTATAGGCCAATCATGACAAGTGGCAAGCTCATCGGTGTCTCTAGCGTACCAAACTCGGGAAATGTCACAAATAAATTAAATTTATTAATTTAAATTAAATGTCCCGACCAGAAATCGAACCTGGTACCTCCGAGTCTAAATCCACGGAGCTTTCAACGAAAACGCTGCATAAACCCTTTGAGATATAACTAAATAATGTATAGTGGAATTGTGTATCTTATAATCAGAAAAGACCGCGTTGGGATATGTCTATCTCATACTATATACATTTTAATAATTAAAAAATGGGCAATTATAAAGCGGTAATTGTAAAGCTGATTACACAAATCCTTATCATTTTAAATTTGACAGTTGCTTAAGCATTTCATGAAGATAATTTTTTCCCTTTACACCATGCAAATTAAATTAATGCCTTAGGAGATATGGCAAAATAAAAAATGTACGTAACGAATTTCGTGTCGCTGTTTAGACGGGCAGTCCGGGTAATACAGATAGTCAGGTATACATACATACATACATACATACATATCTTCACGCCAGATCCCTTGCGGGGTAGGCAGAGACAATTGAGCGCCATTTGACACGATCACGACATACCTCTTTCGCTTCGTCGACATTCATTAACCTCTTCATACATGCCCTTTGGTTACGAAGACTTTTTAATGCACCTTCAGTCAGTGTTTTATTTATTTGATCGTGATATGTGAGTCTCGGTCTGCCAGGGCCTCTTTTACCCATAACTTTCGCATTATATATCTGGTTCGTCAATCTTTCATCGCTCATCCTTTCAACATGCCCGAACCATCGTAGCATGCTTTTCCTTATTTTTGTCCCTATGCTTTCCTTCATACCAACCCTTTTCCGTATTTCGACGTTACGTATGCGGTCCGCCAAAGTGACGCCACATATCCGCCGCAACGACCGCATTTCTACTGCATTAACCCTACTCTCATGCGTATTCTGACATATCCACGTTTCGCTTCCATACATCAGTGTTGGTACCAACATGGCATTGTAATAATTAAATATTCTGTATTTGTATACATACAACAGCAATGTATACAAATACAGAATATTTAATTATTTATTTATTTAAATTCTTTAATGCACTTAAGTACAGAGGCGAGCTATAATGCCAGTAGGCATTCTTACCAGCTAACCTTGGGGATCAAGTAAGGTGATAGGCAGTATGAAAAAAATAAGAAATTTTAATGATACAGTTAATAAGTTACTTAACTAATTCTAATATACTACACATTATACCTAACCACATAAACATACATAAACCATACATACAATTATACATACAAGTACATCATATACATTATAACTTAAATGAATACACGGTTATTTAAATAGTGTTTTATTCAATTTATTAAAACAAAATAACAACAATAAATAAAAATACAGAAAATTAAGTATATAAAATCATCTAACAGTCATTCACATTTAATCATTCATTCGTTCCTTTAAACATACCTGCTCCATCCTCACATCCTATCCATCTCACTCGCTTTCTTGTTCCTCTGATCCTTAAGCTTAGCCCTTATTACAGAAATTTGTATTTTAATTTTTAGCCAGCCTGCAACTTGTGAGAATGGCTTCTGCCATTTTTCAGAAAGTCGTGAAGAGGTCTTTTTGACAAAGAAGAAATATTCAAAATATTTTATTGTTCATAAAAGTACAATTAACAAATTGATTAACACACTGACTCCTAAACTAAGTCTAACTAAGTTAGACCTGTCATTTAGGAGCCCAGTTATTTCCATTAGTTATACAAAAAAGATACAATACGTAGTGAAAACAGTTAACAATAAAAATATTTACAATAAATAAAGGTATTTTACTCAAAACAACAGGTGGGTAGCTATTAATATAATAAATAAATAATATTAATTATTTAATAAATTAATATAAATACTATAAGTGCTAAAAAATAATTTAAAAAAATAATATATAAGTATATATTGTGTTTGAATTTACCAATCAGTATTTGAGTTTACATATTTTATTTTTAGATACCTACATAGGTATTTAAATGTTTCAGTTTATTATTATTATGGTTTCTTTACATTATTTTATCTATTTAATACATAACAATAAATTTTCTGTTTCAGCATAACTCAGTTTTTGACTTTAAATTTACAATTTATTTTTTTATACTTGCACGACATTTGACCTTGCGCCCACCTGATGGTAAGTGGCGCGCGAGGTCCATGAATGTTAGCAACTGCAATCAGACACTTATGACTGACATCAGTCCCTAACGTTATGCCGGCTTGACTGGACATGACGGCAATACGAGCCTGATCCCGAAACGTGTGGATACACTTTACTGGGTTTATCGGCACAACCGGTGGATACTTCCCCGCCCCAGCAGACTGGGCAAATTAGCACCATCAGTCTGCCTACCACCTATTGAAGACAAATTGAAAACAAAATAAATATATCAACAATTTATTCTTTAAAAACTAAATGTTTATGATTCCTAATTAAATTCGAGTAATCCAGGTAATTATTTCAAGTTTAATGAATGCATCACGCATGCAACAAGTTTATCCGTGCTATGGCCACTGCCAAGGTTGATTCAACTAAATTCAAATAGTTTATTGCATGTCACAGAAAAAAAAAACGTTACAATATTGACCGTTTGCAACATTAATAGTTATCATCATCATCAGCCTATGTCTCTCCACTGCTGGATGTAGGCTTCCCCCAAGGCTCGCCATTTCACACGATCTTTTGCCACCCTCATCCAGCCCCCACCAGCGCCCTTTTACAGGTCATCCGTCCATCTGGCGGTGGGTCTTCCCACTTTGCGTTTTCCTGTACGTGGTCTCCACTCCAGAACTCGTCTACTCCATCATCGGTTCTGCGACAGACGTGTCCGGCCCATTGCCACTTCAACTTACTAATTTTGAAGGCTTTGTCTGTAACTTTGGTTTTCTGACGGATGTCTACGTTTCGGACTGTATCCATTAGATAAATACCGAGCATAGTTCTCTCCATAGCTCGCTGAGCGACGTTAAACTTATGGACCAGACCCATTGTCAGTGTCCACGTTTCTGCTCCGTACGACAATACTGGAAGAACGCATTGGTTGAAAACTTTCGTTTCCAAACACTGTGGTATGTTTGATAACAGGATGTGGCGTAAATTATTATATGATTAATAGTTAATAATAATTTAATTAGTATTTAAACCACCAAACTATTTTCCTATATGTTCTTAGTGAGAAATATCAAAGGAAGTGATTCGAATGTAACTCTATGACTCTTTGTTTTTATATTCTTTGCTTAATTGTATGTATCATTTATGTATTTTTTCTCCGAATAAATAAATAAATATATTATAGTTAATAAATCAATAATTTTTAATTTAAAACTTTTAGACAATATATTTATGCTTTATTACTTATATTAATGGTTTGTAATATTATTCTTCTTATATACATATTTATTTTGTAAAATTTATGTTAAAGTTATGTATATTTATATATTTTTGGTTTATATCTTGTATAGTAGTTTAAAACCCACGTACTATGTTTATTAAAGTTTAAAAAACTATAAGTAAAAAATGTCCTCTAGAGACGACCCTTCAGGAATAGTCCCAAGGAGACTGGCGACATTTCCCCTCTGTATAGCGAGGGTAATACGTTGGCAGAAATAATTGCCAGCTTTCCTGTCCCCAGACTTTTCCGTTAGCTGTTTGGACAACTCCTTGGCCAGACGCTTGGCTGAGTGTCCCCATGGGCCCTTCGTCACGACCCGTAACCTGTAGCGAAGTTTGCCTATTTGCGCAGCTTGAGGTTCTCAGGAGAAACCGCCGCACTTCCCGCGCTTGACGAGGTATTTATTTAATAAATCAATATATATATTTAAACTAGCACAACATGTGACTTTGCGCCCACCTGATGGTAAGTGGCGCGCGAGGTCTATGATGTTAGCAACTGGAATGAGACACTCATGACTGGCATCAGTCCCTAACACTATGCCGGCTTGACTGAGCATGACGATTGTGCAAGCGAGTGGGATGCAAAGGCATTTTAAGTTAAAATAAATTATTACTTACTTTTCAACGCCCATAGTTCCATCTTCTCCAAGCTTTGAAGAAACATCATGCTTTCACTCCGGCACTGCTCGGTGGATCCATTCGTTGGCACCAGCACCTTCGGGAAGCTATCCCACAGCTCCAGAACATTAAATCCTAACTTATCTTTCACTACATAACTCGTATCGTTTTGAATCCTTAACACTGTATCATTAAATAACGAGTTCGTTAGCACATTCTCGTTAATTGTAAACTCAATGCATTCTTTCGATGCGCACGCGCAGGCTGTAGCTAGCAGCAGCAGGCAAGTGCGCCCGGCCATAGCTACCGACTTAATGCTGCTTGCCGCCTTCCAACACAAATAATAAGCTCATCAAAATAATACGCTCTTGAACCAGTAAGACACAATGGCATGATCATTATGCTAATGTATCGATTTTGACGAAATTCTCAGCCGATGTCAAGTGTCGCGAACTTTTGCGCGGTGTGCAATTTGTAAACTACCCGTGCAGTTTTTTTCTTAAATATTTTCTTACACTTGATGGGATGGCAGAGGAATTAAGTCTTAAAGTTTATTTTTTTATTAATCATAAGTAATAAAAAGGTCAACATATATTTATTTACGTAAAAAAATATTATTTTACTCCTGCTAGTGAAAGATTAAGCAGCAAAGTGGTCCAAAGAGTAAACTGTTAGCAGAAGACCAACAAGTGGCAAGCTCGTCTCCAGCGTACTCGAAAACAATAACAAATAAATTAAACTTATTTATTTAAATTAATAAACATTATTGTGTTCCGACCAGGAATCGAACCTCCTTGAATCGAGTCGACTTAACCACTAGACCACGGAGACAGTATTTTTTTATAATCATATTATAATCTGTGGAACAAGCTGCCGGTTAATATACGACAAGCATCCAACCAAAGCATTTTCAAAAAATGGTATATTCATATTATTTAAATAGCTCATAACAACTCATTTATTATATTATTATATGTAGTGTATGTATTAAGAAAGAAAGAAAGAAAATATTTATTTGCACACAACAGCTAATACAATAATAAAAGACGTAAAAAATATATATAAAATTACCAATAAATAAACAAAAAACAGACAAGATAAATACATAAAAAATAAATGAGTGAGCTGCTGCGACAAACAGGCACTCAGGTCAGCATAGGCTGCAACATTTCTGCTGCAGCGCTGATTTTCACTGAGCCCCATAAATCAAATAAAATTACAATAAAATAAATTTATATTAGGTGCTGTGTCAACATTTTATAACTACATATTTTATAATAACATACATAAATTATTTATATAATAAATATAATTTTAAAAATAATAATAAAACAGTAAAAAAGTATTAATGTTATGTAATGTATGTACCTAATGTATTAATAAAACGTTATGTGTATGTATTATTAGTATTTAGTTTATTATAGTATTTATTATTGTAGTTTAGATAATATTGCATATTTATTACGTAATCATATTTCTCTAATTGCACCTAGCTTAAGTCTTTATTGTTCTACAGTGTCCCTAAGGTTGGCTGTCAGAGAATGTCTAGCGACATTAAGTCCGCCCCTTGTATATATTGTGCAATAAAGTTTTAATAAATAAATAAATATAGAAGATAAATTACATAAAAATCACCTGCCTCCGTATTCTAGTTGTTAAATGCGCGAATTTAGACGGAGAGGTACCGGGTTCGATTCCTGGCCGGGACGCAATATATATACATATTTCTTTTTTTTTATTTTGGTTTCTGACCTCCCCGGAAGTATGTCATACGATCGTTATATTACTTCACTTCTTTTTAAAAAAGATGACTAAATTATTTAAAAAAAAAAAAACATTAAATTGTAATCAAAATTTTAATTATATTTAAATCCTAAAAAACAACAAAATAATGAGTTTGAGTTAATTTTCAGACTAATTTTTGAAAAGGTTGCAATCTGTTTTGAGTTTATTATTGACTTTATGTGAAGGACTGGGCATTGGAAGTTAAATTATTTTTGTCTAAGATTCGGTGGTAAGACTCTAGTATGTTCGAATGACGTAACTATAGCTATTAGGTATTATGCCAGCGCAGGTCATGAGTTCAAAAAAGTGATCACAGACTTTGATCACACATTGTTGTCACATATTGTTGTATCTGCCAGATGTGTTCAAAAGATTTTGTTACGTACCAATATAATACGACAAGGTTAAAATGGTCATTGGTAAATATGCGCAGTCTTTATTTTGTCGGGTTCCATGCTAGTTGAAATGAAATGAAATATCGTTTATTTGCAATAAATACAGTACAGTGGTCACAAAACTTTAGTCAGGTCTACTCACATGTATTCTACCTGCAAGCAGGCGTGCAAATCTTTACTTACATACTAATATCATAATCACAACTACATTAAAACAAAAAAATATATATTAATTAACCTGTTTTGCACTCAAGATACTTTTTACACTATAAAATCTATGGTCCAGTAGCCATTTCGTCAGTTGTAATTTTAGTTTAGGGCCCTGCAATAATTTTATTTTGTCAGGAAGCTTATTATATATTATTATACACATTTTAGTACAATAGCGACACGGCTGCGTCCATCCCTTTCTATCCCATGTAATTTTTAGTTATTCCCTCTCTTTCTCATCACGACCTGTCAAATGTCTCTTTAAATCGAGCTGCAGCTTGAAATGCAAATTCATTGAAAATAATTATACAATAAAACCAATTGAGGTGTGCATTGCACCTAACAGATTTGATCACTCCTTTGAGCTCGCAGTTTTCAAATAGACTTCACAAAACATGGACGACGATATCATCGACACAGTTTGCATATAATATACGAGTAGTATTTATATGCGGGTAGGTATTTATTACACGTGCAAATAAACAAAAACAGCCAAAACGAAGACATCAAAACAAATAATTTGTGCCTATTTTGGAGTATATCGCTATCCCATACTTGATATTTTGTCGTCCATACCAAATTAAGACACTTTTTACATATCAACCTTGATATATTGCTCGCCTATATATATCTTTTTATTTTGTATATTTTGTGTGCAATAAAGAATTTTATTATTATTATTATTATATAACGGCCTTAGACGTATATCACAGTATAGCATATTAGGAGTGAAGAAGATGATAAATTTCTAAGCATTCCATGGAGATGAGAAGAAAGGTGTTTTGGGCTTGCGACCGACAATAAGCTAGTTTACAAATGAGGCCTCCTTTTTTATTTTATTGCGCAATAAGATGCTTACCATCTACCAAGCTACTCCTCTCCCTACCCAACCAAATACTGTACGATTCCGTTAATGCCGTCTTGGAAGCTTTTTCCTGCCTTGCTTGCCTGCTCGCAACTTCCACTGCGTAAAGCTGAGTCTTGAACACGTTCCTGATCATTTCTTCTGTTAGATCATAATATTTGTACGACTTAATGTTGTGGTCTTTTGGAATATTTTTATTCAAGAATTAGTATTGAAAGCCCTGTATTATATTAAGTCAATTAATTTAGGTTATTGCACTTGAAACTTGCATTTCGAGATCTTTTCTTTTGTTTTATACCGACCTCGACATGCATACCCGAATTGTTAATCAATTTACACTATAGTGTAGGTTGTATTTTCGTTATACATTGCGTGGTAAATTAAACTAAAGACAAGCACAATTACAAATCCACACGCAATGTATAACGAAAATACAAAACCTGGTCCGTCGAGTAAAAAATGGCGTGCACTCTAAACTGGTTCAGCGTAATTTTTGCCGATTGTTACTAGTTGTTTTTGAGGACAAATTTCTTAGCAATCCATGGATTCGCCGTGCGGGTGCCGGGTTAATAGTATTAAATTCTTTATTGCACAAAATAAGTGTACAAAGGCGAAGGTTAATGCCTACAAGGCATTTTCTAATATCTAACTTTTTTGGAAGAGTGTGAGATTAAGGGTAGTGCCGATATCATGTTTAACAATATAGAATACACTACACACAATACATACTATAAAAAAAACCTAATAGATACTTACACTGTTACATAAATTACACATATAATTATAAATGAACGCATATATACATAGATATTATGCCAAATATATATTTTTAGCCTGATGACGACTCCTGTTTGTCTAGAAATAAAGCAGTGACCAAGCGCTTAGAAACGTGGACAGTTGGCGCGTGTCTAATAGCGAGTGGTAGCTTGTTCCACTGGCTGGCTGCAGACACAGTATACGAATCTGAATATCTGCTAGAGGAGTGGGATGAGATTTTAAGTTGGTTGCTATGTGAAGAACGAAGTGGAAGGTTGTGAGTATCACACATGTATTCAAAACGGGATTTAAGGTATGCAGGCGGGGTTGTTTAGGATACCATACAGAGACACGAGGAGATGGGTAGATCTTCGAAAGCGGATATTGAGCCATTCTAACTGATTACGAAAGACTACGAAGACTGACTATGGGCGGGTTTAACAAGGAGTCCCCGTCTTTTAATTGTGTAACAAGTCGCCCACCATCGACCATTCTGCTTCTCCCCCTAACCAACCAAATCCTGTATGATTTCGCTAATGCCGTCTTGGATGCTGGTACTATAAATGTATTGACGACAGACCTGTTAGGCCTAATTAAGATTTGCAAGCGGTGGTGGCTCGGTTGTAAGAACGCATTCCTTGACGTGCTAAAAAGGTGGGTCGAAACCCGGCATGTACAAATGAGACATACACTTTCCTTCGTACATTTGTCAGAGATTTACAATTCCACCATTACCGTGCCCCCCGGAGAGCACGTTAAGCCGACGTCGGTCCCAGTTCCACTAATACTAACTTGTGGAATCGTTTATAAAAGTCAAGCTAAAGTAAAGTTAATAAGTAAAAAACATCACGACCGTATCCCTTTCGGGGTGGCCAGAAATACATTTAGCCAACTTTACTACAAGCCCGACACCTGGCGATGACACTAAAAATACCACAAATAAATTATTGTGTCCCAACCAGGCATCGAACCCGGAACCTCAGAGTCTATATCCACATACTTAACCGCTAGACCACGGAGACAGCATATTTTATTATATATTTAATTTGTATAACAGATCGGTGAAGGTCGTTCTTCTACGTATCTCAGACTATAAGTCAAATTCGTTCCTTAAATAAGACATGCAATTGTACACGTATTTTTATGTTAATGTCACTTGACTTGTTAATTAACTAATTATACATTGCATTTTACATAGATGTTACTTCCTGTATTTAATTGTTTTGAATATTTGTTTTTGACACGTCTATTTAGCTTTTAAGGTCCTCCAAATATTGCCATTTGATGTGATAAAAAAAAAAAAAAAAAAAAAAAAAAAACTACGGTAAGTCAATATAAGTGTCCACCTCGATCCTTGGCGCCGAATAATGGCGAGTTAATTAATATTATTTAACTCTAAATTAATATTATTTTGTAGTATAGTTTTAATTTCATAAATATTTTTATTTATAATTAGTTTTTAATCTATTTTATAATAGTTTTTAATTTATATTATTTTTAAATTTTACATCGAATAAATATATTATGTCTTAGATAGGCCTAAAATTGTTAGGTTAGACAGACCTCCTGCACAGACCCCAGGCATTGGGGTGTCATGCGTTGATTAAGACTACTGATAAATTAAGAATGCAGGATGTGAGCTCAGTCAGTGTCGGTCTGATGCAACGATGCCTTCAATTTTTCCTCTATCATGACGATATATGACTTATAACTTGTATATAACGCATTTGCATTCTTGACGCTGAATACCAGAAAAATACCAAGCTAAAAAAAAAAAAAAAAGTATCATCACTAGTGGTGGGAAACCACGCGTACAAGAACGAGAAAACACTAAGATGTCTGGTCCATCTGATGTTCAAATATATAAATATATATATATGAGAATTGTTCAGTCTGACGCGGCGCCAAGAACTGAAGTGGGCTTCATTTTAGTTTTATTCATAAATTTGATAGAATTAGTCAGCCCCTATCTGACTCTTGCAATAGAAAGACTTTCTGTTTCATGGATAACACCAAGGACTTCGATATGTTAGCGCGAATAATAGCCCATTTCTAGAAGCACCCTACATGAAGAAATTTCTATGCATTTCATGGATTCACCGTAATGGTGCCGGGTCCATCATGTGTGGGAAAGATAAATAAATAAATAAATAAATATTTTCAGACAGGTCACACAGCGCCATTTAATTTCCGTGGTAAGCGGTAAGCTTGTGTTACGGAAACTAGATGGTTGATAAACTACATATTATACTTCTTTTTTTTTTTTGTAAATATATACATATTATACATATAAACACCCAGACCGAGACAAATTATACAATGTAAAACTTGCCCCCGGTGGGAATCGAACCCACGACCTCCCGAGTTCAATGACAAGAGACAATGGTGTCTCGGGCTTGCGACTGTATCTGTAAAATAGTTCTGTAATTTATCACACAATTACTGTAAAGGATACGGGAATAAAAATAGATCCAGGGATCGTCTGGTTTGAGCTGAATCTAGGGGCAGGTTTTGGTGAATGCCAGCTGAGCCCTTGGGCTATGATGATAATGTTAATACGGACAACTGCGGATGACAGTCACTCAGAAAGGAAAATGGTTTATTTTTATTTTTTTTAATACACATAATAGCACATGTGACCTTGCGCCCACCTCATGGTAAGTGGGGAGCGAGATCCATGAATGTTAGCAACTGGAATCAGACACTCATGACTGACATCAATCCCTAACACTATGCCGGTTTGACTGGACATAACGGCAATTCGAGCCTGATCCCGAAATGTAAATGGATACACTACTGGGTTTATCGGCACGAACGGTGGTTACTTCCCGGCCCCGGCAGACTGGACAAATAACCACTATCTTGACCAGATGCAATAAAAAACCTCAACGTTTATTGACGATGTGCTCCTCGCTGCTATCAGATCTGAAATACATTCTGCTGTAATGGATGCCGTCAGTGTTGCAGTAAAGTCCTCTATTGAAAAGGAGTTTATTTTACTTAAAAGCGAATTAAATCTGATTGAAGAGACGAACAAGGAGCTACAACGATCGGTAGATTACATTACCTCAGAACACGAGGACATTAGACGTACCGTTTCATGTTTGGAGGGTGACGTGCAAAAGCTAACCTCTGCGAATCAATTCCTTACCACTAAACTGGACGAAACTACATCACGCCTTACAATACTGGAGCAACATACCAGGGAGTGCAATGTCGAGATTAACGGGGTTCCTGAACACAAAGACGAAAACCTAAAAACCGTTATCTTACAGGTTAGCAGGGTTGTCTCTAGTCCTCTCGAAGAAACTGATATTATGTTCTGTGTCAGAGTAAGAAAGTTAAACCCTGACAGTGCCAGACCCCGTTCCATAGTAGTCAAGTTACCGAGCGTTGACGCTCGTGATAGACTCCTGGCAGCAGTTTCAAGTTTTAATAGAAGCAATAGGGACGATAAGCTCAACTCTGCGCAGGTTGGACTGGGCGGTGATAAGACCCTGGTCTATATTTCTGAACACCTTTCTCCTTACTACAAGGCCTTGCACGCTGAGGTTCGTAGACTGGCACGACTTAAGGACTATTAATATGTGTGGGTGACGAATGGCAAAATACTTGTACGAAGAAATGAAACTACCAAGATTAAAACCATCAGAAGCTTCGAGTCCATCAGTTTACTTGATAATGAGGACTAGTTGTAATTTTATTTTATTTTATTATATACAGGATTACAATCAATTGTACAGAGAGAGAATATACAATAAATATTTACAAACAATATTAATATCTGCACAACCAGCTTCAGTAATCCAAATATTAAAAGAAGTAAATGTAACCCTTGAGTTGTTTTAAAACCATAATAATAATAAAAAACAACCTGTTTGGTACAGTAAGTCTTTAAATAACTGGAAGAATCGGGCAGAACTACATTCATCAGTGAAGCTTAAATTGTATTATCAAAATTTTCGGGGTTTACGGACCAAGTTGACTGAGTTACACTTGTCCTCCTTAGTAAATGATTTTGACGTGATAGTCGGTACAGAGACATGGCTTAACGAAACTATTAGTGATGCAGAATTGTTGGATTCACGCTACAAAATTTATCGACGTGATTGTGGTACTACATCTTCACTAAAAAAGGAGGGAGGAGGAGTGATAATAGCAGTCCGAGGGACACTAATTTCCAATAGAATAACTCAATGGGAGAGTGATTTAGAGGATTTGTGACGGCAATATTACTAAACGAATAAATACATGTGGAATATACCTGCCGTCACCAGTCACTCCATTCCTTCTGGATACCTTCTTGGACAACACTACGGATGTTCTGGACACAACCTCAGACGACTCCTTAATAATTGGCGATTTTAATTTGCCACTTATCAATTGGTCTTTGAACACTGATACTTGCCATCAGTACGTCATACCAGCTAACTATCACAACAAAGTTGGCTATACATTGGTGGATTTTATGTCAACTAACAATATGTATCAATTTAATAACTTCAAAACTGAATATGGCAAAACTTTAGATCTTGTACTTAGTAATACCACCAACCTGTATGTGTGTGAGAGTATGAGTTCCTTGTGCTCCCTAGATAAATATCACCCTGCATTGGAGATCGAGTGTGGCTTTGTCTGTTCATCTTCACTGCGTAGAAAACAATTGAGTACTTATAACTTTCGTAAGGTAACTTTGACGCAGTTAAAGCGCAGCTTTATCGCGTGGATTGGTCGAGTGAGCTAGGGTCTTGTTTGGACATTGATCAAATGGTTACATCGTTCTATAAATGTCTTCGCGCTACTATTAAAGATACCGTAAATCAAAGCAGCAAGTAAAACGTTATCCACCTTGGTTTACGCCACCCCTTATAAAACTTCTTACAGATCGTTATGAGATTAGGCAACGATACAAAAAGTTTGATAACCCTCGGGACAAGGTCGAGTTTAAGTTCCTAAGCAGACGAGCTGCAGTATTGCAGCGTGTTTGCTACGACAAATATCTATTTCAGGTTCAGAGAGATATTAAAGACAATCCCAAACAATTCTGGTCATTTATTAAAGGTCAACGAAAATCTAAAAGCAATTCTTCAATTCATTAAAATATACGATCTTTTGTGTCTCAGTTTTCTTCAGTATATTTTACACAGCACTCGGCTGTCGATCTGGAAACAGAATCCTCCTTATTTCCACAATCAGCTATCGCTCAATTAACCATTACAGAGCGTGACATAAATAAAATGTATTAAGAAGCTGGTCGACTACAAGTCCTCAAGTCTGGTCGGAATTCCTCCAATTTTTATTAAAAAAGCAGGCTCATGTCTTACTACACCTCTTAAGATGATTTTCAATAAATCACTTAAGTCGGGTGTATTTCTGTGATGTTAAAAATCACCGGCCAGTATCTCTTTTGTAAATTTTTCCCAAAATTCTGGAGCGATTGGTTCGTCCAGTGATTGATGTTCCCATGAAATGTATGCTTTCACCTCACCAGTATGGATTCCTGCAAAATAGATCGACGACCAGTAATTTACTATCCTACACTAGTTTTATTTCCGAGATAATGGACACACGCGGTCAGGCGGATACAATTTACACCGATTTTTCCAGCGCTTTTGATAAGGTAGACCATAATTTACTTCTAATCAAGCTCTCCAGATATGGCGTATGCGGATCACTCCTTCACTGGTTTAAATCATATCTCCCTGGAAGGTCGCAAAAGGTAGTAACTGGTGGCTTCACATCTTCCCAGACGTTCACGGCTTTATTAGGCGTACCGCAGGGATCAGTTGCTACTTTATTTAATATATTCATTAATGATATAATCGATGTAGTACATTATCGTCACTGTTCCCTTTTTGCAGATGACTTGAAACTCTTTAGACTTATTATAGATTCACAGGATGTCGACCTTTTACCGGAGGATCTTGATTCTGTTCATTCTTAGTGCGTCAGTAATGAAATGATTTTGAATCCCTTGAAATGATTCTACGTCACTTTCACAAAGAACAAAATTAACATGATACCATCTAATTATTTCATTGGTGGAGTTGCGCTTGCTTATTCCAGTCCTATGCGCGATCTTGGCGTTCTAGTGGATTCAAGGTTGTCTTTTGTTGATCATATTAATGGGGTTGTCGCTAAGGCGTCGAAGCTGTGTGGTTTTGCTAAGCGAGTTTGCAAAAACTTTACTTCTATAGCAGCTTTAAAACTTTTATTTTATTCACTTGTTAGGAGTAATCTTGAGTACGCCTCCGTAATCTGGAACCCGGTATACCAAAACCATATCGGCCGTCTAGAGGGAGTACAACACAAATTTATAAGGTTTTTGTTTCATAAGGATGAAATGTGTTTACCCAAAAGCAATTATCCAGAAAGGCTCACTTTTTTTTAAATGAATAGTCTGAATTTGAGAAGAAAGGTGTCAGATCTTATTGTGCTGTACAAACTTATTAATGGTCGCCTGGACTCCATGAAAGTTTGTCAATGATATCACTTTCAGTCCCAAAGACAAACTCTAGACTACACACAAGGTCGATATGTCATGTGCCATTTTCTCGTTCTAACCTTGGCAGGAACTCGGCACTACGACGGATTACTCGGTTGTACAACGAGGTTTTCCTCGCGGACAGGAGAATTGATATATTTAACGATAGGTTGTCAAGCTTCAGGAGAAAGGTCTCCTGCTATCTTGCCGGGCGGTGTTTAGGAGCTAACTGAGGCTTAGGATTGATAGTTGTCGCTTGGTGATGCAGTTTTGGCTGAGAGCTTGCACGAAAGGTGATCGCCGACTCTTGGTCTAAGTTTTGTTTTTATTTGTTGTTATTGTGAACTGCTGGTGACTGTGGTGTCGCTGTGTTGATTTGTTCATATGATTCTAGTATTTTTGTTTAGATTATACTGTTTGCATCTGTAAGTACTTGCGATATTGATTTTTGTTGTTTTCTGTTTTTGTTATGCCTATATATATTTTTTTAAATTGTACTACCTACCTAGTTTTTGTGTTTTCGTAAACGATGTTACCTACCTTTTGAATGCAATGCTGGCCTGTAAGTAACATGTTTACTAAACTAATAAGATACCTTCTAGATTGTATATTTGATTTTGTAAACATGTTGTTGACTTGCTTAATTAAATAAATAAATGTTTGGTAGCGATCAGAGCAACACATTTTTTTTGGCAATGTTGAGTCATACCTTATTTACCTTATAGATATCTTATTTACCGTGTGAAGCGTGGCTATTTAGTTACTTTATAAAAACACTTGTATGTTTTAAAGAATCATGAACTTGACTTCTTAATAGTTGTGTTTTTCTGATTCTACTCAATACAACCGATTATTTCGTGTAGATACAAACTTGCACAATCATCATGTGTGTAGTTTTATGGCTCAAGTATTTAGCAGATGACTCAAAATGACTACACATGAGGATAATGTTAACGTATTTTTTCTGATAGGTAGAAGAAACAAAACTTGACAAAATTGTTATTAGAATTCTTCGCCCACATACTCTAAGGTTAAAATAACTTTGGCCAGAAAACATCTTAGGAAGGTTTTGCATTCCTTTCCCTCGCAAAATCAAATATTTTCAAGCCTAAAGTGTGCTTAGGAGATTTTAGTTTTTAATTGTATTTTTAATTATATTATATTATATTATATTATATTATATTATATTATATTATATTATATTATATTATATTATATTATATTATATTATATTATATTATATTATATTATATTATATTATATTATATTATATTATATTATATTATATTATATTACACACACAGTAGTTTTAAGATTAGTTGTACTTTACTTTTACGTTTATAATAAATCTACTAACTTTGTCTAGTGGTAGAAACTATCTGGAAGGTAATTCCAAGGCCCCTGCAGGATAAAACACTAGTGTGGCGGCCAACAAATGTCATTATTGTTAACTGTTTTTTATCTGCCTAAATAAATATTTCATTTTATTTCAATTATACGATTAGGTACTTTATTATGATCAGGTACTTTATTATAGATAAATCACAGGATTAAAAAATTCAAATAATTAATAAATACATATTTCCAGCCAGGTCACACAGCGCCATCTAGTTTCCGTGGTAAGCTACGAGGCTTGTGTTACGGAAACTAGATGGTTGATAAACTACATATATTACTTTATTTTTGTAAATATATATATATTATACATATAAACACCCAGACCCAGACAAATTATACAATGTACAACTTGCGCCCGGCGGGAATCGATCCCACGACCTCCCGAGTTCACGGCAACGTTTGTTACCACTAGACCACGGAGGCGACTAGACAATTATAAGTAGTTAGTATATTTTTAATTTATTTAATAATTTAGTTTATTCTTACCTTACTTCCTTCGAATAAAGATCAAAGTCAATAGTAAAAAAAAATCGAGAAACTTTATCAAAAGTCTATCAACTTTTTAGGAAATAAAATTAACATTAATAAAATGTTTTCTGTATTTTACATACATACATATCTTAGATAGATAGATAAAATCTTTATCATGGGTATTATACACGAGTGTGTGTTTAAAAACCGAGCCGTAGGAGAATAGTATCACACGAGTGTTTTAATACCTAGTTATGTGCAGTTTCATACACTAATTTATCTACTGCTTACTACATAAGACCGCCTCCGTGGTCTAGTGGTAACAAACGTTGCATTCCTCGTCACGCGGCTCTCAACGACATCATCCGAAGGGCTCTTGTCACTGCTGGAGTACCCGCAATATTAGAACCATCTGGGATTGTGCGGAGCGATGGCAAGAGACCCGACGGAATGACTGTTGGGCCGTGGAAACTTGGCAGGTCTCTGGTGTGGGATGCGACGTGTGTAGATACATTAGCTCCATCTCACATACAGGCGACCTCGTCAGGCGCGGGAAGTGCGGCTTTTTCTGCGGAGAACCTCAAATTGCGCAAATACGCTAACCTTGGTATCGGTTACGAATTTGCGCCGTTTGGGGTCGAGACGATGGGCCCATGGGGACCGTCAGCGAGGCGCTTGGCCAAGGAGTTGTCAAAGCGGCTGACAGAAAGGTCTGGAGACAGGAAGGCTGGCAATTATTTCTGCCAACGTATTAGCCTCGCTATACAGAGGGGAAATGTTGCCAGTCTCCTTGGGACTATCTCGGATGGGACGTCTCTAGAGGACATTTTTTATTTATAGTTTAGTTTATTTTTAATTTTATTATTTAGGTAGCTTTTAATTTATATTAAATGTACTATAATTAACTTCGAATAAAAGATATATTAGTTATATAATTTAAAAAGAAAACATAAGACAAGACCTTTAGGGCCAATAGTTAAACAAATTGTAAGCAGTTAATTATGAAGACATAATATTTAAAAGAAAGATAAACAAGGTATGATATAGTAATAACAATAGGTAGTAAGTTAAACAGTTACAGTTTTAATTTTATTTTGGATAAGTCTCTTAAAGGTGGCTGGTGAGGTATTAAATATATCTATTTCTGAAAAATGGTCATTATACAATGTAAAAGAGCGAATGAAACAATGGGGGTATATTCTCTTGATACCCACAAATTCATAAAAGAGCTGGGTAAACGAATTTTCCAAGAGTGTGGCGATCCCAAATGCCATAACTACCTAAAACAGAATATTTCAATTATAATTCAACGAGGAAATGCGGCGAGCGTTTTAGGTACCCTCCCTGGTGGTAAGCCCTTAGTTTATTTTGTAGAATAGTTTTAATTTCATAGGTATTTTTAGTTTAGTATTATTTATAATTAGTTTTTTATTCTATTTTATTTTAATATTTTTGTATCTACTTCGAATAAACAATTATATTACAAAAAAAGAGCGAATTATAAACCTATTTCTAGTGTAATTATTTAGGGCTCGCGGTGGAACAAAAATATTAGAATAACTATGTTGAAGTTTCTTATTTCGTGGTGTACGAATAAGCAAACGTGAACGGGTTATGAATGGAATTCTTTTTAGGATATCAGGGCAATTAATTTTGTTATTGAGTATTTTATGTAAGAAACACAAGTCAAATTGAATTCGTCGATGACGAAGAGATGTCAACCCATAGGTCCCCAACAAATCATCATACTTTGACTTAGTTTCACCTCTACGGTAATTTAAAATCTTTAAGAATTTGGCTTGTATATTTTCAATTCCATCCATATGACACTGGTAGAAGGGATTCCAAATAATACAAGCAAAATCTAATACTGACCGGATAAATGCAAAATATAATATTTTTAAAGTTAAGGTATTTTTAAACGGTTTGGTGACTCTGTTTATGAAACCAAGGCTTTTAAAACCGCGTTGTATTATTTTGTCAATGTGCAGATTAAAAGACAACTTGTCATCCATTATTATCCCAAGATCACGGGTGCTCTGAACCCTTTGAAGAGTGTAGTTATTAAGTGTGTATCTAAACTGTATAGGGTTTTTTTGCGAGTATAACTTACAATGTGACATTTATCAGCATTCAAATATAATTGATTAAGTGAACAATAGTTGGCAAAAGTTGATAAAGCAGACTGCAAGCTAGAACAGTCATTAACATCAGTAACCGTCCTATATTTTTTTGTGTCATCTGCATACAGCAAATGGCAGGTATCCCTAAGACAGTCACCAATGTCATTAACATAAATTACAAATAATAATGGTCTAAAATGGGATCCCTGAGGGATTCCGGAGGGAATAGGCAGAAACTCTGAGCAGTAGCCCTTAACACAAACGGCTTGGCTCCTATTCCGTATGTAGGAGTCGATCCACCTGAGAAGGCTGCCGTGTATACCGATTCCGAGCAGCTTTGCAATCAGAATGTCATGGTTAATTTTATCAAACGCCTTCGAGAAATCGGTATACACGATATCCACCTGTTTGGTATCCATTGCATCTAATAAAGACTCCGTAAAGCATACCATATTGGTTTCGACGCATCGACCACTAATAAAACCATGCTGATTTAAAGAGATTTGGTTGCGAAGCAATCTGGACAATAATATGTATATATTTACAAAAAAAAGTATAATATGTAGTTTATCAACCATCTAGTTTCCTTTTTATAAAAATCTAGTTTCCAAATTTATTTTTATTTTTTTAAATGACTATAGTACAGAATACATAAGTCCTAAACAATGAAATGGCGCCAAAACCTGGCTTATGACCGCGCACGCGCTTTGGCAGGCGCTACCATAGACAAGTAAAAATTGGAATCAAAACTTTTTTGTAATGGAACCTTTGCCTTAAAAAAAATAAGTGTTATATAATATGTATAATTCTATTTTTAAAATGAAATATAACATTATTTTGTTATTGAAAAAGTGTTATAATATGATTATATTTTTAAATTTGAGCAGTATGTTTATAAAGTATGTCAATATAAATTCGTTTTAAAGTTTGTAATTCGCATTTTACGATATGAGAGTAGATAAAACATTTTACAGTACATAGGCGAGCTTAATGTCTAAAAACATTATCTAACAGCTATCTTCACGCCAGATCCCTTGCCAATTAAGCGCCACTTGACACATTCATGCCGCCTATGTACATTCATTTTTTAGCGCAATAAAGAATTTTTGAATTGAAATTAAACAAGACCATAGCCAGCAATCGTCACACACTAATTGATTTTGTACTGATTAGTCTAGCTTTGACTCTTTTACCGTTTGATTTCGTGCCCTGTCTTGTTATAAGTATATTTATTGTCTCTGTCTTTCCTTAAGTCTTCGGGAAACGGTGTTTGGTTCATAAATTCATTAGTTTTTACCTATTATACAAATATGAATTAAATGACTTTCAATTGGTACTGATTTAAGTACCAATTAATTATTAATTAGGTCACGTGCTGGTTTAATGAGTAACTACTTGAAATTTCTAAAACATATAATCGTGAGTCATTATTAAACAAAAAAAATAATTATTTAAAACTGCCCATTGTTTTGGTTTATACTTAACTTTAGTTTTGGTACACTGCAATTAAATAACACGAAAAGCAAAGCAAAGGTGCTGATAGCTCTTTAACACAGTTCACAAAATGATTAAAATGACAGCTCTAGTACTGAAGGACTTGATTAATACTAAAAAACGTGCACAGTAATTAATAATAAAAATAACTGTTGACGCGATTTATTTTTATCATTTGCAAATTTCCGAACGCACCTGTCAAATTTTTTTCCTATCCTACCTTCCTAGATCGCTGGTATCGCAATACAGTCATTTATTTATTTATTAGGGTCGCCAATAGTGTCAGCAACAATACACACATGGATTTTCACTCACAGCTAAGACTGATATAGCACTCAACAACTTAATGACAGCTCTAGTACTAAAGGACTTTATTGATACTAAAAAACGTGCACAGTAATTAATAATAAAAATAACTGTTGACGCGATTTCTTTTTATCATTTGCACATTTCCGAACGCACCTGTCAAAACTTTTTCCTATCCTACCTTCCTAGATCGTTGGTATCGCAACACGGTGATTTATTTATTTAATAGGGTCGCCAACAGTGTCAGCAATAATACACACATGGATTTTCACTCAAAACTAAGACTGATATAGCATTCAACAACAAGTGCAAATAATAAAATTGTTTTATCAAAGTTGATCTTCTGTTAATGCAGTAGAGATGAGGTCGTTGCGTCGTATATGCGGCGTCACCTTGACGGACCGCAAAAGGGTAGGTATTAAAGAAAGCATAGTGACAAAAATAAGGAAAGGCATGCTCCGATGGTTCGGACATGTTGAAAGGATGAGTGAAGAGAGATTGACGAACCAGATATATAATGCGAAAGTCGTGGGTAAAAGAGGCCCTGGCAGACCAAGACTTACCTGATAGATATGATAAACAAAACAATAGCTGAAGGTGCATTAAAAAGCCATCGACACAAGCGGGCATGTATGAGAAGGTTGATGAATGTCGAAGAAGCGAAAGAGGTATGTCGTGATCGTGACAAGTGGCGCTAAATTGTCTCTGCCTACCCCGCAAGGGATTTGGCGTGAAGATGTATGTATGATGTTCTGTTCTGGCAACGTACCGCGCGCTTCGCCTATTTTACGGTCGCCATAATCGTCCTACCGAGAGGACTATTCGCAATGTGGTGGAAAAATTTGAGTCCACTAGTTCAGTAAACGATCAACACCACGCTATTAAAGTTGATATTTGTACGGCCGCTGTCAAGGTTGAGCGCTATAGAGTTAAGAATCGAATAATAATTTATAATTATGACGCAACCTCTGACGTTAATAACGAAATCCACTATTAACGTTTGCGACTAATAGAATAGGGCTGCAAGTGTCATTGGTTGAACCTCTATTTGAAATAGAAGGTCACTTTTTTTTTAAAGATAAATAGTCATTATTCGAAAAACAAAACACTACTGCATGGTCAATAAGACCGCGTCTAAAAATCGCGATAAATACCTAAAGGCTGGAGAGTGTTATTATTAATTGATCTCCCACAGCCGAGAGACGAAATTAGAGAGAGAAAGATTTACGTAAGTCAACGTTTGCACGATCGTCGACCTCTCACTACCTACTTATTTAGGCTCTGTATGAGTGGCAATGTTTTAGGGAAAAAATCTCTGCATCGTAACTTAAATAAAATATTACTGAATAACTAAAATATAAAATACAATGTCCTTTATTTGTTGTGGGGTACTTGGAACACATCATGCGCAATAAAAAGTATAGCTTGCTGCAGCTCGTCATACAAGGCTCCAGAAGACCGGGGAGAACACGCACTTCCTGGCTCAAGAAGATTAGTTCGGGATGAGCACCAGATCCTTGTTCCGGACAGCGGCCAACAAAATCAAAATCGCCTTAATGATAGTCGACGTCCGATAAGAGATGGCACCTTAAGAAGAAGAAGAATGTCCTTTATTTTTATTCTAGAATAGAATATAAAAATATTTGCCCTTTAATTCCACTCAGTATATATACATATATAGCGTGGTTTCTGTCCACCCCGCAAGGGATACGGTCGTGATGATTTTTAAATTAATAAATTCTAAACAAAATATTCTGTTCTTTCTTAGGTAAAACATCAGAAAGTTGCCATCTGAAGTTGTCGACGACAGTACAGCGGTCTCCAATCTAAAGCATAGCCCTTGAGTTTGTGTACAGGTTCGCAAGGAGTGAATGACATTTGTATGGAAGAGCATTATGAGGAAACTGTAGCTGCGCGTCTCCTACCATAGACAAATATCCTTTAACGAACATAAACTATTAAACCCTCTACGTTTTAGCATGCCTCTCACTCGCATAATCTTTTTTTTTTCTTGTCTGACAACCGTTTCACAACGTCTTCTGCACTCAATTTTTACTGGAGTTCTTCGCGCCATTTTGCGTGGACATATCAAGTGCAAGTTTTTGTTTTGTAAATTAATTTGCTGTGGATATTATTGGTCAAAAGTGGTGTTGTTTTGTTTAATAATGTGAATAATTATGGAAAACGATAAATTGGACTTTAAATATGGGAAACAAGTTGCAGTTTATTTTTTGTGGTTTTCCCGCGCTGTCAACTCCCATATTTTACCCGGCATGTTTGAGCAGTGGATGGTTCCGCGAGTGACTCCAAGAAAAGCATCAAATTCTGCAGCATCTGGAATTTGATGATGACCTCATTAATTCATGAAAAACAAAGATATATTACGTCAGACTTGGCTGTATGGGCTAGACCCTTTGCCTTCTCTATAATCTCATTCATCAGCCATCGGGAGAAGAGACTGAGAAAGCGATCGTTATTAAATTTCGAGACTGCCAACGTTATATAATGGAATCCCTTGAATAACGGAACTGTCAGTGTAAAACGCTATTAAAATTGGTATTCTCGTATATATGTTTCTACTACAGATGACAAGAAAATAACGTTACGATGCGTTCATTAAAAAAAAAACTATTATATGTTTATTTATTACCTAACGTGTGTTATAAAACTATGTTTTATGTAAATATATAATCTTACTTTAATATAAATTCGCGGCGGATAGATTTAAGTATTTAATTCACGTTTTCTCAATGATTTTGAAGTTGCAACCCCATGGGTGACCTCATTAACTCATGAAAAAGAAAGATATATTACGTCAGACTTGGCTGTATGGGCTAGACCCTTTGCCTTCCCTATCATCTCATTCATCATCCATCGGGAGAACAGAACCAAAAAAAAAAAAGTGGAAAACGCTATTTTGACGTAAGTCGGCTATGATCGGAGAAACTCGGGCTAAAAGTGGTAGTAAATAACAGAATTCACTATTTTGACTATATAATGTAGAAATACAATAATAAATATAATAAAATAAAATATTAATAATACAATAATTATCGTTTTCATATTTATTTATTTATTTTAAAACTTTATTGCACTATGTACAAAGGCGGACTTTATGCCGCTAGCCATTCTCTGACAGCCAAACCTTTAGGACATTTAGACAGGATAGGTGGTACTCGTAGATGTAATAAAAAATTAGATGAATTTTAAATAAAACAGAAATATAATTGTAATATAAATATATCCATACTAATATCTACCTACAATTTACATACTAATACAAATTGTGAGTGTGTATCGCGTGTGTGTTGTGTATCAGTGTAAGTTTCGATGTGTGTATGTGTATTTGCGTTACTGTGTAAGTTATATTATTTTATAATACAGATTTTAACAATTCTTCAGTATTATCATAATCCAATCAACCTTACTCGCATCCCGCTAATCAGAAGGTTGTTGTGAAATGAAATTCTTCGGCCAAACCTTATGATATGTCTATGTAGTCGGCGCATTGGCAGACTCCACTCCAGGCACGTAGCGGATAGCAATCAACAAACGTGCTTACCAGGAAAGCAATGACTTATTGCTACTAAGTGTTTTTTAAATATCCCCAAAAAAGTACCTATTTTTTTAAATAGTAATTTTCTTGCTTTGTGTCATTTTTATCTGAATCGGTTCAAAATAAAAACAAACAGTGGAGCTGAAATTCTATGACATTAGCTAACCTTTCTGGCCAGGCGTGGAGAGAAGGATTTTTTTTCGAAATAAAAAAAAAAATTCTGTGATGGTTCATAAAATTTGACCTGAGATGAACCGGCATTTTTTTTATAAAACCACAGCCTAATAGCCGTTTAATTGTTGGGTACAAATTAATTATTAATAAACTCATTAGTCGATTACCTAATTGGATTTAAATCGGAAACCATGGCAGCCGGAACTAGGTAAAAACTTAAGAGGAAAATAATTTTCTTGCTGACTGTACATTTTTTCCAAAATCTGTGAATGCAGTTCAGAATATCTTTAAAATTGATTAATGGTCTTTTAGGAACGTATTCCTGTAACTATAACGGTTAACGTACGCAGCCCTATTCTGTTACTTAAGCGCAAACGTTATATAATGGAATCCGTTAACTATATATGTATACATCACCCTATTAAAGTTTGATATTTGCACGGCCGCTGTCAAGGTCGAGCTTATAGAGTTGAGAATTGAATAATATTTTGTAATTATGACGCAATCGCTGACGTAAATAAAGAATCTAGTAATAACGTTTGCGAATAAGTAACGGAATTGGGCTGCTGGCTCAGTAGACCCGTCTCAAACATCCACCCTGCATGACTCGCCGACACTTCTAAAGGGCTAAAATCCATTTTGGGCTATTTTTGTACTACTTGTGATTTAAAAGTAAAGTATCATCACGACCGTTTCCCTTTCGGGGTGGTCAGAAACCACTCTTATAAATAAGAGGATTCATACACACATCAAAACTGTCTAGGGATATTTTGTATAAAGTTCTTAAACTCAAAAAATACTGGCCAGTTTTAATTTGAAAAAGAAATTAAAAACAAAAGGTTAACGCGGCATAATGGTAGCAAAGTCCGAAGGTTTTATTTACCTACAGTTGTTTTTGGCTATTTTTTGTGTTAAATTTAAGTTTTATAACAAGTTATTGGTCAATTTCGAATTAATGTTATTGTGTGCATCATTCAGCGGCGCCATTTAACGAGAGAGGAAATGTTAAGGGCAGTAGGCATGCTCCAAGTTGGGGCTACTCAACGGAGTATTGCTGAGGAGATTGGAACAAGACAGAACGTTATATCAAGGTTATGGTCACGTTGTCGTGCTACTGGTGAAGTGGCTGAAAGACACCCAGGCGGGAAACGCATAACCACTCAACGACAAGACCGATTTTTGCAAGTTGCCGCGAGAAGACAACCAAATCTGGGTTTAAAAGGAGCCCCTTTATATATTCTTTATAACATTCTTGTTGAAAACGAATTACCATTACAAAATTTAATATTTTTTTCCAAAATGGTGTAAACAAAATGATTAGACATACCTGCCGTAATCCGTCATTTGGATAAACCCCATTTATGGCGGAAACCTTGGAAAGCATTAAATATGTCCGTCTAATTAGTAAGTAGCTAGTCATATGCTGGCTCCACATATTCAATTCAATTCAAAAATTCTTTATTGCACTAAAAAAATATTGTGATTATGACTAAGCATTTTCTAACAACCAACCTTACGTGTAAACACATGGAGAAAAAAGTAGACAACTTAATCAAAACATTAAACGTTAAAAAAAGTATTAATTAAAAAGTACTATTCCATTTATGTGGGACGTTATTATTTAGTGTCAAAATGAGAAAGTTACAACCACCCTAAGAAAGTGAGAGCACGTTAAATACGAATTTTTCCGATAAAATACGATGGAAAACTGCACGATATCTGTAAATTTTTGACACGACACAAAATGGCGGCCAGGGCAAGCATAATATAAAGGGTCTATAATTAACACAAAACTACAAGAGCATCGCCTATCGATACAAAATAAGACTCAAACATGCAATCATTGTCGCGAACGCTTCGACAATCGCTTTTAGTTAAACTATTTATAATCGGCCTAATTTTTGGACTATTGCCATCAGCTGTCGCGTATAGCAACATTAGATTACTCTCATAGAGAGACCGCGCTCCGTGTGTGCTGTAGATAAAATACGCGTAAAGTTGGTAGTGGACTGACTGTTTATGAATGAAGGTTGGGTTATATCGGGTATATATCTGGGTGCAGTGGAATCAGTAAGGATTGCGATGGCGCCGTGAGTGTGCGCGCCTCGCCCCGGCCATGGCGAGACGATCGACTTTTACTCTAATTTTAGTCTGCTCTCTGCCGATATTAGCTACAGTGATAAGCGCATTCCGTGTTCGTGATTTTGGAAAGTTTTCAGATTGTGACGGTTGTGATGGTGACAGTGAACTGAAGCCCAAAAAGCTACAAAGCCTAGTGGATACTGCGGCCAGTAGACGATACGAAGAGTTAAAAAAAGCTGTAAGAGATAAACAGCAGTTGTTAAATCAAAAGAAAATAGTTGATATAGTTCATAAAAAAGGTTTGCTGCAAGACGAGGGTGGTGATGATGATGATGACGATGGTAAATCTAATAAAGTACAAGCTAAGTTAAAATTAACACCAACGAAAAGTAATGTTAAGGATCAATTAAACTTTAGGGATAAGATATTTAAAAATGACATATCTAAAAGTAGTAAAGAAAAAAATGATGACGACGATGATGATGATGATGACGATTATGATAACGTCATAAAACATAATACTTTAAACAATGTAGTAAAAAAAGAAAGTATTAAAACGCTATCTGAAGACATAAGCAGCAAGCAAGTAACTGCTAAACATGTTGATAAAGTTAGTCGCAAAAACATAATGGACGATAACCATGATGATGATGATGGTGATAACGATGATGACGATGATGACGTTATTATAAATACACAAAAAACTACAGTAAACATAATAAAAACTACGAAATCAGTCCCCAAGAAACATGATGAAAAAGTGCAAAAAACCTTGTCAAACGATGCGCCTAATAAATTGGAAACACCAAAGAAACATAAAGAAGTGGATGTAGATGATGATGACGATGACGACGATGATGATGATGACAAAAATGAAGTCTTTGAAAAACAAAAGAATTTTAAATTGCCTGAAAAAGATCATAAAATTGGTGTTTTAAAGACAGTTTTAAAGAAACCTGATGATAATGTCGATGATAACGACAATGATGACGACAACGATGACGACGACGACGACGACGATGATGATGACGATAATTATAAAATATTATTAACAAAAGATAAAGCTCATAAAACAGAACCAATAAAAGTAGATATGAAAAAGCACGAAGCTATAGTTAAGAAAATGGATGAGAAACCTGCACCTGTTCATCCAATTAAAAAAGAAGTTGTTAAACCTCAAAAAGACATATCAACAAGTGATAATAAAGACAAAGAAAAACCAAAAGAACTACCAAAAGCTCAAGAGAAACCTAAACTTAAATCCGAACCAACTGAAGACAAACTAGTCAAACATAAAACAGAACCTGTAGTTAAAGACGACAAAAAACACAAAGAACATGAAGTCCCTAAGAAAAAGGAAGAAGTGAAACCTAAAAAAGAGATAAGACATCCAATAAAAGAGAGTAAACCTGAGAAAAAAATAGATATAAAACCTAAAATAGACAAAAAGTATTCTTCAGAAGAACAAGAGGATATACCTGTAGTTATTTTAAACTCAGATAGCAGTATTAAGCAAGTGAACGACGCATTGCATAGAAGAAATCTACTGCAAAGTGAATTTGAAGATTACTACGCATTTTTTCCAACGTTTGCACCAAATTTTTCAAGAATTCATAATCCAGAATGTCGAAGGCATGGTCAGATATTATTGCGACAACTTCGAGGCACCCGTCTTTGGGCATTAAATAGTAAGTTTCTATAGAGTTTAAGTTGAAATACGCAAAGCTTTCAGCTGGTTTATTCTCATTTTCAAAACTATTTTGACTTCTAAATAATTAATTAAAGGATATTGATCTCTTAAACAAGGCCAGTGTCGTAAATTATAAATCATTGTCAAAATCAAAGTAACAATATCTTTATTAACGTAAGCCTATTACAGGCATTTGTGCCACGTCCTAGTTTAAATTATTTAAAATGATAAATATTTAGAATGATAAATATTTAGAATGATTCTACTCCTATTAGTGAAAGACTAAGCAGCTGACCTGTAATTTTTAATCTGTCTGAGAAAGGAATCTGCAAGAAAAATTCAGCTATTGTATTCAGCAGTAAAAGGGTTTATTATTATTATGTTTAGCTGTTCATTGCCAGCAACATTGATACACTTTCAGGCCAATGTAATAATAAATTTAAACTAATGTCGTCCCTAATATTCCTTTAGTGTCTTCAATCAATGCCTTAATGTACTTAAGCTTCTTGCACATAAGCCTATTCATAATACACCTATTTAAATATTTCATTATGAACTAATTATACGACTAATTAAAGCTAATCATACAAAAATCGTATAATATTTATTTTTACATAAATACATACAAATTTTCATGCCAGATTCTTTGCGGGGTAGGCAGAGACAATTGAGAGCCATTTGACACGATCTCCACTTTTCTTTCGTATAGATTTATCAACCTCTTCATACATGCCCTTTTGTTACGAAGGTTTTTTAATGCACCTTCAGCCAGTGTTTTATTTATTCGATCGTGATATATGAGTCACGGTCTGCCAGGGCCTCTATTACTCACAACTTTCGCATTATACGAGTATACCTGGTTCGTCAATCTTTCTTTGCTCATCCTTCCACATGCCCAAACCTTTTTTTTTTCTTCCACATTTCGATGATACGTATGCGGTCCGCCAAAGTGACGCCGATATTCGACGCACTAACCTGCTATTTCTACTGCATTAACCCTACTCTCATGCGTATTCTGACATATCCACGTCTCGCTTCCATACATCAGTGTTGGTACCAATATGGCATTGTGTATAGCGAGTCGAGCTTTGTCACTGATATTTCGACTTTCGATTAATGACCCTAGGGCACCGTTAACACTATTTCCCTCTTTCGCTCTTCTTTCAACATCCCTATCATACTTCCCATCCGCAGTGAAAACACTGCTTAGATGTATAATTTCATTTACTTGTTCTAGAGTTTCTTCATCAATCTTTATCGTCACGTTTGTCATCCTTCTTCTTTAGTTTTAGTACAGCAAGGTACTAGACCTTAGTTTTGCTCGCATTCAAAAATATTTAAAAAAAAAATAGAATTATACATGGCATTTTAGAAACGTTACAGCTAAGCATATGTACATATTCATATATACAATAAAAATGAAGTAAGTTTCACAGAAATATAGATAAATTATAAACACTGTGTGGACTATTGCAAAGAGAATGGTGAGAGAAATAACAGAGAAAAGGTAGAATACAATAATTATTTTTTATATTATCTGGCAACTATTTACCTTAATTTTATATTTGTATAATTCTTTAACATTAAAATGTAAATTGGAAGCTGTTCATTGCCATATTGTATGTATGAAATCTTGCCGGATATTAGAGTAATATACAAAAAGTATCATCACGACCGTTTCCCTTTCGGGGTGGTCAAAAACCACGCTTATAAATAAGCGGATTCACATTTTGCCAACTTTACTATAGCCCAATCATGACAAGTGGCAAGCTCGTCGATGTCTCCAGCGTATCAAACTCGAGAAATATCACAAATATTATAATTTTAATAAAATGTATTTTTTTACATAAATAAATATTTTTGTGTCCTGACCAGGAATTGAACCCGGTACCTCCGAATCTAAATCCACGGACTTAACCGCTAGACCACGGAGGCAGTTATATACATATATATTTTTTGTATTTCTATATTCTTTTTATATGCACGTATACAAAAAGATTGCACATGTAGCTATATTAGGTTTTTTTTGTTATTTATTGCTCTGTACCGCATAAGATAAAAATCGATCGACAAAACTTAAAATCATTAGGACCTTAGGTGAATCAGTGATATTTCAATTCACCTGATTTTAGACTCTTTAGAGTAATATTTTTGATCCATTAAATTCTTTAAATTGATCCTAAAACCATTTTAAGGGGATTTTACACGTAAACACGTGTAACATTTATCACCGCACTGTTGTGTTTTGTCCCGTACAGAAACACCCTTTCATGTATTCTGTTTACCCCAACTTATGTACACCAACTTGTGTACACTTAACCTTTTAACTAGTGACATAGGGGTCTGACAGACCGCCCGGCGCTACCTTAACGTCATTCTTTAAACGAATGTAACAAATCAATTGATTTATTTCCCTTTCGTTCAGTTGTAACAACTTGAATATTGTCAGCACAAATAAAATAAAAATATGAACTAGATTTATGTATCAACACTTAAAAGATAATAATTAATTATTGAGCGACATTTTTGCAAATACACGAGTGTATTTCCAATTGACGCAATTTTTTTTTGCTGTGTTCAATATAATATATTACTTCGTAAGCATGTTCGTTACCCTTCTTCCTATCCTACAAATATTATAAGCATGCAAATGTACTTGGGGAAGACCTACATCCAGCAGTGGAGAGATGTGTCTTCGATGTCACCTTTTTAAGACGTGCAGTAAAACTATATAATGATTGCTTGGTTGACGTGGACATATTTGCTTGCTCTAAGTCAGTGTATAGGAGCAGAGTCCGTCAGATAATTAGAGTTAAGTATTCGATAAAATAGACTTAAATGTGATTTTTACTTTCTTTTATGGTTTAATTGTATTTTGAAAATGTAATAAGTATAGTTCTCTTTCACAGTTTTAGTACTCCAGGTCTAATTATATGTATATTGTTTGTTATATAAATTGTATTATGACTGTTTGTTACCATAATAAAATAAAATAAAATAAATATGATGATGAATAATAAATAAATCGTTTATAATTATAATTAATATACATAACAATAACCTTATTTAATAGTATTATTTAATCTAAAGCTTTCATATCTTCATATCCTTGTGGTCGTAGAAGTATCCAAAAAGTACTGTGACCACCTTCTGAAGAGTACAGAAGCTTCAGTGGGAAGCGTACAGAGAAAGATTTTTTTTATTATTTTGTTATTTTTATAGACGGTGAATTATAAATCATCAATGATGATTTAGCTGCCTGAAGGGCCAACGCGGGTGGGGGTCGCATGCCCGACTCATCCATGAAGCTTCCCAAGGAAGCTTCAGGGCGCCTACAAACTAAAATCCTATAAACCGTCTCTATCTCACTGTTGGCCCTGTGTGCCTTTACAGCTAAGTCTGAGTCGTGGCTACGGAGTGAAGGCACTCGTTCGCCGCGAACAGAGGGAGTAGACGCTGCGCCTTAATTAAGGCATTGGTCTGTGAGGCCCCATGTCACCAGTTACGTTACAAAAAAACCACGTGACCAGTCACACCTATAACCTTAACAAAACAAATAATTGTATTTGTCACGCGTTTATTATGCCGTTCGCGTGTCTTCATTTTAATTGTTTTAATTCCTTTGGGCTTTGTGAATAATTTAGTATCTTTGTTTTAGTGCTTGATGCTACGGCTAAGATTCCTTCGGGGATTCTTCAAGGCAATGGGATACAGCTTGGTGACTTTGACCAGTGCTTGGGTAGCCGGGCTAGGGTGCAGCTTGATACTGGCAGCGTGGTTAAGGTGCAGGGGAAGTACTGTTTAGCTCAAGCTGATGTGAAAGCTGAGCATCCCGAACTGGAGATACCGGTCCATCTGGCTCAGGCCAAAAATCTCATCAAGAGCCGTATCGATGATGTGAGTTTTTGTGCACATTTATACCTAATACATAATAATATCACATATTTTTATAGTACATCCTGTATTTAAAAGCTAGCGGTCAAGATTACAATTAAAGTACAAAAAACGTCTTATCAATACATTATCATTCTACACAGCACAAGTAGTACAAAAATAACTCAAAATAAATGATCTCATTTAGATCGCTACCTATGTTGTAACTATTTTAAAAGTGAGATACTTAAAATACACCAATAATCTATAACTATATATATATAAGCTTCAATTAAACAAAGTAAATATTATTTTATATTATTAAACTCAAACAAAAAAAACCTACTTACAAAACCTAATTTAAATATAAATAGTATTCGCAAGCAAGGTGGCATGAACGCTATGCGAGCTATCATTCTCTGGGCGAGAAAAGAACCAGCCCTCTTGTCACCAGAGCAGACAATTAGATGGATAGATAGATAGGACAGATTAGGTGATGTTTTTTAAAAATGTTTTAAAATACTCCTATAATGTATTACTAATTATTTGTATTCGGAGTAAAGTACAAAGATTAAAAAATAAAATGAATTAAGAACTAAATTATAAAAACTAAAAATAATAAATAAAATTACGACTTGTCGATGGGCGAAGTGTGCCGAGGACACTCGCTGCGTTCCCCCGTTGAACAGCTAGGCTGACCCTTGGAACAAGATATTCTCTACTCAAAGGGTCACCCGTCGCCAAGTGGAGTTTCTCACCAAGCTCGCGGGAGAACATAAGAGCCTCCTCGGACCACGGCCCATCGTTTCAACTGCAAATGGAATGAAATGGTGATTGATGATGATCTCCGCGTACTTGTTGCGCTTAAGGGGTGCGGCTGATTCTGCAGCGGCCCCAGGTTTCTTATGGCCGGATGTCACATGTGACTGACAGAGTGTGTCAACACATGTGGCATAAATGATATATAAATATTTATTTAAACGCTATGACATTCTATGACGGTGAAACCTTCGGGACAACGAGATACTAGTAATTTCATTCATTCATTTTTATTACAGCCCCTAGAACACAGCGTCCTGGACCTCCACTGTTGAAGATGGGCCTTCCAGATATCTGGAATATCGCCACGCTGGGCAGACGGGTTAGCAAGGATCTAATGTCAATTTTTTATTACAATTTATTAACGATTCCACAAGTTGGTATTAGTGGAACCGGGACCGACGGCTTAACGTGCTTTTCTTGGCGGATTATAACTGGCATATATATAAATCAATTTAAATTATAAATGTCAAAATATTAAAATTAAACTGCCTCCGTGATCTAGCGGTTAAGTCCGTGGATTTAGACTCGGAGGTAAAGGGTTTGATTCCTGGTCGGGACGCAAAAATATTTATTATTGTAAATAAATACATTTAATTAATATTTAATTTATTTGTGATATTTCTCGAGTTACGTACGCTGTAGACATCGACGAGCTTGCCACTTGTCATGATTTGCCTATAGTAAAGTTGGCTAAGTGTGAATCTGCTTATTTATAAGCGTGGTTTCTGACCACCCCGAAAGGGAAACGGTCGTGATGATATAATCAAAGAGATTAAATATAAGTTAGAGCAGATATTAGTTATTATTTTTCATAGATATCTGTACTTGTATTTACTTTTGTTTAGCCAGGTCACTTCGTGCCTCGATTCTCTACGCTGAGCTGGGGAGTGTGTGTGCCGGCTGCCTGTGATGCTGCGGACGTGGAGCTGGTCCTCAAGGATGCCCTCAAGCACTACCAGCATACCAGCGGCTTGGTCATCAAAGTCAAGGTTTAAAGTTTTTTCACGTTAACCTCATCATTGAATCCTAGAACTCCACTAGGTAGGTAGTTCAATAGGTCGTGATGATACTTACATTTTTTTCTTTATTACTTATGAATATTGTGTCCTGTCAATGTCAAAGTCAAAATATCTTTATTCACGTAAACCTATTACAGGCGTTTATGAAACGTCATTAATTTAAATATTTTAAATGATTCTACTCCTGCTAGTGGAAGACTAAGCAGCAAAGTGGTTCAGTAAGTAAGCTGTTAGCAGAAGACCAGCAGAGTAGAATAGAGTTCCTGACCAGGAACCTGGTACCTCTGCGTGTAAATACACAAATAAGGCAGTGTTCATATACTCGTAGTTATAACTAATATTTTTTGTTTAAGGTTGAAGATGTCGACTGCCAAACAGAAGACGATGAGGACTGGTGGGAAGAATGGCTTGAACTCCCCACGGTTTTCACTCTGTTAGTATTTTTAATTAATTTTTGATTGATCTAGACTTTCTCGTATTTTGAAATGAAATGAAATGAAATCGTTTATTTGCTAGGATACATGGTACATATTTATTTTTTTTTTTTTTTTTATTTAAAAACTTTATTGTTATACAAACAAAAGGCGGACATAATGCCTATAGGCACTCTCTTCCAATCAACCTTCGGGACAATGAAAACTTAAGAGGTAAGGTTAGCAAATAAACAACAAATATGAAAAGAAAAATAAAAATACAATATTTACTTACAACTAGGTACAATATAAAATTACATATATAAATGGGTATACACATTACATAAACGAAGTACATATACATACATATATAAAATATTATATAAACTACATATACAACATACATACATATACTACACTACATTACAACATCTTTAAAGAAAACAGACAAGTGCTTATTGTAATTGTAAAAGGTGATTGTAAACTAGTTTTTTAAAGATAGCTCTGCTTGGGGCTTCACGGATATTAAGGGGCAAGCTGTTCCAAAGCAGAACAGCTACTACTGAAAAAGAGTCAGAAACAGAGTTTGTGTGATGTGAAGGAATCGCAAGGAGAGAGTTATGAGCAGAACGAAGAATTCTCTCATGAAAAGAGCTAAGAAAAGAAAATTGATCTTTCAAATACGTAGGTGAAGACGGTTCATAGAGGACAGAGTAAAGTAGGCAGAGAATTCTTAAATTACGACGAGAACGTATAGGCAACCACTTGAGTCTTGCACGAAACTCAGATACATGGTCGTACTTACGCAATCCGAAAATGAAGCGAATGCAAGAATTAAGCAGCCGATCCAACTTGTTGAGATGCTCCTCAGTGAGATCCACGCAGCACACATCTCCGTAATCAAGAAGAGGAAGAAGAAGAGACTGGGCAAGCGTGATTTTAGATTTTAAGGGTAAGAAATTTTTTAATTTATTCAGGGAGTGAAGAGAAGCAAAGATTCTACGACTGGTGTTAGTAACTTGAGGTATCCAGCTAAGATTCGAGTCGATTTGAAGGCCAAGATCCTTTACCTCGGTAGCAAATGGAATTGGTGCGTTGTCATATCTTATGTTCTCCAATGTGTTAAGGTCTATTTTCGACAACTGCCGTGATCTTCCAATCACAATAGCCTGGCATTTTAGAGGATTGACAAATACACCAAATCGCTTAGACCAAGAATGAATACTCCGAAGATCCTCATTCAACCAGGCAATTGCAACATTTATAGCGCTAACATCGGTATGTACATAGAGCTGCAAGTCATCGGCGTAAAGGTGATAGCAAGAACTAAGTGAGGTGGTGATGATATTGATAAATAAGGAAAAAAGCAAAGGAGAAATTATTCCGCCCTGCGGGACACCTGTCACCACATCACACCAGTCAGACGAGACTTGGTCAACACGAACTTGCTGCCGACGACCATGAAGATATTGATTAAACCAGCGTAAAGTTTCCGATGATATTCCGAGACGAGACAACACGGAGATGAGCAAATCTGGATCAACTGTGTTAAAGGCATTCGTGAAATCAATCAGTACAAGTACTGTAACCTTGGTTTCATCCATGCCTCTTCTGATATCTTCAGTTACCTTGAGTAAAGCTGAAGTTGTGCTATGACCGAGGCGAAAACCTGATTGAAAAGGATTAAGAAGGTTGTTTGAAATAAGAAATATAGACAATTGTTTATGAACAATGCGTTCTAAAACTTTAGATAGGAATGGTAGGATGGAAATAGGTCGATAGTGGGTCAGGAGACTAGGTATAGAAATTTTAGGAAGAGGTATAATAAAAGCGTTTCGCCAGGTAGAAGGGAATTGACTAGTTTTAATGGAAAAATTTACAATATGTGTAATTATAGGTAATATGATGTCTAGGATAGGAATAATCATAGCACGACTAATGGAATCACATCCAATTGCTTTAGAAGTAATGGACCTTATCGCCTTCAGTACAATATCATCGGAAACCTCCTCAAGAAAAAAAATTTCAGTGACATCTATTGGCATCTTTGCAATTTCAGCTAAAGTACTGTTTTTAGCAGCTCCATCGAGGACTGGAGCTGAAGCAAAATGGAGATTAAGTTGGTTTGGCGTAATAGAACCAAGATTCACATCATTCTGCGTACGACCGAACCCAAGGGACTTTAAAAATCTCCAGTTCTCAGAAGGAGATTTGTCTTTTATACTACTAAAAAAGTGACGTCGTTTTGCATTTCTGCACATCTGGTTACACCGATTCCTTGCAGCCCTATATGCTTCCCAGTCAACGTCACTGCGGTGACGTCGATATCTTCTATAGGTTTGGTCGCGGCGCTTCATGGCCGTACGAATTTCATTATCAATCCACGGCGCAGGTGAGCGTTTTAATTTAGTTGACCGTAATGGCGCGTGTTTTTCATATAATTTAAGTATTTCTTGATTAAAAATGACTACCTTCTCATCTATGTCGCCTGTAATATGTAATTGTTCCCAATCCACATTTGAAATATCATCACGCATATTCTCCATGTTAATGCGACTGAAGTGCCGCATAATAATCGTCGGAGGCCGGTGTTTGGGAGGTTTAATTTTGTAAGAGATAAAGACAAGGTCGTGGTGAGAAAAAGAAGGGGCAAGAAGTTGGCCGTGTTTGGCAATGAGATCAATACGAGAAGTAATCATTAGATCAAGAAGAGTGTCAGAAAGAGCGAGGTGATGAGTAGGGCCAGTTGGCAGAAGGGACAGGTTAACAGACGAAATAATGTTTAGCAGTTTAGCAGCTCGAGATCTGCTAAAAACTTGTGGACTTACGAGACACGTATTAAAATCGCCCATAATAATATGGTGAATATACAAAGGAACGAGATCATCCAAGACAGATTCAATATTAGAAAAATAATTTATAGCTGGAGGTGAGTAAATTACGCCAATCAAAATTCTTACGCCAACAAGGAAAATTTCTATGAACAAGTATTCTGGAGAACCGGAATAGGTCGTAGACGAGCAACTGATCACTCGGTACGTAAGGTCTGCGCGCAAGTAAATGGCCACGCCACCTCCACCAGCACCTGTGCGATCATTTCTAATTAATATGTATCCAGGGAGTGCGAAAGATGTTGACGGTAAACTTGGCTTAAGCCAGCTTTCAGATACTAAGATTGCGTCAATAATATTAGGTGATGAGAAGGTTGCTAGGAGGTCCGTGTAGTGAGCTGGAATACTCTGTGCATTTATGTGAACGACATTAAAATTTTTGCTGTACACAGAACCGAATTCATTGTTTAACAATGTACCTAGGTCCGGACCAACATCGGCATCATAAAATGAGTCGTTGGAGGTTTCACTACTCGCTATAGAATAGTATGTTATATAAATAAAATCAAAATAGTTTCTCATGATCCACCAGAATATGGCATGCAAATGTTTAAGGATAATAATAATAATAGCATTACATACAATTTGTCATTTTTTAAATTATGTCAACATTTGTATTCACAAAATTCCTTAAGACTATAGAAACATTTAGCAGACAGCCAGCGAGATAAAGTTTTTATGATAAATAAAAGAAGTTACTAAAGATATATATATAATATTAATAATTATTATTACTTTTATATAACTAACATACTTATACAATACTTTAGGATTCAATTTTTTTTTTAACTAAAATAACATTTAAAATTACCCAAATTGAAACTTAACCTAAATCAACAAAAAATTGTCAATTCTCCATCTGCCTATTCTTATTATAAATATTTAAAAAAAAATACTAACCTAGCCGATTGGAAACAAAATTAGGTAAGTCAATGTCAAAGTCAAAATATCTTTATTGACGTAAAACGTTTACATGTATTAATTAAATGTCATTAATTAAATTATTTTGAAATATTCTACTCCTGCTAGTAGAAGACTAAGCATCAAATAGAAAGAGTAGCTGTTAGCAGAAGACCAGCAGCTTAGCAGATTCCAGTGGCCTGTTAATGTTTAATCTGACTGCGAAGAAATCTGCTAGTAAATCAGATTTACAAAATAAAACATATACAGAACTACACCACAACTATCAATTAAAAACCTTTTAAATTTAGCTATAATTTCCTCTGAGACTACAATACCTGGTACAGCGGTACCCTACCAGGCACGTCAGAATTAAGATAGACTACTTGCCTATGTGCAAGGTAATCACGCTTATAAAGAAGCGGATTCACCTTTACTATAAGCCAATCATGACAAGTGGCAAGCTCGTGTGTCCCGACCAGGAATCAAACCCGGTGCCTCCGAGTCTAAATCTACGGACTTAACCGCTAGACTACGGAGGCAGTTGCTGCGTGCTGAAGTGCGGGAACCAATGGATACCTTTTATGTACAAAAGTAAATTATAAGTTGGAATATAGTTTAAGTAATGTTTTGTATGTAATGTTAATGTAACCTTTGTAATTAATTAATTCTAATGCCATAACTACCTAAAACAGAATATTTCCATTATAATTCAACGAGGAAATGCGGCGAGCGTTTTAGGTACCCTCCCCGGTGGTAAGCCCTTAATTTATTTTGAAGAATAGTTTTAATTTCATAGGTATTTTTAGTTTAGTTTTATTTATAATTAGTTTTTTAATCTAATTTATTTTAATATTTTTGTATCTACTTCGAATAAATTGAAATATTATTTTATATTGTTTGTATATTACATTAATTAATTAACATAATTTATATGTGAATACCTGTAATAGTTTGTATAATATTTATTAAATAAATAAAAAATAAATGATGAATAATTAGATGTTTGTCGGTTTAAATGATATGAACCGTTTGTTTCAGATCATTCTACGCAATAGTATTATTGTTAGTAATGATAGGCACTTTACAAGACTACCTTAGTCGAAGAAAATCGCAGCCTGATACAGAAGAAGTAAACGAGGGTCCAGGAGAAGAGAGTAAGAAAGAAGAAGAAGCAAAAGAAGATGAGGAAAAGGGAGAAGGAGAAAAAGAAGTGGAGAATGATGCTCCTAAAGGTAAAGTAAGCACTAATATATAAAGTAACAAATTCAGTGGCTAAATAATGTCCATTTTTTTAAGTGCAGGCTTATTGTCGTTTTCTCTTTGCAAAACAGTGAAGAATGAAAATAAATCGCGTCTCCACGTGCATTTTTATACAAACCCGTAGACTTTATGTTAGAGACAAATCAGTTATGGCGACAAACATTGCTCGTGAATGACCCTCTAATTGTGCGCGCAGCGACGCGACTTTTTTTTTTGCCCCTTTTCACTGTTTTTCAAGTGCAACTTAATTTCTCTTGGACACGCTTAGAGTTGATATTCGTTATTTTATTTTTATTTTTTCATTTATTTAGGCAACAAACAGTCAACATACACAAACAATATCACAGATAAACAAAATTGTCACTCTGGCTTGCAAGATACTAAAATTGAAAACTAATAAATAATATGAACCACTAAGGGGCCCCATTTGAAGGCTTTGCCGGCACGTGACAAGTTTGAACATCTGTGTAATAAATTAATAACAATAAGAAGACATTGAGAGCCAAAAATATTTTATACATAATAGAAGTTAAACACAAATACTATGAAAAGAAAAAAAAAAACTGGATTTAAAAATAAAAACAAGGATAGAGTAATAACGCAAACATGATATAAAAGATACTTAAATTAACAGATGCTTTAATAGTAATTTATAACTACATACTTATAATACTAATTACGGATACAACAAACTACCAACCATCAACAGTAATTTTTGTATAAACTTGAATTAGAAATAAGTCATTTTATTATTTATCAACAATGAGATTGAAGTAGGATAATATTATCTAGCCAACTGAAATATGCAATGATGAATGCATAAATGCTTGATTATATAAAGAGTTGCTAACAGACTACCTCTACAGTACTATTAAATTCGAATAATAATAATAATAATGATTTATTTCCAATAAAATCATATGTACATGTTTTTCTATTGAAGACCCACACTAGGAAGGCCGGTATTGTGGGGTCTCAATTACACTAAATCTATAATTTACATAACTTCAAATTAAATTAAAATTAAATTCTAAATACAATAATTAAAAAAAAACATTAAAGATATTAATTCAATTCAATTCAATTCATTTATTCACCATAAGATACATGACGTACACTTGGTTTTGTCAGTTATACAATCAACAGTTTACATATCATGGAAGGATAGCAAACGATCGACCATTAGTGCAAAGAACAGCCATCATCATTACCAAATTAAGACTATGTAAATTATACACTCCCTAAATATAGATGCTGCTGTAAAAGAGCGTTGTCAGTGACTATACTACTTAAACCTACTTTATTAAATTAGATGTCAGTAAATGTCACAAAATATATTAATAAATATTACACTATGTAAGATAAGCAGCTGTAAAAGGGCGTTGTCACTTAAAAACTAAAAATAAAAAAAATTTAAATATATATATAAAAAACTTATGTTTGTTATCAAAGTAACCTAAATGTCATAATTAAAATAATAATAAACAAAAAATATGAAAGAATGTCACCTAATATGAAAGGTTAATAAATACACTATATATATAATATAAATATATAATATAAAGAATAACTATAGTAAATAAATAAATAATTAGTCATATAAATTAAATCCCAAGAATGTAAATTATGAAAGACGGTAGGTATGCACTTGATGAAATATTTTATAAGTATTAGATTTATTTTGTGATGTCAAATAAATTCTCAGTTTCTATATATGTCAGAGTCATTAGGTAAAGAGTTGTAGCTGACAAGTCACAGGTGTTCGAACCCGCAAAATAAATGGTTCCTTGCAGTGTGACAGAGACGGCGTGCATCCCGCATCTATGTCACACAGTACCCCCACCACTGACACACTGGTTACGACTATCTCGGTTCAGAGTTTATATTCTTTTATATTTTCGTTTTATATTATTTTAGTGCTGACAATATCCAAGTTGTTACAAGATAACCAAAGAAAATAAATTATTTGATATATTTCTTATTTTTTTGACCGGTGGCGGTTTGTGGCGAATGTAGGCAAAATTCTTCAGATATTTGTGCTGAACGGCCCATCTCTAACAGTGGAGGTCTAGGTCAGATTTCTAGGGTCTGATATGTTTTTTTTTAAATTATATATATAACATTTGCGCTTAATACAACAGTATCTGGTTGCTGGTCGTATGATCAAATATGTAGATATATTTTTTAAGACTTTTCTATCTTTTGGTAGCATATATTTTTTGTTAATATCAGGGCTAGATTCTCGGCTGTAGAGATAGTGTCGCAAGTAAGTTAGTTTATTTATTCAACCGTTAAACCGATTTTTGTATAGATTCTGACAGCCATTTTGATAAAATCGAACGCGAAGTTCTTATTCATTGGTTCACCTCTAATTTATCAACAGTTGAGGTGTGGAGTCATGTTACAGAAAACCTCGAAAGCATTGCCAAGTTTAACAATACTGTTGAAACAATAAAATAATTAACAATTGTGTTTTCAAACAAATAATAAGCTTGCAGGTCATGTCCACTAATTGTCTACAAATTAACGAAATCACTCATCAATGTTAACGACATTTGACTTATATCTATAACCGGGCATTCATTTAATTTAAATTATAGCAACAGAATAGGTAAATTTTCCAAAATTATGTTCTGGAACAAGCGGTGGTGGCTCGGTTGTAAGATCACTTTTAACAAAAAAAAAATGGTTAGCGATTGAAGCCCCAGCATGTACCAATGAGAAATACTTTTCTTACGTACTGCCAACTCATAGCTGGCGTGGCGAGTGTAGGCTAAATTCTCCTAATACATGTTCTGAAAGTATGTATGATTTCTGGATTGGGTTACTAACGTGTTTAATACCATATCCCTACATTAGAAACATTGCATGTGGCTCGGGCATCTACGACTGTTCACGAGGTGTGCGTGTGTCCAACTGACTCGTGCATCGGTTGGTGCATCTAGCAACGCTAATAAGTCATCACAAGAGAAACACCGAGCTTGTTTATATAGGTCTATGTGGCCATACAATAATTTATTTGTAAATACTCGATTGGGTAACATTAATGCTAATTCGATTCCGCTTTTTGCGTGTGTCAATCGGACATTTTGATGGCCCATTTTGTTTATAAGGAAATATTAAATTTACTGTTTCAAATAACCGTTTAAATAATAAATAAAATAAAATAATACTTTATTGAAAAAAACACTTATTATAAAATACAATCACAGTAGAAATGATCAGAAACGGGTTCAAGAGCTGTACGCAGTTGTTGGTGCGATAGGAGATCCAGCAAAATCTTTGCATCACTTACTGAAAGAATTGGGCCTAAGCAGGTCTGCCGTCAATACATTTATGAAACGAGCTTCCTAGACGGCATTAACGGAATCATACAGTATTTGGTTGGGTAGTGAGAAGAGTAGAATGGTGGATGGTGAGCGTATTATCGCGCAATAAAAAAAAAAGAGGAGGCCTCCTTTTTAAAACCAGCCTATTGTCGGTAGCAAGCCCGAGACACCATTCTTCTCATCCCTTACCCTCACACGATGGACCCGGCACCCGCACGGTGAATCCATGGAATCGGGTATGCTAAAAGGATGAGCTAAGAAAGATTGACGAACCAGATATATAATGCGAAAGTTGTGTGTGAAAGAGGCTCTGGCAGACCGAGACTCACATATCATGATCAAATAAACAAAAACACTAACTGAAGGTCCATTAAAAGCCTTCGTAACAAAAGGGCATGTATGAAGAGGTTGATGAATGTCGACGAAGCGAAAGAGGTATGTCGTGATCGTGTCAAGTGGCGCATCTCTTTCTGACAACCCCGCAAGGGATCTGGCGTGAAGATATATGCATGGTTGTATATTTGTATCATGATAAATTATTTTATTTATTTAAAAGTAATAAGTAGATTTTTTTTTATAACACATTTATTGAAGGGGCCCGTCTAATGACAATCTTCCTACATGAGCGTAGCATTCGTGTCCTTATGAATTGTATCTAAGCTCATGTCAGTGAACGCCGGCGTACTGCAGGGCTAGCAACACTCTTTTTTCTGCATATCAATCATATGTTATCTCTGGGAAACATTCAATGTTATGCAGATATGCACGACTCACGGACGGTATCCTCAAGCTTTGGGAAGTAACCAACTAGAGAAATCACGGCGCACTATGACCACCGAACTGGACGACACCATTCACATTTTTTTTCCAAATAATATCCCATCTCCTGCAGTACCTACCTGATGTTTTTTTTTTTTTTATTCATATTTTATTAGGGGCTTTTACCCAAATTGAGCATGTCAGCCCCAATGTAACTTAACCTAAATAAACACACAATTATCAGTTTTCAAACTGCCTATTCTTATTATAAATATTTAAAAAAATTAATACTAACCTAGCCGATTGGGAACAAGGGTCAGCTAGCACCGAATTGAAGGCACCCGTATTATATGGATTCAGTTTTAGATGATGTATTAGGTATTGCCTTTCGCCCTGGCTCCTGACACAATCCCTTAAGATGTGTTCTACATCTTCTACTTCACAACAAACTTCACAGTTGGGTGAAGCAGTCTTTTTCATCAGAAACCCGAATTTGTTTAAGGGAATGTGTCCAGAGCGAAGGCGAAATGCATTGACAACAAGTGTTCTATTAAGCCTGCATACAGAAAACCATGGCATATGAAAATACTCATTCTGTATTGTTTTGTACCAGATTCCTTTATCTAGTGATATTTTATTAAAATGATCTTTCCATAAATCATGGTACTTGCGCTTGTATTTAGGTAGAACTTCGGAATAATGAGGTAGCATAGCTAATTCAATACCTTGTTGTACTCCGATCTTAGCCAGTCGATCAGCCTCTTCATTGCCATGTATGCCTGTATGTGACGGAACCCATTGTATCTTCAATTGTACCTGATGTTAAGTGGCGCGCAAGGTTTATGAATGTTAGCAACTGGAATCAGACATTCATGACTGACATCAGTCCCTAATACTATGCCGGCTTGACTGGGTATGACGGCAATTCGAGTATGATCCCGAAACGTGTGGATACACTTTACTGGGTTTATCGGCACGAACGGTGGATACTTCCCCGCCCCGGCAGACTGGGCAAATTACCACCAGCAGTCCTTTTACCACCTATTTATTGTTCTCGTTGAAAGTATGTGCCAAATGCCAATTTTACATATTATTTAACAAGGTGATATCTATAAAAATAACACCGCTTAAAACAAGACTTACCTTAAAATATTTTTGGTTTGCTTTGGCCACAAAGATGTCATATTATATTATATTAACTATATGGCAGTTCACAGACGATATAATAACTTGCCCCCCTACCTGAGCCATCGGCTGGCGATTCCTTATGAGTTCACGAAAAGAGCAGTCCTATTCTGTTACTTAAGCGCAAACGTTATATAATGGAATCCATTAACTATTAATATAACGCTATTAAAGTTGATATTTGCACGGAAGCTGTAAAGGTCGAGCGCTTATAGAGTTGAATACTATTTTATAGTTATGACGCAAGCTCTGACGTAAATAAATCCACTAATAACGTTTGCGCTTAAGTAACAGGATAGGGCTGCAGAAAACAATAATTATAAAACAAAATATGAATTTGAAAATAACGTTTCTCCAACAGAATCATTAACTCGCTGCTTTTCGCTTTACCGCACGGTGACAAAGTTGTTGGCACCTGGCGCGGAGGACGAGATCGCGTGCATCCACGGTGTCCGTGCTATCTGCACGCTAGCACTACTTGTGGCCCACAAATTCCTACCAGTTGGTCTAGCTCCATACACCAATAGGCTGAAGTTGACTGAGGTATGACATTTGAATTACTTGTATGGCTGGCTCTTCTTTGGCCCAAACACATGCTGTTATCCTGAGTAATTAGTTTTTTATTCGAATATCAACTTTATTAGAATAAGGTATTTAATGTTTATTAGTAAAATACATAGGCGCGGTGGTGGCTCGGTTATAAGAACGATTTCCCCACATTTCTACAAGGGTCGGTCCAAACCCCCCTGGCATGTACCAATAGTAAAAACACTTTTCTTATGTACATTTGTCAAAGATTTACAACACCACCGTTCCCGTGCCTCGGAGAGCACGTTAAGTCGTCGGTCCCGGTTCCACTAATGCCAACTTATGGAATCGTTAATAAATTGTCATAAACATTGACATCATATCCTCGCCAAGCCGTCTGGCCGGCGTGGCGAGTGTAGGCCAAATTCTCCAGTTCTGGAAGGCCCATCTCCAGCAGTGGAGGTCTAGGACGCTGTGTTCTAGGGGCTGTAATGAGAGACATTTAAATCTACTTACAATTATTGTATGTATAATGTTTTCATATTTACAAAATATAAAATAAAATTTATACTACGGATACAAATATGGACGCGGTGGTGGCTCAGTTGTAAGAACGATTTCCCTACATTTCTACAAGGGTCGGTCCAAACCCCCCCCCGGCATGTACCAATGAGAAATATACTTTGCTTACGTACATTTGTCATAGATTTACAACACCACCGTTCCCGTGCCTCGGAGATCACGATAAACCGCGGTCCCTTTCCAATAATACCAACTTGTGGAATCGTTAATAAATGGCGAAAATTGATATCAGATCCTCACCAACCCGTCTGGACAGCGTAGCGAGCTAAATTCTCCAGATAAAAGCCGAACTAACTACGCATGGAGTTCTGTGTTCTAGGGGCCTGTGATGATAGCCTATATCCGTCTTAGGGTTCCAAGTAACAAATCTGTCAAATTACATCAAAATCGGTTTAGTAATGTAGGCGATACAAACATACAGACACTCAGACAAAGCTTCTTTTATATTTATAATAATTTAGTGTGAATAATTGTATTCAATTAGTCACACATTACAATTTATTCGCCAATAAACGTAAAATCTAACATTCTAGTGACAAAATAAAATAGCTCGTTGCTAAATGAGCTACATGTGTCGAAAGTCAGACAGTTGGCCGTCGCACGCGCAGCTCCCGCCAATCGATCCGGGCCACGCGCGAATTGGCCGCACGCCAGCTGTGATTGGTCAGAAAATCGACGCTAAAAAGCTCGAAAATTGACTGCACTTTTTTAACCTCGCAAGAACTATTACCTAAAGAACCTAATAAATAAAGATTAGGATTGGTGGCTAGGTTGTAAGAACGCTTTCCATAACATCCTTAAAAGGTGGGTTCAATGAGACATTGATGTACATTTAAAGACAGTGGACAAACGGTATGTGTCTTTTTTTATACTAGCACGAGATGTGACCTTTCTCCCACCTGATGGTAATTGGCGCGCAAGATCCATAAATATTAGCAACTGGAATCAGACACCCATGACTGATACCAGTCACTAACACTATGCCGGCTTGACTGGACATGACGACAAATCGAGCCTGATCCTTAAACGTGTGGATACACTTTACTGGGTTTATCGCAACGAACGCTGGGGAAATTATCATCATCAGTCCGTCTACCACTTGCATTAACAATGATGGAATGAAGGAGAACTAATAATGTAAGCTTGCCATGGTGATATGTATATACCTACAAATAAAAACATCTGCTTTAAAATTAATGAAATGAGCAATACCTAAAGAGCGAGAATAAATATTCAATCAAATTAATTTAAAGATAAACAATATCACAAACGAAATAACAGAACGTAAATTTACAAAATAAATGCAGCCAGCAAATATTTTCTGTATAATATTCGCAACAATAGCGCCTGAATAAATATCACTGTTTATCTACATTTTGCCATGAAAATTTGTGTTGTTGTAACAATTTTTTTCTAGGCGTTCTTGTTTAAGTTGTTTTACTTTATTTTTATAATTATCATACACGGGAATAACGTGTCACAATGTACACGAGTACAGTATAATATAACGTGTCACAATGTACACGAGTACAGTATAATAATAATAAAAATGCGTTTATTGAGGAATAAGGTACACTGGTATGAAAGTAGAAAATTGGGATACAATATGTCTAAGGGTCGAGTCGCCAACCGTCAAGCAGAGGCGCTCTACACAAACCCGCATTAATAACTGAGAGAATAATGATTATGTTCTCCATTCGGGCTAACTGTGCTACTCCACCCCACGATTGGAAAGTCAACCCCAAGAAGAATTTGGGTAGGTTGCATTTTTCAGCATAAACGCCTGCTAGATGGAATTCAATGCTGACGTTTCATGATATGACATAAAGCCTTTTTAATCCCCTAATGTTGCTATGTCCGTTATACACACAGTGTACCAACAAAACTTGTACAATTATTAGCTTCCCAGCCGCCGCACCAAAGTTATGTGTGTCTGCTTGTCAATTTATTATATAATTTAGTATAATTTTAAATTTTAACTATTTTATTATTAAGGTAATAACCTATTTAAACAGTCATTATAATCAAAGTTAAGTTTATATCATAAATAGAAAACAGTAAAATAAATGAGGTGAGTGTGTGTCGTGTGTGTGATAGTGTTAGTGTAGTGGATAAAATGTGTAGGTATAGTGTAGTGAGTTAGTAAAATATGAGTCGGGTAGTCTACGAATAATTTTATTTATGTTAATTGTAATTTATGTTGTGCTTGTATGCTTATGATAAGTATATTATGATAGTTTCCTGTAGCCCTGCTCTGTTACTTAGTCGCAAACATTATTAGTGGATTTAGTTGGTTGTGTTGGATTCAGAGGTTGCGTCATAATTAATAATACCGAAATTGATTTGATTGTTAACTTTTTAAATATCTCAAATCTGTAAGCCTTGACTTATTATGAAAAAATGTGTGTGCTTGAATAAAAAGTTCCTGAAAATTATATATATATAAGTTAGTTAATATATAATGGAATTAACTATTAACTATCGAGATATCACGCTATTAAAGTTGATATTCGCACGGCCGCTGTCAAGGTCGAGCGCTTATAGAGTTGAGAATTGAACAATATTTTGTAATTATGACGCAAGCTCTGTCGTAAATAATGAAATCCACTAATAACGTTTGCGCTTAAGTTACAGAATAGAGGTGCAGGGCTTACTAATATTGGAGGATAGTTTACGCCACTCTATGATCTATTACGTTATATGTTTGATTATACTGTGTGACTTCGAATAAGGATATTTTATTTATCTTTTTTCTCCAGGCTGCAAGTTCTCCACTGTGGTCGTGGTGTCGGGCCGGTTGGGTGTTTACTGACTGCTTTCTTCTCCTCAGTGGAACTCTGACAGCGCATCGCCTATCTGACTCAAACGCTGCTTCGCCAAAGCGCCTATTTACTAGATATATAAGGTACGATTTTAACAGCTGGAAGGAAATGTTGAGTCGAGGATCCGTTGAGAAAATTCTTAGAATACAAATGTGTCAAACTTGTATAGTGAAAAAGACCTGTGGCAATTACGACTAGAAAAACGCGGATTTTATTTTTTACGTACTAAGGTATAAAAAAAACGCTTGTTAGAATATTTGTAAAGTTGTATTTGAATGCGCGTGGTAGGTATATCCGTAAATACGCGAAAATACCGGCCGGTTCTGTTAGCATGCATTCGATGTTCAATACTCAGTTTTGACGGAATACAAGCTTTGTTTCGTTTTCCGCCAATACTAATTGATGTTGGAATTTTTAATTCAGTTTGTATTGCCAAATGTATTGAATTTTATTTGTATTGAATTAAACATTCTGCCACCGTAACTGTCACATCATTCAGGAATCAAGCGGCTGAATGCGACACAAAATCAGAGACATCACTACATAGTTACATTATTATGGACTGATATCCTAGGACACAAGTTATCTTGGTTAGGAGTTAGGCACCATCTTAAAATTGTCTATCCTCGTGGTTTGCATTCAATCAAAAATGTTTGTATGCTTGAAAATTCATTTTCATTTATTTTATATAATGATTACTCAACTTTGTATATAGGTACCAATAAGAAAGCTCAATAAACGTTATTTATTTATTATTTATTATTATAAAACAAAGTCTTCCGCCAAGTCTGTCTCTCTATTCGCGATTAACTCAAAAGCTACTGCACCCATTTTCATTCTGTTTCCATCAATGGATAGAGTAGTTCTCGAGGAAGATAATTTGTTAAGTTTTTTGATATTTGTTGGAGGTGTCTGAAAAATGAGCCGTCTGGGAGCTTTCAACGAAAACGCTGCCTAAACTTCACTTACCATCAGGTAGGGGCAAGGTTACATGTCGTGCTAGTATAGAAAAAAAACCTCTTTACACAAAATATATTTCGACTATTTTTAAGGCGTTATTACGGTTGGCGCCTGAATTTTAATAATAGTATAAATATATCTATTACAAGGCGTACATTTTTGTATTATATATCGATTATAAGTGTTACCGTCCATTATGGTTAGCTCCGACACTACCTACATAACAAATAACAAGGCTGCCTAAACAACAAGGTCGTTTAGCAATGTAATTCCTAGAATTTCAACTAGATGGCGCATTACATTACGTCCCAATATTTTTCTTATAAGCGCTGTTAGCAGCGCCCAGCACCAAAAGTGCATGAATTACCAGCGGGTGGTTACCCGCTGAGATCCTGGCGGGGTAAACGGGGGAATGTCCCCGTCCACAACCCAGGCCTATTAGTCAATCGGGCCTGGACGACCACACTGTCTCTCTGTCCCTTATAAGCGACTATCAGTGCAATAATACAGAATGGTTTTATTTGAACAAAATAGTAATTTAAAAAATAGCATTATCCATATTTTATTAGTCCCTATTAACCCTACGTAGCTTAGACTAACATCAAAATTTAAAAAATGTAAATGTAATTCGATTTGAAGACATCCGCCTTACAACTTTTGCCACTCTTTTCCCAATTAGTTAATCGAGATTAAACAATCCATATTACCGACGAAAACAACGCGAAACCCTCTCCCCGTTACCAGTTAAGAAGAAGACACATTTTGAAGCCTTCCATGGGAAAGAGAAATGAGAAGAATGGTGTTGCGACCGACAATGCCTATTTAAAAAAACCTTTTTTTATTTTATGCGTAACAAGACGCTAACCTCCACCAATTACTGTATGATTCCGTTAATACCATATTGGAAGCTCGTTCCATAAATGTGTTTACGGCAGACCTGCTTACAGTGGTGCAAAGGTTTTGCTGGAATTCCTCTCGCATCAACTTTCACTGCGTAAAGCTGAGTTCCTGATTATTGTGAAATTGTTTATTCGACTTCATATTGTGGTCATTTAGAATATTTGATTTCCATATAACGGTAAAAAATAAACTAAGATGTCTGGCTTATAGGCTGATACAGCTAGTTCATCTGAAATCCTATAATGATGTTCAAATATTCAAATTCTAAATCCGAATTCTACTGTTTTTTTTTTAGATTAACTCCAGCTTTAGCAGCCGTGGTGTTATTTTATGCCTTCATTTGGGACAAAACATCGAGTGGGCCCATGTGGGGCACCCTTGTTACCAAGAATGCTGAACTCTGCCAAGAAGGGTGGTTCTGGAATCTTTTCTATGTGCAGAATTATTTTAACTTTGAGGATATGGTAAGATAAACATTATGTTAGCAATAGTGTGTTGCTATCTGGCGCCTCAGCACGTTTGCATTACAGCTGGTTCAAAGCTCTACTTAATTATTTCCTAGCTAAGGGATATTTAAGTTTTCTTCAGTCGAATCGGGTTTCACGAACAAATTTCACAACACTTACCTAAATTTTCTTAGTTAATATTGTACTTAAGATTTATGACACTCCATTTTTGGTATTTAAAAAGGAAATATTGTTCAAGATAATAGAATGTGAATAATTTTTTGTCCGTGGATTTAGACTCGGAGATACCGGGTTCGATTCCTGTTCGGGACACAAAAATATTTAATAATGTAAATAAATACATTTAATTAATATTTAATATAATTGTGAAATTTCTCGAGTTTTGTACGCTGGAGACATCGACGAGCTTGCCACTTGTCATGATTGGCCTATATTAAAGTTGGCTAAATGTGAATCTGCATATTTCTCAGCGTGGTTTCTGACCACCCCGAAAGGGAAACGGTCGTGATGATACTTTACTTTACTTTTCAATTATTTATATTTTTTATATTTTGTGCACCTACTCCTGTCACTTAAAACTCTCTTATTGTCCTTAAGGTTAACAGGCAGAGAATGTCTAACGACATTATGTTAGTCCATTGTAGTTATGTGCAAATAAGTTAAAAATGGCTTCGAATGTATAAGTTTTATTTTTAAAGTCAGCCTAAGTTTGTACAATCGACGCCATTCAAAAAGTACATTTTTATTGTAGTAAAGTATTATAACGACCGTTTCCCTTATGGGGTGCTCAGAAACCACGTTTGGTAAGGAGTTAGTTCACATTTAGTCAACTTTACTATAACTAGGCCCATCATGACTTGTCATGCAAGCTTGTCGATGTCTCCAGCGTACCAAACTCGAGAAACATCACAAATAAATTATTGTGTCCCGACCAAGAATCGAACCCGGTATCTCTAAGTCTAAATTTACACACTTACACACACGGAACACAGTGTTCTAGACCACTATAAGAGATGGGCCTTCCAGAACATATGTATATCTGGAAAATATGGCCTACACTCGCCAGGCTGCCTGGCCAGACGGGTTGGCGAGAATCTGATGTCATTTTTTAATGAGAATTAATTAACGATACAACAAGTTGGTATTAGTAGAACCGTGCGGCTTAACGTGCTCTCCGACGCCCGGGAATGGTGGTGAAGAAGAGGAGACAAATTTTTAAGCATTCCATGGATTCACCGTGCGGGTGCCGGGTCCATTGTGTGTGGGTAAGAGATGAGAAGAATGGTGTCTCGGGCTTGCGACCCATAATAGGCTGGTTTAAGAAAAGGAGGCCTCTCTTTTTTATTTTATTGCGCGATAATACGCTCACCATCCACCATTCTTCTTCTCTCTCTACCCAACTAAATACTGTAAATTTATTACTAATGTACGAAAGAAAAGTGTATTTCTCATTGGTTCATGCCGGGCCATTAATAAGGTTAATTTTCATATATGTTTTAGTGTGCACCTCAAACGCATCAGCTGGCATTGGACATGCAGATGTCGGTCCTGGCCGGCGTGGTGGTCTGGTTGCTGAGTGTCAAGCCCATTCTATCCTGGGTTCTGTTCCCTGGCGCACACATGTTCGCAGCCTACAGCCGGTACTCAAACACTTTGGAGCATCGACTCACCATGATCGCTTATCACGGAGTCAGGTAGTTTAAACTCTGCCAAGCATATAAGATAGAAAATAAAAAATAAAAAATCGTTTATAAATACATAATCCAATAATTTCAGTTAGTGAGCACTTCTGGAAATTTTTGACACAATAAAACTATACTTACATAAGTTAATAGTGTTGTCCAATCTTGGTCTTGTTATAGCATTTTAGGGTTCAGAGGCAAACATATCGAATCAAAACAAAACTACCTCTGTATACATTTTTTTATTAATGTTGGTTACTATGGCCGCGTTCGTTTTAAGAAATGTTAGCATGAAAATACAAAAAGTGGTACACAAGTCGTTCGTTTAATGAAAATTCTAACATTTGATGCTAATTTCGTATGTCAGTACCGTGTTAAAAGGAGGGTTATTGATGTTACTTTTTGACAGATGTCATTAACATATGAAATGGTTTGTTTACCATTTTTATATACTTTATAGTTTTCTATTATATTTGTTAAAAAGGTATTTTAAACGATTTTATGTAATAAATTCAAATATCATAATAATATCATGTGTGTTGAATGCCATGGTATGGTAAAAGATGAACGAAAATACTTGTCAAAAAGAAACCTTACTGCTCGTTTTATTTAAGAAATGTTAGCATTGTTAACAAAAGTGATATTTCTTAACAAAAACGACATTTGGCGCTGGTTTATGAAGTTGCTACGAGATGTTGGAAATGCTATAAACGAAGGGGTAAATGTATACTATAACCATTCCAAATTTCTAGTAAATCAGACCAGTAGTTTTCGAGATATTAGTTTGCGTACAGACATTAAAGTTTTACAAGGTTTTCTTACTTTAATTGGAAACAAATATATATTTTCAGTCTTGCGCGAGACTCTTGCGCAAGACCAAGATTAGGAGTGCAAGAACAAGACCAAGACCAGCTAGTCTGATGTAAAACCTTGACCAAGACCACCTAGTCTGATGTAAAACCTTGACCAGGACCACCTAGTCTGATGTAAAACCTTGACCAAGACCACCTAGTCTGATGTAAAACCTTGACCAAGACCACCTAGTCTGATGTAAAACCTTGACCAAGACCACCTAGTCTGATGTAAAACCTTGACCAAGACCAGCTAGTCTGATGTAAAACCTTGACCAAGACCACCTAGTCTGATGTAAAACCTTGACCAAGACCACCTAGTCTGATGTAAAACCTTGACCAAGACCAGCTATTCTGATGTAAAACCTTGACCAAGACCAGCTATTCTGATATAAAACCTTGACCAAGACCAGCTATTCTGATGTAAAACCTTGACCAAGACCAGCTATTCTGATGTAAAACCTTGACTAAGACCAGCTATTCTGATGTAAAACCTTGACCAAGACCAGCTATTCTAAAGCAAGACCAAGACCAGCTATTCTGATGTAAAACCTTGACCAAGACCAGCTATTCTAAAGCAAGACCAAGACCAGCTATTCTGATGTAAAACCTTGACCAAGACCAGCTATTCTAAAGCAAGACCAAGACCAGCTATTCTGATGTAAAACCTTGACCAAGACCAGCTATTCTAAAGCAAGACCAAGACCAGCTATTCTGATGTAAAACCTTGACCAAGACCAGCTATTCTAAAGCAAGACCAAGACCAGCTATTCTGATGTAAAACCTTGACCAAGACCAGCTATTCTAAAGCAAGACCAAGACCAGCTATTCTGATGTAAAACCTTGACCAAGACCAGCTATTCTAAAGCAAGACTAAGACCAGCTATTCTGAAGCAAGACCAAGACCCGTTATTCTGATGCAAGACCAAGACCAGCTTGTCTGATGTAAGACCAAGACCAGTTATTCTGATGCAAGACCAAGACCAGCTTGTCTGATGTAAGACCAAGACCCGTTATTCTGATGCAAGACCAAGACCCGTTATTCTGATGCAAGACCAAGACCAGCTTGTCTGATGTAAGACCAAGACCAGTTATTCTGATGCAAGACCAAGACCAGCTTGTCTGATGTAAGACCAAGACCAGTTATTCTGATGCAAGACCAAGACCAGCTTGTCTGATGTAAGACCAAGACCAGTTATTCTGATGCAAGACCAAGACCAGCTTGTCTGATGTATGACCAAGACCAGTTATTCTGATGCAAGACCAAGACCAGCTTGTCTGATGTAAGACCAAGACCAGTTATTCTGATGCAAGACCAAGACCAGCTTGTCTGATGTAAGACCAAGACCAGCTTGTCTGATGTAAGCCCAAGACCAAGACCAGCTTGTCTGATGTAAGACCAAGACCAGTTATTCTGATGCAAGACCAAGACCAGCTTGTCTGATGTAAGACCAAGACCAGTTATTCTGATGCAAGACCAAGACCAGCTTGTCTGATGTAAGCCCAAGACCAAGACCAGCTTGTCTGATGTAAGACCAAGACCAGTTATTCTGATGCAAGACCAAGACCAGCTTGTCTGATGTAAGACCAAGACCAGTTATTCTGATGCAAAACCAAGACCAGCTTGTCTGATGTAAGACCAAGACCAGTTATTCTGATGCAAGACCAAGACCAGCTTGTCTGATGTAAAACCTTGACCAAGACCAGCTTGTCTGATGTAAAACCTTGACCAAGACCAGCTATTCTGATGCAAGACTAAGACCAGCTATTCTGATGCAAGACCAAGACCAGCTTGTCTGATGTAAGCCCAAGACCAGTTATTCTGATGCAAGACCAAGACCAGCTTGTCTGATGTAAAACCTTGACCAAGACCAGCTATTCTGAAGCAAGACCAAGACCAGCTTGTCTGATGTAAGACCAAGACCAGTTATTCTGATGCAAGACCAAGACCAGCTTGTCTGATGTAAGACCAAGACCAGTTCTTCTGATGCAAGACTAAGACCAGCTATTCTGATGCAAGACCAAGACCAGCTTGTCTGATGTAAGACCAAGACCAGTTATTCTGATGCAAGACCAAGACCAGCTTGTCTGATGTAAGACCAAGACCAGTTATTCTGATGCAAAACCAAGACCAGCTTGTCTGATGTAAGACCAAGACCAGTTATTCTGATGCAAGACCAAGACCAGCTTGTCTGATGTAAAACCTTGACCAAGACCAGCTATTCTGATGCAAGACTAAGACCAGCTATTCTGATGCAAGACCAAGACCAGCTTGTCTGATGTAAGCCCAAGACCAGTTATTCTGATGCAAGACCAAGACCAGCTTGTCTGATGTAAAACCTTGACCAAGACCAGCTATTCTGAAGCAAAACCAAGACCAGCTTGTCTGATGTAAGACCAAGACCAGTTATTCTGATGCAAGACCAAGACCAGCTTGTCTGATGTAAGACCAAGACCAGTTATTCTGATGCAAGACTAAGACCAGCTATTCTGATGCAAGACCAAGACCAGCTTGTCTGATGTAAGACCAAGACCAGTTATTCTGATGCAAGACCAAGACCAGCTTGTCTGATGTAAGACCAAGACCAGTTATTCTGATGCAAGACTAAGACCAGCTATTCTGATGCAAGACCAAGACCAGCTTGTCTGATGTAAGACCAAGACCAGTTATTCTGATGCAAAACCAAGACCAGCTTGTCTGATGTAAGACCAAGACCAGTTATTCTGATGCAAGACCAAGACCAGCTTGTCTGATGTAAGCCCAAGACCAAGACCAGCTATTCTGATGTAAGACCAAGACCAGTTATTCTGATGCAAGACCAAGACCAGCTTGTCTGATGTAAGACCAAGACCAGTTATTCTGATGCAAGACCAAGACCAGCTTGTCTGATGTAAGACCAAGACCAGTTATTCTGATGCAAGACCAAGACCAGCTTGTCTGATGTAAGACCAAGACCAGTTATTCTGATGCAAGACCAAGACCAGCTTGTCTGATGTAAGACCAAGACCAGTTATTCTGATGCAAGACCAAGACCAGCTTGTCTGATGTAAGACCAAGACCAGTTATTCTGATGCAAGACCAAGACCAGCTTGTCTGATGTAAGCCCAAGACCAAGACCAGCTATTCTGATGCAAGACCAAGACCAGCTTGTCTGATGTAAGCCCAAGACCAAGACCAGCTATTCTGATGCAAGACCAAGACCAGCTTGTCTGATGTAAGCCCAAGACCAAGACCAGCTATTCTGATGCAAGACCAAGACCAGCTTGTCTGATGTAAGCCCAAGACCAAGACCAGCTATTCTGATGCAAGACCAAGACCAGCTTGTCTGATGTAAGCCCAAGACCAAGACCAGCTATTCTGATGCAAGACCAAGACCAGCTTGTCTGATGTAAGCCCAAGACCAAGACCAGCTATTCTGATGCAAGACCAAGACCAGCTTGTCTGATGTAAGCCCAAGACCAAGACCAGCTATTCTGATGCAAGACCAAGACCAGCTTGTCTGATGTAAGCCCAAGACCAAGACCAGCTATTCTGATGCAAGACCAAGACCAGCTTGTCTGATGTAAGCCCAAGACCAAGACCAGCTATTCTGGAGCAAGACCAAGACCAAGACTTGGCCATTCGGTCTTGGTCTTGCTTTGGGCAACACTATTAAAGTTAATAATACAGTGCATTCCCATCTCGTTACTGTATTTTATACTACTTGTGCTGTGTACAATGAATAAAAAAAAAATAGTGGTTTCGATTCTTTGCACTTATTCACGAAAAAATAATGACAGTCTAGACATATTTGCTAATTCTTTGCATGTTTTTAAGCGCAATGTATTGTCACTGCAGCGGATCCTGGCTGGGACTGTAAACTTAACTGCTGTTTGACCAATTTTGTTCCTTGGAATTGTGTTGCTTGATTGTGGTTGTATCATGTTCTTTTGTTTTTGTTTTTGCTTAGATTTACTTAGTTGTTGCTGTAATTGTATTGTGTTTTTATTTTGGCTACTCAAAGGCCCAATTAATGGATACTGTAATAGCATGTGGTGGTTGCCTGTAATTGGTGCAGCATCTGTTTTCTGTCTTAGTTGTAAGTAAAAATCGATGTATGTTTTGTTGCTGTCACTGTTGGCGACCCTAATATTTAAATAAATGAATAAATAAACATTATTTTTACATTTCTGTAGAATTAACTTATTTGGAAAATAAAATATATAGTTTTCGTGTAACAGTGATCTAGGCTAAAATTAATATAGAAAGATAATATCAACAATATGTGAGCCAGACTTCATGAGCAGTACTCACTAGGGGAATTAATATATATTATACAATATTTAATAATAATAATATACGTTTATTCAAAGCAACTAGGCTCACTTGTTAGTTACAAAATCCTTACAGCTAACGTTAGTACAAAATAATCTCTGCGACCAGCAGCCAATGCACAAACCATATCATCTTCAGGATACTGTTAGTGCTTGTCCTCGCTCAAGCAATAATGCAGTGGTCTTGCTTCTTATAGCAAAAAAAGTCATCTGTTTGAGCCGGCGCAAACATTTCTGACACACTATAGTAGCGTGGAATCCCCAATAATATCCTGAAGCTTTTATTGACTTTTACACGTAGGGCGCTGATTGATGAAAGTTGGTCCACAGACTGCTATAGTATAGCAATAAATATTTAAGACTAGAAACAGAGGAAAAAAAAACACTAGTAAAAAAAAAATAAAAAAATAATAATTATAGAGCTATGTGATGATACTTTGAACACTTTGCAAACCTACACCATAAAGTAAAGGGGTTTGCTACTTAAATTGTAATCTTGTTAGAATAATTTATATAACTAGTATTATTGCGATTAAAACTTAAATTAAAACACGCAATGATACAGGAAAAAAATAAACACTATTGTAACTGCGTTAGTTGTGGGCACTTAAAATAAAAAATAATCTACACTTAAAAAAAAAACATATATGTTCCTTACGTTTCGGGATTAAACTCGAATCGCCGTCATGCCCAGTTAAGCCGGTATAGTGATAGGGATTGATGCCAGTTATGAGTATATATAGATAGATAGTTAAATTCTTTATTGCACAGAAAATAATACATTTTACAGTACATAGGCGAGCTTAATGTCTAAAAACATTTTCTAACGGCTAACCTTTGGGAGATGTGAGCAGGGATTGTAAGGTGCATGACCGCTAATATTTGAGATAAGGAGATTTATTGAGTAAAAAACTTATAACTAAAAAATAACGATATTAATTCTATAATATAAATACATACAATATCTCATTCCAATTGCAAACATTAATGGACCTTGCGCGCCACTTACCAATAGGTGGGTCACAAGTTGTGCTAGTAAAAAAAATTGGCTCATTATCGTCCTGTCCCGGGGTAAATAGTGAGATATCTTTTGTAACCAAAATGTACAAACAACCAAAATTTATGAGAATTTTGAATTATGTAACTAAAACTGATTATTAATAGTATACTGACTTCTAGGACATAGTCCAACTAGTCTTGGAGTCAGGGTTTTAACTATTTGTTTTGTAAAACTGTTCCCTAAGTTAAGTCCATATTTATAAGGAAGAAAAAAAATTAATTGTTTCAATAAATTTTATTATTATTATTATTATAGTGTCATGTTGCTGTTGCGCCGATATATACTGTTTTAGACTGTTAACTATTAAAAGAAGTCTACTGCGTAGAAAATTAAATAAGATAGATGTCCATAAATGGTGGTTTTACCCTAATAAGTATTTTGTTTTTGTCTATTTTGCCTCTCAACACCTGAGCTGTACATTTGCATAAGTGGGTCGGTTTTATTTTTAAGTTATTCCTAGTTGTTTCGTCGTTAATAAAAAAACAAACTATTTGTTTAACTTGGCGTTGTCCGTGTAATTTAGGTGGCCTTAGGGTTACATGTCGATGTCATTGCCCTGGGCTACAATGCTACTAAATTGGTAAAACAGTATAGGGGTGAAGACAGAACAGGCAGACAGTTATGTCTTTTTTATTCTGAACACAAGCGATTCGCGAGGACTAATAATGGGACAACTGACTAACGACCGACAACAGTATCTACCACTATGTCGGCCTAACAAGATGCTTTTTCACACTTCGCTTGAAGGACTCCAGATTATAGAAGTGGGGAAACACACTGGTTGGAAAGCATTCCACATCTTCAGTGTGCGATAGATGTAAGTGTCTTCAAATTTATGAGTACGCGTAGGGATAGTGGTTATGATATGTGAAATAATAGAGGGATAAGGTTATGGATGTAGAACTAAGCTACAGTGATTCGAGAGTTTTAGACACTGTGGTGCCGTCCACTATCGGAATCGCATGCCTCTGCAAGTCCTTGAGAGCATACTTAGCGGAACCATCTCAGAGGTGACAACAGTAATCCACGCATGACCTTATCAGTGCTTTATACAGCATAAGTCTTAGTGCAGGCGGGAAAAACAGCTTCACCTCCGTATTCGAAAGAGTAGGGAGACTTCTTGGCCTCCAGCGTACATGACTGGGTCTTACGTGACTAGGCACCCCACACAGATATTTTGCGTAGTGTTTTCGTCCAGTTTCGACGTCAGGGAACGGCGCAACTTCTCTACTAGGGCGGTTTCCGCAACTCGTGAACTCAGGTGGCACCCATGAGTCTTGCTGTTGTCTGCTATGGTCGTGGAGTCACATGTCGTGGTTCTAAAAAATAATTCTGTAAAATTTCATTAAAATCGATCCAGTATTGTGAAGGTGACACACATACATACACTAGCAGTTTGACCTGGTCACCTTCACGTGGCCTTAAGGTCACATGTGCACTTATTTAATGACGTTGTATATCTTATGACCGTTCTTGGGTGCCGGGGATCATCTCTTACAAATTTAATTAAAATTGGTCAAGTACTAAAGGCAAATCAAACAGACATACAGTAAAATGGAGTGACATGTCGGGGTCAGAGGATGACGTCATATAGCCTATGTCTGTCTCAGGGTCCCAGTTTGCCAAATTTCATCTAAATCAGATGCTTAACAAGATCTGGCAGAGTTCTTAACAAGCCGTCGCCACTCCTCTCGAACAGCTTTCCTGGTACACTCATGTAGAGGATGATCCATTGCAGCTTACACCTTGTTAGTCCATCTCATTGGATAGAACCACGTATCCTCTTGCCAGCGACTCTCCCCTGTATTACCAGCCGTGACAGGTGTCCAAAGAAAGTGAGAATGCGTGAGTGTGGTAATAAGGGCGTGAAGAAACAAAGCTTCCTTGACATGTATAATGTTATTCCTCCTCCTCCTTGCGTCGTTTTCCTCAATGCTGAGGGTCGTGACCCCCTCCTCGGATCACTTTGTCCCGGACTATGCTGCGCCATCCGGATCTGCTCACGGCGGCGTGCAGGGCCTCGTGGACTTGGGTGTGAAGTGTGGTGCGGATCTGGTCTGACCAGCGTGTCAGGCTCCGGCCACGGGGTCTCTTGATATGTTATTATGTATAGTCAAACATATTGTTTCAGTGTGAGCCAGCTGTACCGTACAGCAAGACTAAGCTACCTGTCCATTCTACATCGATCAACGCCATATCTCATCGGCATCTCTCTCGGACTCACTTTGCAGAAGCCAGCCAAACTTAATAAGGTACCTTTTATTAAAAGATATTTAGTTATTTATTGTTTGTGTTTTATTTTGTAAATCTGCTATAGCTGAGTATTCCCTGCAGAATCCATTTCCATTACCAGGTCACTGGAACCTGCTGAGCTACACGGTCTTATGCTAATAGCTTATTTTATAATTATAACAGTACTTCTCCTAAATTTCGGTTATGTTCATTCAAAAATATTAAACTATAAAAGTCACCTGACAGAATACTGAAGAACACGCGTTATAATGTATACATATACACAATTAATCAGATACATACATATCTTCACGCCAGATCCCTTGCGGGGTAGGCAGAGACAATTGAGCGCCACTTGACACAATCACGACATACTTCTTTCGCTTCGTCGACATTCATCAACCTCTTCATACATGCCCTTTTGTTACGAAAGCTTTTTAATGTGCCTTTAGCCAGTATTTTATTTATTTGATCGTGATATGTGAGTCTCGGTCTGCTAGGGTCTCTTTCAATTATTATTATTGTCAATTTAATCAGAACCAAAGAAATTTACTCTATTTTTAAATATTCGAAATACTCAAGTTTTCTTACGAACAGCAGTGTATCAAGTTTCATATTCAGCCTCTCTCGTAGTACTCGTGACTTCATACTTCTTTTTAAGATTAGCAGAGGTGCCATTGACTTGGATCTCCACTATAATATTTGTCTTGGAACCCCAGTCCGCTGAGCCCGTGTTTCTTACTTGCTGTGTGTACCCCATGTCTGTAGCAATTATAGGCATAAATCTTTCATGATTAGAGCAAATACACTATTTAATTCACTGAGTAAAGAATCAGATCTTGATCTTGATTTCGTGAAAGTGAAAGTGTACCCAGATTTAGTACATTGTTGTATTTTCCACTATATATATTTTGTGGTAATTATTTTTAATTTTGTATTAGTTGTAAGTTACCCTAATGAAATAAAATAAGTTGCATTAACCGATTTTTAAAAATAATAAATAAAGTAAATGATCATCCCTACATGTTGTTTTGACATCTGTTGAAGCTCAAGCTATGACTTGTATTTTGTTCCTTGAGCTATCATATACTATAGTATAACATCGATCGTCTTATGAATCTAGCATTCGTGTTCTCCAAAAGCTTTATAGTGCTAACGTCCTTGTAAGTGGATTTTTACCTTGTATGATCAGTTGTAAAAGTTATATTTAGCTAAACAACAAACTCCTCGATAGTAGAGTTGTTTAGATCTCCTGGAATTATCCTAAAGTTTATTTTCAGATTTTAATCGTCCTTGGTTGGATTATATGCGTTGTTCTTTGGAGCGCAGTCTGGTACGCTGGATACGACTCAGCTTCTATAACATACCGGTATAGCGTGACTTCGGCAGCACAGTATGCTGCTTTGGCCCCAGTCTCTTCTGCTGTTGCTACTGCTTGGCTCATCTTTGCAGTACATAATGGATTCTGCGGTAAGATTAAGTTTAATTTAATATTGTTTTCTCCAATGTCATTAAAAACTGTTTTAATCAGATAGCACAATTATCTAGAAATAATTAACAATGAAAAGAACATCATCATTATCAGCCTAAGGTTTTCCTCTTCTAGATTCAGGCCTTCCATTTGACACGATACTTCATAGGTCATTGGTTCAGCGACAGACGTGTCCGCTCAATTGCCACTTCAGCTTACTAATTTTTAACGTCGATGACTTTAGTTTTCTAACAGATGTCATATTTCGGACTTTATCGAACGGTAGAAATAACGAGCATAGCTCTCTCCATAGCTTCCTAAGCCACCTTAAACTTGTGGACCATAACCACCGTCAGTGTCCACGTTCCTGCTCCATACGACAACCCTGGTTGAAAACTTTCGTAATGTCCCAAATGCTGCCCATCCTAATTGAATATATATCAGTGAGCTAGCAGTCTAGGTGGCTACCACGAATGGAATAAATCGATTACTTCGTTCTTGACGTAGGAATCGAAAAGTATCTATAAGTCTTAATGATTCTACGGATATAATGCAAAAGCTGTGGGTAAAAGAGGACCTGGTAGACCAAGACTCACCTATCACGATTTAATAAATAAAACACTAGCTGAAAGCGTAAGGAAGCCTTTAAAAGGAAACTTGCGTGAATATACAAGTATGTATGTATTACTCGTACTAATAGCTTTTTGTTTTTTATTTTTCAGGAGATTTCCTGTCGAAGTTTTTAAGCTGCAGATTCCTTTCTCTAGTCAGTCGTCTTTCCTACTCTCTTTATCTCAGCCAGTTCATCGTCTTCATCACCAACGCTGCAACTGTCAAAACTTCCAGCGAGTTCACCTTGCTATCACTGGTATGTCATCATCATCATCCCAGCCCCTAAAACACATAGTCCAGGAACTCTAATTGTAAAATTAATAAGGTTTAGATTTAAAAAAAATGAGACATACATACCAGATGTCGAGTTCAAGATGGCTTTCAAATCGAACAAAAAAAAAAGGTTCGAATCCCGGCATGTACCAATGAGAAATACTTTTCTTACGTACATTTGTCATAGATTTACATCATACAGTATTTGGTTGGGTAGGGAAAGGAGTAGAATGGTGGATGGTGAGCGTATTATCGCGCAATAAAAAAAAAAAAGAGAAGCCTCTTTTTCTTAAACCAGCCTATTGCAGGTCGCAAGCCCGAGACACCATTCCTCTCATCTCTTACCCACACACGATGGACCCGGCACCCGCACGGTGAATCCATGGAATGCTTAGAAATTCGTCCTCTCTCTTCACCACCGTTCCCGTGCCTCTGAGAGCACGTTAAGACATTTTTCCACTAATACCAACTTGTGGCATCGTTAATATTTTGTCTTTAAAGTTGACATCAGACCCTATCAGGCCAGCAGCATGGCGAGTGTAGGCCAAATTCTCCAGATACCTATATGTTCTGGAAGCCCCATCTCTAACAATGGAGGTCTAGGACTGTATTGTAAAGGATGATGTTGATATAACAGAACATTTTAAAGGTTAAAATTATCTTGTTAGGCTGGCATAGTATAGACATTACGGTCTGAATTACAAATTTGTTAATAAGATTTATTTAATCAGATGAGTCTAGACGTGCGTCATATTTATCTGAATCTAATTAATTTATAATAATATTGAAAATGTCAAGTGCATCTGTTTCATTTTAAGATGGCGGGTTGATTTTAGTTGTGTTTAAAAAGTTTGTGGTTGTGTTTTTGTGTGCCAACTAAATTCATCAGATGCAGAGATACCCGGTTTCATTCCTATTGGACAATTACATAATAATAAATATATTAATAACAAAATCATTTATTGTCACAAAAAGTATACAGATGTAAAATAGGTGAACAATCTAGGGTGATGTGTTTGTGATACCTACACGAGGTTGCCCTGTAGTGCGGGATATCGGTGCTCTTCCGTGTTATAATGTTACAACAATAAATGATGTTTATATATATATATATATATATATATAGTAATAAATTACATATTTAATAATATAATAATTTATTTGTATATATGTCGTATTTCTTAAAGAAAACTTAATAGTTGTCAGTAGAGATGAAACGGATAGTGGTTTGGCCGGATACCGGTTACCGAATATTCGGCAAGCTACGAGGCCGAAACGCCGGATATTCGAGAGAATATTCGGCCCTTTATCGCGTTACATGACGCGACCAGTTTGATTTGAAATTATTATTACCAACAAATGCAGAAAATTTGGTATTCATTCACCATAATTTGCCACTTGTTAATTTTGAGTATTAAGCTAATTAATAAAGTAAACATTTTTATCGAGTGATTATTAAAATAAACTGTGTCCTTAATGTAGTTTGGTATCATTTTCCTTGTATAAAATAATGAGAATGTTTTGAATATAACTATCCGGCATCCGACCGGATACTGAGTTACTATCCGGTATCCGGTATGGCCATTTATAAAAAAAAAACTATTTAATAAACTAATAATAAACGGAGCGATGGCAAGACACCCGACGGAATGGCTGTTGGGCCGTGGAAACTTGGCAGGTCTCTTGTGTGGGATGCGACGTGTGTAGACACATTAGCTCCATCTCACATCCAGACGACCTCGTCAGGCGCGGGAAGTGCGGCTTTTTCTGCGGAGAACCTCAAATTGCGCAAATACGCTAACCTTGGTATCGGTTACGAATTTGCGCCGTTTGGGGTCGAGACGATGGGCCCATGGGGACCGTCAGCGAGGCGCTTGGCCAAGGAGTTGTCAAAGCGGCTGACAGAAAGGTCTGGAGACAGAAAGGCTGGCAATTATTTCTGCCAACGTATTAGCCTCGCTATACAGAGGGGAAATGTTGCCAGTCTCCTTGGGACTATCTCGGATGGGACGTCTCTAGAGGACATTTTTTATTTATAGTTTAGTTTATTTTTAATAATATTATTTAGGTAGCTTTTAATTTATATTTAATGTACTATAATTAACTTCTTATATGGTAAATTTAGTTATAAATATTAATATTATATGATAATAAACTAAAACAATATACATACATACATACATATCTTCACGCCAGATCCCTTGCGGGGTAGGCAGAGACAATTGAGCGCCATTTGACACGATCACGACATACCTCCTTCGCTTCGTCGACATTCATTAACCTCTTCATACATGCCCTTTGGTTACGAAGACTTTTTAATGCACCTTCAGTCAGTGTTTTATTTATTTGATCGTGATATGTGAGTCTCGGTCTGCCAGGGCCTCTTTTACCCACAACTTTCGCATTATATATCTGGTTCGTCAATCTTTCATCGCTCATCCTTTCAACATGCCCGAACCATCGTAGCATGCCTTTCCTTATTTTTGTCCCTATGCTTTCCTTCAAACCAACCCTTTTCCGTATTTCGACGTTACGTATGCGGTCCGCCAAAGTGACGCCACATATCCGCCGCAACGACCGCATTTCTACTGCATTAACCCTACTCTCATGCGTATTCTGACGTATCCACGTCTCGCTTCCATACATCAGTGTTGGTACCAACATGGCATTGTGTATGGCGAGCCGAGCTTTGTCACTGACATTTCGACTGCCGATCAGTGACCCCAGGGCACCGTTAACACTATTTCCCGCGTTCACTCTTCTTTCAACGTCCCTATCGTACTTCCCATCCGCAGTGAAAACACTGCCCAGATATATAATTTCATTTACTTGTTCTAGAGTTTCATCATCAATCTTTATCGTCACGGTTGTCATCCTTCTTCTTTCAAACACTAGTACCTTGGTTTTTCTCGCATTCAAACGGAGTCCTTTTTCTGCACATCCCTCCTTCATTCTTGTGACTAGTGATTGCAGTTGTTGTTCGGACGATGCCATAAGAACAGCATCATCTGCATAAAGCAGGCAGTTCACCACTAGACAATATATACGGTATATATAAAATATAAACTTCTGCAGTACACAGGATACAGTCAACACTTTCGATTTTTCCGAAAAAAGTATTTTTTTGAGTTAGAGCTGTTTAGATCTGTTTAGATTTAGTGCTATATGTAAACCCGTCTTAATAAAATAAATAAATTGTAACACATTTTACTAAACAAACTCACTCGCAAAATTTACTATTAGCTTATTACTTGAAATTCAAACTGAATACATGAGTTGTCCGCAAATATATTCGATATTTTATAGTCATTTATTTGCTATTCTGTGACGTTAAGTTTGACTTTGTTACGCTGTACTTTGCTTTGTCCAAATTTTCTCAAATAATGGCATAAGTATATTGGGAAGACACATATCTAATTCCATGGATTCACAGTGAGAAAGAAATGGTGTCTCGGGCTTGCGACCGACAATAGGCTGGTTTGAAAAGGAGGCCTCATTTTTATTTCATTGCGCAAATATTGTATGATTCCGTTAATGCCGTCTTGGAAGCTCTTTCCATAAATATATTGACGGCAGACCTCCTTAGGCCCAATTTTTTCAGTAAGTGGTGCAAAGATTTTGCTGGAACTTCTCTCGCACCAACTTCCACTGAGTCTTGAACCCGTTCCTGATCATTAATTCTGCGAGATTATAATATTTATTTGACTTCATGTCATTATATATTGAAATTTGGTGCCAGATGAATTCTAGCTAAAATAAATGTTAATAATTTATGAGCTTTAAAGACGTCATTAACAAATCATACAGTATTAGATTGGGTAGCGGGAAGACCATAATGGTGGATGATGAGCGTCTCCTCTAAACCTACAGTCCTAACCACATTAGACCGGCAGGCAGATTTTAAACTCCAAGAATCAATTAATATCATACATGATTAAATGCTTAACTATACATCCAGATATGTTTTTGATAAGTCGTCCATTAGTTTTCATAATTGTTAAAATTACTTTAGATTAGAGACATTTTTCTCCCGACGTTTCTCTTTAAGGTAAATCTCGTAAAGACCCGTTAAAATTATAAAAAAACTATTACAAATTTAAAAATATTATAAATTTAAATTTAAAATTAAAAGTTCAAGTCGTCTATTGCCTAAGCAATAAGAATTCATACTAATATTATAAAAGTGAAGATACTTGATATAAAATAATTAAAAACTACCTAAATAGTAAAAATTTAATTAACTATGAACTAAACCAGATCAATAGTTCACCGCGGTGTTGGCTCGGTTGTAAAGAAGCGGTCCTTAAATCCTTTAAAGGTCGGTTCAAACCCACCCGGCATGTACCAATGAGAAATACACTTTTCTTACGTACATTTGTCATAGATTTACAACATCACCGTTCCTGTGCCCCGGAGAGCACGTTAAGCCGTCGGCCCCGGTTCCACTAATACCAACTTTTGGAATCCATAATAAATTGTCATTAAAAATTGACATCATATCCTCGGCAAGCCGTCTAGCCAGCGTGGCGAGTGTAGGACAAATTCTCCAGATATATGTTCTGGAAGGCCTATCTACAGCAGTGGAGGTCTAGGATACTGTGTTCAAGGGACTGTACTGATTACTGAAGATTATATCATCTAACAAAAATATAATTAGGTTTTCGTCTACGAACCATGGTAATATCTCAGGGTAGCTTGTAGCATACAGCCTGCAAAAAGTTAAAATAGATTTTTGTATTTTTGTTTCAGATTGACGTCAAAGAAATATCGGCTATTATAATAATCTCAGTGATATTGACTTTAACACTAGTCATACCAATGCAATCACTACCTAAGTTTTTCACGTTTAAATCTTCAGACAAAGATACACCAGAAGAAAACAACGAAGAAAACAATAAGGACATCGCAGAAGTAGAAAAAGAAGAATCTAAAACTGAGGCACAAGAACCAGAGGAAGAAATAGACGAAATAATACTAATACCACATCGTGCAAGACAAATACTTGCCCATCACGAAATCTTGGAAGAAATTCCAGAGTCGGAAGTGGAATATGAGCATAAAAGAGATCGAGATGATGGCTTAGAAGAGATTTTAGAAGAGGAAGAAGAAGTAGAAGAAGAGTGCGAAGAAGGGGAAGAAGAAGAATCAGTACATGATATGGAGATTATACAAGGGGAAGAAGCGATTGATGATGATTTTTGGGGCAATAGGGACAATGATTACGTACCAAGAAGGCATTCACTAGATGATGAGAACGATGATTGGGAATATACTAACGAACAAAGCGGACCGAAATATCATTTCGGAAGATAACGAACCCCAAATCCTAAGCGAATAATAAAATGTTGTGTTAACAAACTTGTTTTATTATTAAAAGAAAGTATACCTATCGCATAAAAGAGTATATATAGGACCCGCCAAGAGAAGCTACATCACCAACCAACAATTAGGTACATCAACCAAACTCTACACTGAGTACACACTTTAGTCAAATAATGTCAATTGTTTGTTGCTGAGTTTTTACGCCGTTTGGTGTTGATACTTTCGGGCCGTGGGGACCAAGGGCACAGGAAATTTTGACAAGAGAGCTGGGCAATATTTAGGCCAAAGGATTAGCATTGCCATTCAACGTGGCAATGCTGCCAGTATCCTTGGCACTTTTAAAAGTTTAATAAGTTACAAGCTCGTCGATGTCTCTGGCGTACCAGACTCGATAAACGTCACAGATTAATTAATTTGCGTCATATCCCCACAAGAAGTCGGTGCCCTCTGTGTCACAGAATAATAATCTGTGTCTGATTAATGCCTTAATGACCATTTCATACGGGGCCAGTTTAGAAAGACAGAGCAGGGTTTTTTTTTCTAGGACAGATGGAGAACTAGCAAAAGGTAACAGGCAAGCCAACTGTTAAAGAAGTCCTCCTCCTTAGTCGATACTATTGGGAATCGTGACATCGTCGCAATCGCAGCTCATTTACCAGCCGCCTCCAGTGGTTGCGGTCTTTGGTGTAGTGAATGGCTTGGTGTACTGGGATGCTGTTGTCAGTCTTCTGACGGAACCAACATCGTTTCTATTGTTTTTTTACCGTCTACGTAAAAAGGAGTCATCATCACAACCCCTAGAATCCAAGTCCTAGACCCCCACTGTTGGAGATGGGTATTCCACATATATAGGAAACACAGAGACTGGAATAGCATTCCATATCTTTATTGTGGGACAGATGTATGAGTCTCTAAATTTATACGTACGCGAAGGGATGGTGACGGATGTGGGTGCATATTCTGACCCGTGCGTGTTACGGAAAGAAGAAAACTCTTTAGAGCACTCATTATAGTATAGCCGCTAGAACACGCTCAGGTATAGTGGCATATCGTCCATAATTCCAATAGCTCGCCTCTGTAGGACATTGAAAGCATCTGTGAGTTACTTGGCGGAACCATCCCAAAGGCTTTGTACAGCAACAGTCTGATTGAAGATGGGAAAAACCGCTTCACCTTGTTCAGAATTTCGAGCTTTTTGGTGACGCTCTCAATGTTATGTGCTATGGTGGTTAAGGTCTGAGGGTATTTCTACCCCGAGAATTGAAATTCATTTAATATTCATACTTTTTAGCTTTGATAAATGGAATAATTTTGATTATTTTTTTGACTTTGACAAGTAATTATCACTGTCTAAAATGTTATTATTGATGTTAACATCAAATGGATAACAGTTGACCAAGGCAGACTGGGCCACTTACAATTTCAGTCTTTGTCTACAGAAGGAAAATTGGGTATTATAACGCCAATCACTTTTAAATATTTTTTCCTTCGAGCCATAAATAAAAAATCTATGGTTAAAATATTTAACTCGTTCAACCGCTCAATCTACTCGTACTATTCTGCCTACTCGGTTCACTGCGCTGTCTCACTGCCCCGTTTCCGTATGAAAGCGACTTAACTGGCCACAGAGTTTTTATTTATAAATGTTTATAAATAGAATACGAAGCTTGTTTGTAGGTTGTTAAAAAGTTGATATTATCATAATCTATTTTAAGATCATCTCATTATAAGAGCCAGTGGCATAGGTTAATTTATTTACTTACATACAATAAAAATAGAATCCAATCGTAGATTAAAGGAGATATTATTTAGAGTCCAAGTTCTTCGCACAACAATCAACTTGCGATTCCTCTCCACTCTTCAAGCAGATATTCAGAATCACTCACTGTTTCTGCAGCTCGCCAATGGAACAAACTTCCATTGTCAATCAGACTGGCACCTTCGTTGAAACATATTTAGGCATCTACTAACGTCTTACTTTCTTAAAAAGCAAAAAAAGATATATTTTCTAAACTTGACATGGATTGTTATTTATGTAAGTATTGTATTTAAGTATATTCATATTTAGAATATTATTTATGTATATGTATTTATAATATATATATTTATTGTTATTAGTTATTATATATTTTTCCTTTTAACTATTCATTCATAATATCTTGTGTCGTTCTCCCAAAGGTTAGCTGTTAGAGAATACCTTGAAGGTATTAAGCTCGCCTATGAACTATATTTTATTTTAGATATTTATTGTGCAATAAATATTTTTTTACTTACTTAAAAATATTTTTAATTAGAGCAATTTTGACAAATCATCATTATCATCGTCATCATTATTTTATTTATTGGTTAAGGAAAACTTAACAACTAACAAAACAACTAATGCAATGATTAAATAAAATATGGCTATTGATAACTTTTCACAGGAATATAAATAATAATAAATTAATAATAAAATTAAGTAAGTAGATAATCACACAACACAAATAACAAAGTTAGGAATATAATAAAACACGGAAATAAAATAGCATGCGAAAAACAAGAGCAGTATTAACAAAAATTAAACCTATAACCTACAAACATAATCTTCAGTCAGGCTGCGTCGTCGGGCGGCAGCTGGGGTCGTGCAAGAAATGTCAATATGCGTACAGCATATAGTTACATCATAGTTGCTGGATATAGGCCTCCTTCAAGGCTCGCCATTTTACATAATCTCCTGGCACCCTTATCCATCTTCCACCAGCGACCTACGTACCAGTCTGCGTCTTCAAGTACGTCGTCTTCACTCGAGAACCAGTTTACTCCAGCCCATCGCTACTTTAGCTTGCTATTGAAAGCTATGTCGGTAACCTTGGTTCTCTGACGGATGTCAGCGTTTCGTACTTTATCCTTCAGGGAAATCCCGAGCATAGCTCTCTAAGCCACATTGAACTTATGCATTAAACCCACTGTCACTTATTGCGCTTATATATATATATATATATATATATATATATATATATATATATATATATATATATATATATATATATATATATATATATATATATATATATAAATATTGAGAGGACGAGAAAATTGGTCACTAAACAACACAGTCCCAAACCTTTCCAGAATTTGTGCCTTTTAAAGCATCATACAATAAAATAAGTACAGAAATACAGAATACAATAAATAGTGTTGTAAATAAATAAAAGAAATACTGAGCATAGCTCGCAGATCGATCTTAAACTTGTGGACCAACCCCATTGTCAGTCTCTGCTCTGTACGAAAATACTGGAAGAGCGCATTGGTTGAAAACTTTCGTCAATAAAAACATGTGGTATGTCTGATAAGAAGATGTGGCGCAACCCGAATGCTGCACATCCTAGCTGAATGCGTCTATCGGCTTCTTAGCTGAAATTCGCTACGTCGATATGTCCAAGGTAAACATATTTTTGCACAACTTCAAGAGTGGCGTTGCCCACGCAGATTGGTCTCGATATGGCTTGGATAAATAAAATTACACTTGAGAAAAACGACTGTCCACCCGCACCAGTGTCGATGCGGAGAACCAGTCGATCATCTCGGACACCACGGGCTTTATTGTGCTAGAAGTGCTGGCCGCATTCCTCGTGGCTCTCAACGACATCATCCGAAGGGCTCTTGTCACTGCTGGGGTACCCGCAATATTAGAACCATCTGGGATTGTGCGGAGCGATGGCAAGAGACCCGACGGAATGACTGTTGGGCCGTGAAAACTTGGCAGGTATCTGGTGTGGGATGCGACGTGTGTAGATGATGCGGGAAGTGCGGCTTTTTCTGCGGAGAACCTCAAATTGCGCAAATACGCTAACCTTGGTATCGGTTACGAATTTGCGCCGTTTGGGGTCGAGACGATGGGCCCATTGGGACCGTCAGCGAGGCGCTTGGCCAAGGAGTTGTCAAAGCGGCTGACAGAAAGGTCTGAAAACAGAAAGCCTGGCAATTATTTCTGCCAACGTATTAGCCTCGCTATACAGAGGGAAAATGTTGCCAGTCTCCTTGGGACTATCTCGGATGGGACTCTAGTCTCTAAAGGACATTTTTTATTTATAGTTTAGTCTATTTTTAATTTTATAATTTAGGTAGATTTAAGTTATATGTACTTGAGAAAAATCTGACAGGATTATTTGGAACTAGGCTAAACATAGAGTATCATCACGACTGTATACCATCCAGGGTGGTCAGAAAGGACGTTTTTTTAAGAACCGGATTCACCGTCAGACAACTTTACTATAGGGATCATGACAAGTGGCAAGCCCGTCAATGTCTCTAGCGTACCAAACTCGAGAAATTTCACATATTAATTGAATAAATTATTGTGTCTCGAACAGAAATCGAACCAGCGCTATTGAGTCTTAAATCCTTGATTATTTTCGATAGACGTAAGAAGAGCCTAGCTTACGTAAATTTATTGCGTAGAATCGACAAATAAAAGAGTAAAAAATGTATTTAAATAATATTTCAATTAGCTATTTTATTATATCAGGCACGAATAACTAAAGCGTTATAACATAATTATATATTTAAATAAATAAATATGTCCCGGAACTAATTATAGTTAATACAAATGTTCATTAGGTATAGATAAATCAGTTTGAAAACGTTTTTGCGTTTTAAGTTGTGTAATTACATATAACTATTTACATCCCTGTACCTACCATGTTTCTGACAAATAAATTATTTCATTTCATCTCGTTTCGTCTCATTTCGTCTCGATTCGTCTAGTTTCGTCTACTTTTGTCCCGCTTCCTTCATCTTATTTATATAATAATAAATACACTAATACATATAAAATAAAACTACTCATGTGATGAAGGAAGCGGGACAAAAGTAGACGTCGCTCGTTGTGAAAGTGTGAATGAAGAGAGTGGCAATACAATAGAAGTAAAAAAAATATAGTTTAAGTTAAAGATAATATTTGTACACCCCATTCTTGAATATAGCACGACTAGAAGCTTGTCTAATATCCTGAGGTAATTCATTCCATAGATTTGCGGCGACGACAGCAAACGATTTAGAGACGAAAGAGGTGTGATGAGAGGGAATGGAAAGAGTGGAGTTGGAAGAGGAACGAAGGGTTCTTACTAATTAAATACTTTTAAAAACTTCAAATCATGTCCTGTGGCATGGTGACCAATACATTGGCAGCATTTCCGCTCTGAATTAAGATACTTAACTTTTGAGAGAAAAAATTGCTAGTCAATGACGACAAAGATGACTAAGACGTCAATGAGCATTGGAACAATTTCTGTATAGAACGCTTTCAGTTCTGATCTCCACGGGCCCATAGTTTGTGTTTGGCCAATCTCCAGCAGTGGAGGTCTAGGACGCTGTGTTCTAGAGGCCTAGGGCGCTGTGTTATAAATTTTCCCTAGCTATTATTATTACCGCAAAACACACTATTATTATGTCAGTGCAAAGGTCAAAACCGATCGAATGCATTCGTGTAAATAATTTTAATTGCAAACTATGGTAAATATAATATTTGCACTTTGTCACATAATGTCGGATTAACATCGCCATTCAAGTGTACTGAACGTGCGTAAAACAGTGTTTTATTTATTATTTTACACAATTTATTTAGCACAAACATTATAAAGTTAAATAACAATAATATAATCTATAATTATATCTTTTGAAACCTCTCCAAGCATTAAGTGTGGGAACATTTCGACTTTGTCACACCTCAAAGGTGTAGCACAAAAAGCAGAACCTGCAGCCGAAAGCATAGTCTCGCAAGCGGCACCAATACCTATCTATAATCAAAGGCATTTATTTATTATTGTTTATTTTATATAAATATCACAATTGAAAATGGCATTTGACAATATTGCAAATAGCACATACTTTCAACGAGAATAACAAATAGGTGGTAACTGTTGGTGGTAATTTTCCTAGTCTACCGGGGCGGGGAATTATCCACCGTTCGTGCCGATAAACCCCTGTAAAGTGTATGCACACGGATCAGGCTAGAATGCTCAGTAAATCCGGCATAGTGTTAGCGACTGATGTCTGTCATAATTCCAGTTGCTAACATTCATGGACCTTACGACTTACTCAGGCGGGCGTAACAGCAAGGTGCGTGTCACATGTCGTGCTAGAAAAAAAAAAAAAAAAAAAAGAATTAATATTTATGCCGTTAGCTGTAGAAACTTTAGGCTATTGAGCGCTCAAACATTTTTAAAAAACACCACCCCTCGTCTATTTGTCTGCTCTGATGACAAGAGGGTTGGTTCTTCCTCGCTCAGAGAATCAGCGAGGAAATTCCGCCAGCGTTCTTGCCTACATACCGCGCGGACACAATTTATATTTAATTTTTTTTTTATAGTAATATAATATTTATTCGAAGTAGGTAATTCGATACAAAAATATTTAAAAAAATTGACTAAAAACTAATTATAAAGAAAACTAAAACTAAAAATACCTATGAAATTAAAACTATTCTACAAAATAAACTAAGGGCTTACCACCAGGGAGGGTACCTATAACGCTCGCCGCATTTCCTCGTTGAATTATTATGGACATATTCTGTTTTAGGTAGTTATGGCATTTAAATTTAAATTAGATTTTGTAAGTAGGTACCTATATTATATATATGTATATTTTATTGCCTCCGTGATCTATTGTTTAAGTCCGTGAATTTAGATGCGGAGGTGCTGGGTTAGATTCCTGGCCAGAATATAATATTTTTTTAAAATTATTAGTGATATTTCGACATCGACGAGCTTGCCACGTCATGATGGGCCTATAGTAAAGTTGACTAAATGTGAATCCGCTTGTTTATAACCACCCCGAAAGAAACACGGTCCTGTTGATACTTTATTTTTTACTTTTTATGTATTAATTATATATGTATTTATTCGAAGTAATATACAACCAGTATAAAAGAATTACAATATAAAAGCTACCTAAATAATAAAATTAAAAATAAACTAAACTATAAATAAAAAATGACCTCTAGAGACGTCCCATCCGAGATAGTCCCAAGGAGACTGGCAACATTTCCCCTCTGTATAGCGAGGCTAATACGTTGGCAGAAATAATTGCCAGCCTTCCTATCTCCAGACCTTTCTGTCAGCCGCTTTGACAACTCCTTGGCCAAGCGCCTCGCTGACGGTCCCCATGGGCCCATCGTCTCGACCCCAAACGGCGCCAACTCGTAACCGGAACCAATGTTGGCATATTTGCGCAATTTGAGGTTCTCCGCAGAAAAAGCCGCTCTCCCCGCACCTGACGAGGTCGCCTGGATGTGAGATGGAGCTAATGTGTCTACACACGTCGCATCCCACACCAGAGATCTGCCAAGTTTCCACGGCCCAACAGTCATTCCGTCGGGTCTCTTGCCATCGCTCCGCACAATCCCAGATGGTTCTAAGATTGCGGGTACACCAGCAGTGACAAGAGCCATTCTTTACTTTTGATGTATATTTTTGTTAGTCTTATTTTACATTTTATTATTAGTAATTTTTAATAATAATTATATATATACAGGTATATAAAAGTAAATATATTACGGCATTAAAGTGACAATAATATAAGTGATAAGTGATGTAAATTTACATATTTGGACTATGTACGTGTTTAGGAATAAACCATATTAAGTTATTTGACAAAAAGATATATAAACTTGTTTTCTGTACGTTTCCTTTGTAATAGTAACGGCCGGTTGCAAAAATGATGATTAGAAAAATCAATATTTTTTATATAGTCGTATACTTAAGCCACTTGATTGGTAGCTTGTGACTTTAGTTATTTCAACCAATGTCGTGCCTCATAGGCATACGTTAATCATGCCAAAAGATAATCAGGATTTCTGCAACCGGCCGTAAGAATACACTATATCTGCTGATATACGTATATCTGGAGAATTTAGCCTACACTCGCACTGACACGGGCTCAGGGTCTGATATTAGTTTTCAATGACAATTTATTAAAGATTCCAGAAGTTGGTATTGGTGGAACCGGGACCGACGGCTTAACGTGGTCTCCGAGGCACAGGAATAGAGGTCTTGTAAATCTATGACTTCTAAAGACTTGTTCATTTCCTCCTTTAGCACAACAAATTATGCAAAAAACACCTTATTAAGACGAGCAGTAACACTATATAATGATTGCTTGGTTGAGGAGCAGGGTCCGTGAGATAATTAGAGTTAAGTATTCGATAGAATAGACTTAAATGTGATTTTTACTTTCTTTTATGGTTTATTTCATTTCATTTACCATAATAGAATAAAAATAAAATAAAAAGATTACGTAAAAGTGTATTTCTCATTGATACATGCCGGAGCTCTAACCGACCATTTCAGGATTTCAAGGAAAGCATTTTTACAACCGAGCTACCACCACTCTCCGTCCCAGGGTAATAATAATAAATTTAATTTAATTAATTAATAATAATTTTGACAATTATTGATAATATCTGTTTAATAATTTGAGAGTGAAGGCGAGACAAACATACATAGGTACATAATTTTAAGATTTATATTATGTATATTTGGGTTGTAATGTGCTGCTCCAAATACAAGCTATTTCCCAGAAAATAAGCTTTTCGTAATATTAATTAATTTTTGGACATGTAAAAGCGCAGAATACATTATATTTATTGTCCTATGCCTACTTACAAAATAAATAAACTAAACTAAACTATAGACACATACATACAGACGCTCCATTTTAATTTATAATATTAGTATAGATGGTCAACTTGGCATAAGACAACCACAATTTCTAGATTCGCCAATGCAGGACAATTAAAACAAAGGAAATACTGGAACATCTACACTGCATATTAAACGCTACGCTAAGGCAAGACAAATTTTAAGGTTCAGTTGGTTGTTAGAGCCGGCGCAGACGCACGCGCACGCGCACGCGACCATGATCGTAATAATATTCCTTCTCATCTGCGCGTGTACAGCTAAAAACCTAACCAAAGAAGAATTTAACACAACCAATGTAGACAGAAGACTGCTAAGAAGAATCTCGTCAGTGCTTGAAGCGAATAGAACCTTCGATCAGCGCGATATAGACTTACTTAACAGAACTGCTGTTAAACTAGGGGTGAACAATGAAGTTATAAATCGGCTATCTAGCTTAGTGAACGAAAGGAATAAAAACATTAGTGGTTCTAAGGATAGTGGAAAGCCTGGAAATGATTATAATACGTATAGTGAAGGCGATGGTGGTCCTTTAAGTCCAAATTTGGGACCAATCGAAGAATCGCCAGCTTATGCATCCTCAGTGGTCCTGGCCAGCGATCTTCTGTCCTTAACAAGGGCTGTGGCGAACGTAGAAGATAAGGAATGCCGTGAACAAGGGTATAAGTTCCTGGATGGATTACTGATGAATAAACGATCTGCGTTACGAAGTAAGTTTTTTTTTCTACATCATGATGTCAAGTTTTAATGAAAATTTCAAAAAACGATTTCAATGAATATATAAAGGATGTCTCAGAATGTTTTTCGTTTTCGATATTTAATTTTAAGACATCAGTATTAATTCCAATTAGTTTTATTTGATACTAAATAAAAGATCAGATTATAAATTTTATTTGTAAAAAACAAAACTTCTACTTTACTTTTTTTTAGTTTAATACTTTCGTTTAACCTAGAACTAAAATTCTTATTCACACGCTGGAGCATCGACCTAGGAATAGCTTTAATTTCGTCTGTGTTTTTTTAGCATCCAAATTGGGTGGTTAAGGGTTGTAGACTCGACTCTGTAAGTAATCCCCACAGGAAAAAATCTGCAGCAGTTACGTCTGGTCTCCTTGGTGGCCAGTTAATGTTTCCTCGGCGACTTATCACTCTGTCAATAATTCGTGAAGAGCAGCAAACAAGTCATTTATAACATGTGAAGTGGATTCATTTTACTAGAAAAAAAAGTTACAATTTTAGCAAACGGTTGGTTTTTATAAATAAAATTTTATAAATTATCTTTTATTTAGTATCAAATAAACCGTATTAGAATTAATTTTGGTGTCTTTTATATCACAATAAAAAACGAAAAAACATTCTGAGACACCCTTTATCGAAACTTTTAATTAAATAGATGAAAAAAAAAATGTGGTAAAGTTTTTTGAGATAGTTTGAGAAGATAGTATATCATAATCATTACAGAGCCTCTAGAATACAGCGTCCTAGACCTCCACTGCTGGAGATGGGCCTTCCAGAACATATATCTGGAGAATTTGGCCTACACTCGCCAAGCTTGGCGAGGATATGATGTCAATTTTGAATGATAATTTATTAAGGATTCGCACAGCAAGGATGGGCACATACATACTCACATGTATGTGCCCAGTGCCTCAGGAGGGCAAGGCAAATATAAAAAGTAAATGTCCTCTTTTTACTAATATAGAATAAGCAAACACTATGTTACTAACCCCTATGGATACTATTCCGAAATAAACGCATTTTATTTTATTTATTTATTTTTATTCCACAAGTTGGTATTAGTGGAACCGGGACCGACGGCTTAACGTGCTCTCCGAGGCACGGCAACGGTGGTGTTATAAATCTTTGACAAATGTACGTAAGAATAGTGTATTTCTTATTGGTACATGCCGGGGGGGTTTGAACCGACCTTTATAGGATTTAAGGAACGCGTTCTTACAACCGAGCCACCACCGCGCCATCCGAGACGGTGTAGAGATTGTGCAAAATAAATAAATAATAAATAAATAAAAAATTCCAGACAGGTCACACAGCGCCATCTAGTTTCCATGGTAAGCTACGAGGCCTGTGTTACAGAAACTCGATGGTTGATATAATATATACATATTATACATATAAACACCCAGACCGAAACAAATTATACTTACAATGTACAACTTGCCCCCGGTGGGAATCGAACCCACGACCTCCCGAGTTCACGGCAACGTTTGTTACCACTAGACCACGGAGGCGGTCGAATTTATAAAAAAAGTATAAATAGTATAATATTTTTTAAAAAAAGCGAAACTAAGGCTAACAGGATTAATGTCGTAATTGTAACTATATGACCAAATATCAGATCAATCAGAGATAGCTTGGTTTAAATCAAATGTATCGCGTAAACCATTTTACTTAATATAAACAGAATTTTAAAGTGGTCGAGTTATGTAGATACCTACAGAACCTAAATACGTAACGTCTTTAACCTAAACTCACAATTATAACCACTATTGCTAGCTAATTATAAGGGTTATAATGCTGTGAAGAATGTTGGTTGATGTGACGTTTTGTTACAACTAGTGTGCGTACGTGCTTCGACCATCGATGATGTTTGCTTGCATACAAAATTTGGAAAAAACATAAATTTATAAATAGCTGATTCATTTTATATCGATAAGTTTGAACTGACCGGCTTATTTTCAACTGTATTTGGTGTCCTTGAAATAGAATTGTTGTTTTTTAAAATGAGATACAATTTATGCAATTAAAACCAACAAACTGGTTTGTTATTTTATTTGTTATACGCACGCCATGTGACCTTGCGACAAAGATATTAAATATTATGGTAAGATGGGAAAATAATCAAAACGGTATGAAATTTAAAGCTAAGATAATCGTCTCAGAATCAATTAACCTACTCTTCGGCATATAGACTAAATACATACGGATTTCCACAAGGAAGTATTTTAGGGCCAATTTTATATAATTGTGACATCTGACAAACTAAATAACAAAAAAAAAACACCAAACACTTCTTATCTACACTGAGGATGGAGAAAAGCTGGCAATTATTTCTGCCAACGTATTAGCCTCGCTATAGAGGGGGAATGTTGCTAGTCTTTTTGGGACTATCTATCTAGAGGTTATTTTTTACTTATAGTTTACTTTTTATTAGGTTTAGTTTATATGTTTTTAATTTTTATTTTAATTTCATATAAATAAACATTCATTGAAATTCGTCAGAGAACCAAAGTTACTGACATAGCATTCAAAATTAGCAAGCTGAAGTGGCAATGGGCCGGACACATCTGCCGCAGAACCGACGACCGATGGGGCAAACGGGTTCTGGAGTGGAGACCACGTACGGGACGACGCAGAGTGGGACGACCCCCCGCCAGATGGACGGATGACCTGAGGAGGGTCGCTGGTGGGGGTTGGATGAGGATTGCAAAAGACCGCGTGCAGTGGCGAGCCTTGGGGGAGGCCTATATCCAGCAGTGGAGAGACACAGGCTGATGATGATGATGATGATGATAAATAAACGTTTATTGTGATAAAATTAATAATAATACAAATATTTTAATACCGACAAAGATGTGAAGAGGTTTGACTATATATGTGGAGAAAAAAAGGCCGAAATAAACACTGAACTGTGGTAAAATAAAATAAAATTAAAGCACAACACAAATAAGGTCATTTTGCCGAAAGCTACATATTGACTATCTGTCTCTATGACAACCTTATGTCATAGAGACTTTACGAATCTACTTGTTCCGCAACAATATATACCTGTTGAAACAAGAACCAATTTGCGTGACGATTGGGTACTTAGGTTTTTGATTGAGCTAGGAGGTAATTCAAAGTCAAAGTCAAAATATCTTTATTCACGTAAACCTATTACAGGCATGTATGAAACGTCATTAATTTAATTATTTTGAATGATTCTACTCCTGCTAGTAGAAGACTAAGCAGCAAAGTGGTCCAATAAGTAAGCTGTTAGCAGAAGACCAGCAGCTTAGCAAATTCCAGTGACCTGTTAATGTTTAATCTGACTGAGAAAGGAATCTGCAAGGAAAACTCAGCTATATCAGATATATATCAGCTATATAATATACATATATGATGTAATATACAAAAATTAAAGCTTACGGTCTTAGTTAGAGCAACGTGTTCCTCTAAGCCCACGGTACACGATATCGCTGACTAAGAACTACAGACAAATACACAAACCTACATAAATATAAACGTACAAAGATATAGATAGATAGAATACCAACAACTTAATATATGACCTGTAACTGTACCCTATTTAGTGCATGTTGAAAGACGGGAATAAAATATTAAAAAATCCACAATCCAACCCGAGGCAGGTTGGAAGATGGCACTGTAAGTTCTCAATATCCAACCTGGGTTGGATAGCTAGATTGGAAGAAGGGAATCACTTCACGCGTTTAGTCTCCAGTATGACATGACACTCCAGTATCGCATAACTTAAAATTCCCAGTCATAAAAGTAAATTATTTAGTGTGAACTCATATATTATCAAGGTTTACAACAACATACCTAAAGAAATTAGACAGTTACCAAACAAACTGTGTATTATAAAATTAAAAAAATGGTTAACAGAAAAATGTTATAATAATATCAATGAATTCTTTACTATTACAAAAAATGACATGGTTTACTATTTGTGATCTTAGTATTGTTTATCTTTTTTTAAATGTAATGTTATTAGTAGAACTTAAGAAACTTAGAAAAATACTATAATTTACTTTAAGACCTGTAAATTTGTAAATATGACATTTATGCAAATAAATATATAATAATAATTATTATTATTATTATGGCACAAAGGAACAAACATACATAGGCTAATAAACACAAACTCGTAAATCTTCTTTGCGTCGCGCAGTCAGGTAAAAAGTGGATTTCATTTGTATAACCGATCGCTCTTAGAAGTATCTTAGACTAATAGTATGACTCATAGGGTTGAGTAAAATACTAGATTTCAAGATAGAATACAATAATAATTGTATTACCTCGTAATAACTACGTTGACCTGATATCTCCGGACTTTACTTCTGGTTAGACGGTCTACAGTAACCAAGCTTTTGCATTTTTAAAAGAATATTGGATGGAAAAGTTCAGAAGTCTATCTAATTTAGTCTTACATTGACTAAAACGCATCGACTCTCAACCATTCCTTTCAGCTATCAAACGGGGTTCCTTAAAGGATCGTCTCAGTATTTTCTTAGTTGTAAACTGTAAACTCTACAAAACCTCAAAAGGCAAATGTTAGCGTTTAACATATTTCCGGTAAAACATTTTTTTTTCTGGCAACATTAAAGATTGCGTTTCCGTATTTTAAATATTAATTTTGGCACAATTACTACACGTACTGCCTCCGTGGTCTAGCGGTTAAGTCCGTGGATTTAGACTTGAAGGTACTGGGTTCGATTCCTGGTCGGGACACAAAAATATTTATAAATGTAAACAAAAATACATTTAATTAATATTTAATTTATTTGTGATATTTCTCAAGTTTGGTACGCTTGAGTCATCGACGAGCTTGCCACTTGTCATGATTGGCCTATAGTAAAGTTGGCTAAATGTGAATCAACTTATTCATAAGCGTGGTTTCTGACCACCCCGAAAGGGAAACGGTCGTGATGATACTACTACTACTACTACACGATCTAGCAATTTTGATATCCACAAGTCTGTCTTTTTCATATTATTAATATTCATGTGTGACGAAATTTATTTATAATTTTAAAATTCTGATTTCTAAGTGTGCCAAAATGTTTTTAAAAATATATATTATAAAATAAGAAAAACAATTTTGAAATATATTCTTTATGGCACGTCGCGTCGCGATGTACCTTGATTTGACAGTTATATTCCTAGAGCGTAGTGTGGAATCCCTCTATTTGACAGCTGTCATATCCGGTTGCTTTTTCCAGACGGAAATTACGCAACATTGGTGTACTACTATGCCTCCACTGTTAGAGATGGGACTTACAGAACATATTTCTGCAGGATTTATCTTACACTCGCCACGCTCTGACCAGACTGGTTTACAAGGGTCTGATAGCGATTAATAAACATTCCACAAGTTAGGTATTAGTGTGACCGGAACCGAACTGCGACCTTTTAGATTAGGAAAACGTTATTACAACCGAGCCACCACCACTGAGTCATGCTTGAGTGAATTTAGACTAAAAAAATAAAAAAATATTATATTCCATACTGTTTGGTCACTGTACAATCCGCACGCAATCAAGCTTGGTTAGGCAATCGTTAGCCGGTTTGTAGTTCCTAGGTCTACTCTGTTTCTTGTTCTAGATTATAAAGGTTAGCTTTAAGAATCTAGAATTTTAGAAAATAGAAAGGGCTCAACAAATTTCATGGGTTAAAGAATTTAATGCTTTTCGTGGAGTAATTCGTGTCAATATCGCCAAAACACATCGGGAGTTCACAGCGAAGGAAAACCGTAAAAAAATAAACTACAACTTCTGCCATATATAGAGTCAAAATCGTTTTCCACAATTATTCACATTCTATTCAGACTGCCTCCGTGGTCTAGCGGTTAAGTCCGTGAATTTAGACTCGGAGGTACCGGCTTCGATTCCTAGTCGGGGCACAAAAATATTTATTAATGTAAATAAATACATTTAATTATTTGTGATATTTCTCGAGTTTGGTACGCTGGAGACATCGACGAGCTTGCCACTTGTCATGATTGGCCTATAGTAAAGTTGGCTAAATGTGAATCCGCTTATTTATAAGCTCCTTTCTGACCACCCTGAAAGGGATACGGTCGTGATGATACTTTACTTTTTTACCTATTCACATTATAGTACATTATTAAACAAATTAACACCACTTGTGACTAACAATATCCACAGTAAATTAATCTACAAAACAAATGAACTTGGACTTCATGTCCGTGCAGAAGGCGGGAATTCACCCCCATATCATCTCAATAATCATCCAGATGAAGAAAGAAAACAAAAAATATAATTATATAAAAAAATAACAGTTTATGCGCCAACTCAGATATACGAGTGTTTCTACTATTAAATCTGCGCGGGCGACTGATTTACGGAAGAGGAAGCCTTCAAGGTGACATGCTGGGTCGATGAGTCTTTGTAACAAGTTTATACATATCACGCGTGATTATAATTTAATATTAATTAATGCAACGATTTGGGAAAACTCTAACACAGCTATAAAACAAGATCTGTAGAAAAGCGACTTGCACCGATCGGTTATCCGAATGAAATCAACTTTTTATATAATAAAATATGCTCACAAAAGCAGCGATAATAAATTAATGACGTGTCTAAAATGCCTGTAATAAATATTACAAAATATAATATATTTTATTCTAGCACGACATGAGATCTTGCGCCTACCTGATGGTAAGTGGCGCGCAAGGTCTGTGAATGTTAGCAACTGGAATCAGATAATCATGACTGGCATCAGTCCCTAACACTTTGCTGGCTTGACTGGGCTCGAAATACAGCCTGGTTTCGAAACGTGTGAATACACTTTACTGGGTTTATCGACAAGAACGGAGGATACTTATAATATTGTGCTCTAGATCTTATAATAATTGATGTGGCAGTAAACGTTATTATTCTTTATTCTATTCAATTCTACTTCCCCGCCCCAGCAGACTGGGCAAATTACTACTTTTCTCGTTAAAAGTATTTGTGTACACAAATATACATCATACACATTATAACTTACATAAATACACAGATATTTAGATAGTGTTTTATTTTGTTTCTTCAGGAAAAATTTGGTTATTACACGTTTAAAGGCGCTGGTAGATGGTGCAGCAGCCTATTCCAATGGTGAGTCGCAGATACAGTAAAAGAATCAATGTATCTGGTTGAGCAATGAAAAGGAATCTTAAGTCGATTGTTGTAAGAGGATAGGCAGACAGACAGTGGGGTTGTCCAAGCCCAGATGGCTAATGAACTCGACCGCAAGAGGGCGTGGTATTCTGAGGAGATGCTTAAAGTATCCGTTGTTGGTCCCATAGAACATACGTCTAGTCAGGTCGACGACAAATTCCTCAATAGCAGGCATCTTCAGATCACGAGCTATGACGGAATTAGGCAAGAATCACGGAACTCGGGAGCTCTCTGCGCGATATGTTCTGCTGACTTTGAATCTTGTCCCTGTTGGTATTGGCCATAAGGTGGTGCCAGGCTGTCGCAGCATAGGTGAGACGGGAGCGGTTGAACATCTTGTAGATCCGGACCTTCAACCTGAGCATAACAGAGCGTAATATGGCTAGGGCCGCCTTCGCCTGATTGACGGTGTGGCAGGCTCTTTCATCCATTGGTAACGTCCTGTTAATGATACAGCCCAGGTATTTGACGGTCGGAGGGCACTCGATGTTCTGCCCCCGAAGCTGCAGTGGTAGAGGCAGCGGCATCTGGATGTCATCAAAACGAAAGTTTTGCCGACATTGATGGACATTACTAGTTTGGTTAGTGGACATTAGTAGAACATTACTTGTTCTACTACGCAGGGAGAAGTTCCAGGTGTCCTTGAACTTGTAGATTCTTCTATTTACCTATACCGCGTGTAATTGTCAAAAGATCAAATCTTTTTTAGGCTTTAGGTGTCATTAGTAGAACCTCTATTTAAAATAAAAAGGTCACTTTTTTAAAGATAAAAAATATTATCCGAAAAACAAAACACAACTGCATGTTCAATAAGGCCGCGTCTGAAAATGGCAATATATATATATATCGTGATAAATACCTAAATATAAAGGCGTGTTATTGCTAATTGATCTCGCCCACAGCCGAGTGATAAAATAGAGAGAGAAAGAATTACGTAAGTTAACGTTCGCGCGATCGTCGACCTCTCGCTACCTACTTGATTAGGCTCAGTATGAGCGGCGATATTTTTAGGATAACTTCTCTGCACCGTAACTAAAGATTTTATTACTTAATAATTAAAATAAAAAGTACGTAGTTCTTTATTTTAATTCTAGATTTTAATATAAAAATATTTGCTTTTAAATAAATTTCACGCAGTATCATATACTTTGGTAAGGTGAGAATATGATCAGACAAAAGCCATAATACCAGTTGAGTGATGTCCAATAAACACAGTACTTTTTTTTAATTAGCATAATTATTGTTAGAAAAACCGTACTATATAAACGCGTTGTAAACGCACTGTACTGGTTATTAGTAATTATATTAAACAAAGGAAGACTATTGTGACTCTGAAAATTGTTCTATTTTGCAATAACAATGTAAATTACGAGGAAATTCCTTAAAGACTTCAATGACGCTATGAAAATACCTAGAAGAAATGAGGCCATTGTTAACATTAAATTATTTGTAAGTTGGTACTGCACATATGACTTTCAAAAATAGGACATTTAATAAATCGTGATTGTCACCGGTGATATTTTTTTATGTGTATGTATATGTATTTTTATTACAGCCCATCCACTGCTGGAGATGGACCTTCCAGAACTGGAGAATTTGGCCTACACTCGCCACGCTGGCCAAACGGCGTGGCGAGGATTTGTCATATATATATATATATTTTATATAAAAAACTTTATTGCACAAAGTACAAAGGCGGACTTAATGCCCGAAGACATTCTCTGACAGCCAAACCTTAGGTACAAATTTGAACAATTATAGGTGCAATCATAGAAATAATAATAATACTATAATTATAAAAGTTAATTTAATAGGATTAATATATACTTACATCATATATCTTCATATATATCATAATATACTAAATACTAATAATACATATTATTATAACTGCTACCGTGGTCTAGCGGTTAAGTCCGTGGATTTAGACTCGGAGGTACTGGGTTCGATTCCTGGTCGGGACACAAAATATTAATGTAAATGTATTTATTTACATAATATTTAATTTATTTGTGATATTTCTCGAGTTTGGTACGCTGGAGACATCGACGAGCTTGCCACTTGTCATGATTGGCCTATAGTAAAGTTGGCTAAATGTGAATCCGCTTACTTATAAGCGTGGTTTCTGACCACCCCGAAAGGGAAACGGTCGTGATGATACTTTTTTTTATACATATTATTATAAAACATACATATATACTACTTACTAACGCTGTCAGGAACTATATCATTGTTTTATTTTTAACATTAATTTATATTTTTATTACCATTTATTTTTTCGACAAATAAAAACTGATTTTATTTAGTTATTATTATTTATTGATTTGTTTCTTAATAGTTTTTAAAGATAAGAATATGCAGACGTCAGGCAACGTTGAGACAAACAGCTAGTTCCGAAATAAAAATCACTTGGTAATCCGGTGACGTAGTGTTTGCCGATCAGCATAACAATGTTTCGTTTGATATTGACCTGTATATATCTTGTGTAACTGCATTCGCCTAATTAATATGGTTTACATGTTCCATTAAGATAATACTGTGCATGAAGGGCAAGTTTCTTGCGAAAATTCTTGTCAAATGACAATGAGAGTTAAGTTTACAAAATAAATAAATAATATTCGACCGCCTCTGTGGTCTAGTGGTAACAAACGTTGCCGTGAACTCGGGAGGGCGTGGGTTCGATTCCCACCGGGGGCAAGTTGTACATTGTATAATTTGTCTCGGTCTGGGTGTTTATATGTATAATTATGTAAAACTAGAAACTAGATGGCGCTGTGTGACCTGTCTGAAATATTTATTATTATTATTGTATAAAAGACCTGAAATGATATTACAAGGTAAGGATTACAAACTAAATGCCTACGAATATATTTAAATTAAGAATTTAAAAAAAAACTATCTGTAATAAAACTTTGAGTCTAAAAGTATTCTATATGTATGTTAGGTAAATAGCAATAATAAATTAATCTATATTATAGGTACTTGTATAAAGATATATACAGGGTGTGGCTTAAATAGTGGTCCAACGTTAAAGCGGCTATAGTATATATCACGTAAAAAAAATAAAACCATTTTTAACCATGCATATGTTTTGGAATTATATATATTTTTTTCAATATTAGTAAAAAACATTATATTAAACTGACTGTAACTCCGACAAAATTATATAATTTTTGTGTTGTACGGGTGACTAGCACTAACACATACATTTTAGTTTTTCAATGTATTATCATCACGACTGTTTCCCTTTCGGGGTGGTCAGAAACCACGGTAATAAGCAAATTCAAAAGCCAACTTTACTATAGGCCAATCATGACAAGTGGGAAGCTCATCGATGTCTCCAGCGTACCAAACTCGAGAAATATCACAAATAAATTAAATATTATTTAAATGTATTTATTTACATTAATAATAATTTTTGAGTCCCGACCAGGAATCGAACCCGGTTCCTCCGAGTCTAAATCCACGGACTTAACCGCTAGACAAATCAGGCAAATTTAGATGTAAGTGGTGTAAAAAAAATGTACTACACGGTCAGTGCCCATTATTTTAATAAGTTGTCTATTTAGTGCAGTTTAAAAAAAATTAGATCATTCATTCATTACAGCCCCTAGAACACAGCGTCCTAGACCTCCACTGCTGGAGATGGCCTTCCAGAACTGGAGAATTTGGCCTACACTCGCCACGCTGGCCAGACGGCTTGGCGAGGATATGATGTCAATTTTTATGACAATTTATTAACGATTCCACAAGTTGGCATTAGTGGAACCGGGACCGACGGCTTAACGTGCTCTCCGAGGCACAGGAACGGTGGTGTTGTAAATCTATGGCAAATGTACGTAAGAAAATTGTATAATCTTTCTTTGCTCATTCTTTCAACATGCCCGCACCATCGTAGCATGCCTTTTCTTATTTTTGTCCTTATGCTTTCTTTTATACCAACCCTTTTCCGTATTTCGACGTTACGTATGCGGTCCGCCAATGTGACGCCGGATATGTGTCAGTAACCACACTTATAGAAATATATAGAAGCGTATTCACATTCATCAATTCATCACACGGAGAATACATCTCACACCTCCGTTTTGCGGATGACATAGTCATAATAGCTAGCTCGCTGGAGGATCTTAGCGGAATGCTAAACGGCTTAAAGACGAGAGTTTTCAACCAGTGCGTTCTTCCAGTGCTGTCGTACGGAGCAGAAACGTGGACACCAACAGTGGGTCTGGTCCACAAATTTAAGGTCGCTCAGCGGGCTATGGAGAGAGCTATGCTCGGTATTTCTCTGATGGATAAAGTCCGTAACGAGGAAATCCGACGGAGAACCAAAGTTACTGATATAGCCTTCAAAATTAGTAAGCTGAAGTGGCAATGGGCTGGACATGTCTGTCGTAGAACCGATGAACGATGGAGTAGACGAGTTCTAGAGTGGAGACCACGTACGGGAGGACGCAGAGTGGGTCGACCCCCCGCTAGATGGACGGATGACTTGAGGAAGGTCGCTGGTGGGGGTTGGATGAGGGTGGCAGGAGATCGTGTGAAGTGGCGAGCCTTGGGGGAGGCCTATATCCAGCAGTGGAGAGACATAGGCTGATGATTATGATGATGATGATGATGTATTCACATTTAGTATACTTTACTATAGGCCTAATGACATCATCTGAGTGGCAAGCTCGTCGATGTCTCTTATGAACAGAGACAAGTTTAAAATTTAACAATATATTCGATCAACCGATGATTTGACATTGTAATATCAAATACACATTAAATTTAGGATATTTCGACATTAAATTTGACTTTGACTCGCGCTAAATCTTGGTAGACTTAATTCGTTAAAACCTGTTCAGCAGGCCTTTAAGGTGATTCGTGTTGAGGTAGGCTATCTACAAATAAGTAATAATGTAGTAAACAGCATTCAGCTTTACACAATGGAATGCGAAAGAAATTCAAGCAAAATCTTTGCACTACCGAAATAATTTGGCCCAAGCAAGTCTTTAACTGCCTCCATGGTCTAGCGGTTAAGTCCGTGGATTTAGACTCTGAGGTACCGGGTTCGATTCCTGGTCGGGACACAAAAATATTTATTGATGTAAATAAATACATTTAATTAATATTTAATTTATTTGTAATATTTCTCGAGTTTGGTACACTGGAGACATCGACGAGCTTGCCACTTGTAAATCCGCTTATTTTTAAGCGTGGTTTCTGACCACCCCGGAAGGGAAACGGTCGTGATGATACTTTACAAGTCTTTCGTCAGTGTTTTAATAGTTTATGAAACTAGCTAGCAAGACGGCATTAACGGATTCATACAGTATTTTACATAGATGTATGTAGATAGGCTTATTCAATACAAAACGCACTCTGAAAACGTGCCGTTTGCCTTGTGTACCTACTAACTATGGTGGCCAATTCTCAAGCAAAAAGAAGAAAGAAGACAAATTTCTAAGCAATCCATGGGTGCCGGGTCCATCGTGTGTGGGTAAGAGATGAGAAGAATGGTGTCTCGGGCTTGCGACCGACAATAGGCTGGTTTAGAAAAGGAGGCCTCCCTTTTTTATTTTATTGCGCGATAATACGCTCACCATCCACCATTCCACTCCTCTCCCTACCCAACCAAATACTGTATGATTCCGTTAATGCCGTCTTGAAAGCTCGTTCCATAAATGTATTGATGGCAGACCTGCTTATGCCCAATTCTTTCAGTAAGTGATGCAAAGATTTTACTGGAACGCCTCTCGCACCAACTTCCACTGCGTAAAGCTGAGTCTTGAACCCTGTAATAAAGTACGCGGAGATCATCGTATATCACTGCTTCAACTCATTTCATATACATATACTTGGGTTATCAAGAGTGTGGTGACCCCAAATGCCATGACTACCTAAAACAAAATACTTCCCTAATTATTCAACGAGGAAATGTAAGCACTTAGTTTATTTTGTGGAATAAGTTATCATTCAATTGTTTTTTGGAACTTCGAATAAAATAATAAAACAACTCAAAAATATACTATAATATCGTAAGCTTATAACTTGTGTTCATTTTGTTTTAAAGTCGTCGCTAACGACCGGCCTTGACGCGCGTAGTGAATGGCTAATCAATGACCATTACTGGCCATACATGTTACACTAACGATATTAATCTATAAAAAAAATCAAAGGACTAATTCTTGTATAAGACTTTGGGCTAAATCGACGGTATCCCTTTAGAAACAATGTTTTTTTCAATGAAGCGGATTCACATTTAGCGAACTCGAAGCTCGACGATGTAGCGTTCCAAACACATTTTTTTTTTGTACTGAGCACGACATGTTACATTGCGACCACCTGATGGTAAGCGGTACGTGAGGTCCAAGAATGGGAGCAACTGACGCCAGCCTCAGACGACCGACATCAGTCTCTACCACTATGCCGGCCTATAAAGATGCTCTTTTGGAATTTGCTAAGCTGCTGATCTTCTGCTAACAGCTTACTTATTGGACCACTTTGCTGCTTAGTCTTCTACTAGCAGGAGTAGAATCGTAGAATCATTCAAAATAATTAAATTAATGACGTTTCATAAATGCCTGTAATAGGTTTACGTGAATAAAGATATTTTGACTTGACTTGACTTGACTTGACTTTCACACTCCAGGTTATAGGAGTGGGGAAACACACTGGCTGGGAGAGCATTTCACATCTTCAGCGTGCGACAGATGTAAGAGTCTCCAAATTTGTATGTACGCGTAGGGATAGTGGCTACGGTATGTGGATGCATATTTTGGCCTGTGCGAGTGGTTCGGTTGCGGAATAGAGATGAAGGGATAAGGTTGTGGAGCTCTTCAGAATATTCACCGTAGTATAGCTTTTAGAACACGCTCAGGGAGGCCACATCTCGGCGAAGCTGCAGCGATTCGAGAGTTCTAGACACTGTAGTATCGTCCACTATTCGAATAGACCGCCTCTGTAGGACATTGAGAGCATCTGTAAGGGACTTAGCGGAACCATCCCAGAGGTGAGAACAGTATTCCACGCATGACATTATTTGTGCTTTATAAAGCATAAGTCGGAGTGAGGGCGGAAAAAAACGTTTAACCTTGTTCAGTATCCCTAGTTTTTTGGACCCAATAATAATAATAACAAATTAAATTATATTGTATTTATAAATTAAATAATTTATTGTGTCCCGACCAGGCATCGAACCCGGTACCTCCGAATCTAATCAACATAAGAATCCACAGACTTAACCGCTAGACCACGGAGGCAGCTAAATTGTATTCACAGTCATTTAGGCATTTTTAGATAAATTCTAACAAGATTGAAATTTAAGCGAAAAAAAAACCTTAATTTTATATAGTTTAGGTGTGTATGTTGAAAATATTATCATGACGGCTCTAGTCTGTAAAGGACCTGATTGATACGAAACCTACATATTTGTTGCACAGTAATATAATAGTGCGCAGTGGTGGTTCGGTTGGCACGGTGGTGGCTCAGTTGGCGCGGTGGTGGCTCGGTTAAGTTCCTTAAATCCTACAAGGGTCGGTTCAAATCGGCATGTACCAATGAGAAATACACATCTTACGTACATTTGTCATAGATTTACAATTCCACCGTTCCCGTACCTCGGAGAGCACGTTAAGCCGTCGGTCCCGGTTTCACTAATACCAACTTGTGGAATTGTTAATATTCAAATTCAAATTCAAAATCGTTTATTTGCTTTAAATGTGGTACATACAGTAATATGGTTAGTAAGTTGGCTCTGCACATTTAGCCATTGTTGTGGCATGCAAAAATTGTTTAGTTTAAATATATTCTTATCATTAAGTCATCATTACATAATTTAGGTCAATACTTACATTAATTTTATGTTAATAATAACAAACAATAAAGTCGGTATACGGGCGAAAGTTTTACGTGACAACGACTTTGAGTGGTAAAATAATTTTAATGTGAATATTCATTCGTATAGTAGGAAGAAGGATGAAATAATAGTAACAATTTAAAACATTTATTTATACAAAGAATTATATTTAAAACATTAATTTATACAAAGAATCTCGCACTGAATTTCATATTAACAAAATTTTATTTTTACCTTTACACATACATACGTATTTATATACAAATATACATACAATAACTTGCAATACATTTGCGTACAATGAAACAGCGTTTACTACAACTTAACTTGTTCCTATCTGAGTGATTTTGTTGAGGATAGGGCGATGATAGGAGAAATATGAAATGAAAGGAAGTGTTTCTGCTGTAATGTGCCTAGAAAAATCATTGCTAGAAAATGTCAAGTCAATGTCTTTCACTTTTTATGTCTGTCTCTCTCGCTCTTAGGCGGGCTAACCATGCCCGAGTGGAAGGGACGCGTGCCCCTCACTCGCTCTCATTGTGAGCGCATAACGTGAGCGGAGCGTAACGCAGTTTCTTGAAGTGTCACCCGGCAAACCAATTTATAAGACGTTGTCACGTCAAAAACAAAAAATAAAATAAAATATGTCATACAATTTTTTTTAGTTATTATTCCGCTCGAAGAACTCGCCAATATTATAGAAACACCCCTTTGCCAGCCATTTATATAGTTCCTTTTTAAACATTTTTACTGGTACTTGTTTTATTTCTGTTGGGATATTGTTAAATATTTTAATCGACATATAGTAACAGTTCCTTCTAAACAGTTCACTTTTACATACTGGTATTACTAACATAAATTGTCATAAGAAATTACATCGTATTCTTCCTTGTAATGTAGACCAAATTCTCCAGATTTATGTTCTGCTGTGTTCTAGGAGCTGTAATGATGAATAATGATAAAATATATAGCAAAAAAATTACATTAGTCTTATCAATATAAGTATTAATAATACTTTTTTTTTATCATTGTACGACAGCACAAGTACTCGTAGTACAAAAACAGCCCAAAATGGATGATGTTATTTTAATACAACCAAACCCAGGTAGTGAGTATCCTTACGTAAATGTCGAAATAATTTAAAAAATATATTTTTTGATTTTCCTTAAGTTAAGATTGGACTGTTTTCTAATTTGCCAGGTCACACACTATGTAGCCAAAAATGTCGTTTCGGTTACCTGGTTCCAAAATTACACCTAAAAATAGTAAATATTTTTATTACATAAAACAATCAGCTCAAAAAGGCTTTATGGCTATAAAATAAAACTATTTGTAAGCCAAAAATAGCGAGAACCTGACCGGTCATTTTAATTCGCGAATTACATAAAAATATTTGAAGTTTTAAAAATAAACCTTTTTTTTTTTTAAATAGCCTATGAGACGGTTTTGGAATGCATTAGTATTCTTGTAAAGGTTAAAATAAAGATACAAAGACACCGAAGGCACAGTATATTAATTAAGCAGTAGTCCAACTTTAATAACAGTAATGGAAATAATGTACAAGTTTAATTTTTTTTTTCTTATTTTAAAAATAGAAAAAAGGAAAAATTACTAAATCATAGTTGGCTAAAGGTAAAAGCTTCTTTTTATTTCTCCACATCTTCATATCAGACATACCACAGTATTTGAAGACGAAATTTCAACCAATGCGTTCTTCCAGTATTGTCGTACAGAGCAGAGACGTGGACACTGACAGTGGCAGATCCACAAGTTTAAGGTCGTTCAGCGAGCTACGGAGAGAGCTATGCTCGGTATTTCTTTAATGGATAAAGTCCGAAACGTGGTCAGAGAAAGAATGTTGCCGACATAGCCTTCAAAATTAGTAAGCTGAAGTGGCAATGGGCTGGACATGTCTGTTGCAAAATCGATGACTATTCTGCAATAGAGACCACGTACGGAAAGACGCAGAGTGGGACGACCCCCCGCGAGCTGAAGACGTCAATTCGAGCCTGATCCCGAAACGTGTAGATACACTTTACTGGGTTTATCGGAATGAACGGTGGGTAACCTCCCCGCCCTGGCAGACTCGGCAAATTACCACCATCAGTCCGCCTACCACCTATTTGTTGTTCTCGTTGAAAATATGTGCCATTTGCAATGATTTTAAATGCCAATTTTTATTTTCAACGTCCTTTCAGTTATCCACTAATATTGTAAGTTTGCCTGATGATATTTATATAAAAATTACTGCTGCTTTGAGGACGCCTTTTAAGAATTTCCTATGCACTTGGTCCCCAAGGCCCGAGAGTTTCAACTCCAACAGCCAAAAATAACAAGCTTCAATAGGCCACAAATACACCGTTTAGTTTGGTACGCTGGAGACATCGACGAGCTTGCCACTTGTCATGATTGGCCTATAGTAAAGTTGGCTAAATGTGAATCCGCTTATTTATAAGCGTGGTTTCTGACCACCCCGAAAGGGAAACGGTCGTGATGATACTTTACTTATACTTTTACACCGTCGTTTGGGATTCTTTGCTTGTAGTGCGGCAGCGGCGCTCGTGTCCTTAGACTTCGAGGATAGGTAAGGCGCTAGGGTGTCCACATAGGTGGAATCCGATATTAATGTCAGACCCATATAACATTCCATGACCGGCTACATTAAAAAAAAATGTCTGACTACCGAGTTGTACTTTATCATCCAAATTGCCCAAAACCAGGCCCCAACTTTTTTCAGCGTGTCTCAACTAAATACAATTCAATAATTATCAGAATTAATTGTGTTTTATTAAATTTAATTACAACACCTCTTTTACAATATAATATAATATTTTGCATTAAAATATAATTTAATTAAATAGTCAATTGGTTAAAATTTATGTATGAAATAGTTACAAAGCACTATTTATACGATTAGGTTCTTTATTATAACCAGGTACTTTATTATAGATAAAACATTGGATTTCCAATCGGCGGGATCGAAACTATGTAATTATTAACCTAAAAAAAAGGTTTTCTCAATTGTCGTTTACTAAGGTAATATAAGTAAAATTAATTACAGATTATGAAAACACAATATATTAACTATCAAATAAAAGAGAAATCATTATGGCATGAGAACATTTTATTGGGCCCATTCCTCTAAGATAAATGGACATTCTCATTTATCTCTTTAATGCTGGGTCTTCTTCTCCCTCCCTTTAGTCCTCTCCCAAGGCTTGCTAATGTACGTAATCTTTTTTCTTCACCACCTTCCAGCGATCTTCTTTAGGCCCATTTATCCATGTTTTCAGCGGTTCTTTTTCTTTGCATCTCGCACTTAGTTTGTTGTACAACTGTTTGATTTGTACTGTGTCAAAGTGTCGTAGAAAATGTTTTATTGCGGAAAAAATCTCGTGGCGGTGTCCTTTGTAAGTAATTGCTTCCTGCTGGTGTGTATGTATGTAACATCTGCCTTCTTTATTTATAAGATTTCATTAGACACCCTGTCGGAAATAAAGGAGACAAGGATGGTGATAATGGATGGTAGGTATCGTACGTACATGGTAAAATAAAAACATAAGTAGCACATATATTACGTATTGTACAAAACTGTATATTTATAATAATGCACCTCAAAATTCTTACCCACACTCCCAAAGGTAGGCTGTTACAAGGGCGTACCCAGGATTTCTGCTAGGAGGGGGCAGCTCATACCTGTTTCGAGAAGATGGTCGGTCGGGTATATTGAAACAAAAAATCATGAAAATTGACTGGAAAAAGTACTGTCGAGTGTCGTCCGTAACTAGATAGCGCTAGCGCTATATGTTGTTTTCTCCAAATTATATTCGGCTTTAATCCTAGATGGCTCTGATTATCTCGTCGGGAACTCGGGAGCGGAAACTACAAGATGCGACGGTTTCGCGGGAGATTTAAATTATGTTGCGTCTCTGACAGTATACTATATCGAATGTTGTAGAATGTAGAATATTTAATTATAGATAAAAAATATTAAATCAAAATATCTGACTGAAAAGATGTTTTGTTTCCAACACTTCATTTTGCGCAGAGTAGGTAACACGTTTTTAATTCCCACTTACCGGGAAAATTGACGTTTAATTTATCTTCTAGGGGGGGCAGCTGCCCCCCCCCTGCCCCTACTTGGGTACGCCCTTGGGCTGTTATAAAATACCGAAAGGCAGTTATTTCGACCTTGTACACATTAAGTCAAAGTCAAAATATCTTTATTCACGTAAACCTATTACAGGCTTTTGTGACACGTCATTATTTAAATGATTCTACTCCTGTTTTACCCTTGTAGACTAAAGAGCAAAGCGGTGAAAAGAGTAAGCTCTAAGCAGAAGACCAGCAGCTTAGCAAATTCCAGTGAACTGTTAATGTTTAATCAGACCAGATTTACGATTTAAAACAAATACAGAATCACAACAAATATGTAATCTACTAATTTTTTATTTATTTTCATAGGTGAATTTTAAGATGATATTTAATTAGTCTGATTTCAGATAGATTACTTACTCGTGAGCAACCCAAAGCCGCCAAAATGCAAAACCTCTGCTATTTAATATGTTTGGAAAATAAAAAGTTTATAAATAAATCTGGAATTTTATCTTTTGGTTTTCTGAAGGGAGAAGTGTATGCAAATAATGCATAAATAATTCCGAAATTCCTGATTTTCACAATGAAATTAGATGATTTATTGACGAAATTTATTCTCAATTTTGACAAAAAGGCGGGCATTTCTCGGATGTTTTGTTAACCTTGGTATACATACATAGGTATGTTATATATTAAATTGAAATGAAATAATTTATTTGTCAGAAACATGGTAGGTACAGGGATGTAAATTATTATATGTTATTATATCACATGATTCGCTATTTCTAGCATACAAATATTTATTTAGTCACATGACTTTGTCGAGCTTAGTGTCTAGGTATTCTTTTGTCGAATAAAAACATTTATTAACCAGCATTTGTTTGACTCTTAATTTGAACAGTTTTAGTGGCAGCTCCCTTATAGTAACTGGAAGCTTATTAAATATCTTTGTTGCCATTGCATAACAATTTCGGCTATATTGAGTACTTTTATGAGCTGGAATAATTATTAAAATAATTAATAACGCGTTTTAAAATTGCAATTATCCCCAAGAGTTTTAAAAAGTTCCGGGTGGCTTTTAACAAATAAACAGCATTCAAGTATATAGATAGAAGGAACAGTCAGTAATTTTAGTTTTATAAATAAAGGACGACAGGAAGTCATAGGAGGTGTGTTACAAATAGCACGAATGCATTGTTTTTGTCCAATAAAGATTCTTTAAGTAAAGTTTGTATTTTCCAGTGTTTGATGCATCAGCGAAATCTCCTCAAGGTCTTCTCTTCGGTTCCTCCTACCACATGGGGAACTTTGACGAATGCATGGCCATCGATGATCCAGGGGATGACGGGGTCACTGTAACTGGCCAGTATTGCTTAGCCACTATTCTGTGGCCTGAAGCTGAGGAAGCAAAAAAGGTATACATTTTAAGTATTATATTATTACATATTACATTAAATGCCCCAAAACTCGCCTAACAAAATCATTGAAAAGTTTTCTATGCAATGGTATTAAACTATACAATAAACTATCTAAGGAAATAAAATGTCTAGAATGTTCAAAATTTAAAATGAAGATTAAATCAATATTAATTAATAAAAGTTACTATGATCTTAAGGACGCACTAAAAGATACCATTGCATAGAAATTTGTTTCATATATTTTCATATATTAGTAATATTTAGATCTTAAGTTGGACACGGCCTTTTTACAGCCACGAATTGGGTTTTGTTGACATTATTAATAATTGTAATTGTTTGTTTTAGATTATAAGCTGACACGGCCCTTTTACAGCCACGATTTGTTATTTATGGACATAAATATTGTTATTACTAGATTGTAAGCTGACACGGCCATTTTACAGCCACGAATCTATATTTATGGACATAAATATTATTATTACTAGATTGTAAGCAGACACGGCCATTTTACAGCCACGAATTTATATTTAAGGACATAAATGTTATTAGATCATAAGCTAACACGGCCTTTTTACAGCCACGAATTAAATTTTAAGTATCTAGTTATAAATAAGTACAAAATCCTCGCTTATGGCAACAATGTTTTATTTTTTATTTATTATAAATTGTATTGCTGTTAGATTCGGTCCAGCCAAGTTTATATTGTATTAAAATATATGTATTGACAATATCCAAGTGTTGTGTCCTAACCTAAGGAAATAAATGATTTGATTTGATTTGATACATGGCCTATTTTTTGTATACTTTGAATATTTAAAAAGTTAGTTACTGAATAACGATTTAATCAATGACATTGCCATTCATAATTTTATTACTATTTATAGAAAAAAAAAACAATCGGGATTATGCAAACAACTTTTTCTTGTCTATATCGAAAAATGAATTTTAGTGACCTAATGTAAACAAAATTGGTAACTGTTCATAAAACAGTGTTGCCATATTCGTAGAGGTAATAAGAAAAAAACTGAAGATATTTCTTTATTGTTGACCAGTGTAATAAGCCTTAACGCAAATATAATATATTCATTGGCTAAATGTGAATCCGCTTATATATAAGCATCCTATTCTAACTACCCCGAAAGGGACATGGTCGTTATGATACTATACTATAACAGAATATGGCTCATCATCATCATCATCATCATCAGCCTGTGTCTCTTCAATGCTGGATGTAGGCCTTCCCCTCAAGGCTCGCCACTTCACAGTGAGTGAAAAATAGAGACTCGTGATGATATCGATGATAATAGCGAAATAGCTTTATGACATGACCTTGTTTTCCATTTGACACTAAAATTTTCCTGCATTCAGGTGTGTAAAACTAAGAATCTTTATGCAAAAACTATTTTACATTAACATTCTTGCTATTTAAATAATAACGTCTCTATCCAAGCCACTTTGACAAATTTGATTTAAAGATATTGTATTTGTTATTTTAATATAGCAAGAGGAGAAGACAAATTTCTAAGCTTTCCATGTATTTATCGTGCAGGTCCCAGGTCCATCGTGTGTAGCCACACAGATGAGATGAGTAGAATGGTGTGTCTCGGGCTTGCGACCGATAATAGCCTGGTTTACCTTTTGTTTATTTTATTTATTTATTATTTATTTATAAACTTTATTGCACAAAGTACAAAGGCGGACTTAATGCCCGAAGACATTCTCTGACAGCCAAACCTTGGGGACAAATTTGATCAAATGTAGGTGCAATCATAAAGAAATAACAATTTAAATTACCAGCAATTTAATATATTCTTACTTACAATATATATGGAATAAATATTATAATATCGATACACTAAATACTAATACATACATATTATTATACATAAACATACATATATACTACTTACTAACACTGTGTGGAGCTATTTAGAAAGTGTGAAAACACCAGTTTTTTTAATAATGTTCTGGTAGTTGCTTGCCGTATGTTAACAGGTAGATTATTCCACAAATTAGTAGCAACAACTACAAAAGAGTTAGACACAAATGAAGAATGATGAGAAGGGACAGAAGGGAGAGTTGTTAGCAGAGCGAAGGGATTATTTTATTATGCAACAAGCCCTTCACCATCCACTATTCTCTCTACCCAACCATCACAAAATAATTACTACTATGAATATTTAATTCTTCCAGGTTAGAACAGGTCGTGGTGGTGCACTGAGATGGGCAGTATGTGTCCCTAGCACCTGTGGACCATATGCTGTGGGACATTTTGTAAGCGATGTCCTGTTCCATACAGTTGGCAACACCACTACTGTTGAAGTATCGGACAAAGATTGTTATACTAGAACTCCTGTTATGGTATCAAAACTTGACGTGGGTGTGCTGTAAGTATATGATTATCCATACTTTCATATTATAAATGCGAAAGAAGCTTTGTCTGTTTAGCCTTTACTGTACCAATTTAGACAAAATTTGGCAGATATGTTTATTGGAACCCAGGAATGGACACATGACGTATGAATGGATGTATGACATCATCTTCTGAGTACTCGATGTGACCCCAGTTGTTGTCTATGCAAAATTTTAGTTTATTTTAATTCATAATTTACAAAATTTATTTAATGGATTGTATAGTATTATATATATTATTTTAATTAAAAAAAAACTAAAACCAAAACAAAAAAAAAAACCTACTTACAAAACCTAATTTAATTTTTACGTATGATTAATATATGTATGTAATTTTGTTTCAGATCATTAATCCTACTGTTCATTGCCATCCTGATTTTAAGCACATTCTACGAGATCTTCTCAAGTAGCAAGAAGAAAGGCAGTGTCGTTCATGACCTTATTGTTTCTTTTTCTGTCATTAACAACATGAGGAAGATCCTTTCGACAAAACAGAACAGCGATTTAGGCCTGGATTGTATAGCTGGTATCAAGACTTTAGCCATGGTCTTTATTATTGCTGGACATGCTTGCTTGTTTATAGCTAGTGGTCCAGTCATGGATGCTGAAGCTTGGGATCGGGTAAGATATACAAAATAGTTTAAAATATCGTATACTTATGGCCAAGGTGATAGTTTGATATTAATTATAATCTTTTTAAACTCTAAAAGTATATAATACTAAACATTTTCTTGAATATTTTGACACCCTCTAGAACGAATCGTGCACATAGTAGTTGCCAAAGTAGTGTTGCCCAGAGCAAAACCAAGAATTGGCCACTCTTAGTCTTGGTGTTGATTATTATCATCATCAGTCTGTATCTCTCCACTGCTGGATGTAGGCCTCCCCAAAGGCTCGCCACTGAACGCTATCTTTCGCTACCCTCATTCAACCGCCACCAGTGACCTTCTTTAGGTCATGTGTCCATCTGGCGGGGGGTCGTCCCACTCTGCGTCTTCCCGTACGTGGTCTCCATTCTAGAACCCGTTTGCCCCATCGTTCGTCGGTTCTGCGGCAGATGTGTCTGGCTCATTGCCACTTCAGTTTGCTAATTTTAAAAGCTATGTCAGTAACTTTCGTTCTCTGACGAATATCAACGTTTCGAATTAAGTTGGCTGCTCCTAATTGGATAGTCTGCCCGAGGTAAACGTAATTTTGCACAACTTCGAGAGTAGCGTTTCCTACGCAGATTGGCCTATTATTAATAAAGTATTTTATTGCAGTTAGTACGACATCCAGTAAATGCATTTATGCTTAACAATGCACTTCTGGTAGATACCTTCTTGATGCTAAGCGCCTTCTTATTTTGTCGTCTTCTACTTCTGGAGCTGGACAAGCGCCGCGGCCGTCTAAACATCATACCGATACTCATATTTAGATATATCAGGTGCGATTACAGTTAAGTTTTATGTTTTATCTTTAGTTGTTTTATTATTATTATTATTTTTTTCATTTTTAAATTATGCTTAACATGCCATGGAGGAGGATGACGTAGGAGCAATTGACACTCACGCGAGGCTTTACTATACTAAAATCACCTTATTATCTATAAGAACCATATAAACAAATTAATTTAATCTTTTATACTCGTTCAGCTTTAGAGGCACCTAAATGACCGCGTTCTCATACAAATTTCTGAATTTAAGTTAACAAATGCCACTAAAAACAAACTACAAAACTTACCATTGTTTCTAAAAATGGCAACCAAATGTGTTTTAAAAATATTTATCGGTTTGTCTATAGAATTAAAACAATTGACATCAATAATTAAATTTAAGAAGCTGTTAATTAAATGGTTGAAAGAACAATGTTTTTATAGTATCCAGGAATTTTTACATTATAAATGTTGACACATAAATATAATTTTAGTTGTAACTTGACATGTATAATTATTTGCATATCATTATGACTGTAAAATTGTATTATCCTATATTTACCTGTATTATGTGCAATAAACGATTTTGAATTTTAAATTTTAAAGAAGGATTTCACTTACCGACCCTAAAATCTTTATTAGTGAAACGTTTTAAAAAATGTGACCTCAGCCCCTGTGATTTTTCTTTCTATAACTCGGTGTCTTATATCAATTGCTAATAATCTTGCACTTGCGTCAGACTTGCGAAATCCTTAAATGTGAATTAAAAATTAACAATAATGTATTTCTTCCATCAGAGTAACACCAGCGTACCTCGTAGTAATTCTCTTCTATATGACATGGCTTCCTAAAATGGGAGAGGGGCCTTTGTGGGAGAACCGACTACTGCTGGAGCAAGAGAGATGCCAAGCTTCCTGGTGGGCCAATATACTGTATATCAATAACTATGTTAACACTGATCAGATGGTAAGCACGCTGTGTGACTGTCACATCTTTTATATAATTAGATAGATACATTCTTCATTGTACAAACAAATTGGGTTCTTAATGACTAAAATATTTTTTTTAAAGTAAGAACTTTATTTCGCGCGCTTGGTTGGGGACCTATTTTGTTGAACGTACGTCATAACAGCGCTCAAGGGTAAACAGCGCGGCTGGGAAGGGGAAGAGGGGCGGCTAGGCGCGCGCCGCGCGTATAGCCGATGCCTCTCTCATTCTCTACCGCTCCTTCTTTCTCTTTCTTTCTTTACGCGTCTGATTAGGATTATACCTTATCCTTTTTGTTAATTAGGAGACACTTTCAACATGTTATAGGTTGTATGTGATAATATAATATTTTTTATCAGTTCTTCTTTTATTTCAGTGCATGTTTCAATCGTGGTATTTATCAGTGGATACCCAGCTATGGTTTCTAGCACCATTGTTTGTTTATCCATTGTGGCATTGGCGAAGAGTTGGTCCAATTCTTCTGGGTTTTGGTACCTTTATATCTCTAGTCGTTCCAGCTGTGATAACTTTTTACAAGCATCTAGATCCTACGCTCCTGTTTTACGCCAAGTTAGTATCATTTGATTTTAAAGATTTTTTTTTATTTTTTTTATTAGTAGCGGTTATGTGATTTTTTAAATGCTAGTTCGCGGCCTTCGATAGCTCAAGCAATGAGAAACTATTATATAAAAATAACAACGCCTAAAACAAGACTTACTTTAGACACAAAGAAAAAAAAGGAAACATAAAGGGTCAATTAAAAGTTACCACAACTAGTTTAATAGACTACAAAAAAATATAGAGCTAAAGTTAAATTTGTAAAAAATTAACAAATATTATACAAACTAAAAAGGTTATTAAAACACATACAATGGTCGTATAAGGCATATGGTCAGTGCAGAAAGATCTCGTCAAGTAGCTACGAGCAATCACGCTAAATAAATCAAGCTCTGAACAGTTACTATTAAAGTAGTTACATGACCTCCAAAAGAATAAACTTTGTTGAATAAAGTTGGTAAAGCACATAATCAAAAATGTACATACATATTTGTGTGTTAATGTTTGTTAACCTAAATAAAAAAATATAAAACTAATATTTTTTTCTTTCCATTAATATTCATTCAGTAGATTTATTCAAAGTTACTTACTTATGTACATTAAATATAAATTAAAAGCTACCTAAATAATATAATTAGAAATCAACTAACCTATAAATAAATGTCCTCTAGAGACGTCCCATCCGAGATAGTCCCAAGAAGACTGGCAACATTTTCCCTCTGTATAGCGAGGTTAATACGTCGGCAGAAACAATTGCCAGCCTTCCTGTCTCCAGACCTTTCTGTCAGCCGCTTTGACAACTCCTTGGCCAAGCGCCTCGCTGACGGTCCCCATGGGCCCATATAATATAATATAATATTTTTGCTATTAATTTTATTATAATCTATTTTCAGGGAATTCTCGGACATCGTCCAAAATTTCTACTTTAATGAAGCATACATTAAAACACATATGAAAATGACGCCGTATTGTATGGGGCTTCTTACAGCTTACGTCTTACATCGAGTACAATCTGAGAAGTAAGTGTTAGAGCCGTCGGAGGACATAGATTTTCTATTGGCCGATAGTTTGGTCGGGGTTACTGGCGCACTTACTGGGCCAACTAATAATAATAATAAACTTTTATTTCGGACTTTACATCCATAAATTGTTAGTAACAATTTTACTTAATCTATATTTAGTATAACTAATAATAATTTATTTTAAACTATCCGCTACTGGAGGCTGTCTACTTGACTGTATCCAGTGCTCCAGCAGCGGAGAGTCCCACCGATCTGCCAATACGTTTAGGAGCCTGTTGGTACTGGTTCTCATGCGGCACAGCATAGACGCAGATCATTTGCGCATAATTGTTTGAAAACTGTCAGTCCTCGAATCAGCAAACATACCCGAGCCACTGCAGAACCTCGGCAGCCCCATCAGGATCCTAAACGCATTATTATACTGGACGCGCAGGTCGCTGTACGCTCTCCGAGTATAGTCCACCCATAGGCTGCACGTGTAAAAGGTCTACTGCCCTAAAAAGAGTCACTTTTACCTGGGTGGTGCAGCGTGCAAGCCTACGGGCTAACATATTACATCGGACAGCCAACGACCTGCGCTCCCGCTCAATATCTACATTGTCTTTAACTAAACTATAAAGGTCGGACTATGAGGTGAGTGCGCACGATTGGTCCAAAGCTCATTAAATAGCTCAAAATAAATTTGAGCTAAAACTATGCGAAGTAAACAAGAAAATAAAAAAGTTAAATCACGAAAAGTGAAAATAACAAAAAAATTTAAACAAAGAAGAACCTAAAAGGTCGGATCGAACCCCGGCATATACCAATGAGAAATACACTTTTCTTACGTACATTTGATTTACAACAGCTTATACTAAAAACCTATGATCCACAAAAAAAATATTTTGATTTTGATTTTAAGCACGTTAAGCCGTCAGTCCCGTTTCCAATAATAGCAACTTGTGGAATCGTTAATAAATTATCATTAAAATTGACATCATAACTTAACAGACCGGCCGGTGTGGCGTGTGTTGGCTAAAATCTCCTGAAAATGGAATGGAGAGGAAGTCCCATCTCTAACAGTATTTACATTGTATAATATAATTACTGTGTAAATTTGTGTGCTAGAAATGACGGAGTATGTGAGCTCTATAAAATATATATACCTGTTTACCATATTCCTTACAAATAAATATTATTTCATTTTATGGATTTATTATTAGAGGTGATCTTTGGAACACAGGGTTGGACTTGACGTCTTGTAGCAACGCCGGGTGATACTATACAGATTATTATTATTACTTAATTAAAAAATATATTATATCCGTTTTTTTTTTATTTACTGCGCCAGTGACATCTTTCATTCTTTCACCGTTCATATTATTATGATTTTAATTTTAAGTTGACATGGCCTTTATACAGCCACGAAATTGTTATTGTATTTTTTTTTTATAATTTGACATAAAATTATCATTATTTAGATTATAAGTTGACACGGCCTTTATAAAGCCACAAATTTAGGTTAAGCTGCAGTACTTGTTTATGGCACCAATGTCACTTACTTATTTCGGTCCATCCATAATTTAATTTTTATTAATTTTAATAATATTGTATTTTATTTGCAAAATATAAAATAAAATTAATATTAATACTAAGGATAGGGATATAAGTCCCGTCCGCGTGGAATGGTGGCAAGAACGCTGGCTGCATTTCCCCGCTGAATTGCAATACTGATTCTTTGGGCGAAGAAAGAGCCAGCCCTTTTGTCGCCGTAGGAGACGACAAGACGCGGTGTTATGTCTTTTAAAAACTTTTTTGCACTTGGACTCCATGGGCCCAGAGTTTCTACAGCAAACGGCATAAATATGTAATCTTTTAATATACTTACATATTTGCGCCGCTTGCTAGACTCCGCATTTTCCGCCGCGGCTCCCGCTTTATGCGCTGTCCCCCTGAGATGCGATGCGGCGAGGGTGTCGACGCAAGTGGCGTCCCACACCAGAGCACGTCCCCGTTCCCAGGGGACCAACGTCATACCATCGGGTCTCTTGCTTTCGTAAAAATATCAATAAAATAAATAAAATTGACAATATCCGAGTGTTACCTGTGAACCAAATGGAAATAAAAAAATTGAATTTGAATTAAATTTAGTATTTTTCTATTTGAAACATCTTTTCCAGTTACCAGTTCTCCCGTCTCCTTAAAGCATTTGCGTGGACCACAAGCGTTGTCCTCGGCGTGGTCACGACCTTCTCTGTCACTGTATTTTACCAGGATTGGTACCATTACAACTCCATTGAAGCTGCAGCCTACATCTCACTCCACAAGTTAGCTTGGGGACTTGCCAATGGATGGCTGATCATCGCTTGTGCTACTGGCAATGGAGGTATGTGATATACACTTTAAGAAGGTTTAACATAATTTCTGTGCTCAAAGATCTTTAGCTTACCAGGAAGCAAAGACTCTCTACCGTCTGGTTTGCCCGAATTCTGCAATACTTTGTCCACATTGTAAGAAAGGAGACGATAATCTAGAAAAACTTCTAATTACGGGCAAGGTAGACGGTAAAAGAACAAGAGGAAGAAGCCCCAAGCGATGGTCCAGTCATGTGACCGACTATTTGAACACTAGGCCATCCAATAACCAAAGAGAACCGAAAACGTTGAAGACGCTGGTGGATGAGCTGCGACGGCTCTCGATCCCTATTAGTGGGGTACTGACTGAGGAGGAGGTACTTTTGACAAATGTAGTCTTGAACTTTTTTATTTTAGAGGTAAATTAATTGGTTGGGTAGGAAGAGGAGTGGATTAGTGGATGGTGAGCATCATGTTGCGCAATAAAATATATAAGGAGGCCTCCATTGTAAACCAGCCTATTGTACGTATGTCGCAAGTCCGAGACAACATTCCTCTCATATCTTACCCACACACGATGGACCCGGCACCCGTACGGTGAATCCATGGAAAGCTTAAAAAAGAGATTGCCCAAAACCAGACCCCAACTTTGTTGGAGCGTGCCTCAACAAAAGATAATTCAATAATCATATCTTATTATTTTTTAAATTTAATTTTTACATCTGATTTATCCCAGCATTAAAATATAATTTAATTAAATAGTCAATTGGTTAAGTTTTATGTATGAAATAGTTACAAAACACTATTTATACGATTAGGTTCTTTATCATGATCAGGTACTTTATTACACACAAAACACTAGATTTCAAATTGGCGGAATAGAAACTATGTAATTATTAAGATAAAAAATAGTTTTTGTCAATTGTCGTTATGCTAGGGTAAAAAAATAAAAAAAAAATAAAAGGTATATGAAATTAAAAATATGTTCTAAATGTCCGTAAATTTATTCTCCAGAAATTTGGTAGACTACATTTCTAAAAAGTACACTCATAATTGAAAAATATTGGATTGTGCGAGCGAGAGGAACCGAGGAGTGTTAAACCCTCTGAAGAACAAAATTATATCATTTACATTCATGTTTTGTTTTGGTTTAAAATCAAAAACTTAGTTTTTTGGCATGTACTAGTATTTGCAATATAAAACATTATTATATTATTTTATTACTTTATTATTAATTATATATTTGTATTATGTATATGTTATTTCTCTACTTATGTATTAATAATATATTATTATTTTAATAGTATATATATTTAATTTTCTTTTTATTATTTAACCATAGTTATAAGTTTTTAAGTCGAATTTATTATTATTTATTTTCTTTTCATTATAAAAACTATTTTAAAAGAAATAAATACATTTTTGATGCAAGTGCGGGCAGATTTTCCCGCCACGGCTCCCTTAACGATACTATAAAAAGGGCTCTAGCCACCATCGAGGTTCCAGCTCTTCTAGAGCCTGTTGGAGTTATCCGAGATGATGGCAAGAGACCCGATGGTATGACGTTGGTCCCCTGGGAACGGGGACGTGCTCTAGTGTGGGACGCCACGTGCGTTGACACCCTTGCCGCGTCGCATCTCAGGGGGACAGCGCATAAAGCGGGAGCCGCGGCGGAAAATGCGGAGTCCAGCAAGCGGCGCAAGTATGTAAGTATATTAAAAGATTACATATTTGTGCCGTTTGCTGTAGAAACTCTGGGCCCATGGAGTCCAAGCGCAAAAAAGTTTTTAAAAGACATAACACCGCGTCTTGTTGTCTCCTCCGGTGACAAGAGGGCTGGCTCTTTCTTCGCCCAGAGAATTAGTATTGCAATTCAGCGGGGAAATGCAGCCAGCGTTCTTGCCACCATTCCACGCGGACGGGACTTATATCCCTATCCATAATATTAATTTTTATTTTATATGTTGTAAATATTTTTTCGAATAAATGTATATATTATTAAATTAATGACATTTTTGATTTTAATTGATTTTGATGAAAACAATAGCTGAAGGTGCGTTGAAATGCTATCGAAACAAAAGGGCATGTATGAAGAGGTTGATGTGTATGAAAAAGCGAAAGAGGTATGTCGTGACCGTGACAAGTGGCGCTTAATTGTCTCTGCCTACCCCGCAAGGGATTTGGCGTGAAAATATGTGTGTTGATTTGCACAGCTGTAATATTCAGACTTCTTTAATGTTTTCAGGTATCCTTGGCAAGTTCCTAACCTGGAAGTTCTGGGTTCCATTCTCGAGACTAACATTTTGCGCATACCTTGTTAATGGTATCGTAGAGTTATACTACGTGGGTTCTTTGAGACATCCTCTTCATATTACTTTCTTCAATGTGGTTAGTATAGTATAGTATTATTTTTAAAAGCCTCGATGACACGGAACTAGTTAACAGGCTACAAGCCAGCGAGTTCGCTAGTAGCTTGTAAACTCGCCCCGTGTCATCGACTTTTATACAGTATGCTAGTTGACTATCCGAATGTAAAATGGCTGTAAACAAAAATTAAAGTCGGAATAATTTACTCGCCAATATTTGCTGTCGTCGCTGGCGTGTTGGATTGTAACTAGCTTTGTTTTTTTTTTTTTTTTTTATACTGAACACGACATGTGACACCGCGCCCACCTGATGGTAAGCGGTACGCGAGGTCCAAGAATGGGAGCAACTGACAACTGACGCCAGCCTCAGACGACCGACATCAGTCCCTACCACTATGCCGGCCTATAAAGATATTTTTCACACTTTGTTTGAACATGGTCATAGGAGTGGGCAAACACACTCACACTGGCTGGGAGAGCATTCCACATCTTCAGCTTGCGACAGCATTTGTATGTACGCGTAGGGATAGTGGCTACGGTATGTGGATGCATATTTTGGCCTGTGCGAGTGGTTCGGTGGCGGAATAGAGAAGAAGGGATAAGTTTATGGAGCTCTTCAGAACATTCACCGTAGTATAGCTTGTATAACACGCTCAGGGAGGCCACATCTCGGCGAAGCTGCAGCGATTCGAGAGTTCTAGACACTGTAGTATCGTCAACTATTCGAATAGACCGCCTCTGTAGGACATTGATTGAGAGCATCTGTAAGGTACTTAGCGGAACCATCCCAGAGGTGAGAACAGTATTCTACGGATGACCTTATTTTTGCTTTATAAAGCATAAGTCGGAATGAGGGCGGAAAAAAAGTTTTACCTTGTTCAGCATCCCAATTTTTTTGGACGCTGTTTTGGCGATGCTCTCAATTTAGTTTCGGTGGTTGAGTAGTTGTGTCATCAACGCTGCAAACTAGTAGAGTATCTTTGCGTTTTTGCAGTCAGCAAATTGTCAACGGAAGTAGTTCGCGCAGGAGTTCAGCTAGCTCATGCTCATCATCAATAATAAGTAGTTAAGTTTAACTAAGAGTTTTTGAATAAGAATTGTATACTCTACTTTTGTGTTAGAATACTCACAATATTATACATTTTATATTCCATAAATAGGGTACTGCTAATAGGTTAAGAAACTCTATAATATCACGCGTGTTCGACATTATTTACTTCAGCTTAAAAAATAATCAATAGAACGCTAGCTCGTTTGCTACTGAGCGAGTTGAAAGTTTTGTGTGTCATCGACACCCGCTAACTCGCTGGCTTTTAAATTCGCTGTCTAGTAGCTTGTAAACTATCCCCGTATCTTTTCTTCTCTTATCGAAGAAAAACGAATGTTCAGTAGCATGCAGCTTGGCATATTGTTAGTGTTATAATAAAATCAATTTGATAGTGCACATCAAACACATTGTTAACACTACTATAACCGACAATGAACAACTGTTTTAGATTGTCTATTTATTATAATTTTATTTATTTAACAATAATCCACAGAATTACAGTATAAACATATACACTTTTAATCAGACATAGATTGGATTGGGCACACAATTATAGCCTTAAAACCAATAATTATAAGGTTTACATTGGCTCTCAAATATTGATCAGTTAATCATTAGGAAAAACTTCTTCTAGTCGATCACAGATGGCGCTATTATGGTTGCACACAATTATAATCCTAAAAACACTAGCCATAAGGTTGAAACATACAAGCTCAGTAAACTTTTTTTGAAAACAATTATCTATAAAAGTTAGTAATTTTGTTACAAACATTTTATATGAATATATGCTCCATTCCCGCTCAATCTTATATTAGACCTGGTTGGTATATCTACCGCCCATTATGAACGAAGACTACACAGCGTAGCTTCAGTCGACCCGCAACCACCTTCTATTTGCTAGTTCACAGACGATTTTTTTGTTTAACTTTTAGATGGCAAACGCAATAGCTCACATCCACCTCACGTTTATCCTTGCCCTGATGCTGTGCATCGCCTTCGAGTCTCCTATTCATGGGATTGAGAAGATCCTCCTTAGAATAATAGGTAAGTTAAAACTCTAAGCTGCGTTTTTGTTTTTAATACTCACTACATCATTAATAGCAGGTCTACACATGGGCTTTCGTTTCTTTATGGCATTCTATAAAATCCCAATGCATTGCTTACCTATATTTTAGGTATCCAATATCTATGTGACTCTCACAGCCTTTTACTTCATTCTTCCAATAATAAAGTACTTAAAATCTCTTCCAGCAGATATTCAGATTCCTTTACAGCATCTGCATTCTTAAACAAAATAAGTCGCAATAACTCATTTATATATGATTTTATATTTATTTGTTTAACATGTCCTACACGTCTTTATTTATGTGTATGATATTGCGTATAATTAGTATTCAATAAACTGGTGTTGAATACACCACACTTTCTAAATAGCTCCACACAGTTTTAGTAAGTAGTACTCGTATATATATATATATGTATGTTTATATGTATCTATAAAAATATGTATGTATTAGTATATAGTTTATTGATATTAAATTATTTTATATATGATCCAAGTATATATGAATAGATGTATTTTAAACAACTAGTGTACGCTCACTACATGCAAGACCGAGGTTCGTAATTTTCCATGTTCCTCCTTTTGTTTTAGCTTGGTCTTAATCAGACTGTGATTTATCATCAGTAGGTATGGTATTGTGTATATATTATATTCTATTGTTAATATTTTATTTATGTAGGTTATATGTACATATGTAATTATTAATAAGTATGTATATATCATATGCATTAAAACTCTTTAAGTTTATTTAGTATTGCACCTACCATATGTACTTACTGTTCTCGTTGTCCCGAAGTTTCAACCGTCATAGAATGTCTAGCGGCATTAGGTCCGCTTTTGTACTTTGTGCAATTAAGTTTAAATAAATAAATAAAATAATTTGCTGTTCATTTTCATCAATTATATTATTATTATCTTAATGATTGAACTATACTTGTATATGGTTAAATTTGTCCCCAAGGTTTGGCTTTCAGAGAATGTATTCGGGCATCAAGCACGTCTTTGTACTTACGTTTTTAGTAATAAATAGTTGCAACCATTCTCTTTATAATCTCACCCGCTTATTACAGTTCTCAGTCACAAAGGTCAGTCATTAAGCTCGCCTATATACCTGCACTTGTTTTGGTACATAGACTACCTAGACCTCCACTGTTGGAGATGGGCATGACAGAATACATATCTGGTGAATTTATTTTTGATATATTGATTGTTTCAGCTCGACCAGTACTGAGTGACAACGCCAGAAAGAACGAGCCATCCATCGCCGGGTCTTCAAGAGATACTAGTCAAAGTAAACTAGATTCATAACGAATGTATACTAGTTAGGTTAGATAGATTTAAGATGACTTGCATTTATTCACATAAACGTATATATATATTTTTTTTTCTGTACTCTGTTATACCGGGGGGGGGGGGGGGGGGGGGGGGGGGCAATTTGATTTGGCATGGAAAAAGTATGAATTGTACTGTAATTGGACTATGAAGCACTTCTTTGTGTTGTTGCCAAAAGACCAGAATTGCCCAAGTCTTGGTTGTGTAAACTGCCCTTGACTACGGTGGTCAGAAATATTTGTTATTTTGGACTGCTTCCAGGTTTAAAAATTAAATATAACGTTATGTTAGTAAACTCATAGAAAATGTAAATAATATGGTATAAATAAATGTGTTCTAAATAAAAAAAGATCTAAATTTTAAATAATAAATTATATTATCTGCCTCTATATATAAACTGCCTCCGTGGTCTAGCGTGATCTAGTCCGTGGAATGAGTACCGGGTTCGATTCCTCGTCGCGACACAAAATATTTATTAAGGGAAATAAATACATTTAATTAATATTTCATTTATTTGTGATATTTCTCGAGTTTGGTACGCTCGAGACATAGACGAGCTTGCCACTTGTCATGATTGGCCTATAGTAAAGTTGGCTAAATGTGAATCCGCTTATTTATAAGCGTGGTTTCTGACCACCCCGAAAGGGGAAACGGTCGTGATGATACTTTACTTTTTTCTTTTTACTTTAGATTATCTTACCAGGCAAAAAATTAAAATCTTTTTTTTACTTAGATATATTATTTTTATATAATAATAATGATTGGTTTTTCAAGTAAACGATGCAAGTCTTAAATTAGTATAAAACTACCTTAAAAAGACTTATTAAGTTTTTAAGGATCACTTTATAAATATAGGCTAAGTAGGTATTTTTACGAAATAATTTACTGCGGTGAATTTGTTGAAAAGCAAATATTTTTATATTATAATCTAGAATAAAAATAAAGAACTACGTAGTTCTTTTAAAATTATTCAGTAATAAAATTTTAAGTTACAGTTCAGAGAAGTTTTCCTAAAAATATCGCAACTCATATTGAGCCTAATCTAGTAGGTATCGAGAGGTCGACGATCGCACGAACGTAATTCTTTCTTTCTCTATTTCTTCTCTCGGCTGTGGGCGAGATATTTTTTTTTTTTTTATTAATATTTATCGCCATAGGATCCTATCGGAACACTCTGTTAAGTATTTTTTTCTTAATAACAACGCTAATCAAAATACCTGGCCAGATATGGTGATACAGTATTGCAAGGAACAGCCCCAATTTCCATTATTATTATTTTATTATTATTATCTCTATCTCTTCCACTTCTAAGCCTAATAATTATTATAATATATAATAATTTAGGTCTAGTTTGTGGCTGTAAAGGTGCCTCGTCAGGTATTTTAATAAATAGTACTTAAAATACAAATAAAATTAATACTAACACAGCGTTTAGGTATTTATCACGATGGATATCGAGATTTTCAGACGCGGCCTTATTGACCATGCAGTGTTTTGTTTTTCGGATAATTATTTTTACCTTTAAAAGTGACCTATTTTATTTCAAATAGAGGTTCAACCAATGACACCTGAAGCCAAAAAAAATAATTTGCTGTTCTGACAATTACCGCAGTATTGTTTTTTATTATGAAAACAGAATGAATATTTAGTAAATAAGTATTTCTATAAAATGGTGTAACTATGAACGTATTATGAACTAAATAAAATAAGACGATTGTTAAATGATTTTTTATTACCTACCTATTCATCATCTTTATCACATCATTACAGTCCTCCACTTTTTACTAGTATGACATATGACCCTGCCTATATATATAACCATAGCTGGGCACCGTTAATCAAATAGTTAACATCGTTAATCCGCTACAAAAAAAGTTAGCTTCGTTAAACGTTAAAGCGTTACATTTCGGAAGAATTAACGGAAGTTATATATAAGTTAATCGTTAATATGTGTAAAATTGCATTTTTATATCGTTGCGTTAGTGAATTTATAAAACCTGTTGGTTTAGGTTCTGTAAGTTAACAGGTTAATATATAATATTGTCAGAATGAGTTCTCTTTTTTGTATTGCCTCGGTTAGAGCCCGCCTTAACAATCTCTTCAAACTGTACGTATTGTGACTCTACATGCCCTTCTTACATGTTGTTTCAAATTATTCAGGCTTGATACATGAACTTTTATTTTGGTGTCTTTTGGCAAGCAACGCTTACAAGCAAAAAGTATTTGCTGGCCCGATCTGGATACAAATTCCACATACTCAGTCAAAGGTGGCCAAGAATTCTCATCAGGACCACAGAAATCCGATTCAATGTCTTCCATGATATAGTTTTAATTACTACACTGCACAGTACACTTTTCTATCTAACTAATTACACTGCACTCTTCTTTATTATCACTGACAGTAATTTATAATAACAACAAACACAACACTCGTCACTCTAAGCACCGGCGCTAGTACTTCGCAGTTTTCTAACTCTCACGCGCCGGTAAAATATATCTAGTTTTGTTTTTGTCTCACGCGCCGCCGCGCCCGGCACTTGTCGTTTCATACTTGTCTGAACCTGTTTTTCGCGCCACACCGCGGTGCCGTGCGGTAAATATTATCATTGGATTAACGATTAACGGACTTCTGCATATTAACGGAAGTTAACGTGTCCGTTAACATTTTTAAAAGTTTACCTAAAAGTTAACCCGTTAATTAAATTGTTAACTTCGTTAATTAACGATTAACGGATTAACGAGTTAATGCCCAGCTATGTATATAACTGACATCAGTCCCCATCAATATGCCGGCTTGACTAGATGCATTTTCTCACTTCGCTTGAAGGACTCCAGCAGCCCTATTCTGTTACGTAGTCGCAAACGTTATTAGTGGATTTCGTTATTTGCGTCGAAGATTGCGTCATAATTACAAAATATTACTCAATTCTCAACTCTATAAGCGTTCGACCTTGACAGCGGCCGTGCAAATATCAACTTTAATAGCATGATATATATATATATAGTTAACGGATTCCATTATATAACGTTTGCGCTTAAGTCACATAATAAGGCTGCAGGTTATAGAAAAAAGGAAACACAGGGACTAGAAGAGCATTCCACATATTTATCCTGCGACATATCTTGAGTACCCAAATTTATACAGGGATGTGCGGCACACTACGCCCATCGGACGGTTATAATTTTAATTATTAATTGGATTTATAGTTCAGATTCAGCTAAGTGTCTGGCTAAGGAGTTGTCCAAACGGCTAACGGAAAAGTCTGGAGACAGGAAAGCTGGCAATTATTTCTGCCAACGTATTAGCTTAGCTATACAGAGGGGAAACGTTGCCAGTGTTCTTGGCACTATCACTGGAGGGTCGTCTCTAGAGGACATTTTTTTCTTTTAGTTTATTTTTTATTAGGTTAAGTTTATTTTTACTTTTAAATTTATATTGTAATTATTTTATACTGTTTGTATATTACTTCAATATAAATAAGTAAAACGTATTTTCTTTTTTTATATTATATTGTAGGTTAGTTGATATATAAATTATATTTTTAAATCTGTGGACATTACTTGTAATATATAAATTATTTAAGGTACTACTATAATATATTTAATGTAGTTTTAATTACAAATAGAGCGACATGGCGGAGTGCATAGCTTCATTATTTTTACGCTCCGCTGCGCTCGGATCTCGGGCTTAATCCTATTTGCCTACGTTCACCTTTGTGCCCCTCTATAGCATATAACAACTTGTGATTACCACTATCATTATTTATCATTTAGGATTTTATTTGACTCATATAATACTTAATTGTTTATCATAAATAAAGGCCATTTAAATTGATGTAGATATTGAAAAATACCTAATCTACCGTTAAAGCCATAGATTTGAATATGGAGCCGTCAAGTTGAATTATTATTAGTCTGAACAGTACAATAACCGATGTAATCAAGCGAAAACTATGATAAAAGGTAATTTCAGAAAACGTAGCTTTATTTGAACACTCTCGGCCGCATACTCGTAAAAATGAAGTCATTTTTTGTTTTCAAAACCAAAATGGGTTAATTAAGTACTTTAAAGAAAAAACGTTAAAGCTGACTGAGCCCATAAATAACTCAACATGGAACTGACTGTAATCCTATTGATAGAGGTTTACTTGGTTAGGAGTCATGGACCATTTTCAAAATACCTATCCTTGTGGTTTACATCAAATAAAAATAGTCATTATTTTGACTCACGACTTAACGTAACGCACAAGCCAAATTTCATAGCATTCAATTGTTTTACCGTGCAGGTGCCGTCTTCATCGTGTGTGGAAAAAAGAAAAACACACACGCATAAATACAACTCAAATACACTCATGAACACACACACTAAACATATATTATTATTTTTTTTATTCAAAAATAATTCATATAAACAACGTAGCGATAGTTGAACACAAGCCACATTTTAACCTTCTGTATTTATATAATTTGTGCTATTTAGTATTTAAATAATTAGATAATATTTTTTTACTAGCAAGCGTCTAATGTTTTACCAATATTGTTTATGACTGGAAGTGCAGGGCGTCCAGAGATCCAGGTGTTCCAGAGATCCTTGTTCAGGCCTCTGATCGAATCTGCGTTATATATATTATTGATTTATTTAGAGCGAAGAAGAATGCTGTCTCGAGCTTGCGACTGACTTAGGCTTAAAAAAGAGGCCTCCGCTATTTATTGCGCGACAAGACGCAATTCTATGACAAATGTATGTTAGAAAACTTAATTTCGCCTTGGTATATTTGTATACCATCGCTCTCGCTGGTCGCATTGCTTATTGTAAAAAGTAACATCTCGAGTTGTCAGCAATATAATGCGCAGATAACAATAATGCAAACAAGTCGAGTGTGCAGAATACGCATCTTGTTAAAAAAATTACATTCATTTCACGAGGTAAAGTTGACATAATTCTGCATTACCTTTATGTATTGTTTTGATGGCAATGTTTTCCATTTTACAAAGGGAGAAAATACATGTGCAAAATTTTTTTAGGGCACACATTTAAAAATATATGTTATAGTACAAGATCATCTACGGGGATGAGCGACTTTCACATGAAATCCACTTTTTATTAGACTGCGCGACGCAAAGGGATATGTATGTATGTATCATTCATCATTACATCCACATCCTTATAAAGAAGCGGATTCACATTTAGCAACCTTTACTATAGGCCTATCATGACAAGTGGCAAGCTCGCCGATGTATCTAGCGTACCAAGCACGAGAAATGTCACAAATAAATTAAATTAATAAAACAGTGGGTCTGGTCCATAAATTCAAGGTCGCTCAGCGAGCCATGGAGAGAGCTATGCTTGGTGTATCGCTGATGGATAGAATTCGAAACGTTGATATTCGTCAGAGAACGAAAGTTACTGACATAGCTTTTAAAATTAGCAAGCTGAAGTGGCAATGGGCCGGACACATCTGCCGCAGAACCGACGATCGATGGGGCAAACGGGTTCTAGAGTGGAGACCACGTACGGGAAGACGCAGAGTGGGACGACCCCCCGCCAGATGGACGGATGACCTGAAGAAGGTCGCTGGTGGGGGTTGGATGAGGGTAGCGAAAGATCGCGTTAAGTGGCGAGCCTTAGGGGAGGCCTACATCCAGCAGTGGAGAGATACAGGCTGATGATGATGATGAATAAATATTATTGTGTCCCGACGAGGAATCGAATCCGGTACCTTCGAGTCTAAATCCACGGACTTAACCGCTAGACCACGGAGGCAGATCCTTCATAGTTGATATTTTATTTCTCAAAAGTCCAGTTAGGCTTTTTTTTAAAGTTAGATTTGTGTGAGCGAGAGTGATGCAGAATCGTTAAATCATCTTTTGTCTAATTTTTTAACATTAATAATTTACATGAATTTTGGGATTCTAATTGTAAAAGTTAGTTTCTAACTTAGTGGATATGGTCCGGACAGATTTCAATTAGGCTCCTCTGTGACCGGCTGCTGCACTGGAATCATAGACATTAAATATACAACAAGACAGGTCAAGAAATCAAACTGTATCACTAGACCAATCGATACAAAATAAATGACGAGAATACCAATAAAACCTTTTTTATAAGTGACCGCCACCGTGGTCTAGTGGTAACAAACGTTGCCGTGAACTCGGGATGTCGTGGGTTCGATTCCCACCGGGGGCAAGTTATACATTGTATAATTTGTCTCGGTCTGGGTGTTTATATGTATAATATGTATATATTTACAAAAAAAAAAAGTAAAATATGTTTATCAACCATCTAGTTTCCGTAACACAAGTCTCGTAGCTTACCACGGAAACTAGATGGCGCTGTGTGACCTGACCTGTCTGGAAATATTTATTTATTATTTATAATTAGTGGCTTTAATGACATAAAACGAATTTAGATATAAAATATAAACACCATTCTTACAAAATTATAATTGACAGTGTTTTTTAATAAGAAGCAAATTATAAAGACATAAAAAATAACATAAAACTCTTTCGATACATTTCCAACATCCTTCCCACCTTTTAGCTGTGACATACTAAAGCTAAAAGCACATTACACACAGTATTATGTATAACAGTGAGGTAATTTTACAATCCTACCTCTTCTAGTAAGCGTAGGTATTCTTAAGTACAATGGTTCAAATTTGTTTTATAATTCTTTTAACCACTGTAGTTTTGTCTTTCTTAAAATAACAATTATCTTTGCCTTGTAACATTTCTACAATTAAAGGCAAAAATTGCTTTTTTGTAATCAGATATTAGTAACACATTTTAAATGACTTTTGTGTACAAGACTCGATAAGTACTCATTACGAAACCTTATCCTAAAATCTGAAGTTAATATATTTAAATATTCAATATCGTGAATTATTTACAAATTAGTGTATAATAAATAAATAAATATTTCCAGACAGGCACAGCGCCATCTAATTTCCGTGGTAAGCTACGAGGCTTGTGTTACGGAAACTAGATGGTTGATAAACTACATATTATACTTTTTTTTGTATATATATATACTATACATATAAACACCCAGACTGAGACAAATTATACAATGTACAACTTGCCCCCGGTGGGAATCGAACCCACGACCTCCCGAGTTCACGGCAGAGTTCACGGCAACGTTTGTTACCACTAGAACACGGAGGCGGTCATTGACAGTTAGAAAGAAAGAAAGAAAGAAAATACTTTATTTATCGCAACAATTACAATGGTTACAAAAAAATATATCTATATGCAAGAAATAAATCTAAATGTATATATGTGTTACCATCCAAACCCGATTTCAAGATAAACTATATGTGCCTAGGCTATACTAGTTCTTTGTATAATAATAATATTAATAATAAAATCATTTATTGTCACAAAAAGTATACAGATATAATAGGTGAACAATATAGGGTGATGTTTTTGTGATACCTACACGAGGTTGCCCTGTAGTGCGGGATATCGGTGCTCTTCCGTGTTATAATGTTACAACAATAAATGATGTATGTCCTCTCTATGTGTGAGTGTGTGTGAGAGGGTGTGTATGAGATTTATATATGTATAATAACCATTTAAAACTGTGCTCCTTAAATAGCAGATGCCACAGTGAAATATACACGTATACACGTAGGATTAACTAGTATAGCCTAGTCCAAACTAATTTGTCCTAAGTCTGATAGGATAAACCATTCAATTTATAAATAATATTCAATCGAATACTTTTTAATTCTTTATTTATATAAAATTACTTTTTATTAAATTATTTAGATATAAAAAATTAAACATATTAATATGAATTAAATTAACCGTATTTGTAATCATTTATTTATACATTTTACAGTAATCATATACTTTTCCTATCATTAGACAAAAAAGTTCCTCTAGTCGATCATAGATGGCGCTATTATATTTGTACACAATTATAATCTTAAAAACACCAGCCATAAGGTTGAAATTAGTAAATATATCTTTTATAAAAACTATACCTACTCGTAATGTTTTTTAAAAAAACTTACATTTTGTATTAAAATATTTGTAATCATTTATTTATACATTTTACAGTAATCATATACTTTTCCTATCATTAGACAAAAAAGTTCCTCTAGTCGATCATAGATGGCGCTATTATATTTGTACACAATTATAATCTTAAAAACACTAGCCATAAGGTTGAAATTAGTAAATATATCTTTTATAAAAACTATTACCTACTCGTATGATGTTTTTTAAAAAAACTTACATTTTGTATTAAAATGTGCTCAATGCCCGCTCCATCTTATACTTGACCTCGTTGACTGCAGCACACTAAGTCATTTCAGTTTTAATAAGCTTAGGTATGAGGGTAGTTTCGCTAGAAGTGTTTTAGACAAGTTAAGCTCATAATACAACGTATAATGCGATCCAACTAGGTTCAATTCCGTGTATCGCGACCGGTCGCAGCCGCACGCGGCTGATGCGACGATCGTCGGAGTATGCATCCACATACCATAAGCGCACTGATAATACGTACATTTGATATTATTTTGTTTATGTATGTATTTATTCAAAGTACAAATTAAATATAAATTAAAAGCTACCTAAATAATAAAATTAAAAATAAACTTAACTATAAATAAAAAATGTCCTCTAGAGACGTCCCATCCGAGATAGTCCCAAGGAGACTGGCAACATTTCCCTTTTGTATAGCGAGGCTAATACGTTGGCAGAAATAATTGCCAGCCTTCCTGTCTCCAGACCTTTCTGTCAGCCGCTTTGACAACTCCTTGGCCAACCGCCTCGCCGACGGTACCCATGGGCCCATCGTCTCAACCCCAAACGACGCAAATTCGTAACCGGCACCAAGGTTGGCATATTTGCGCAATTTGAGTTTCTCCGCAGAAAACGCCGCTCTGCCCGCGCCTGACGAGGTCGCCTGGATGTGAGATGGAGCTAATGTGTCTACACACGTCGCATCCCACACCAGAGATCTGCCAAGTTTCCACGGCCCAACAGTCATTCCGTCGGGTCTCTTGCCATCGCTCCGCACAATCCCAGATGGTTCTAAGATTGCGGGTACACCAGCAGTGACAAGAGCCCTTCGGATGATGTCGTTGAGAGCCGCGTGACGAGGAATGCGGCCAGCACTTCTAGCACAAGACAGCCCGTGGTGTCCGAGATGATCGACTGGTTCTCCGCATCGACACTGGTGCGGGTGAACAGTCCGGGCTCCGAGACGAAGGCACACCGCCATGGTCAGTGTATTTCGGTCAAGAAGTGTTCCAACCGATGCTGAGGGAAAAGCCTGCAACCAAAGACCTGACTCCCTAGTGGAAACGGCCATGAGGCGAGCCCGCTCTTTCATATTACTGGCAGATAAAATATCTTCCTGTACCAGTTTGCAGAGCGGCTCGTCCCATTGTCGTTGGATTTTTGGTAAAATTGGAACCGAAACATTTGGACATGCTACTGACCAGGCATCTCTGGCATCTGACAAGTATGACGGCTCAACGGAACCCAAAGATGGGTTAGTGATTCTCCCGTAGAGCTCGACAGTACTATGTACAGACGACAGAAAAGCTGGCAGTGCTACACTAGAAATTTTGCGGGTTCCCAGGCCTCCGAACCGAATTGGTAGTGAGGCCTGGGCCCAAGTACGGTCATTCATGGGGCAATTTAGAATTTCGGTTAGTGAATTTTGCAATTGTTTGTCTAATAAAACTAGTTCTTCTGAAAATTTCCAAAGTTATTTTTGATATTATAGTACATTATTATTTATGGTTGTACATTTATTTATTTATTTATTAAAAGATTTATTGTTTAATACAAAAGGAGTTTGTAATGCCGCTTGGCATTTTCTTACCATCAACCTTCGGGACAAGAAATCGAAGTTTAGGCATGGCTAAATAAAATTCTGAAAAAATAAATAAAATTAAATCACTTATTAGTACAAGTTAAATTAAATATACGATAAACATCATAAAAAATATATTACTTAAACTACATAAATGATTATATTCTTACATACACTACAGAAGAGAAGAGAGAGAAGACAATTTTTTAAGCATTCCATGGATTCACCGTGCGTGTGCCGGGTCCATCGTGTATAGGTAAGAGATGAGAAGAATGGTGTCTCGGGATTGCGACCGACAATAGGCTGGTTTAAGAAATGGAGGCCTCCCTTTTTTATTTTATTGCGCGATAATACGCTCACTATCCACCATTCTACTCCTCTCCCTACCCAACCAAATACTGTATGATTCCGTTAATGCTGTCTTAGGAGCTCGTTCCTAAATGTATTGACGGCAGACCTGCTTAGGCCCAATTCTTTCAGTAAGTGATCCAAATATTTTGCTAGAACTCCTCTCGCACCAACTTCCACTGCGTAATACTATACTATACTATACTATACTATACTATACTATACTATACTATACTATACTATACTATACTATACTATACTATACTATACTATACTATACTATACTATACTATACTATACTATTACTATAGTAAAGTTAGCTAAATGTGGTTGTGATGATGTTACTTATAAATAAAAAGTGGATTTAATTTTTATAACAGATCGGTGAAAGTCGCTCTTTTACGTATCTTGTACTATTAAAATACTGTTATATAAGCTTAATAAAGAAAATTAAAAATAAAAAAAACATATTCAACCTTCAAACCTTTTTTAACCAAGTTGTTTTCACCGTGTAATCGTAATATAATTACACCATTCTTATCTTGGTATGATCGGAAAACCGACTTTTCTATTGTACGAGTGATTCGAAAGCAGTAATTTTCATATTGACCCAAATCCTTTTAGTTAATTGAAAAGTTTTATCGAATCCAAGTATAATGGTTTGCCCTGTAATTATAACGTCAAGGGAAAAACATGAAGTTTAAAGGGGATGCTTCTTTAGGGTGGATCATGTAAAGCATCAAAGTGTCGCACCTACAATAGCGTGGTTAGCTTGCGGCCTGATATTGATGTTTTTGACAGTGGTTTTGCAACGTATAAAAAGTCCATTACCACAGATCTCCTCCGCCTTATTTGACTTTAATCAATGTTATATTACCTGTATCTATGTTGTGCATGTTATTTTATTTTATTTTATTTATTACAGCCCCTAGAACACAGCGTCCTAGACCTCCACTGCTGGAGATGGGCCTTCCTGAACTGGAGAATTTGGCCTACACTCGCCACGCTGGCCAGACGGCTTGGCGAGGATATGATGTCAATTTTTTATGACAATTTATTAACGATTCCACAAGTTGGCATTAGTGGAACCGGGACCGACGGCTTAACGTGCTCTCCGAGGCACGGCAACGGTGGTGTTGTAAATCTAAGACAAATGTACTAAAGAAAAGTGTATTTCTCATTGGAACATGCCGGGTGGGTTCAAACCGACCTTTGTAGGATTGAAGGTACGCGCTTTGTTCGACATACTTACGGGTGACGAAAGCTGGAGTTACTGTTATGGTCCGGAAACTAAAAAACAGACTGCTCAGCGGGTGATTCCTTCCAAGGAGTTGCCAACTAAAGTGAAGAGAGGTCAAAGTTTGGAAAAAAAGAGGGTGGCCTCGTTCTTCGCGACAATTGTTTTAGAGGATCGAATACAGTTACTGCAAAGTGGTACACTAACAATTGTTTGCCACTTTTCTTTGAAAAAGTTCGGGAGAAACAACCTCGCCTTCAAATTCAAATTATTTATTTCCATTTGGTTCACAGGTAACACTCGGATATTGTCAATTTTTACAAATAAAATACAATATTATTTAAATTAATTAAAAATTAAATTATGAATGGACCGAAATATGTAAGTGAAATTGGTGCCATAAACAAGTCTGCAGCTTAACCTAAATTTGTGGCTTTATAAAGGCCGTGTTAACTTATTAAACTAACTAGTAAACTTAATAAAAAAAAAATCATCACTTCACCACGACACCGCTTCGTCGCACACGCACCGCCGACGTGGACGTCAGAAGTGGAATTACTGGGTCACCCGCCGACCTCGCACCTTGTTTGTTTATTCCCGAAAAGAAAAGAAAAACTTAAAGGAAAACGTTTTATGGACGCAAAGGCAGCAGTGGCTGCGTTTCAAAAGGTCGTTGAAGATACTACTAAGGACGAGTGGGCAAAGTGATCTTCTCATTGGTTCCATCGGATGCAGCAATATATTAATGGGAATGGACTCTATTTTGATATAATAAAACTAATAACTTACTAGTTTGCTCATATTTTTTATTTTCTTTAAATTGACCCTAGTAATATCTAGGTGGTTTGATTGCATGTAATTTTGTGTTGCTTACGTTTAGGACAAATCCTGATTCACATCTAAGCTACGAGTAGATGATGAACCTGCTAAAATCAGTAGACAAAGGCATATGACTTAGGGGAACAAATATAGGTACTCACAGATCTCGAAGCACACTATTTCCAGTTTGTTCAAGCATTGCACTTTACACAAATTATTATTATTATTTAGTCTTTTGTTTGGATTCACTGATTTTCGCCATACAAGTTTGTGCATGCGAAATGTTGACAACATTAAAGCTAGATCGCATAGCGGTCGCGCAGATACAATAGTAATGTTAGTCATTACAATTTGCAGTGTAAGGAAAAAAATTGCAACTTGAGGAATCTGGTTAAGATACTATGCCGTAACAGACCTAGAGAATATAAAGAAAATATGAGATGAGGTTATTATTATAGTAAAATATCCATACTAGCCATCTCGCGAATGCAAAGTCGTGAAAGGTGAATTTGGAATTGAAATTCCGAGGTTGTTTCGTTAAACAAGTGTACATAAAACCATAAGCAAACAGACATAAAGAAAACTCAAGACAACACTGTAAACAAGATAGGACAGCCAACTTATATTGGATGCTTCAAACTAGTGATGTGACACGTGCATATATTCACAAAACATCGTTTATTTTTAACGATTCGTTACTGCAGTAAATAGGGTAGTTGACTTGCAAAAAATATGAGTTATTTTTGTTTTTATCAGAGTATACTGATGTTCGATAAATTAAATACATTATTTTATATTTCAGAACGTTACTTTAAAAACATTAGTAGTCGTAAGTAATATCACTTAATAATATAAAGTCTGTGTTCGTCTTGAAAACAAAGCAAATCAAAGCGCGATTTTAGTACTGAATTTTGCTAATTGAATTAAAACGCCTCCGAACGGATTTCAATGCGAAATAAAGTAGAAAAAATGCACTCACAACGCCAAATCGAACTTGGGATACGAAGACGTCATCCGGGAGCGATTTGCGACTGCAGCGTGTCTGAGCGAAAATTCAAATACGATATTTAACAGTGACGATTTGACCCCATAAAATATTTTTCCAGTAATCGTTACATTGAAAATGTCTCATTTTAATTTTAAGAAAATATTGATGTTATTGTTTGACGATTTTAATCGTAAAATCGGTTATTTAAAGTACTATCACAACCCTCTTTGCAAGGACAAAGAGTAAAAGCTTATCGGCCCTCTTACAAGCAGGGTTTAGGAAGTTTCTCGCAACTCCTTGTGGCCTATCCCTTCCCATACCGCGTTCTACTAACCACTGCATTTTATGTAAATAAGAAAACTTTGAAATTTAACATTTATTATTATAATTAATGTCAAAGACCGTCAACATTGATTACAAACAACAATACGCTCAAGAATCTTATCGGAATGTTTAACTGCGTAAATGTGGCTTCCCAACTGGACAAGACGAAAGTCATGTTCATTAATCATTTCAAGCCGAGGCCAAACTATGTGGGAAATGCTACTCTGAGACTTGTGCAACAATACGTCTATCTTGGACAGACTATTTAGCTAGGCGATGCCAACTTCAGCAAAGAAGCTGACAGACGCACTCTGCTACAATGGGCGGAATTCGGGAAACTTCGGCACATCCTCTCATCGTCTATACCACAATGTTTGGAGACAAAAGTCTTGTACGGAGCAGAGATGTGGACACTGACAAGTGGGTCTTGTCTACAAATTCAAGGTCGCTCAGCAAGCCATAGCCAGCTCTACATATAAAGAGCTAGGCTTGGTATTTCACTGATGGATAGAATTCGAAACGTTGAATAATCGTCGGAGAACCAACGTTACTGACCTATTATTAAAAATTAGCAAACTGAAGTAGCAATGGGCCGACGACCGATGGCGCAAACAGGTTTTAGAGTGGAGTCCACGTACAGGACGACGCAGAGTGGGACGACCCCACGCCAGATAGACAGAGAACCTAAAGAAGGTCGCTAGGGTAGTAAATAACCGCGTGCAGTGGCGAGTTTTGTGGAAGGCATACATCCAGCAGGCTGATGATGATGTGGGATAGAGAGCAGGAGAATGTCTCGGGTTTAAGACCGATTCATGATCTACAACTTCGTACTTCTAGAGAATTTCGCAAACTCCTGCCACACTGGCTATCTAGCTGGGTTGGCGTGGAATTTGTTGGTATAATTTGCATTGCATTGTTAAATCAAGTATAGTTTTGGCTGATATTGTTATCTCGTATCTTTCCAGTAGTCCGATGTATCTGTTTATCCTATCTAACGTCTTAAATGGTGGAGACATGAGACCAAGTGTCTTTCCAGTAGTGTCCAACTAAATAGAAAATTATAGCTATATCGATTAAATGCCTGTGGTTTAGCGGTTAAGTCCGTCGATTTAGACTTGGAGGTACCGGTTTCGATTCCTGGTTAGGACACAATAATATTTATTATTATAAATAAAAAACTAAAAAAAAACCTTCTTACTCGTATAAATCCTAATTTAAATATAAATCGAATCGTTATGCTGATTCTCTGGGTGAGGAAAGAACCAGCCCTCTTGTCACCAGAGCAGACAATTAATATTTAATTGTGATATTTCTCGAGTTTGGTACGCTAGAGACATCGACGTGCTTGCTACTTGTCACGATTGACCTATAGTAAAGTTGTCTAAATGTGAATTTGCTTCTTTATAAGCGTGGTTTCTGACCACCCCGAAAGGGAAACGGTCGAGATGATATTTATTTATTAAAAACTTAATTGCAATATGTACAAAGGCGGACTTAATGCCGCTAGGCATTCTCTGACAGCCAAACCTTTAGGACATTAGGGCAGTTTTCATGTAAGTGCAATAATACATATAAAATGACAATTTATAAAACAAATACATAAAAATAATACTTACTATTACATATACAAATACGTAAATAGGTTGTATATTATACATATATGTATATATACAATCATCATTTTTCATCATTACAGCCCCTAGAATACAGCGTGCAGATGGGCCTTCCAGAACTTATCTAGAGAATTTGGCCTACACTCGCCACGCTGGCCAGACAGCTTACAATTATACATATAAAATAACACTTCTCATGATGAAGGAAGTAGGACAAAAAGTAGACGTCACGTCGTCGCCCTTTGTGAAATAAATCAGTTTAAGTTAAAGATAGTGTATGTACATCAACTAAAAGCTTGTCTAATATCATGAGGTAATTCATTCCATATATTTGCGGCGACAACAGCAAACGATTTAGAGACGAAAGAGGTGATACTGATCGGTTATCTTTTACAACATTAGAACTAAAACAAATCAAATCAAATCAAAATATTTATTTCCTTAGGTTATCTTGTAACAACTTAGATATTTTTGTTTGTTGTCAGCACTAAAATAATATAAAACAAAAACATTAAAAAAATATAAACAAACATAAGTAAGTAATCATGGTTGGTCCGTACCAGGTAAACAATCCAGATTTATGTGTGTTATAATAGCATTATTCTCATAAGCAAGGTAATTGTAACTTAATAACTATTTAATATAAGATCGTGGCTTTAAATAGGCCGTGTCAACTAAATATAAATTCGTGGCTGTAAAGGCCCATTTACAGCACTAGCTTACAATCTAACAATAATATTAAATATCTGGCTGTATACGGGCCGTGTCACCTTACAATGTAAATAATAATAATATGTCAATTAAACATATATTCGTAGCTGTAAAAGTGCCGTGTCATCTTATATTCTAAATACCATTAACAATGATTTATATTCGTGGCTGTAAAGAGGCCGAGTCAACTACTAAAACTATAATATAATAATAGTTCAACGAAAGCGATATTCCTTCCAAAATAGTACTTGCATTTTCTGGTGAAATTCACAGATACAATTTCCATATCCCACTTTGTAAAATTTTGTATCAAACTTTTCTATTCAATTCCATCCTCTTTTTTACGATTCTGTTTTCGTTTACTACGGTTTATCTTTACAACTCAGCTTTATTTATTTACTTAAACTATAAATAGATTTATTCGAACTAATGTACATATATGTATATAAATATTTATATATTTGTAGTTTATCTTGTATAGTAGTTAAACTCGTTTACGTACTATGTGTATATAGCGAAATCTATAAAAAAAATGTGGTACCAAAGACCGAAGGCCTAACATGCCGAGGCAAGGGAATATTAAAGTTTTGCGTTAAATTGCTCTGTACTTTAATATATTACTATTATTTATATCGCTGTATTACTACTGTAGATTAATTCTGCATTTTTCTGTACTTATTTAACTGTATTTTAAATAATTTTTTCTGTAAATATTTAACGGTATTTAAAACCTATTTTCTGTACTTATTTAACTGTTGTTAAAACCCTATTTCAGTTCTTATTTAATTGTGTTTTTTAAACCTATTTTCTGTACTTATCTGAATTTTATTTAACTTAACTTATACCAACTTCATTTTTGCCTCGAACACCCGACGATAAACATAAAATTCCCTACCTGTGACGAAGCAGTACCGCTGAAGAAAGAACTACGATAGAGCAACGTTAAGGGTGAGTCTATTCACGTACCCTACATTCTCCTGGTCCCCCAACAGTGATCTTTTTAAATCATCCGTCTAGCTACATGTGGTTCCAAGTTTGTCAAGTCGCAGACTTGGTCTCCTATTAAATTAAATATAAATATTAATTAAATATTACATAAAATATTCTTTTCACAAAACAAAAAAACCTAATTTTACAACGTACTTATATTCTCAAAGCATCGAGTAAGATTAGAAAAAAGCTTTTTTGTAAGCAAACAAACTTAGAAGAAGTCGTTGACTTTCTGGAAGAGACATCGTGAGCTGCTTCTGTAAGTTATCAGTTGTGGTCCGGTCACTTATCTTTACTTTGTGATCATCATCATCATCAGCCTGTCTCCACTGCTGGATATAAGCCTCCTCCAAGACTCACCACACACAATCTCCTGCCACACTCATCCAGCCCCCACCAGTGATATTTTTCAGGTCATCTGTACGTAGTCTCCACTCCAGAACCCGTGTATTTCATTTTTCATTGGTTCTGCGACAGACGTGTTTGGGTCACTGCTATGTCAAACTAATTGTAAAGGTTATACGATAACTTTGATTGTCTGACGGATTTCCACGTTTCAGACTTTATCCATCAGAGAAATACCGCTATGAGCTCCATAGCACGCTGAAAGACCGTAAATTTGTGTACCAGACCCACTGTTAGTGTCTACGTCTCTGCTCCGTACGACATTACTTGAGGAACGCACTGGTTGAAAACTGTCGTCTTTTCAAACATCATTACTATCAAATATTATTTATTGTATTATCTATACTTATGTGAGTTTTAGAGGACTAATTCTCGAGCTGTAGACATGTTGCATATAAGTTTTTTTGTATGCATTTAGATAGATAAATCAAAAAAATACCAAATGCGATATCCATATCTATAGCTCCTGAATCGTTCCCCAGTGTGAAAGCAATTGACATCAGTCCTTACCATTGTAACTGCTTGACTTTATAAAAAATACTTATTTGTCAAAACTTAACGGAAAATATATATTATAATGCCTCGAGACAGACTCGCTCCAGTGACCTATTCCATGTTTCCCGCGTTTTTGTACAAAAGCTGGTCTCCGCACATTTGTACACTGGATGTGCGATACAACAGGAGGTTGTTTGAAGTGAATTTATTCAGCAACTCCCGCGCCGCCTTTAAATCAAAAATCACAAAGCTGTTATTTGCGGGTTAGCTTGCAAGGGTTTTAGGGTAGCCGCTTCGGAGTTTACCAAGTATTTTTATTGCATTCTAACATTAACATTACAGTTATTCTCAAGATACCTGGCCAGGGTGACTCCTTACCAAAACATGTTTTGCACAGAGGGTGCACTTTTGTTCACAGTGAGAAATATTCTGGTGGCGGGCGTAATTTTAATTGCTTCAACATGATTGCTTACTATTGTTCTTATGTTGCCTATCTCTGTCCTTTCTTTTTAAATAAATAAATAAACCCAGAACTTAACAGACACAGTTTAAAGTATTAAGTGAACATTAATCAACATAAAGCCTGCGTAGATATTCCACTCTTCAGCGTGCGACAGAAATAACGGCAATGCCAGTTTCAAAATGAAACAATGCCCCACCAAAAATATTATGCCTAGAGACGGGTGGTGAGGATCTGATGACGTTTTTTATTTATAATTTATTAACGATTCCACAAGTTAGTGGAACTGGGACCGATGGCTTAACGTGCTCTCCGAGGCACGGGAATAGTGGTATTATATATATTACAAAAGTATTATTGTGTACATACTGATTCGAACTGCGAACCTTTTTTTTTAGATAGATAAGCGTTCTTACAACCAAGCCTTACAATGGATTAATTATTTTTCTTTAGATAATTATATTGAAGAGTTGTGCTTGGACCATAACTCGTTGCTACAAAAATCTACTCTCTACTTGTCGTCTCCACTAACTCGATGGTTGAAGCTGTAAATACATTAAAGGAACCAAATTAATGAAATGGAAAAGCCAGGATTAAGTATTCACTAAGAACCATCTTTGAAACGGATTACTGGCTGTTTGGATTTCAAACTTGGCAATGACGAAATAAATAGTAGTCCGCCGGTTCGTAGTTAATAAAACTGCCAAGCAAAATATTTTTAAATTACTTTATCTACTAGTAAAATGCGAATTACAAACTTCAAAACGAATTTATATTGACATACTTTATAAACATACTGCTAAAATTTAAAAATAGAATCACATTATAACACTTATTCTCTAACAAAATAATGTTATATTTCATTTTAAAAATAGAATCATACATATTATATAACACTTATTTTTTTTAAGGCAAAGGTTCCATTCTTATTCTTATTCTTATTCTTAGTGTATCACCGTACATTCCCACCGGAATTTGGTTAAGTCAATATAATTTAAACAAAATTGTACACAACATATAATTAACGTTAAAATATCTGTCTTGCCTGGAGAGTGCAATGTGAAGACAAGGAACAGAACTGGTAGTGACATAGGAACATCAACACAATAACAAAAAATAACCAAAAATATAGGTACCTATATTAAATATAAATATCTACCTACGTTAGGTAAATAAATTAAATTAAGCTGTTGTTGCGGCTGTATATGGGCTTTGTCAGTAAAATTATATATTATTACATATCTACTTAACTAATTAAATTAAAATGTCATTTGAGTAATTTAGCAAATTCTAGTTAAAGCGGCTGAAAAAAGCCTTTGTCAACTATATAAAAAAAAAAAATATATATATAAATTAATAAATTATTAAATATGTCAGTATTAGCTGTAAATAAGCATTGTCAAAATAATAACATAATGTGCTACAGTTTATCGTAACAGTACCTTAAATGTAAATAATATGACTAGCCTATGCTAACATCCCTTAACGCTTCATCAACTGTATAGTAAGATTTTTGTATTAATACTGATTTTATTTTAATTTTAAACTCATTATATTCTAAACATTTAATTTCTTTAGTTAAATTGTTGTGCAGTTTAACGCAGTTACAAATAAAACTTTTGCTAAACTTACTTAACCTGTGTTTGGGAATGGCTAACGACTCTTTTTGTCGTGAAGCACTTCTCACAGTTCTGATATGATACTGGTCCATATTTTCCCTCACATACACCAAACAATGCATTACGTATGTGCTAGCCATAGTTAGTATATTAAGTTTCTTGAAGGCTTCCCTACAAGTGTCTCTTGCCCTAATTCCAGCTATGAAGCGGACTGCTCTTTTTTGGAGAATAAATATTCTGTTCGCTTCAGCAGCTGTTCCCCACACCAATAGTCCATATGACATGATACTACTGAAATAGGCATGGTAAACGGATTTGGCTGCCTCAGTACCAGAATATTCATTAATTTTTTTAATAGCGTAACAAGTTACAAAAAAGTTATGATTCCAATTTTTACTTGTCTATGGCAGCGCCCGCCATAGTGCGCGGTCATAAGCTAGGTTTTGGCGCCATTTCATTGTTTAGGACTTATGTACTCTGTACCATGGCCATTTAAAAAAAAAAATTTGGCGCCATTCAATACGTTTTGTTGTATAGCATTTCGTGTGATTTTTTTTTATTCTTGCTTAGTATTCTTACTCTTTTAACTTTTATCTTTTATTTAGTAGGTTCAATGAGAGTAGATAAATTAGTGTATAAAACTGCACATAACTAGGTATTAAAACACTCGTGTGATATTATTAACTAAATGATTGACTAAATGTGAATCCGCCTCTTTATAAGCGTGGTTTTCAATATTAACTTTTTAGATTTCCGCAGTTCTCTAGTTTTCTTTTGCCATTATTTTCCATTAAAAAGTCTTATAAACGTAACATACACAAACAAACATACGCAAACAATATCACAGATAAACAAAATTGTCACTCTGCAAGATACTAAAATTGAAAACTAATAAATAATTAGAACCACTAAGGGGCCCCTTTAAAGGCTTTGCCGGCACGTGACAAGTTTGAACATCTGTGTACTAAATTAACAACAATAAGAAGACATTGAGAGCCAAAAATATTTTATACATAATAGAAGTTAAACACAAATACTATGGAAAGGATAAAAAAAAAACTGGATATAAAAATAAAAACAAGGATAGAGTAATAACGCAAACATGATATAAAAGATACTTAAATTAACAGATGCTATAATAGTACTTTATAAATACATACTTATATATTTAAAACCACTTAAAGAGTAAAAATTAAATATACCTAGTAAAAAATAAACTTTAAGAAAAAAATGTCCTCTAGACCCTAAACCCCCTTCAGGGATAGTCCCATACGAGGCTAATACTTTGGTAGAAATAATTGCCAGCCTTCCAGACATAATATATAATAATATAAAATAGAAGAACATTCTAGATACACAGAAAAAATATTTTTTAACAATATGACGATTGTAAAATGCAAAATAGGTACTGCTGGAAATTGAGACATGAAAGAAAACGTCATAATCATAGACGTATGTTAGTTACTGGTCCGACATTAAAATAGTTCTATGTTGAATTGGCTGCCAATTCGTTGTCGCAGAAATCTCCAGTTCTTTGTCTCCTGAGCCCTGATTCTCGCGGCTTCGACATGCATGTCCGCTTGATTTGGTTAAAACTGACAGTATTCAAATATTTAGAACTGACACGCAAGTCGAAAGCGCCAGAATTAGGCCCCTATTCACAGTTTTCAAATAACCTGCGACACCGAAACACCTCAAGGACAATTTCCCCTATCTCTATTCTTTCCATGATAAACCTCTTTGCTCTTTTTTTTTTTTTTTTTTTTATACTGGACTCGACATGTGACATCGCGCCCACCTGATGGTAAGCAGTACGCGAGGTCCAAGAATGGGAGCAACTGACGCCGGTCACTATGACCGACATCAGTCTCTACCACTATGCCGGCCTAACAAGATGCTTTTTCACACTTCGCTTGAAGGACTCCAGGTTATAAGAGTGGGGAAACACACTGGCTGGGAGAGCATTCCACATCTTCAGCGTGCGACAGATGTAAGAGTCTCCAAATTTATGAGTACGCGTAGGGATAGTGGGTAAGGTATGTGGATGCATATTTTGGCCTGTGCGTGTAGTTCGGTTGCGGAATAGAGAAGAAGGGATAAGGTTATGGAGCTCCTCAGAACACTCGCCGTGGTATAGCTTGTAGAACACGCTCAGAGAGGCAACGTCACGGCGAAGCTGCAGTGATTCGAGAGTTTTAGAGACTGTGGTGTCGTCCACTATCCGAATTGCCCGCCTCTGCAGGACATTGAGAGCATCTGTAAGATACTTAGCGGAGCTTTTGACATCTCCCTTCTATCTGTTCCTTCACATCACACATCTTTAAATCTTTCGTAGTAGTTAGCTACTAATTTATGTTACCATCTATCTGTCAACATACGGCAAGCAGCTATCATTTTATTAAAAAAAAAAAAAAAGTGGTGTATTCACACTTCTTAAATAGCTTCTGACAGCGATAGGAAGTAGTATATATGTATGTTAGTGTATAATAATGTGTATTATTAGTATATTGATATTTATGAAGATATATGATGTAGGTATATATTAATTCTATTAAATTACCTATCAAATTCCTCCCCAAGGTTTGGCTGTCAGAGAATGTCAGAAAAAGTTCGCCTTAGTACTTTGTGCAATAAAAAAAAAAAAAAAAAAAAAAACATTACGCTGGTCCTAAAATAGTCAGTGATAGATTTACATAGATCGCTCTTGTCGTCGTTGACCAAATCGCCTTACAAAACCGAATCGCTTGACCATTTAACTTCAACATTATAATTGCCAAGTTCACAGAATTGAAAGGATTCAGAGAGAATTCACTAAAAGCTTAAATATCCGTACCGGAATTGTAGGACCCAGACCTTTGCCTAAACTTTCTGATCGTCGCACTATTGCTGATGTTACTTTTCTTTAAAAAATGTTGTAGATTCTTCCCAACTTTTGGAAAAAAATACCTACATAGCCTCCGCACAACGTTATAAAATATCGTTTCTAATTCCTAGTGATTCCCATACATAGCCTTTCATTTCATTCTTCCGATAATAACCTATAACTGTTGTTTGTTTGTTTATTCACCTATTGCGTGTGTTACGAGAATGCAAATCACTTCATTTCAAAATTTTCATATTCTTGTGGATTGTTGTTTTTTTTTTCATTCATTACAGCGTCCTAAACCTCCACTGTTGGAGATGGGACTTCCAGAACATATAAGTGGAGAATTCGGCCTACACTTACCACGCTAGCCAGACGTGTTAGCAAGGATCTGATTTAAATTTTAAATGACAATTTATTAACGATTCCACAAGTTGGTATTAGTGGAACCGGGACCGACGGCTTAACGTGCTTAACGTAAGAAAAATGTATTTCTCAAAACTGAACCTTGTTGGATTTTAAGAAAAGCGTTCCTACAACCGAGCCACCTCCGCGCTATAGCTGTGTCGGTCCTTAATTTAATATTACGTCTTTGGTCACCGTTTAGGATGAACGTCAATAAAGTTGGTCTCTCGATGGTTTTTCAATGTTCCCGCGAGTGGTCGGATCGGGGATTGTGACCTTTTTAACATTGCTTTAGTAAAATACAGTCCCTACTCATTACATTTTCCTACTCGTCCGCAGACGAGTTTACTTACTTATACTGCTTGAGACAAAAACACTATTCAAATCAAGAAACACTGATAATATTCGGTTAAACGGTTATTCCAGAGAAAATGATGTTTAACGGAAAACAGAGTTAGATATGCAAGTTTTCAATATTTAGTTTATTTTATTTATTTGGAATAACAAACAATTGTACAATAAGGATACAATACAAACATAGATTACATAGTACAAGTAATTATACAATTAACACCGTTATCCACAGATAGGATATATAATTATAGAATTAATAAAGCTAATTAGTATAAAAACTAAATATTTACAAATATCTTGATTATAATCTCTACATGTCATCGAATGTAAATATTAATTAGGTTAATTAATTATTAAACTATATATTAACTTTTTTTCTTAAGTTGTGGGTTTAGTTTCAGCTTAATTTATATTCGTTTATTCCCCATGGACCCATCGTCTCAATGGAACAAGCTCACACTGGCGATCTGACAGCCGATCTGTTCATATTTTTAACGTTTACTTACCACCTACTTTCTAAACAAGCAGAACAGTGTTTTTTAAATCAATATTTAAGGTTAATTGTTGGAAAATGCCTGGCCTATGTACCATTTTAGTGCAATAAAATATTTAAAAAAATACGTGTGGCACTCGGGGACTGCCGCGGTAAAGCTATTTATTGCATAGCATTTTTTATCAACTTTTGCAATTATAATTATTTATTTATTTTATTTATGCAGTATTTTTTTTTCTGCAATTATAATTATTTATTTATTTTATTTATGCAGTATTTTTTTTTCTTTGATATTAATTCAAGTTTTTTATATAACTCGTGGACGCGGCCAAAAAGAACGCTGCCTCACCTAGCATTGTGTCAAAAAGAGATAGGATCAGTTATGAGCAGTTAGCAGCTAGTCTACACGCATACACGTCTAGTCGCACGCACACAAACACCGTGCCGAAGTCTGCCGAACTGAAACGATGTTAGACGATGCACGGCTTTCAACGCCGCACTGCCTGGTCGGAGTGGGAGGTTTATTTTCAAAGCCCGCGTAAAAAACTATGCAATAGCTTAAAAAATATGTGTATATATATTTTTAAAATTTCTTCAACAAAAATATGTGTATTTAGTGTTAAAGTAAGAAAGTAAAGAAGTACATTCGTTTAGCATAATTATTAGGGTAACCAGAATATAAAAAAGAAAGGATAAGTAAGGTAAAGTAAAACATAAAACAATAATTAGATCAAAAGTACAAATCATACATAATAATAAAATATATATATTATTCGTCTGACACAGTCGAGTTTACACTAGTCGATAGAGAGAAAACAGCAGTTCTAGATAAAAATGTAGAAGAAAGAATATTGATGGATATTTCCATTAGTACGAATATACTCCGTGAGTGGAAACCTCGGATGTCGCTAGAAAGATGCAGTTATTCAAATTGCAACTGCTTTTCTAAAAAGGAAATAACTTTGCTTTGAATAAAACACTTTTATGACATTTAAATGTCAACTTATACTGTTAAGTTTACGTGGTAGAGTACCAATAAAATTACACGTATATTTTTATTTTTGTCATTCCAGTTCCTAGAACACAAAGTCCTAACCCTCTATGCCTTCCATAATTTCTTGCCAGACGTGTTGGCGAGGGTCTGATGTCAATTTTAGTTCAATTCAATATCGTTTATTTCAGGCATACAAAATATTTATTTATTAATTTATTTATTTAAAAAGTTATTGTTAAATAAACAAAAGGCGGATATAATGCCCATAGGTACTCTCTTCCAATAAACCTTCGGGACATTGAAACATAAGAGGTAAGGTTAGGTTGATAAATAAACAACAAATATTAAAACAAAACAACAAAAATAAATACATATTGTATACTATGTAACTAAAGTATTTAATTACATATATAAGTGGGTATAAACAATACATATACGACGTACATATACATACATATATAAATTACATATACAACATACATACATATAAGTACTACACTATAATACAACATCTTTGGACGATACAGACAAGGACTTTATTGGGATTTCAAAAGGTGAATGTATTATAATACAATTAATTTACATTCTAAGTGTAAAATTACGATTAATTTACATACAAAGCCTAAAACTACTTAACCTATTCTTACGTACCCAACATAATTTTAACCGTGATCGGGTGCTGCTGTGGGGGCCTGGGACCTCTGCCGAACACGTTCAATTTATTGTTCTTAAATTAACAGAGGTTTTTGCATTTTGTCGACTTTCGGGTTGCACAAGGCATGTAGTCTACCTTAATTCTGACTTGCCAGGTGGTTACTGCTGTACCAGGTATTGTTTTCTCATAGGTACTGATAACTAAATTTAAAAGGTTATTAATTGATCGTTGTGGTGCAGTTCTGTATAAGTTTTATTTTGTAAATCTGATATAGCTGAGTTTTCCTTGCAGATTCCTTTCTCAGTCAGATTAAACATTAACAGGTCACTGGAATTTGCTAAGCTGCTGGTCTCCTGCTAACAGCTTACTTATTGGACCACTTTGCTCTACTAGCTGGAGTAGAAAAATTCAAAATAATTAAATTAATGACGTTTCATAAATGCCTGTAATAGGTTTACGTGAATAAAGATATTTTGACTTTGACTTTGACTAACCAATCTTGGATCGGCAGTCATGGCGGAATGCAATCATGCCCATATTAAAAAAACAGTTACGTAATATTATTCTAATTAAACACAAGGATTTATTAATATTCACAATATTTAATACTACTGCATGTAATGCATCGTCAAATACATCAAACGGATAAAACTGTTAACCTAATAGTCGAGGACTATATTCTAAGGGCTGTAATAGTTACAGTGACAGCAACAAAACACGCATGGATTTTACTTACAACTAAGACAGAAAACAGATGCTGCACCAATTACAGGCAACCACCACATGCTATTATTACAGTATTCATTAATTGGGCCTTTGAGTAGCCAAACTAAAAACACAATATATGTAATTGCAACAATAACTAAGTAAATCTAAGCAAAAATTACAACACAATACAACATAATGCAACCACAATGAAGGAACACAATGCCAAGAATTAAATTTGGTTAAACAGCAGTTCAGTTTTCAGTCCTAGCCAGGATCTGCTGCAGTGACAATAAATTGCGCTTAAAATCATGCAAAGAATTAGCAAATATGTCTAGACTGTCATTCTTATTTTTCGTGAAAATTGTTGTATTGACGACATGTACGGTTTAGTGATGAGTGGTAACCCAAATTGGATTTAGATTGTCGTAGAATGAATAGATCATATTTGCCAACTCTTGGCAGCCTGGTCGGCACAGAGACACGAACACGGATTAGTAGGTAGGTGGGGTGCGTCAATTTTAGCGTTGATTAATTTATATAGCAACATACTATCCAGCAATTACCTTCGATCTTGTTATGAGGATAAAGTATTTTAAAATGATGATAACATACGGGCAAAGCCGGGTCAAACAGATACCTGTTTATATTTTGTTGCAAATAAAACTCGCACCCCTAAAGAGGGTGGTAAAGTAAATTTATTATCCCTCTCCGAGTGTCCAGGAAAAGGTTATGTAAAACGATTCTCAACTCCCTTGTCATAATTCTGAGTTATTATTTCGTTGAAACGTCCGTTCAAAGACGTGAATATAAGGGTTTGTCCTTGGAATAACACTAATTATTAGTCGTCGCTATCCAGAGGCGCGGTGGTGGCTCGGTTATAAGAACGCGTACCTTAAATCCTACAAAGGTCGGTTTAAACCCACCTGGCATGTTCCAATGAGAAATACACTTTTCTTACACAGTTGCCGAGAGGCTGGTTATAGAAAAACAATGTTTAATGAGGATGGGAATGCACTGTATTATTAATTTATGTAAGTACTTGTATAGTTTTATTGTGTCAATATAGGAAAACTACCCTCTAGAGCTCAGAATTTCTTTTCCAGAAGGCAGTGCTCACTAACTGAAATTATTTGATTATGATCCAATAAACGTTATTATTATTTGTCATAATCTGTGATAAATGTACGTAAGACAACACCACCGTTTCCGTGCCTAGGAAAGCACGTTAAACCGTCGGTCCCGGTTCCACTAATGCCAACTTGTGGAATCGTTATTAAATTGTCATAAAAAAATGATATCATATCCTCGCCAAGCCGTCTGGCCAGCGTGGCGAGTGTAGGCCAAATTTTCAAGTTCTGGAAGGCCCATCTCCAGCAGTGGAGGTCTAGGAAGCTGTGTTCTAGGGGCTGTAAAAAATAAAATCCAGAGGGGAAATGTTGGGACTATCCCTGAAGGACATATAGATTTTTTAAATCAGGTTTTATTTAAATTATTTTTATCTTTTTAAGTAGATTAATTATAGAAAAATAAACAATTAATAGATGACCTGAAAAAGTTCGCTGGTAGGGGCTGGATGAGGGTGGCAAAAGGTCGTGTGAAATGGCTCCACTTGGCTATATCCAGCAGTGGAGAGACACAGGCTGATGATCATGATAATGATGATCACACAATATTTGAATGTAAGACCATACAATATCAGTCCGTATATGTCTATGCCTCCTTTCTTTTCTCACAAGGTATCCAATTGTGTTGATCCCACGGGCAGATACACTTAAATTACCCCGTCTTGTTTTGCCAAGAAAAATGCCGAAAACACCTTGTTTTGATGTTACTATAGTTAGGTGGACTCATCATAAATCTAATTTATTTTTGTATTTATAGATCAAGGTTTATCTTGCTGGCTATTTTTGGAGAATTTGCCTCACAATTTGGGAGGTTAAATTTGAATTATAAAAAAAGATATAAAAAAATTATATGTACGACATGTAACCTCACAACCATTTGTTCGTAAGTTGACTTAACCTGCCTTCGCACCAATACTATTGTTGTAGCTCTAGCACGAATAAACTCTGTTATTGTATAAAGAAGATAAGGTAAGACAGCTCATTTAAGAAAGCTCTAATTTATGACATTTAATAACGAATGGAGTTTGTGCTTCTAGAGCTATAGATTTAAATAAAAACATATTTCACATGTTCTGTCACTTCTCAAAACATCCATGTTAATTTCTAGACGTACTTAGGCTGGATTGTACCAAAACGGAGGCTGTAATTGTAACGATATTAGTTAAAAATGGTGTTAAATGTGCCATTTTAAACTTTAATCGTACCAATTAAAATTTATTTATGTACGTGTTATGTAATAGTAAGTAAATATTGATATGTATATATTGATATATATGGACTTACCTTGCACCTACCATCTATACTATCTAAATGTCGTAAAGGTTTGGCTGTCAGAGAATGCCCGGCATTAAGTCCGCCTTTGTACATAGTGCAATAAAGTTTTTAAATAAATAAATAAAAGAAAATAAATAAATACCTAAATATATTTATTTGTCGCCAAGCCATACACATTACACAGATTCACACAATATAAAAAGATAAAACTAAATATAAAAAAATGAGGTAAAAGGCATGCAAACTTTGCCATGTACGGAGTATAGCGACAAAAAGGCGATCAGCTCGGCGTTGTCGCCTACAACTCAGGGATAGGACATAGCGATTTTCAGCCGCCCCCTTATGGATGAAAAAAAAAACACGTCTCGGACATAAATCCAAGTCCTTAAATATGAAATTGGCGTTTTATATGGAAAAAGTAAAACGAAAAAATTAAATGGAATTATATATTTAATTAATTTATTTATTCGAAGAGAAAGAACAGAGACAGGAAGTATAAGAACAATTACGAAACGATAGTAGGTCAAAATTACCAGAACGAAAACGTTGGAACCAAAAACGTATCGTGTTTTCTTTTACAGTAGCATCCGCACACCCATCATTATTCTTTCGAGCTGTTTCTGCAGCGAATGGTACCACGGTGGTACTCATTTTCGTAAATAATAATTAATTATTTATTTCAGAATTAATTCCATAATTATTAGTAACATTCCAACTTAGAACTATGTTAGTAGTTATAAACATTAATTAAAAAGTCAAAAACAAACAGCAAAAATAATAATAATAATAACAATACGTAGTACTTAATTTAATTTAATTAATATTAATTCATAAATATCTGTAGGGATTTATACTACGCAAATGCTGTACATATATTTATTTATATGTGAAAACCTTTAATAGTTCTTAGTGAATTTACTGTATAATATTTACTATAATATTGTCAACTGTTGGTTTTCCAAAATGAATAAAAAAAAATATATATATTTAATTTACACATTCCCAGTTACAACTCCAATCCAGTGCTTAACATAAGCGCTGTCAAAGCGCGACGATATCATCCTCAGAATGCTGTTGTCACTGTCTCTCACTCTCCGCAGTATCGACGCTGCTTTTTTGCGGATTATGGCCGGAAATCCATCCATACGCGCCTCCGCAAAAATGCCAGATGCACTGCTGCGTCGAGGCAGTCCCATCAGCATTCTGAAGATATTATTGTATTGGATGCGCAGAGCGTTGTAGGCCCGATTAGAGTATCTCACCCACAGACTGCTGGTGTAAAAAGACGTGCAGTACGCTTTAAAATGCGTGATTTTTACACCGTCTGAACATCGAGCAAATCTGCGAGCGAGCATGTTCCCCCGCACCGCCAACGCTCTGCGTTCCCTCTCAATATCAATATCGTCTTTCAGGTCTTGTGTTACCATATAGCCCAAGTATTTGGAGGACTTTACGATCTGCAGCTCAGTACCATCTAAAACAACAGGTTGCACATCTTGTGGCCGCAATTTACCAGCCTTAAATATTAGCACCTCGCTCTTTTTGGAGTTGTAACTGAGACCGTGCTCATAACGCGATATTTAAAATTTTACATATTGTGAACAGACCGATGTCAAAGAAAATTCTAATGGTGTGAAAACAAATAAATCACTAAATTTAAAACAATAATACGCAATTCTGAATTTGAAATAAATTGGAATTTAAAATTCCTAGCCAAATGCCAGATATTAGAGATCAAATATAATGGCAAGTTCAGCAAAACGTCAATTTCAAATGTAAGGACCTATAATTACAAGCGAATTAAATTTAATATGAATCTACAACCGGCACTGAAGTAGCACGGAAATAATAATATGATCTGTACTAACATAATCCGGCGAAGAAACAAGTTCCATAGTTGACATTATGTTAATAATAAAGTTAAAGCACATGAAAAATATGTCGGATAACCCGCATTCTGAAACTACCGCACCGGCCGACCTATTCTCAAAAACGAAACAAAACCAATTCCAATTTAAAAATCTTACCAGATATCTTATCAGATTTGTACAACGAGGTTTTCCTCGCGGACAGAAAAATTGATATATTTAACGATAGGTTGTCAAGCTTCTGCTATCTTGCCGGGCGGTGTTTAGGAGCTACCTGAGGCTTAGGATTGATAGTTATCGCTTGGTGATGCAGTTTTGGCTGAGAGCTTGCACGAAAGGTGATTTTGGGTCGCCGACTCTCAGTCAAAGTTTTTTTTTTTTTTGTTGTTATTGTGCACTGCTGGTGACTGTGGTGTCGCTGTGTTGATTTGTTCATATAATTCTATTATTTTTGTTTAGATTATACTGTTTGCATCTGTAAGTACTTGCGATAATAATTTTTATTATTTTCTGTAGTTTACTGTTTTTGTCATGCCTATATTTTTTTTTAAATTATACTACTTAGTTTTTGTGTTTTAGTAAACGATGTTACCTACCTTTTGAATGCAATGCTGGTCTGTAAGTAACATGTTTACTAAACTAATAAGATACCTTCTAGATTGTATATAGTATAAGATTTTGTAAACATGTTGTTGACTTGCTTAATTAAATAAATAAATAAATCAGTTATCAGATATGGCGGCGGCACTGACCGACCGCATACGTAACGACGCAATTTGCAAAATGATTAGTATGAAAGAAAGTATAATGACAAACAAAAAAAGGAAAGGCATGCTGCGATGCTTCGGAAAGGGATAAGTGAAGAAAGATTCACCATCATCAGAAGGTCTTGTTTTAAATGGTGTTATTTTTATTAAAATATCATCATCGTAAGCTTAAAATAATAGTTCTCCTTAAAAAAGTAAAAATTGGCATTTGACATCATTGCAAATGGCACATACTGTTAACAAAAACTACAAAAAGGTGGTAGACGGACTGATTGCCCAGTCTGCCGGGGCTGGGAAGCACCCACGATTCATGACAATCGATAAGACTATAATTGCCGTCATTACCAGTCAAGCCGGCATAGTGTTAGGGACTGATGTCAGTCATGAGTGTCTGATTACAGTTGCTATTATATGGTCAAGGTCACATGTCGTGCTAGTGTAGAATCCATGAGAGAGTTGAGTCGAATGAGTTCAGTCCCGGTTCCACGAATACCAACTTGTGGAATCGTTAAGATATTGACATTAGAATTGACATCAGACCCTAGCCAAGTGTAGGGCAATTTTTCCAGAATATTTTTCTGGAATTGCCATCTCTAACAGTGGAGGTCTATGATGTTTCTAATACTTGTATAAGCAAATTCGCTGTTTACAATGAATTTGTCTGAAACGAAACTGATTCGAAAGGTATTCGGATCCAGAATACGGCTCCCTAGAAAGGTATTCCTATAAAAGGATATTAACCGAAAATATTTTGGGTATATCGCAGGCATTCCGGTGCGCGTAATATCTCGATAATAAAATAAAAAAACTCGCAGCGGTTAATTGAAAACATTTCCGCACAAAAGCTGAAAAGTACATGTACTCGTAAATTTGGTAAAACTTACAGATACAACATATTTTCACGAAAAAATAATGACAGTCTAGACATATTTGCTAATTCTTTGCATGTTTTTAAGCACAATGTATTGTCACTGCAGCGGATCCTGGCTGGGACTGTAAACTGAACTGCTGTTTAACCAATTTTGATCCTTGGAATTGTGTTTCTTGATTGTATCATGTTCTTTTGTTTTTGTTTTTGCTTAGATTTACTTAGTTGTTGCTGTGATTGTGTTGTGTTTTTGTTTTCGCTACTCAAAGGCCCAATTAATGGATACAGTATAACAGCATGTGGTGGTTGCCTGTAATTGGTGCAGCATCTGTATTATGTCTTAGTTGTAAGTAAAAATCGATGTATCTTTTGTTGCTGTCACTGTTGGCGACCCTAATAAATAAATAAAAAATAAATAAATACCGAAACGAGTTATAATATATGAACGTTTTTTAAAATTATTACTTATTTTTATTCAAAGGAAATAATGTACAATGATTTAAAAAAATAATAAAATATTAATTAAACTAAAAACTTACATCTTAAAACATAAATTACTTACTATTAATAAAAATAAACCTAATTAATAAATAAAAATATAACTAAAAACTAAAATGAAGAAAAAATAAAACAAAAATTATTATAAATAAAAAAATTGCACCAAGTCGCTGCCAATGGGCAAAGTGCCAAGGATACTGGCAGCATTGCCACGTTGAATGGCAATACTGATCCTTTGGCCCAAATATTGCCCAGCCCTTTTGTCTCCCGCGGTGTGGACGAGCTGTTTTGACAACGCCTTGAAAATTTCGTGTGCACTTGGTCCCCACGGCCCGAGAGTTTCAACTCCGAACGGCGCAAAAACACATCTCCCAATAAGCTGAGTGTATTTCCGCCGCTTGAGGTTCTCTGCTTGTAATGCAGCAGCGCCTGGGTCCTTGGAAGTCAAGGACAAGTGGAAAGGCGCCAGGGTGTCCACACAGGTGGCATCCCACACTAAAGGCAAACCTATCCTCCATGGAACCAACGTCATTCCATCGGGCCGCTTGCCATCGTCACGGGCCATACACAAGGGCCCGACGAATGACGTCATTTAAATTTATACTATTATTATAAATGTGAAAGTATCGTTATTCCGACGAAGGTTAAAGATTAGTGGTAGAAAATACTTTATTGCACAAAATTACAAAGTAGTGTACAAGGGCGAACTTAATGTCGTAGTCATTCTCATACAGCTAATCTTTGTGATAGTAATAAGTGAGGTTATAGGGTTATAAACGGTGAATAGAATTAAATGTGAATATCGATACTGAACAATAACAATTGGTCCGCATTTGACCGCCTCCCTGTTCTAGTGGTAACAAACGTTGCCGTGAACTCGGGAGGTCATGGGTTCGATTCCCACCTGGGGCAAGTTGTACATTGTATAATTTGTCTCGGTCTGGGTGTTTATATGTATAATATGTATATATTTACAAAAAAAAGGATAATATGTAGTTTATCAACCATCTAGTTTCCGTAACACAACCCTTGTAGCTTACCACGGAAATTAGATGGTGCTGTGTGACCTGTCTGGAAATATTTATTTGGATCATTTGGATCACACACCTTAAGAAAATATTTCTCCACACCTTTTATAATTGCCTTGATTTGTTCCTATAGTGTTCTTAAATAAAATACTTTCTCGCCAACTCGTTACTAGTTTGTAGCTTAACTCGCTTGTCGCTGGCGGTGGAACACGTGTCTTAGGCTGTATTTATGCCATTCACCTACGGCCGCTTTCAAATGCATATTTTTCAAATATTTTGGTATGAAATCTAGTGCAATCTATATCAAATATTCTATTTATTCAGGACTGATCGGCCGTTAACGCTTGTCACGCTTCATTGGAATTTATGAAAATATTTTAAATTCCAACATAGCTAATAATTCCATTTTATTTACGCGATGTTGTGCCTTGTACTTCTGATGTCAAAGTACTTCTTCCGTAGCATGCAGGTCGGTATATTGTCAGTGTATCAATAAAATATTTTGAAAATGCACGTCGTACACGATCATAACTGGTAATGACTGTCATACACTAATTCATTCTGCAACGATTGTTTTCTTACCCTGTCTTGTTATATATGTATATATATATATTATGTCTGTATATTTGTGGTAGTAAGTATAGGTTGATAGTGGTTGTCAGAATTTGTGCATTTTGAATTTTCCAAGACCAACGTTTGTTTTATGATACAATTAAGAATAGGTTTTACGTTTTACAGGTTTTTAAAAATAAATCTATTTTTTTTATACTTTAAAATATTTTTTTTTTTTGCTAAATAACTTTACTATGCTTTTTTATATTCGCTTAAATTATTACTTTGTTTGGCTTGTACGGATGGACTGATCCTGGTAATACAGACACTACCGCCGGGTACATCTATTTATTTATAATAATAAATAAATAATAAAAAAAAACAGGTCACACAGCGCCATCTAGTTCCCGTGGTAAGCTACGAGGCTTGTGTTACGGAAACTAGATGGTTGATAAACTACATATTATACTTTTTTTTTGTAAATATATACATATTATACATACCCCAGACCGAGACAAATTATACAATGTACAACTTGCCCACGGTGGGAATCAAACCCATGACCTCCCGAGTTCACGGCAACGTTTGTTACCACTAGACCACGGAGGCGGTTAATTCGTTGCAATAAAAGCTTTTTTTATTATTATTATTACATATTAAAAAAATTGGTAAAAGTTTTTCGCGATTTCGGACATTTCTAGTACTCAAACCTTAATTCAGTAGAGACTTTAGATTCTTACAAGAAACAGGATCAATTGACTTAAAAATGGGTGTAAAATTGTAAACCTGCTGTGCATTTATTCCAAGATCTGTTAATGTAGTTTAGAATATCTTTAAAAGTTTTATGGTACCTGCCCTTACTGTTCTAACAATAGCACTCTTTGGTTCCGCCTTAAAATTCCACCCTGTATATTGCTTTGTTATCGTTAAACTTACACAACGTTGGTACCAAATAACACACAAACTACAATGAAAATAAAGAGCCCGGGTTCAAAACCTCGGTATGTTAGTTCAAAAAAAACATCTAAAAAAGCACTAGAATCGTCAATAATGAAGTGTTTCATTATGCAGTATGTGGCGTAAGAAATAACAAACTCCATTCCGAAACAAGAAAACAAATATTTCATGCATGTATTGCAATCACTCGAAATCACATAAGACTGTTAGCATTTTTTATATTTGTTTGGTCTTTCCGCAAAAGAGCTGGCAATTTGGACAATGTTTTTCGTACACATTTAAATTGGCTCAATATCCGCTTTCGCAGATCAGCACATCTTCTATATTTTCTATACAATATTATTTACAACCCTATAGCTCCCTCTTATCATAAAACACACTTTGAATTTCTTTGTGATTCGCACGACCGCCCTCTTCGTTCTTCTCATAACAACCAACTCAAAATCCCACCCCACACTTCCAGCAGATATTTAAATTCATTTACCGTATCGTCTGCTCGCCAGTGGAACAATCTTCCACTGACCATCAGACGCTTGTTTCCTTCCTTTCACATCTTTAAAAAAACTACTTAATACTTTCTTTTTAAACAAGCAGAGCAATATATTTTAATTCCACAAATTTCTACTTCCTAATAATATATTATCCTCATATATGTATATCTTTTATAATACTTATATATTGATGAGTATTTATGTAGTCTATGTATACATACTATTTATGTAGTTTATTGGTTAGAATTGCTCCCCACATATTTATACTGTCTCACTCTCCCAAAGGTTAGCTGGTAGAAAAAGCCGAAATGGCTTTAAGTTCGCCTTTGTACATACTTTTAAGTAAAATGCAATAAAGTATTTATTAAATGAAATGAAATGAAATATTTATTTGCAGGAAACATGGTAACAAACAATATTAGGTCTTATTAATATTAAATGGGTCACATATTTCGCCATAAGCATGCAAAAATTTACAACAACTGTTATAGAAGTAAAGTTACTAAAAAACTCAGCGTTGCTTCTTCAGTAACTTTACTTCACAAAAACCTTTGTGTTGCTTAAAATACACATAGTATTCCTCCAAAGTATAGAAACATTCCTGAACTAGCCACGCATGCAGTACTGTACAGAATCTTTTATAAGGCATCTCTGTCCATACCTTTGGCAAACAATTATATATTTTAGCGCTCATATAGGAGGCGTTTCGTCTAAAGATTTCTAATTTAGGTATAGGCATTACTAAGGATGTGTGTGTGATGGAACGTTTGCCATTATTATTACTTTGTTGATACAGCTCAATATTTGACTTAACAAATTTGCATGGTAAGGTGAGTATCATATATTTTTTAAATAAAGGACGACAAGAGTCAGTCCACTTTAGACCTAAAAATAAATAAATAAATGTTAATTTAAGGAGTATTTAAGACTGAGTGGTAGTTAATCCTCCTCCTCCTTAGTTGGTACCTCACTATTGGGGATTGTGACTCCGTTCATCCACCAGGCATCTCCAGTGGTTGCGATTCTTAGCGATGGCTTGGTGCACTTAGGTTGTGCACGTGAATACACCATCGTTTGGGGCTTCTTCCTAGAAAGTAAAGTAAAGTATCATCACGACCATTTCCCTTTCGGGGTGGCCAGAAACCACGCTTATAAATAAGCGGATTCACATTTAGCCAACTTTACTATAGGCCAATAATGACAAGTGGCAAGCTCGTCGATGTCTTCAGCGTACCAAACTCGAGAAATATCACAAATAAATTAAATTATTTATTTACATTATCAAATATTTTTGTGCCCCGACCAAGAATCGAACCAGGTGCCTTCGAGGCTAAATCCACGTACTTAACCGCTAGACCACGGAGGCTTCTTCCTCTTGTTCTTTTACCGTCTACTTTTCCCGTTACTAATAGTTTTTCCAGATTGTCGGCACCTCTTCCAACAATGTGACCAAACCAAAATATTGCAGAATCCGGCAGAAAGTCTATATCCTTTGGCAAGTTTGAGCTTACCGAGTACCAAAACTTTAGTGCGTCGTGCGGTCCAATGGATTCTGAGCAAACGACGCCAGCACCACATCTCAAACGCATCAGTTCTTGCCCTACCTGCGGCTTTTAGGTATAGTCCATGTCCCCGAACCGTACACAAATATAGAGAATACAAATTTAAATTAACAAACTTGGCAGGTCCCTGGTGTGGGATGCGACATGTCAAGCGCGGGAAGTGCGGCGGATTCTGCTGAGAACCTCAAGCTGCGCAAACACGCCAACCTCAGTATAGGTTACGAATTTGCGCCGTTTGGGGTCGAGACGATGGGCCCATGGGGACACTCAGCCAAGCGTCTGGCCAAGGAGTTGTCCAAACGAATAACGGAAAAGTCTGGAGACAGGAAGGCTGGCAATTATTTCTGCCAACGTATTAGCTTAGCTATACAGAGGGGAAATGTTGCCAGTCTTTTTGGGACTATCACTGAAGGGTCGTCTCTAGAGGACATTCTTTACTTATAGTTTATTTTTTATTAGGTTTAGTTTATATTTATTTTAATTTTTACATTTAAGTAGTTTTAATTTATATTGTAATTATTTTATACTGTTTGTTATACATCAATAAATATTTGTTGTGTGTAATTAACAAATTTATTATTTATTGGGTACTCTAAATAATTAGTATTATTACATTGACATATTTTTAATAAATTATTTATTAGGTACTTATAAGTTATTGACAAAGCCTCCTTACAGCCGCTTATTGCGGCATATCTATTTATTTAAGTGTTTTTTATAAATGTTTCAACCTCCAGTTCTATTATTTGTCATGTACCTATCTATAGTGATAAATGTATAAAAAAAATATATTGAAAATTACGAGTATGACTTAACCGAATTCCGGTAGGAATGTATGGTGTTAAAAAAAAACTAAACTAAACAACGGACAAGGTAGATTTTTGTCTTCCTGTTACTTAAGCGCAAACGCTATATAATGGAATCCGTTAACTATATATATATCACGCTATTAAAGTTGATATTTGCACGGCCGCTGTCATTGTCGAGCGCTTATAGAGTTGAGAATTGAATAATATTTTGTAATTATGCCGCAAGCTCTGACTTAAATCGAAACCCACTAATAACGTTTGCGACTAATAAACAGAATAGGGCTGCTGGAAGTCATAATTCAGCAGTAAAGGCTGAAGTGTTCTTTGTAAAGAGAAGCGATGTCAACTTAAATACATAGTTAGGGCATCCTCCATCGAATAAAATGAAACAGAAAAACAGCATTCTCATTAGTATTCGGCCGTGACTCCCGCTGCTTGTTACGCCTAAAACTTAACTAAAAGAGCCGCTGGCGATCACTTGTGCTACAGTCCTTTTTAATTGAACAGAGCTTTTGTTTACCTTAGTTTAAGATGCCTAGTATATTTTTTAACTCATTAGCACTTTAACACCTCAAATTATTATTATATTTTATTACTTTAATAATAATGGGGTGTATCAGGCAAAGCTTTTTGTAGATGTCGCTAGCGGCACTGGTACCTTGTTTACACCTATGACTGATCATTTTTTAAATTTATTTGTAGTTTTACATTTTTATAACAGAAAAATGTATTTTAACTTAACGTTACCTACCTTAAAAGACGAATTAAGTAAGCGTACACCGTCTTTAAAATAAAAAAAGGTTGAATTAATAGAACGGCAATTTTGAGATCACCATATTTTTGCTTTCGATTGGAAATCTCGATTTGAACACTTAAAAGCTGCTCACTTCTGCATAATATCCAGAAAATAATAAATTTCGTAATAAAAATACGAGTTTTCTATGCAACTGACAGTTATATTAGGTACCATCTATCATGCGCCATCTATCGTGATAAAAAGTTAGTGACACACCCCATTATACACTATATATTTGTGTATTAATATATTATTATAAAAGTTAGATAGACGAGTACCAGGAAGAACGTTAGACGATGGGCCCATCAGCAAAGGGCCTGGCCAATGAGTTGTCAAAGCGGCTGATGGTCTGGAGACAGGAAGACTGGCAATTATTTCAGCCAACGTATTAGCCTCGCTAGATTGTCAGTCTCCCTGGGACTATCTCGGATGGGACGTCTCTAGAGGACATCTATTTTATTATTTAGTTAGCTTTTAATTCATATTTAAGGTAAATGAATTCACTTCAAATATAATTATTTTACATTATATAATAATTTGTTGAAATATCAAAATTGTTAAGGCGTGAGCCGAAGCGACAGTATGGACAGCCATACGACACTGGAAGAAGATAAATTTATTAGCATTCCATGGATACAATGCGGGTTCCGGGTCGATCGTGTGTGGGAAAGAGAAAAAAAGCACCGACTATAGGCTGGTTTAAAATGAAGGCCTCTTCCTATTTATTGCGCAATAAACCGGTCAACATCCAGCATTCTGCTCCTCTTTCTACTTAACCAAAGACCACCTCCGTGGTCTAGTGGTAACAAACGTTGCCGTGAACTCGGGAGGTCGTGGGTTCGAATCCCACCGGGGGCAAGTTGTACATTGTATAATTTGTCTCGGTCTGGGTGTTTATATGTATAATATGTATATATTTACAAAAAAAAAACAAGTATAATATGTAGTTTATCAACCATCTAGTTTCCGTAACACAAGCCTCGTAGCTTACCACGGAAACTAGATGGCGCTGTGTGACCTGTCTGAAAATATTTATTATTATATTTACTGTATTCCGCTGATGCCATCTTGATAGCTCGTTCTATAAATGTATTAACGGCAGAACTGATTAGGCATTTCTCTCGAAATTCTTGAATCCGTTTTTGATCTTTGATAACAAATAAATAAATAAAATAAAAATAAAAAATCCATTTATTGTCACATAACAGTATCACATAGTATTACAATTTCGAACAATATGTGACAAAAGGAATCAGGTGTCAGCTGTTGTCGTGCAGCAGTACAAGTTCTTACACCTGCACGACGCTGTTTTTCAATCTGCTCCTGTTCTCACGTAGTAATATATATATATTTTAAATTACAGGGTAGACACTTATAAATTAAAAGAAACACAATTATACTAAAAAGCTAGGTATACATGCATGGCAGAGTAGACGAATGAGGCTCGCTTCGTCAGGAATATCAACATTGTTGCAGGCAATTTAATGGGGTGTATCAGGCAAAGCTTTTTGCAGATGTCGCTAGCAGTAATGGTACCTTATTTTGCACCTATATGGCATCATTTTTAAAATATTTTTGTAGTATTAATTTTTATAACAGAATAATGTATTTTAAATTAACGCTACCTACCTTAAAAAACAAATTAAGAAAGCGCACACCGTCATTAAAAAGAAAAAAGGTTTTATTATTAGAACGGCAATTTTGAGATCATATTATATTAGGTACCATCTATCATGCGCCATCTACCGTGATAAAAAGTTAGTGATACACCCCATTATATATTTTCTAGGGCTAATAATTAAAATTAAATAAAATACAAACTAAATAATAAAAACTAATAGTTAAAATACGTGTGACAAATAATATAACTAATGTAATTCACGTAAGTGTAAGGTACAATAACAACATGTCGGACCGCAGATTTATCTTAACTTGAAATTCTTTCTGACAGTTAATAAATAAAGATGAACACCATGTTTGCGATGGCGTTCCTGACGACGGTGCACTTATTCAAATTAATACAAGGAAGCACCAAAATTCTTACTTTGTACACACGTAATATCACGTGCAATAATAATTTAATTATCAAAGAGTATGGATTAATCAGGTGAGGTGGTGGCTCGGTTTATTTATTAATTTATTCAAAGAGAAATAACAGAGACAGGCAGTATAAGAACAATTAAGAAACGATACAGTAGGAGTCACTAGAATTATACCCGCCACCAAAATATTTCTCACTGTGGACACACCACCATTTATATTTATATAAACGTTAGTACTACATATGTATACCTTGGCCAGGTATAATGGATAATACAATTGCAGTGTTCGAATTTATGGAACTATCAATGAACTCCGAAGCAAACCCCACCCAGCGAGCTAAACCGACAACAACTGCGCGAGAATTGCTAAATATATCGACGACCAATAACCGACTGTTGTACGTCTCGCACATTCGGCGTACTGGTGCGCGGAGACCGGCTACTGTGTGCGAGGGATATAGAAAAGGTCCCTGGATTGAGTTTGCCTCGAGGTTGTAAGAACTCTTTCCTTAAATCCTAAAATACAAAGGTCGGTTCAAATCCTCCCGGTATGTACCAATAAGAAAAGCACTTTTCTTACGTGCATTTGCCATAAATGATAATGCCCATTTTTCTTAGTGAAATGGGCCCAATAAAATGTTCTCGTGCCATTATGATATCTTTTTTATTTGATAGTTAATATATTGTGATTATATAATCTGTAATTAATTTTATTTATTTTACAAAAACTTTTTTTACGTTGTTAATTATTTAGATTCGATCCCGCCGATTTAATTAGAGAATTATGAACACTTTCAAATCCTGTATTTTATCTATAATAAAGTACCTGATCATAATAAATAACCTAATCATATGAATAGTGCTTTGTAACTATTTCATACATAAATTTTAACCAATTGACTATTTAATTAAATTATATTTTAATGCTGGGGTAATAGAGGTGTTGTAATTTAATTAAAAAACAAAACCACAATTAATTGATATGATTATTGAATTGTATTTAATTGAGGCAAAAAAGTTGGGGCCTGGTTTTGGGCAATCTCTTTTACAAACCCAGTGGAGGTCTAGGACGCTGTGTTCTAGACGCTGTAATGAATGAATGTTTAGTAATATCACATGCATTAATGATTTAATATTATTATTTATTTATTTTATTTTTATTTATAAACTTTATTGCACAAAGTACAAAGGCGGACTTAATGCCCGAAGACATTCTCTGACAGCCAAACCTTGGGGACAAATTTGATCAAATGTAGGTGCAATCATAAAGATAATAAGAGAAATAAATAACTATTTAAATTAACAGCAAATTAATATATTCTTACTTACAATAGGTATATATGGAATAAATATTATAATATCGATACACTAAATACTAAAACATACATATATACTACTTACTAATGCTGTGTGGAGCTATTTAGAAAGTGTGAAAACACCAGTTTTTTGAATAATGTTCTGGTAGTTGCTTGCCGTATGTTAACAGGTAGATTATTCCACAAATTAGTAGCAACAACTACAAAAGAGTTAGACACAAATAAAGAATGATGAGAAGGGACAGATAGAAGAAAGAAGAGAGATAGGCGAAATTGTCCTTAAGGTTATATTATAGTGTATGCATTAATATTTTATGTGGAAGACATTTTTTTTGTAGTCCTACATCATTACTAGTGTTATCCAAAGCATACCTCTGTGCCAGGTATTGTCAAATTTTCATTTCTCTCATTTGATACCTATTAATATTAAATCAATATAAAAAATGGCTGAAATAGCTGGCTGTTGTTAGCAACGAACAGTCTGCTAATAAGGGCATAGTGCCTGAGAATACCAAACTTAATCCTAATAGTGTATAGCAGCTGTAAAGGGGCATTGTCTTATTTACATTCTCTAAAATAAAGCTAAATATCAAATGTCTAGTTATATGTCATGTATTATACTAATAAGGATTAAGAAATATGCAACTGTAAAGAGGCTTTGTCGTAAGGTATAAACAGATATTAATAATATGAATCTATATAAGGCAAACCAGGTTGAGAAAAACGTTTAAACAAGGTTTGCCGTTTAAAATTACATTATACAATAAACTACCTGAGATTATAACTAGACTACAGCCAAGTGAATTTAAAACAAAATTGAAACTCTTTTTCCAAAATAATGTGTTTTATAACCTGTCAGAATTTATTGACATGCCTTTGACGGAAAATTCTTTTAATTTGTTGTATAATTTTGTGGTCTTATGCCTTCTACTGTATTGTGTTCCTATGCTCCTTTGTCTACGATGCATGGTGTTAATAGCATTACTGTTATTATTTTAAAATTTGTTAACTGACTAACCAAAATATAACGATTGTTATATAGGTGAAATATACAAATAATTATTAAAATTATTACGTCAATCCTATAATATACTTTAATGTAATAAGATTACTACGAAAAGCATTTAATTATTGCATTTTTTTTAAAGACGGTGAATCGCAAAATCGCCTGACGATACGACCCCAGCCGGAAGGGCCACCGCGGGAGGTCGCATGCCCGAATCACCGTGAGGCCTCCTAAGACCCCAGGGCGCCTACGGACTAAAACCCTATAAACCGTCTCTCTCTTACTGTTGGCCCTGCGTGCCTTAACAGCTAAGTCTGAGTCGTAGCTACGGAGTGAGGGCACTCGTTCGCTGCGTTAATTATTCCAGCAATATAGAGGCGTTAGTTATATGATCCTGTAAAGGATATTTCTAGTAGATTTTTATTTCCTTTCTTCTTGAATAGCGGAGAAATGTTTATTACTCTTTGGTCGGATTTAATATGAGCTTCTTCTGCGGATTTATGTTTGCGATTTAAAAACCACGACGTGCGATGAAAGCAGTTGGCACCGCGCCCGCTCCCGACATTACCAAATTCTTTAATATCTTAATATTGTTGCGGTTATGTGATGCATTTATGATGACAGTTGTGGAGCGGAAGTTCATTTATAATACTAAAAGATCCGTAGAAGGACTGAATTATAAAAAAAATGATTTTTTTTTAAAATCCTTTAATGTCCTTAAAAATTGTATAGGGGCGAGCTATAAAGTCATTAGGCATTCTTTATCAGCTAACCTTGGGGATTGAGTAAGGTGATATATAAAAAATTTCTTTATCGCTCACTTTCTCAACAAACAACATAGCTCTCATTTGTTAAAAAAAAAACAAGTTTTATAGATTGGAATACATCGATTCTATTCGAAGGCATGGATGGAACTGACACAAGGCATTGAAAAAATAAAAAAATAAGAGGGAATTAACTTGTCATTGTTGAATGTCGGCAGAATGGGCTTTACGTAAAAAAAAGAAGGAAGAACTACCACTTCTTCCTTCTTGTTTTTTTGTGTAGAAAAGGGAAATAGTTAGGTGCTTTTGTCGTGCTGTGTGGTAGTAATTAATTAACACATTACCCTGTACCCACATCTATTTTACTATTTTTATTGTGTGTAAATAGTTCTATATACTTACCTATTTTCGTATGTCTATATGTATATTTAACAAAAAATTTAAAAGTAATGTACAAGGACGAACTTTCGACGTTATAAAATGCCGAAAGGCCGAAAGTTCGTCCTTGCACATTACTTTTAAGTTTTTTGTGTAAATAAAATATATAAATAGGCAGGATGAAAAAAAAAAGAAATTTGAATCATATAAGTAACTTATCTAATTATAGTATACTATAATAATAATAAATAAATAAATAATAAATATTTCCAGACAATCACACAGCGCCATCTAATTTCCGTGGTAAGCTGCGAGGCTTGTGTTACGGAAACTAGATGGTTGATAAACTACATATTATACTTTTTTTTTTTTTTTGTAAATATATACATATTATACATATAAACACCCAGACCGAGACAAATTATACAATGTACAACTTGTCCCCGGTGGGAATCGAACCCACGACCTCCCGAGTTTACGGCAACGTTTGTTACCACTAGACCACGGAGGCGGTACACATAACATTGTAGAAACTTTATATAGTACGTATTAATAATAATAATTCGCAGGTCTCTGGTGTGGGAAGCGACATGTGTAGACACATTAGCTCCAACTCACATCTAGGCGACCTCGTCAGGCGCGGAAAGTGCAGCGTCTTCTGCTGAGAACCTCAAGTTGCGCAAATACGCCAACCTTGGTACCGGTTACGAATTTGCACCGTTTGGGATGGAGACGACGGGCCCATAGGGACTTTCAGCAAGGCCTGGTTAAGGATTTGTCAAAGCGGCTTTCGGAAAAGTTTGGAGACGGGAAGGCTGGCAATTATTCTTCCAACTTATTAGCCTCGCTATAGAAATGAAAAATGGGGAAATGTTGCCAGTCTCCTTGGGACTATCTCGGATGGGACGTCTCTGGAGGTCATTTTTTATTTGTAGTTTAGATTATTTTTAATTTTATTATTTAGGTAGCTTTTTATTTATATTTAATGAATTTACTTCGAATAAAGACATTTTTACAATTTTTTAATAATATGCTTATAATATGATTTAGTTATTAGAATGTTTCAAATTTGACAAAATCATAAACTAGGGAAATTAAAAACTGAAACACACTACCACTTCAGCTGCAGAGGGTTAAAATAGTTTGTTCTGAAATTCAAGAGCTGTCATATTATTATTCACTCCATGTTAAGGCCCGGACCCTTTTTTGCCTTTCATTTGTCATCGATCTTCACGATTAAGTGACCCCTATTCACAACTAAGGGTTGCTTTTTGCCTACAGTTTTTGTATATCCTACATGTTAGGTACTTACTTACATTGCATAATCTTTCGTAATCTATTCATTAGGAAATGTACATGAAAACCAAGACTAAGACCACCGATACGTTAGTAAGACTGTGGTGACTGACGTTCTGAGATGCATTAGTCGACGCGCGCGACAGTCGGTTCCGCGCACACCTCGCAAACAGTCGCAAACACCTAAGTCAGTACAATATTCCCGTCCAGGGATATTCCGCAATAAACAACATAATTGACACCAGAAGTCTTGTTATTTGTATCATTTCGGGGTCACTAATGTGATTGGGGTGATCTCAATGTGATACAAATAACAAGACTTCTGGTGTCACTTATGTTGTTTATTGCGGAATATCCCTGTAGGGGAATATTGTACTGACTTAGCTGTTTGCGACTGTTCGAACTGAACTGAACCGACTGTCGCGCGCATCTATTAATGCATCTTGGAACGTCAGTCACCACAGTCTTACTAACGTATTGGTGTTAGTGCCTATCTCTTAAGGATAACATATATATCCATTTAAACACTAAAAAATGGGTTATTATAAAGCGGTAATTGGAAAGCTATTTACACAAATACGGTATTAATCCTCATTATTTTAAATAAGTTAGTTGGATTGGGAATTTCATGGAGATTATTCTTTCCCTTTACACCATGCAATATATGCGCAACTAAATTAATTTCGTGTCGCCGTTGACACGGACAAAGCCGAGTAAAACAGGTAGTATAATACAAACCCAAAAACTATTCATAATAAGTTAGATTTGTATTCAAATTATTTGTACCTGAAAGTTTTCCTTCAGTCAAGTTTTACAAAAAGGAAATCCACTCTGAAAAGGCTAACAAAAATGCTAAAATCAGAAAAAACCAACACAATTTTGTTAGATATCAAAAAGTTTTTGGGGACAATAAAGGTGGGTTAACACCTACGCCAGCTGCAGATAGAAAATATTTTATTTGCCACATATCAATAAACACAACTTAAACAAATAAAGACTGGTAGTGTACACAAGATGTGTGGTGACAAATAGGGAATCAGCTCAGCATGGAGCTGCGACTCTGGGCCACAGCGCTGATTTTCGGCTAATCCCTTGTTAGGAGAGATGCTAATGGGTAATATATACAAATATATAGTGTGGTGTAGGTATGTACGCATAAAAAGATAACTAATACATACATACATATCTTCACGCCAAATCCCTTGCGGGGTAGGCAGAGACAATTCAGCGCCACTTGTCACGGTCACGACATACCTCTTTCGCTTCTTCGACATGCATCAACCTCTTCATACATGCCATTTTGTTTCGATGGCTTTTCAACGCACCTTCAGCTATTGTTTTATTAATTTGGTCGTAATATGTGAGTCTAGGTCTGCCAGGGCCTCTTTTACCCACAACTTTCGCATTATATATCTGGTTCGTCAATCTCTCTTCATTCATCCTTTCAACATGCCCGAACCATCGTAGCATGCCTTTCCTTAGTTTTGTCCCTATGCTTTCTTTCATACCTACCCTTTTTCGTATTTCGTCATTACGTATGCGGTCCGTCAAAGTGACGCCGCATATCCGACGCAACAATCTCATTTCTACTGCATTAACTCTACTCTCATGCTCTCTAATACATTAAATAAAAATAAAATATGTAAAACATAATTATCCTTAAAACAAACTATAAAATATAAAGAAGGTATGCTGCTACAGTAGCTGTTGGTATGTCAAAAGAGAGTTTTTATATTTATTTTTAAAAGCAACCGCCGACTGCATATTTATTTATTTAATTAGGATCACCAACTGAGTACATATTGAATCCAATTCTATCAATAGAAGCAAACAGTAAAAAAAAAAAACATTAGTGAATGGTACCCCAGTAACAGGTGACCACAACATGTCAAACTACATTCAATTATGATACATTATATGTTTAAGAAATTTAAATAATAATATTACAATATTTAAAAAATAATGGGAACTATGACTAAAAGTAATACTTACAGTTACAGAGTTAAATGATAAAAGTATCTAAATATCGTGCAGTGGTGGGGGTAGGTTGTTCTACTATTAAATGAGTTCTGCTTTTTATTAAATGTCATGGTTTCTGACCACCTCAGTAAGGATACAGTCGTGATAATACTTTATGATTATGGTGCGATAAATATACAGGAGCGGTGGTGGCTCGGTTTCAAAAAATCCTACAAATATCCGTTCAAACCCCGGCATGTACTAATGAGAAATACACTATCCTTATGTACATTTGTTATAGATTTACAACACCACCGTTCCCGTGCCTGGGAGAGCTCGTTAAGCAGTCGGTCCTGGTTCCACTTTTTGGTTTGGTTTGGATCATTAAAAATTTACATTAGATCCTCGCCAACCCGCCTGGCAGTGTGGCGAGTGTAGGCCAAATATTCCAGATATATGTTCTGGAAGGCCCATCTCCAGCAGTGGAGGTCTAGGGCGCTGAGTTCTAAGGGCTGTAATTAATGAATTAAATAAATTAATAAAATACTGGTCTTTTTAAAATTCACACCAATCATAACAAATCGGCAGCCGTTATGTGCAGAAAATCGCTGGAAATATTTCCAAATAGCCCATAAATAAGTGTCAAGTTATCTGAAAATCGAAAATAAGTGACGAATAGAAGTTTTATTGGTGAGATTTATCGACAATTTTACGATCTGCATCGGGAATAGAGAACAGTCGGGCGGATGTTTGTCTCGACTCGTCTATGTTCCTACTCGTCTGAGTCACGCATACGTCCGGTGGATAAATTCAGTGATTTTTTATTATTAGTTTATAAAAGTACACTTTAAAAAAAAATCAGCTACTGCGACCCAAACAAGACGATGTTCCTTAACAGCTACGGCGAGCGGTCACAACCCCGATAGACCGAGGCCGGTGTTAAGGCCGGTTAATAACATCAATATATTGAACTTTTGAATAAAGTCGATATTGTTGTTAAATTGCTTTATTAAGGTTATAGAAATTTGTAGTAAAATAATATAGCATCATTATAATCTATTTGGAGCAAATAGTTTATTTAGATTAGTTTAGGACTAGGAATCAAACCTTTAAAATGTTGTGGCATGCATTTAAGAAACATACTAATACTCGTATATTGTTATATAATTTAACAAATGGTCATTGTCTTATTTCAATTGCTAACATTCATATACCTGGCGCGCCACTTACCATCAGGTGGGCGCAAGTGTCGTGTTAGTAAAAAAAAAAATAAACAAATAAATTGAATGTCAGAAGAAGACGAATTTCTTAGCATTCCATGGATTCACCGTGCGGATGCCGGGTACATCGTGTGTGGGTAAGAAATGACAAGAATGGTGTTTCGGGCTTGCGACCGACAATAGGCTGTTTTAAGAAAAGGAAGCCTCCCATTTTTATTTTATTGCGCAATACCATCCGCCATTCTACTCCTCTCCCTATCCAACCAAATACTGTATGATTCCGTTAATGCTGTCTTGGAAGCTCAAATTCTTTCTAGTATTCCGTATATATTCCGTTGGAAAAACTACCCCATATTGTATTTTAAAATACTTTAAATTTTAACCGAGCGGACGAATGTTTATCAGACGAGTCGGGATAATTCTCATCCGAGTATAACACACGTTTATGATGTGGAAGTAGTAACGAGTGAATGATATTTATTTGTGTAGTTTCCACAGTTGCTAGTTATTCAAAACAGAGTCGGAATCCCACTGAAAGGTGTGGTCAGACTATACTCCCTGTGATTATTTCCCGTTTTCAAAACTCAACTACGGTCTTATCACAACTCTCTTCTTATTATCCCTTCGCATAATTCAAGTTTCATTTCAAACTCGTTTGTCGTTGTCACCACAAACACAGATGTCAAAGCGTGGTTAGCAGAGGGCCTAACACCTAAGTCCAAGCTCTGAGCGAAATATATAAACCTAACAATATATAAATTATAGTGGTAGTGTAAAGATAGGAGTCTCACTGCCGGTGTAATACCCTAAGGCGGCGAGGGAATGGGGAAGAAGTTATTCACGTCCAGGCGCGCAGCCTCACGCGACTGTGCCTAGAGGAGGCAGGCGGCTAGGTGTCTTGACCAACGTAATGGATTCTAACAGAGGTCGGGCAGGGATTCAAGGTGGTGGATACACGTTCGATCGAGCAGGCTCACAAGATCGTACCTAGAAGAGGTAGCACGCAAATGTGTCTTGGGCAACGTGTAGGAAATGAGACAAACAACGTAATGTTGCAATCTGATTTATTATTTACTGTACACATTCTTAAATACTAATTTCCCACTTACACCGACAGCACACAGATATATTAATCTTTACACATAAAAATATATTTGTTGTAATATTTGCTCTCTCAACAATTATGATGGCTGCGGCCTAGAAACGAGAACACAAGGCATGTTTAGTCAGCTAAGCGCAAAAGTTAGTAAGTATTTTATTATGTTATTTTATTTTTATTAGTACGTAGTATATTGTATATTTATACATGTAGTTAATTTTTTTTTCGTATATTTTTGTACCTACTTTTCAGTAAATTATTTATAGTTGTCCCAATTGGCAAGTTGACTATGATAAAATTGCGGTTTTAAAGCCTGCATTTATTTTTGTGCAATAAAGTAATAAATTGGAATTCATTTAAGGAACTGAAGGCCATCCCAGTCGAAGCTTACACCAAGTGTATGGACAATTGGATTAAACGTTGGCATACTTATATTGGCTCGAAAGGCTATTTTAAAGGCTATAATAAAGGTTTATATTAGGTATATTACGTAAAAGATTTTGTTTTTTGGATAGTCCGGGTCAAATGTGATCAGACGTCTTAGAGCGTTATCCGAATGAATTCCATGTTTTATATAATTAATTGATTTAAAGCTTAAGTTTTTCTTCTTCTTTATTATTATTATTATTATTATTGCATGAATTTAATAAGTTTAGTTTCTTTGAATATACTTAATGATTTATAGAAATAATTATGTACTTTTAAAAATGTTGTGCCCCGGAAAGAGACCTGCTAGCTATATTTAACAGTAGTTGAAAGGCTATTATAAAAAAAGAAAAAAAAAACTAGTACTGAATATACTTTATTTTGTATAAAACAAATATATGTATTGACAATATAAAAGTGGTTGCTTACACCATACAGATTTATCTGTACTACTGTAAACTTACCACACTTAACATACCACAGTGTTTGAAGACAAAAGTCTTCAACCAGTACGTCCTCCCCGTAATGTCGTACGGAGCAGAGACGTGGATACTGACAGTGGGTCTGGTTCACAAATTCAAGGTCGCTCAGCGAGCTATGGAGAGAGTTATGCTTGGTATTTCTCTGATGAATAGAATTCGAAACGTTGAAATTCGTCAGAGAACCAAAGTTACTGACATAGCATTCAAAATTAGCAAGCTGAAGTGGCAATGGGCCGGACACATCTGCCGCAGAACCGACGACCGATGGGGCAAACGGGTTCTGGAGTGGAGACCACGTACGGGACGACGCAGAGTGGGACGACCCCCCGCCAGATGGACGGATGACCTGAGGAGGGTCGCTGGTGGGGGTTGGATGAGGATTGCAAAAGACCGCGTGCAGTGGCGAGCCTTGGGGGAGGCCTATATCCAGCAGTGGAGAGACACAGGCTGATGATGACTGTAAACTTGATTTGAAATAAAATCCGCTGATATTACATACTGGTTGGCAAGGGAATCAAAATTTTCCTCTAAAATGTAACAAAAACAAGCAAGCAAACGATTCTTTCCACGCAAATTACCAAACTGATTACTAGAGGTACGTATAACTGCCATAAATTACCACATTAATGGCGAATATTAGTGGTTTGAAGTAATTTTATAGCAAGCGTAGCACGCACGCGGCAAATTGGCGTACAGGTTTGACGTGGTCTCTACAGAAATTGGAAAACATGCTCCCCAACGCTGCGGTCGCTTTGGTTCGGGTTAACCGAAGCGATAAGCGGAGCGGTTTAATGCAATTACTTTGCAGATTCTTAGACCGCGGTCACCAAATTCAACATGTATTCAAAAAGAGTTGGCGGTCTGTACGTATACTGGATGCGTATAGATTTAGACGCGGAGGTACTGTATTTGATTCCTCGTAGGGACACAATCATTTATTTAATTTAATATTTCTCAACAAAACAATGACAAGCTTGCCACTTGTCATGATGCTATACTAAAGTTGGCTAAATATGAAATTCTGTAAGTAGCATGGTATCCTACTACCTTGCTAGGGATACGGTCGTGATAACATTTAACTTTTTTTTTACTTACTAAAATAGTCTAAGCAGGTCTCAATACATTTATAGAACGAGTATTTGTTTGGGCAGAGACAGGAGTATATGGTGGATGGCGAGCGTCTTATTGCGCAATAAAAAAGAAGGCTTCCTTTATTAACCAGCCTATAGTCTTCTCTCTTTCACACACAAAATAGACCCGGCACCAGCACGGTGAATCTATGGAACGTTCCGAAATTTGTCATCCCTGTATGAAATTGAACTATAGAGTGAACTATAAATTTAACGTTAATGTTGCTTTGAAATAAATTAAATAGCTCTGGTCAAATGTGGATATTTCTCTTAGTTGTTCTTTTCAAAATGGTTTCGTCAAGAAGACGTGGTTTTGTATTATCAGATCGGTTTCGTTTTGTATTATTAGTCAAAAGATAATACTGTAAATAAAAAATAAAGCTGTTAGCAAGCATCCAGCTATTTTTATATGAACATAATCAGTAACAGTAAAAAACGAGAAAAATAAGTGGCATTGACCAATGTAATAAATCAAACAGTATTTTAGTAAGTTTACAATTTCTCAAAAAAAATATCTTTCTCAAATGTACACAATACAATATTTACAAATAAATATTATTTTTATTATTTTTCAAATGTGTACATTTGAGAAATGTTGTCTATCAACTTACTAGGAAATAAAATTACTGACATTTTGGAAATAAATTAATCATATATTTGTTTAAGTAAAATTGAGAACAACAGTTATAAATATTTTTTGCTTTTTTTTGTCTAAAATAAGGTATATAAAAGTAAAAATATATCGCAAATATCCGTAATTTTATTTCATAGAAAAGTACTTTCATACTTCCAAAAATCTTTGAAAATATTGGATTGAGCAAGCGAGAGGAACGCTCTTAATGAAATTAAAAATAATAATAATTTATTTGCTAAAAAACATGATTACATTATATATAATTACCTAAATGAATATTACGAAAAATATATGTCGTTTTATTACTTTTAACTGTAAGTCTATCAAGAGGTCAATAGATGGGGTTAGAGACTTATGTCAGACAGCAGATGTTATTGCACTCCAGGAGACCTGGCTTCTTCCTCACGACCTGCCGTTCCTGAACACCATCGACGACAACTTCGGATGCACGGGTACGTCGGCTGTGGACACCTCTGCGGGCTTGCTCATCGGAAGGCCATACGGAGGCGTAGCGTTATTGTGGCGAACAAGTGCATTTAACTCGGTCAGTGTGTTACAGTGTGCTAACAAAAGGATATGTGCCATTAAAATATCAGTATGTGATAGGTTATTAGTAGTGTTCAGTGTATACATGCCAACTAATGCGCATGAAAATCTAGTAACTTTCACAGAGTGTTTAAGTGCGGTTCAATCAATTATAGAGGTGGAACAGAATAATGGTGTTTCAGCATTTTATGTGTTGGGCGACTTTAATGCACATATCAATGAATTATTTTACAATGAAATGACAAATTTTTGTAATGACCAAAAATGGTGTTGTGTAGACATAGATATGCTCGGCTTACAGTCAGACACCCACACTTTTCACAGTGATGTACATGACTGTGGCAGGTGGCTGGACCACTGCATTGTCACAGAATCTGCTTGGGATACAGTTAAAACTGTGCTTGTGCAAGATGATGTGTGGTGGTCTGACCACTTCCCATTAGTTCTGGAATGTGAATTGGACAAACTTGTGCCAGAATGTAAGGTGTTTGAAGGTAAGCCGACCAATCGTGTCATATGGGGTGAGCGTAGGCCGCAGCAAATACAACTGTACTATGAAATCTGCCATGAGAGGTTAAGAGAGATTGATTTCCCTCTAGAGCTTAGTGGCTGCTGTGATAGTGTCTGTAGGGATCAGAGTCATCATTTGATCCTTGACACATTGTATAAAAATATAATTACGGTTTTATCTGTAGCGGCTATTCAGAGCTCTAACAATAAATGTAAACGGAGAGGGGGATACGTTGCCGGGTGGAATAAGTATGTGGCTGAGGCCCACAGGGATGCAAGGTGCAAGTATAAAATCTGGGTACAGACAGGAAAAATAAGGGGTGGGGAAACATATAGGGAAATGACAGAAAGTAGAAAAATATTTAAATCAAAATTAAAATCAAGAACAAATTAAAATGGACCTATTAGCATCTAATCATTCAGTCAAAAATTTTAAAAACTTTTGGAAGCTTACCAATAAGCTTAATGCTAAGCCTGGCATCCCTGTGAGTGTCGCTGGAATGCAGGATCATAAACAGATTGCAGAATTGTTTATGAAACATTTTACCGTCCGGTCAACTCTGAAGTCTTTTACTCCTGAGGTGTTGGGTGATGAGACCATCATGACAGAGCGTAAAGTAATCTTTTCTTCCAAATCAATAAATAATATTATTAAAAAAATGCAAAGAGGGAAATCGCCTGGTCATGATGGTCTCAGCATCGAGCATTTCAAATATGCTGGTGTGCACCTACCGCGTGTACTAACAATGTTCCTGAATCTCTGCATGGGTCACTCGTACATGCCAGAGGAGCTCATGCGCACTGTTGTGGTGCCGGTTTTGAAGAACAAAACAGGGGATGCTTCTGACAGGGACAACTATCGGCCCATTTCACTTGCAACCATCATAGCAAAGGTGCTTGACAGTCTACTTAACGTCTGTCTCACAGCTCACGTGGATTTACATGATGCTCAGTTTGGATTCAAAGCAGGTCTATCCACGGAGAGCGCTATTCTGAGCGTTAAGCACACTGTCAGGTACTACACAGCCAGGAGGACGCCAGTGTATGCATGTTTCCTAGACCTGACAAAGGCTTTTGACCTAGTATCGTATGAGCTGCTTTGGGAAAAGCTGGGAGGCACGGGTGTGCCAGAGGAATGTATTGCCCTCCTAAGGTTTTGGTATGCAAACCAGAAAAACCAGGTGAAGTGGGCTGGGGCTCTGTCGGAGGAGTATGTTCTGGAGTGTGGTGTCCGGCAGGGCGGGTTGAGTTCGCCGTTGCTCTTCAACCTTTACGTCAACCAGTTGATCGGGGAGCTCAGCAGCACACATGTCGGCTGTCACATAGACGAAATGTGTTTCAATAATATAAGCTATGCCGATGACATGGTGCTGCTGAGTCTCTCGATAAGTGGACTGAGGAAACTACTGTCAATTTGTGAAATGTATGCCGAGGCACACGGTTTAAAGTATAACGCTAAGAAAAGTGAAATTATGGTTTTCAAAGCGGGCAGACTACGACCTCGACATGTGCCTTCAGTATTCCTCGGTGGAGCTCCACTACAGCTGGTTGACAGGTTCAAATACTTAGGGCATGTCATGACAAGTGACCTATGTGATGATGAGGATATTGAGAGGGAGCGCAGGGCGTTGGCGGTGAGGAGCAATATGCTCGCACGCAGGTTTGCTCGATGTACTGAACCAGTCAAGATAACCCTATTCAAGGCCTTCTGCCAATCATTCTACTCGAGCGGTCTGTGGGTGACGTATACGCGCCGAGCCTACAACGTCCTGCGCGTGCAATACAACAATGCATTCAGAATGCTGCTGGGACTGCCGAGGCGCTGCAGTGCGTCGGGTATGTTCGCAGAGGCGCGGACAGATGACTTCTACGCGATCCGCCGCAAGAAAATGGCCTCACTGCTGCAGCGCCTGAGAAGTAGTCGCAGTAGTGTTCTGAAAACAATTGCTGCACGGTTTGACTGTCCCATCCAAGAACACTGGATGGAGACAGTCATCAGTTGTAATAAACACAGTAAATAGTTATAAGGTACTAACAACAGTAACATAGTTTTAATAATACATTGTTACTAACCACTAATCAAGCTCTATATTATGTTATGAACTTGTGTTTGAAATAAACGTTTTTATTATTATTATTATAAGATCTTATAGCTAGAAAAATCGCTTCACATATTTCACCTCAATGGCATGCAAATATAGTTGTAAAATAGAAGTAGGTACATTGAAGTTACGCTGAGACTATATACACTTTAGCTTAGTTATTAGTTATTGCTTAGATATTGTTTAATTACATAAAAAAAAAATTATTTAATAATTGCCCGATTTGTGTACCTTTTTAAACGGTGAATCGGTAATACCTTGATATTTTCTGGTAAGTTATTAAAAAGTATTTTGGTTACGCCGATATATATTTATTCTTATGTATCTATCTCACTATTCATTTTCCTTCCGCTTCTACCTCTAACTCCTTTGCCCAACGCCAGTTGGCATCGCAATCGCTCAACCGCCGCGCTTGGACGTGTCCGCAAACCTACCGCGCTCCGCCATTAAAAACGCTAAATCACGCAAAATCACGCCGCGAATTCTCCAAGTGCAGTGCCAAAATAATTACCACGCTATAAACAATATTCACTCTGAAATAAGTGGAGAAATCAAATAGTGAACCAGCCGAAGGACGCCAGGGGGAATCCTCGATCGCCGCATCTACTGGTTAGTGGGTTTCCTCTCCTAATCTTACTATTCTCCACCATTTCTGGTCCTTCTAAACCGCATCCCTCATTTATACACGTATCCCGCTATATATAAAAAATAAAAAAAAACCAGCGTATTTTTCCCACAAATACGACGCCATTTTATATATTTTATTTCCGCTATTTACGTATTTATTTAACTCTAATCCCGCTATATACTCATAGAACGCATACTTATATATCATATTACGCTATTACTTATCTATTTCATACATTCATTCCTCTAAAAACACCCATTCAATTCTCCGCGACTTAAAACAGGAGGGTAGATGTAAAATTCCTTCGCGAAACTAACGTATAAAAAACTCGAGGTCAACGCGCCATCGCCAACATTGACTTACATACACGCTTGACTAATATACATTAGACAGACCCGCGCAACATATTAATTTTAATCCCGCTTCGCAAATATGCCGAAACTTACGGAATTTGTTAACCCCGAAGAAAAGGGCATTAGGTCGCAAATATCCGTTTTAACTAGTAAAAAAAATAGTTTATTCGCGATGATACAAAGAGTCTATGATTTGATTAAAAACATTTCAGATGACAATGTCGCTCATCGTTTTTTGGTACTTTCAAAGTCGATTGAATGTACTAAAAACGAATTCATGTCTGTTGTAGAAAATATAAATATGCTCAGCTCCTCAATAGATGCAAATTATACTCCTAACTTTGAAGCAATATGTTCCATCGATGAACTTTATTGCTATATAAAGTCAGTTCAAGGTGATCTCGAAAATAATAAAAATCAAAAATCTAAAATTAATAAATTGCCAAGCGATTTTACTCGCAAGCTCCCGCCACTCGAATTGATGTCATTTGATGGATCTCCAAACAAATGGGTTCTCTTTTACGAAAACTTTAAAGGTCTTATTCACGACAACCCACACCTTAGTGATGCCGAAAAGGTGCAGTACCTAATGGGTAAACTGTCGGGTAAGGCTCTCACGGTTTGTGCCGGAATCCAACCGGTAGCCAGCAACTATCAAATACTGTTCAAAGCGCTAACAGATAGATATGATGATAAACGTACGCAAGCAGCAATGTACATCGAACAGTTGCTTAATTATAAAAATATTTTACACGCATCATCCACCACTCTAGACTCATTTATTGATACCTTCTGCTCAGCTGAAGCAGCACTCCGTCAGCTCGAATTTGCTGACCTCGCAGACTTTTTTATAACTCATATCGCGCTTAGTAAACTCGATAAAGAAACCGTACAACTCTTTGAACAAGATCAACGCAGTAAAACTATCCCTACTACGCACGACTTGTTTAAGTTCGTTAAGGAACAAAGTCGTATTTATTTATTACGCAAGACGCAAAACCCTGAAACTACTTCTTCATACTCCAAAACTTATAAAAACGCAAAAATACAATCGTTTGTTGTTAACGACAACGACGAGACGCAAACCACCGCCCCGCGAAAATGTATTGTATGTAGAACAGCTGACATTCACCCATTATATAAATGTGACTATTTTTTAAACCAAGATCCTGTTTCCAGGAATGATATTGTAATAAAAAACCGATTTTGTAAAAACTGTTTAGGCTTTCATAGCACTAAATATTGTAAATCTGAAAGTAAATGTTTTATTTGTGGTCAAAAACACCATACAAAGTTACACATAACTAACTTTCAGAACGCGCCGCCTGATAACAGGCAAAATTCAAATAATTTCAAACCGCAATGTCAGAATGTAGCTGTCTCTTTTCCTCACGAGTCGCAGCAACCTGCCGCGGCCGCCTCGCTTGCGCACGCGTCGATGCATCAGACATCGGCCGTCTCTTACGCTCCCGCGCCGTCGCCTACTGCACCGAATGTGTCCGCCGCTAGTACAAGCGGTCAGCTGTCGGCTGCCGCCACGCAATACAACTCGGGCAATATTACAAGTCTAACATCTTTTGATAACAACCTTAACTCTTATAAATCTACTACTGTGCTCTTACCAACCGCTATTGTTTTTGTTAAAAATAAACAAAACAATTATGTTAAAATTAGGGTTTTTATAGATAGCGGCTCAATGAGTCATTTCATAACGAAGGCTTGTTGTGACCGCTTAAACCTCGACATCACTCCTGCTGAATCGACCATTGAGGGAATAGGTCAAAGCCAAAAAACGGCTATAGGTTTCGCCAATTTTAAGATTTACTCGAAGTTTGACACACGAATTAATTATTTAATCAACGCCAGGGTAATTGATACAATATCCAGTAAATTACCCAACTCATATATTGACACTTCGCACCTAGGTCATCTAGAGGATGTTCCACTAGCCGACGAATGTTTTCACTCGCCTAATGAGATTGACTGTCTCATTAGCAACGAATTATTTCCGCTGCTCTTAGGTTCTCAAAAAATTATGTCCCCTCACTCTTCAGTGGTGGCAGTGGAGACTACCCTTGGGTACGTACTCATGGGTAAGGCTGACTGCCATCCACAACCTCATATAACACCTAATAATATTAATAACGCTTACTGTACTTTTATTGAACCGACTCCGGAAAACATAACGCAAAAATCCGTAATCTCAGCTAGAAAAGTCAAACCATGGTTTGAGAACACGTACAGCCATGACGTCACCGGTCGGTCGATCGTAGACTTACCTGTGCACGATTCTTCCGCTATCGCTGGCACGCTCGCCTCCGCATCTCGCCCGCAACGCGCAAACCAAAACTTAAGGCCAGGTTACAACGCCACTAAAAATAAAAATAATACATACCTGTCCTGGAGACATCCCGTACAACACGCAAAGAATATCCCGCATAACTCTGAGAACCCTAAGGAAAAACAAAATAAAAATCGCATTGTGGAAACTAACGTCAGTAAAAAATCATCGTCAGCCTCTTCACCCTACCTCGACACACGCGTGAAGATATTATCATCAGACTGGCGCTCGCGCTGTCCGCTTACCGCCCGCACCGATAAATGTCATAGGAATGTTCCCAATTACGCGCGATTTTTTGACCCGCTTGGTCCAACGGGTCCAGAAATAAATTCTTAGGTATTCTCGCTTTAAATAATAATTATAGGTTCTCACTCAACTCGAAAACTCACGCATTATTGAACTCGTACTCGCATTATTTAAACTTTGAGGAGAGCCTTACTCGCATAGTTTACTCATTCACTCGTACTAATTTTAATTATTTAACGCTAATAAAGTTAGCAATATAGTTGTCATCAAGGACTTGTAAGTCCTCTCTTGTATCGGCCTTTGGCCATTGTTGAGCAAACCTATCCTTGAACAGGACGGTATTGCTAAAACCGCGTTGGCACAGACGCAGTCGGGTGTGTATGTACGTCCGGTGGTGCGTCTGAGACCACTACTCGCTAGTTTTAAGTTTCGCTTACTCACTCATACTTACTCACACTCACTCATACTTACTCACACTCACTCATACTTACTCACACTCACTCATACTTACTTATACTCACTCATACTCATTTTACTCAATATCTATTTTTCTCTAATGAAGATACTTCATGCCGGGGGGAATGGTTACGCCGATATATATTTATTCTTATGTATCTATCTCACTATTCATTTTCCTTCCGCTTCTACCTCTAACTCCTTTGCCCAACGCCAGTTGGCATCGCAATCGCTCAACCGCCGCGCTTGGACGTGTCCGCAAACCTACCGCGCTCCGCCATTAAAAACGCTAAATCACGCAAAATCACGCCGCGAATTCTCCAAGTGCAGTGCCAAAATAATTACCACGCTATAAACAATATTCACTCTGAAATAAGTGGAGAAATCAAATAGTGAACCAGCCGAAGGACGCCAGGGGGAATCCTCGATCGCCGCATCTACTGGTTAGTGGGTTTCCTCTCCTAATCTTACTATTCTCCACCATATTTTATTTATTTATTTATTTATTTATCTTTAAGGAAAACTTACAGCTTCTAACAAATGATTACTTATATAAAAAACTAGATGCCAATTACAAGTTTCCACAAATATCTTATACAACTAAATAACTTACAAATAGAAGAAACATATAAATAATAATTTTAAACCACAATAATTTAGAAAAATAAAAATAATATAATATAAATAATATATGTGTGTTATACTGTAAAAAATGCTCTAGTCATCGCCCGACCGACTAATTTAGGCGATGTACAGAACATGTCAATATCCATGACCTCAGCTAGGCGGTTGAGTTCTTTTGATGCTCTCGCTAAAAATGAGTTTTGACGGTAGTTGGTGCGGGCATATGGCACTACCAAAGGTCTATAAGCCCTTTGAGACCGGCTAGGTATACCAAATCCGAGTAATCCTAGGAGTTCACTGGAATCTATTTTCGATTGCGCAATTTTAAAGAGGTAAGTAATGTCCGCTATGCTTCTACGTAGCTCCAAAGGGAGTATGTGATGTCTTCTACATCTACTCACGTAGTCAGGGTCAAACGTTTTGCATCTAAAGGAAAGATGACGCATAAAACGGCGTTGAATTGATTCAATCCTAGCTATATATACTGAGTACCTCGGGTTCCAGATCTGAGAGCCATATTCCAATATGCTTCTTACATAAGCACAATAAAGGATTTTTGACACCTTAACAGATTTGAGCTCCAAAGAGCAGCGGAGTATAAAACCAAGAGATTTGGAGGCTTTGGTTACTATTGATTCGATATGATTATCAAAAATTAGTTTTGAGTCGTGAATTACTCCCAAGTCCTTGATCTCATCTACTCTTGGGACGTCTTGGCCATTTATTACATATTCTGCAGCTACCGTACTGTTTTTGCGTGAAAAAGAAATTACAGCACATTTCGAGACATTTAAATCAAGTTTGTTGACCCTACAATAGTGACCAAAGCGTTCCAGATCAGACTGAAGGGATCTTGCATCAGATATACTGGAAACTGGCATAAGAATTTTCATGTCATCAGCAAATAACAGATGTTTAGAGTAATAAAAGCAGTTCCCTATGTCATTCACAAATAATACAAACAAGAGAGGTCCTAGTAATGATCCCTGGGGAACTCCAGAGGGAATAGACAGGGATCGCGACGTGTAGCCTCGCAAAACAACAGCCTGGGATCTTGTGTCTATATACGACGCGAACCATCTATAGAGGCTGCCATGGATACCCAATCGCAATAGCTTCTCCAGCAACACACAGTGGTCGATTCGATCAAAACATTTGCTGTAGTCAGTAAAAATAACGTCAACAGACCGACCAGCACTCATGTTACGTGTTATAAAGTCATTGGAAAGAATGAGATTGGACATCGTTGATCTATTTTTTAAGAAACCATGTTGACTGTCAGTAAACGTTTGTTGCATGGCCGCATAGACCTGTTTATAGACTATCCTCTCAAGAACCTTGGCGAATATACATAATTTAGAAATTGGCCTATAGTTTTCCACATTGTCTTTAGGTCCCTTTTTGTGTATTGGAGATATAAAAGCGGTCTTCCACACATCTGGGACGTGGCCCTCAGATATCGACCTCGTGAAAAGAATTGATAAGGGATGAACTAAACTATCGGCACACTGCACAATGAACAGAGGGGGTATAAGATCCGGACCGCCATTTTTATTAAGATCCAATGTTCTTAGCAGCCTACCCACTTCCTCCTCACTGATGAAAACAGAGCCTAAGCATGCTGATACGTCGATATTTGCACAGTCCATATCTACCGTGGAATTGCTGGTTATGCCATCACTTGAATTAGAAGCTCTAAAAGTAGAATGAAAGTAGGAAGCAAATAAGTCGCAGACCTCGTCTCCGTTTGTAGCAATGACGTCACCATATTTCATAATGGATGGAAAAGCATTTGATATTCTTTTATTTTTTACAAAGCGCCAGAAAGCCTTAGGATTGGATATGATATCAGATTCAATTCTTTCAATATAATTTGCGAAACATTTTTTTTCCAATTCCTTAGCACGTTGTCTTAACATTGAAAAAGAATAATAGTCCATCTTATTACCATATATTTTATACCTGCGATGGAATTTTGCTTTCTCCTTGAGTATTTTAAGTAAAGGGCTGGCAAACCATGCAGGGTAAGTATTTCGTGTGCTAGTTTTAGAAGGTATATGTAAGTCCCGTAACGCGTATAATTTACTGTAAAAACGATCGAAAGCTTCGCGAATAGAGCAGTCACATAAGAGACTTTCCCATTGAGTAGTGTCTAAATTAGCTTTAATTGCGGAATAATCGCCCTTTTTGTAAAGAAAGTAAGTTTTAGGGTTATTCTCAATCATGTGATACTCGGCAAAGGCGACCTTCACAGTGATGGGTTTGTGATACAAGAGTCTGGTACAAGAGGGTCAATACAAGGTCCAACCGTTACACAATCGTTTGAAAACACAAGATCGAGAATACGGCCCAAGTCGTTTTTCTGACTGTTATATTGACTAAAACTACAGAACTCAATACTGTCAAAAAACAAATTCTGTGATTCACCAGATATATTCTTATAAACAAGTTCATCAACGTTCTGTAATTTATCCCACTTTATATTCGGTAGGTTAAAATCGCCCAATATTATAAACTTATCCAGAGGGTGCGCAGAAACAATGTCACACATGTTTTCTGTGAAATTAATTAATTGTGAGTTAAATGAGTGGCCGAGATTTTCGGCGCATAAATAAACCAAGCCAATATGCATTTTATATACAACTGAATGACGATTATTATAAAGGTCGACCGTAACCCACAAGTCCTCCGACGTAGACCTCCACTCGACCCGCTCAGTGGCAACAAGTTCCCGGCGGATAGCCAGCAGCACCCCGCCCCCGTACCCCTGAGCAGTGCGAACGTAGTCACGGTCGCGTCGCCAGACAATGTATCTATCGTCAAATAATTCACCATTAAAAATACCATCCTTTAGCCATGTCTCTGTCAGGGCAATGATGTCATATGAATTAAGGGCTAAGTTTCTACAAAAAAAATCACATTTAGTACGTAGACCCTGAACATTTTGATAATAAAGCCTTAGAGAATTGGCCATTTCAGAGGAAGAGTTATAAGTAAATAGTAGCTATATAGAAGCAATAGGGGACTTAATTTATGATATACGAGAAGCTTAATAAACACTACAACACACAATGAGCCAGGAATAATTAATATAATATATATTACAATTAATAGTACATAATATAAATAATAGGTAAATAAACAGGATATAGATAAATAAAATATAATAATGAATATATAGTATCGGGCTGGAAATCCAGGACAGCAAGGTATAGTGATTGCGTCATGCTTGTGGTTAGTACCAAATTTTAGATTAAGCCTAATAGGTAGATAAAATAAAACAAACACATCTATTAGTACATTAAGTTTCTGTTCGTAAGAGATGGTATAATATAAACAATTTAACGAAAAGTAGGATTTGATTATATACAACCATTTTACAATATTGAGGGAAAATAAAACAAAATAATATACATATACAATTAATTCTATTAGTTTTAGTGGGTTAAATGTTAAATATAACCTTATTATATACAACCAGTTATTAACAATAAGATAAAAATATGTACTTATATCAAAACCAAATCCCATAACAACACAGACATTAGTCAACCTTATAAGCACATAGTAGTATTTATTTCGTTCATGGCAAATTATGTGATACAAAAACTCTAAATAAAGATTTAACATCAAAATTGCGAACTTAGATTTAGAGATAATGCTACTCCAATCATTGTAATTAGTTTTATTAAAATGTAAACATATTTTTATAAAATTTGCATTTAAAGTAGGATAATATATCTTTTGTATAAAGTATAAAAAATATTTCTTTTGAAATAAAGATAATATTTGAATATATGCTAAAAAAGAATATAGTATGAATAGTTTATTGACCCTATGCCCACCCAATACAACAACTAGGATATTGAAATAATGAAATGCTTTCTCATCAAAGTGAACCAAACTATGCACAAATAAATATGAGGCTATAGAACAATGGAATAGATGAGTATTATAATAGTATAAAATATCTACTAAAAATATAGGGCAGCAGCTACTAGAACACTTCATGATAAATGTACTTAAATTATTTTTGCTATATCTTGTTCCGTAAATATTGTCATGGGGGGCGAGGTGGTATTCTTCCTTACAAATATTCTGCAACTCTTGACCCAGCAAAACTGAAAATTATGCTCTTTTACTGCAACTTTCACCTTAGATAACAGCATTTTATTTGGCACTGTCAGATGGTCATTCACATACACTCTGCTACCACCCTGAAGACCTAAGTCTGCAGGGGTCAACTGTTTAAGCTTTCTAGCTGCTGCAATAAAATCGTCCTTCATATATCTATTGTTGAAACATACTATAATTGGCTTATTGCTATTGTCTCCCTGACGTGTAGGAACCCGGGCCACAAAGTTAATGTGCTGAGCAGAGATTGGACATGCAATTCTAGCACCAATATTCACTATTAACTGTACAAGGTTTTCGCCAACGGAGATCGGAACCCCCTTAATTTCTGCATTGTTCATACGCGCCCATTGCTCTTTATTGTTTTGGTCATGCTCCAGCTGGGTTATACGTTGTTGAAGAGCCGTAAGATCCTGGTTGCTTGTTTCCACCTGCGACAGCCTCTTCTCCAGAGAACCTATTTTTTTAGTTAGATCTTTTATATCTGAATGAGCGATTTCCGTTGAGGATTTGAGGTCTAATAGGTCCGATTTAATCGCGGTAAGGTCCTCCCTAATGTGCGGCAAGGTTGAAATTTGAAGCGATAATCGCTTAAGTTCCATTAGTACTTGATCGAGTGTAGCTGGTCCCGGTGATCCAGCTGGAGAAGCATCCTTCGCTTCAATACACCCTCTGCACTTCCATGCTGTTTTTCGTTTACGATAATTAGATTCCGTCACGCCCGCACACGCGAAGTCATAACATAATTTGCAGGTCTGGCACTGCGCTCCTTCCCTCAACTCATCGCTGCACTTGGCACATTTAAACATGCTGACAGTATTAGTGACTATTGATGATAATAAACAACAATTAACTAACTTTAATATACAACGCAACTTGTACACGCGCAGATACAGCTGATAGACAAGCGCACCGCTCGACGTCGCGGACAAGACGAAACTAACAAAAAATTAACATTGCATGACTGTTTCTAGATATTAATTAATTAATACTCGTAATAATAAAGATAACAATTACCCAATACTAGTAGTCCTAAATTTATTATACCTAACTTTTTTTTGTGATTTTACAATTATCGCTTGTCGCTATGCTATACTAAAGCTGGGTATTTTTAGCATCAACAAGGGATGTCGCTTTGATTAGAGTATCGCTTTGTCAGACTAAACGACGTATTGTTGAGCTGTATCTGAAACCGATGCGTATACAGATGTATTGGAGGAAAAATATAATCATCCCACTTTCTGTTAAAACTCAACAAAGCAGGTTTTTTTTATAAAAAGAACATATTATAGCTAGGCTTAGTTCAATAATTTTATTAGGCATGTGTACTTCCATAAGGGGGGTTTTCTTGGGAATATGTTTAGTGGTGGGCTCCCACGTCCTTCCACTATCAGTCTTTCAGAGGTTATTTAGGTCTACTCCTCACGGCCACTGGCACCGCTACGCATATATTGGCTGAATGCGAAGTTGTCGGGTTACTGATCCACCGCCCGATGTTTGGTGTTGACACTTTTACAGCGGATTTGTCTCTCCCTGACCAACCCTCCTCTTGTAATCACGGGAAAAACGCTTGTCAGACCAGATCCGCACCACACTTCACACCCAAGTCCACGAGGCCCTGCACGCCGCCGTGAGCAGACCCAGATGGCGCAGCATCGTCCGGGACAAAGTGATCCGAGGACGGGGTCACGACCCTCAGCATTGAGGAAAACGACGCAAGGAGGAAGAGTTCAATAATTGGTTCAACTGACATCATAATACAATGTACCTAACTGATAATAAAATGATGGTCACCATAAATTATAAACAGTCAATTATAGTAGGGAGTTCTTGGTTGCTAAGTAAGGTGGATTTTAACAATACAGTTCAGTTTGACAGACTTTCCGACTTTAATAGCGAAGGGCTAAAATATGAAAAATAATTTAAAAGAAAAAATACTATAATACATATTAAAATACATACCAATATATATGGCCCTAAGCAGGTCTGCCGTCAATATATTTATGGAAGGAGCTTCCAAGACGGCATTAACGGAATCATACAGTATTTGGTTGGGTAGGGAGAGAAGTTGAAGGGAGAGAGTTGAAAGCATTCAGAGATCTTTTACTAGGTATTTAGCATACAAAGCCCCAGCAATTTCACATCGATGTCCGTACAACCAACGTTTAGATTTCTTCAAAATGACTGCTCTCAAATCACGTAGATCGATACATGACGTTTTACTATTACATAAAATTGTCAATGGCCAGACTGGATGTATCGAACTCTTGCAACACATTTCCCTGACAGTACCCTATAATATTCCACGTCGTCCTATAACCAAGATCCTGTGCTGTCCTCCCTCAAGAACTAATGTAGGTTCACATTCGTCAACATCCCGAATGTGCAACACCTACAGTAGTCTCTGCAGTGCCAATAATGATATAGACATATTTCATGACCGTTACAATACATTCAGAAAAAATGTTCTCTAACATTTCAAACCATCACTATTTGAGTAGCTTATAATTTATTTAACAAGTGTTTTGTTTTCGTTTTTTAAGGTACCAAATTTGTGCAATTTTTATGTTTCCTAATTAATTATATTAAAAAAGAGAAAAATGTATAATTTTATTTTAGAAGTCATATTTTTATTTTGTAAATTTGATAGTTTTTGTTAATTTTTTTTTTTTGTTTTAACAGTAGTAAGTTTTTAATTGTTTTAACAGTAATAAGTTTTTAATTTCTTCTTCTTTTTATATTGGTGAATGCTGTGACACCTAATTGGTACATATATTGGATAAGCTATAATTATACTATGTTATGTGTGTGATAATATATGTACTGCTGTGTGTACTAAATAAATAAATAATAATAAATAAGTAGAATGGTGGATGGTCAGCGTTTATCGCGCAATAAAATAAAAAGGGAGGCCTCCTTTTTTTAAATCAGTCTATTGTCGGTCGCAAGCCCGAGACACCATTCTTCTTATCTCTTACAACAGATAAATATTATTATATAATATGTAATGTACATATGTCAAAAAAAAGAATCAGATAGTATAGAACTGGGACTCACCTAAGCGCGCTCCTTCAAACCTTGTATAACAAAATTGACCATGCAACTTCGAAACCTTTTAAATTCCAACAGGGCGTAAGGCAGGGGTGCATTTTGTCACCTTTATTAATTAACGTATATGGGGAGTATATAATGAGACGCACTCTAGAGGACTGGGAAGGAGGAGTGAGTGTCGGTGGTCAAAAGATCACCAACCTACGCTACGCTGACGACACAACTCTTTTGGCTGCATCCGAAACAGAAATGTCGAGACTGCTAAATAGAATGGAGCGAATAAGTAACGATGTGGGTCTTTAAATCAACAAACAGAAGACAAAGATCATGGTGGTGGACCGCATCAATAAACTGGAGCTCACTGGGGCGCTTAAACTAGAACACATTACTGAGTTCACATACCTGGGCTCCAGTATCTCTAACACCGGTTCGTGTAAAGCGGAAGTACGCCGAAGGATAGGCATGGCCAAAAATGCTATGAGTCAGATGAAAGGAATATGGTAAGATCGTAATATCACTATTGGGACCAAAACAAGACTCGTCTGCAGCCGCGTATTTTCCATATTCCTATATGCTGCCGAAACCTGGACCCTCAAAGCATCTGATCGTAGCCGCGTCGGCGCCTTTAAGATGTGGTGCTGGAGGCGTATGTTGCGCATTCCGTGGACAGCGCGGAGAACCAATGTATCAATACTCAAGGAGCTCAAAGTCACTACCAGGCTCTCTTCTATCTGCATGCAGCGAGTTCTTGAGTACTTCGGTCATATAGCGCGAAAAAGTTAGTCCAATCTGGAAAAGCTGGTGATCACGGGTAAAATCGAAGGCAAGAGGCCCCGTGGCCGAAGCTTGATAGGTTGGTCTGACCAGATCCGAACCATACTTAACACCCCACAGTGCGCTGCATGCCGCGGTGTCATCGTCCGATACAAAGTTATCCGTGGACCCCTCCATTGAGGAAAACGACGAAAGGAGGATAGTATAGTATGATTTGTCAATTAGAATTGTCTTAATTTTAAGTTTGAACATGTTGTATTCTAGGTTTTTTGTGTCTTCAGATAGTTGTTTTAACTGTAACTGATTTTAAAAGGCGTATTAAAGGAGTATTTGGATGACAAGCGTGCTTGGTCCTAATTTATTTCAAATGTTATTTATGTATGTCTTAGTTTATAGTATGACAATGCCTCTTTACAGCAGCTATAATTTAAGTGACACCTTAGCACTGTTTTTGTTTTAGCTAAAGTATGACAATGCCTTTTTACAGCAGCTATAATTTATGTGACATTTTAATAATGTTTTAGCTTATAGTATGACAATGCCACTTTACAGCAGCTACATCCTCATAATTGTTTTCGTCTTAGTTTATAATATATAATTTACAGCAGCTATATTTTTAAGATTATAATTATGTATATTTGGGTTGTAATATGCTGCTCCAAATACAAGCTATTTCCCAGAAAATAAGCTTTTCGTTATAATAAAATTTTTTGACATGTAAAAGCGCAGAATACATTATATTTATTGTCCTAGGCCTACTTACAAAACTTAAAAAAAAAAAAAAGTTTGTATATAATTTGACACAGACACAAAAAACTTTTTAATAGCATCTGGTTTCTGTCTTAGTTGTACGTAAAAATCCATGTATGTATTGTTGCTGACACTGTTGGCGATCAAAATAAATAATAAAAAAAAATAAAAAAAAAAACTTTGCTCATCCTTGATTGCTTTGGTTGGATAAGATATGTCTGATAGTAACGCGAGTTTTCTCTAACTTCATTTTGGGAAAGCCTCTAATGTTCTTAATGTACATCAAACAAAAAATTAGTTACTACTCATAGTAAGAATACCTAATTCTTTAAAAACTCGTCTACAAGTGTTTCTAGGCTTGAGACCTGCATGATGCTATAAAAGTTCTTAAGTAACTAAACAAACATCTTTTGCCGTTTTGAGCTTTCTGAATAAACCCGCATGCTTTTAAATTTCGGTTCAGAAAATAGAATAAAAAATATACAAACAGAAAAAAAGGAATCAATACACATCTACAAATCGAAACACAATACCGCTCAATCCGGTTCTAACCCAACGTAAAAAGTGAAATATATTTTGTACCATACCGGACATAGTTTTGTTTTGACTATATTTATTAAACCCATGGGTTCAGTAACTTCAAATCTTACGGCCCTAGAAGAATAGGTAAGGCAATGGTGCGTAATTTCAGTCTGGAAAAAGCAACTGGATGACTCTTGGTATTTGAGTTCCTGAAACAATTTGGAAACATTATGTAGTAGGGTTGGGTCAAAATGTATTAAAAAAATGTGTCGCCGATTGGAAAGGCGATAGCTATATATTGTTTAATCAAACAATAATGGCATGCGTAACGACGTACGGTTAGCGTGTACTCGTAGCAACCGGTTGCGCCTTTGAGGATAATTCTTGTTCTTGTGTAGAGATGCTATAAAAAAATGTCATTCATTTCTGCTGAACGGTTTAAGAGAAATTAATGGTAAACGTGGCGAAAACACACGCACAGGTCAGAATATGCACCCACATACCGTAGTCACCATCCCTTCGCGTACGTATGAATTTGGGGACTCATACATCTGTCGTACGATAAAGATGTGGAATGCTCTTCCAGCCTCTGTGTTTCCACTTTCCTATAACTTAAAGTCCTTCAAGCGAAGTGTGAAAAAGCATCTAGTCAAGCCGGCATAGTGTTAGGGACTGATGTCAGCTATGAGTGTCTGACTTCAGTTGCTAACATTCATGGACCTTGCGCGCCACTTACCAGGTGATCCCAAGGTCACATGTCGTGCTAGTATTAAAAAAACATTTCAGTAAAATGGCTCTTTCCAGCAGTGAAGATCAAGGACTCTGTGTTTTAAGGTCTGTAATGATGTAAATGACCACCTACAAAACATAACTCGCCCCGTGGTCCCAAAATACTGGTCCAAATGGGGCAAGCCCTCTAAACTGGCAAAGCTAATAGCATACCCGTTCGTTACGTACGCTCGGGGAAAAAAGGCACTAAATGGCGAAAGGCCGGAAAACAAAAGGTCGGCTCGGAAACACCGAGGCATGATGGAAAGTTATTTAGAGGAACCCCTCTGACCTTAGTTAATAATAATAACTTAAAATGAAATATAACATTTAGATTTTTATCAAGATTTTTAACGAATTAATCTATATTCAAGAATCCTGGATCTGGGATGGTTCCGCTAAGTATCTTACTGATGCTCTCAATGTCCTGCAGAGGCGGGTTACGTCTAGGTTTCTGTTTTTTTTTTCTTGGTATTTTAATTTGTTTTATTTCCTTAGTTTTATTTTAATTTTATTTTTAGTAAATTGTGTTGAAATTTTTTAAACTATAATTATTATTATGTTCAACTAAATTTAAATGTCGGCTATGGTATAATAACAGAGATTGTTGGAACCTGCTTCCAACACCATTTTCTGAACCATAGACCCTTTTGTCATATATCATTGTTTTGTTTTTAACTGACTCCGTGGTCTAGCGGTTAAGTCCGTGGATTTAGACTCGGAGGTACCGGGTTCGATTCCTGGTCGTGACACAAAAATATTTCTTAATGTAAATAAATATAATTAATTAATATTTTATTTATTTGTGATATTTCTCGAGTTTGGTACGCTGGAGACATCGACGAGCTTGCCACTTGTCATGATTGGCCTATAGCAAAGTTGGCTAAATGTGAATTCGCTTATTTAAGCGTGGTTTCTGACCATCCCGAAAGGGAAACGGTCGTGTCGATACTCTATTTATTGTTATTAAACCTTTATAAATTGATTTTATATTAATTTATTTATGTATATAGCACATCTTTGTACATTCTACCCTATTGTCCCACTAAACTCGAAAAATATTCAGCGCCCTGCTGCTGTACACTGTAACAATGTATGCTGTTGAGGCTGCCGCGCTCCTGGACAGCATCGGGCATGTTTGCTGATCCTATTAAAAATAAAAAATAAAAATAAAAGCTTTCATGCCATCCTATGGAAGAGTTTATTATTTATTTTTTTTATTTTGTAAGTAGGCATATAATATAATGTATTCTGCGCTTTTATATGTCAAAAAATTAATTAATATAACGAAAAGCTTATTTTCTGGGAAATAGCTTGTATTTGGAGCAGCACATTACAACCCAAATATACATAATTATAATCTTAAAATTATAGCTGCTGTAAATAGGCATTGTCATATTATAAACTAAGACATATACAATTATAAAATGAATACATCAAGGATTATAGCTGCTGTAAAGTGGCATTGTCATACTATAAGCTAAAACATTATTAAGATGTAACATAAATTATAGCTGCTGTAAAAAGGCATTGTCATACTTTAGCTAAAACAAAAACAGTTTAAGGTGTCACTTAAATTATAGCTGCTGTAAAGAGGCATTGTCATACTATAAACTAAGACATACACAATAACATTTGAAATAAATTATGACCAAGCACGCTTGTCATCAAAATACTAGCTGATGGTATAATAGCCCTTTAAAATCAGTTTTTCCTTAACATATGATTTAAATACATTTAGTGGTAGGGTTGTGCTTAGAGGTATGCTGCGATGCTCATCAGGTTGCTCTCCTGTACCAGCAGCATCCTGAATGTTATTGCTGACTTATGGGGTTAACTCCCGCTTAAAACCCACTGCATAATCAAATATGTTGAGATAATATAATGTGTTGTATCAAATGATTATGTCTATGTTGGCAATTAAGTTGTTAATTCATTACCTACTGTTATTTATTTATTTTATTTATTTAAAAACTTTAATGCACAAAGTACAAAAGGCTGACTTAATGCCCGTAGACATTTTCTGACAGCCAAACCTTTGGGACTAATTAGAACAACTGTACTCGTAGGTGCAATGGAAGTATAAGTGACACATCAATTAGATATACATACTTATACAATAAACTTACTTATATATAATCTACTTATAAATATAAATAAATATAAACGACCGCCCCCGTGGTCTAGTGGTAACAAACGTTGCCGTGAACTCGGGAGGTCGTGGGTTCGATTCCCACCGGGAGCAAGTTCTACATTGTACAATTTGTCTGGGTCTGAGTGTTTATATGTATAATATGTATATATTTACAAAAAAAAGTATAATAAGTAGTTTATCAACCATAGTTTCCGTAACACAAGCCTCGTAGCTTACCACGGAAATTAGATGGCGCTGTGTGACCTGTCTGGAAATATTTATTATTTATTTATTTATTAAATATACTTAATACTAACAATAAAAGTAAAGTATCATCACGACCGTTTCCCTTTCGGGGTGGTCAGAAACCACGCTTATATAGAAACGGATTTACATTTAGCCAACTTTACTATAGGCCAATCATGACAAGTGGCAAGCTCGTCGAGTCTATAGCGTACCAAACTCGAGAAATATTATAAATGAATTAAATATTAATTAACTTTTTAATAATTTAAATTAATAAATATTATTGTGTCCAGACCAGGAATCGAATATGGTACCTCTGAGTCTAAATCCACGGACTTAACCGCTAGACCACGGAGGCAGTCAAACAAATTGTTATCAAATAATAATAATATTATTTAATAATATAATTATGCCAATTGACCCAATGCTATGCATAACTTGACTTGCATGACCGCCTCCGTGGTCACTAGTGGTAACTAACGTTGCCGTGAACTCGGGAGGTCGTGGGTTCGAATCCCACCAGGGGCAAGTTGTACATTGTATAATTTGTCTCGGTCTGGGTGTTTATATGTATATATTAACAAAAAAATATATATATAATATGTAGTTTATCAAGGAAACTAGATGGCGCTGTGTGACCTGTCTGGAAATATTTATATATTTATTATTATTAACTTACTTTTGTTAGCTTTTATATCCAATAATTATGTATTAAATAATAATGATACATTAATTTTCAAAATAACAATTTATTTATTTATTTTAAGCTCGTTCCATAAATGTATTGACGGCAGACCTGCTTAGGCCCAATTCTTTCAGCAAAGATTTTGCTGGAACTCCTCTCGCACCAACTTCCACTGCGTAAAGCTGAGTCTTGAACCCGTTCCTGATCATTTCTTCTGTGAGATCATAATATTTATATATATAATTATTAACGTAAAAAAATATTTTTGTGAATTGTCGTTATGCTAGGGTGAAATAAATAAAATTAATTACAGATTATGCATCATTGCATCATCATCACGACCGTTTCCCTTTCGGGGTGGTCAGAAACCACGCTTATAAGCGGATTCACATTTAGCCAAATTTACTATAGGCCAATCATGACAAGTGGCAAGCTCGTCGATCGATGAGATCGAGATTATGAAAGCACAATATATTATCTATTACCCGTAGCTTGGGTAAGTATTAAATAGAAAATAGTACGCGGTCACTTCATGACCACGTGCAGTGACTCTTAATTTAATTTGTGCACCACCGCTGCAGTCTCACCATCTATCTGGTATCTCGTCTTGGTGTAGACTGAAGTGGTGGTGGATTTGGATATGGAACGTAACGCGTGTTCCCCGTGCGTTCCAGGGTTCTATGTCTGGACTTTAGAGCCGGGACCCAGCTTGAGAAGATAACCCCGCTGCCCAGGATCCCCGTGACGCCTCGTTGTCCGCTTGGGATCGGCAGCGCTCTCCGGGTCCCCATCCTTAGGCTCTCCGAGGGAAGGTACCCCTACGTACGGTCAACGGATGCATAAAGAGTGATAGGGCTAAGTCTTGGCTTACGACCCTCCCTTTATATAATTGTAGATTCTCTTGCTCTGTTAACTTCATCTTACTTAATATATTAACTTTATTTGCTTAAATTCCTTTGTTTTATTTTAATGTCCAGCATAACGTGACATGACTAAATCGTTTATTTTAGCTAAAAGCAGAATTTTATAGGAAAAAAGCGGAAGCACGAACCGTTTTTTAATTTTATCTTTTTCATTGTTCGACGTGCTGGGTTCCTTATAAATAGTTGCGGTTAACACGAGACGGTGTATTTAATAAAATCAACGGTAGAATGGAATAGTGACCTCATTAATCTGGCTTCAAGAGCAAATCGAACCAATTTAAAAAACCTTATAGCTCCTGTACTATTGACCGGCGTGTAAAGACTAGTGTTGTTAAAACTAGAACATCGTATGTCAGAGACATCGACGAGCTTGTCACTTGTCATATTTCTTTAATAGCTTCGCTTTTGACCACTTCGTAAGTATAGTTTAGGACTTTATTAATAAAACTTAACTTGTTGAATAGAATAATATTTTTATTCTCCCAAAAATCATAACATGTCATTTATGACAACCGATCAAAATATAAAATTTTATTTTTAAAGGCTGTAGTACAGTCACCACAATAGTATATGGTATATATGGAAATACTTTATTATCGCCGCCCGCGCCGCCTCCGTGGTCTAGTGGTAACAAACGTTGCCGTGAACTCGGGTGGTCGTGGGTTCGATTCCAACCGGGGGCAAGTTGTACATTGTATAATTTGTTTCGGTCTGGGTGTTTATATGTATAATATGTATATATTTACAAAAAAAAAGTATAATATGTAGTTTATCAACCATCTAGTTTCCGTAACACAAGCCTGGCACGAACACGTGGCATAAACACATAAATCAATATTATCAATATTATTTTTCACAATCGTAATAAGCGTTTTGTAAAAATATTTCCGGTTATTTTCTTAAAACCTTATATTCATAGGTGAACTTATTTCGACAAGGTAAGCACTTAAAGGGAGACAATAACCAAATAAACCCTTTTCAAAATAACTCGCACTTTTCCGTCAAGAAACTTTGACCTGTAAACAGACCTGCGGCCCTGTTCTGTTACTTAATCGCAAACATTATATAATGGAATCCGTTAACTATATTTATATCACGCTATTAAAGTTGATATTTGCACGGCCACTGTCATTGTCGAGCGCTTATAGAGTTGAGAATTAAATAATATTTTGTAATTATGACGCAATCAAATCAAATCAAAATAATTTATTTCCATTGGTTCTCTCAAAACAACTTGGATACAGTCAGAACTAATAAAATCAATACTGTTGCCTGTAGGACTGTATAAATCTGGTTTTTCTGTAATGAAGCACAATTTCCTTCGTATTCGTTTATTGCCTGAATTGTGTCTTATTATATCAAAAACATCTGTCAAACTAGACATTGCTACTATTTTTAATTGTATATAAATCGGCCTGTCGGGAACATAGCCCCCTTTTTTTGTAACAAAAACTAATCTTATTTAGCAAAATATAAATGAATTAAATAGAGTCTGTACAGTATTAACATCTGAGAGAATAATTAAATTAAATAGAATGAAACTAAACTAAACAAGTAACTCATTAAAATTAAAATATAAAAACAAATTGAGTAATATATACAGTTATAAATATAAGCCTAATGTATAAGTAAAAATAAAGTACTTTATACACTCCCGACCTCGTCAACGTTTAAATGAATAAGTTTCTTGACTGGGCGTCTCAGAGTACCGGCAGCAGTCTTCACGTCAGCGACTCTTACGATATTGTCTCGACCGGGGTAGACTTTGGTAATAAGTCCTCAGGGCCATGTCCCTCGTGGTAAGTTACCATTTGCTATAAGAACTAGGTCACCCACGTCAAGATTCGAGTTGCTTGTGCTATGGCTACGTCTTGGTTGTAGAGTAGGCAGGTATTCTTTGATCCACTTATGTCTATTTTGTGACCGATCGTAACTACATAGATACGGTCTCTTATATAGCCTAGGTCCACATAGTTAATAGGGTGTCTGTGATGGACTCAACGTGTAGGTGGGAGGTTACCCATCGGTGTGACTTGGGAGTATTACGTCTAGTATGACATAGTATATAGTTTGTACGAACTGTATTTCTTGGACGTGCTATTAAATAAATCATATCATTAAGCACTAGTTCGTTGTTGGCATGAACCTACTGCTCGTGATAATAATGGACAAGCAGGCGTGTAATAACGTATTTTCTGTCAAGTAGTATAGGGTATTTGGTCTCCTCAGGAATATCTCCGACGGCGCCAATGCGCCCGCCCAATTGGAGTAAGTTATCAGGATGTAGCTCTGGGGATAGATTCAAAAGTTTGTTCTGTCGGCACAAGGGTTCATTTGCATGTATTTTATGTACATAGTTAGTCTTCAAATGATTCGAGCTGACATCTTCGAAAGATAGAACTTTGGCGATACGAATTTCTTCTGCCGTGAGGGGTTTCAGGTTGGTGAGGTCGGGGTGTGATGGGGTGGCACACTGTTGCCTCAAGGTTTCCCTCGCATTCTGAGAACATTTTAAACGAACTATGTTAATAAAATTATGCGCCCGTGTCTTACTACAGATTGGAGCGAGTTTCACGTTTCCATTTGCGTATACGAAACGCCAGTAAGCTACAGCTGCGCACGCTAGTTCGCTTGCGTCCGAAAAAACGTGTAACTCGCGTACGATAGGGTCGATCTCACTCAAATACCAACGCGAAATAGAAAGATTATTAACTGATTTTAAATCTTTAAACCAATTAACCCATTGCTGGCTGTCAGATTGTGTGAGCTCGCTATCCCAGTTAAGGCCACTACGCCAAACTTGTTGAAACATAATGCGGCCTCTAACAACAAGAGAAATCCCGATAGGGTCATATATTCGCATTACGTGTGAGAGTACGATACGCTTGGTAAGTTTATCTGGGAGCCCATCAGAACAACCTGTATTAAAAATAATAACATCTTTGGTGGGTTGCCAGATGAGACCCAACGTTCGTACACTCTTGGTTTGTTTACCTAGATCAATGTCAGTGTCAGCGCGTATGCTGGGATCAAGAAGCAGGTCTGTTGAAATAGAAGAGAGTGCCTATGGGTTATTTGATACCCAACCTCGCATTTCAAGAAAAGCCCGTTTATGAATTTTAACAATATCAGATGCTATGTTAGCAGCGTCAGTTACGTCGTCAAAACTACCTATAAAATCGTCCATGTAGTGATTGTAAATAATTTCGTGTACAGCTTTAGGGTACTGGTCCTGGACTTCCAGCGCATTTTTGTTTTTAATATAAAGCGCTGTGCTTGGACTAGACGAACAACCAAACATCATAGACGACATGCGATAAATTTTGATAGGTAAATTTGGACTATCGCACCATAAAAATCTCTGTGCATCTCTGTCTTGTTCCCTAATTTTGATTTGTGGGAACATTTCACGGATGTCCGCAGTAAGAGCTATACGACACTCTCGGAAACGAAAAAGTATTCCTAAAAGAGGTTGCAGAAGGTCAGGTCCAGGAATTAACAGTGAGTTTAAAGAAACTCCCTGGCATTGTGCCGCAGCGTCGTGAACTACTCGAAGTTTACCTGGTTTGTTGACGTTTACTACGCCAAAGTGAGGCAAATACCAGCAAACTTGAGTGGGTTTTGATTCACGGCAGCACTCCTCTGCATAGTTCTTATCGAACATGGCGTGAATATTTTTCCTGTAAAGTTCAGCATAATTACTATCTTTTGCCATTTTAATTTCGAGACTTTTAAATCGAGACAAAGCTAAATCGAAACTATTTGGAACGTCAAGTTCGTCGGCACGCCATAAGAGTCCGGTTTCGAATCTACCGGTAGGTAGACGATGTGACGTCTCCTCAAGAATTTGGATAGCACGTTGATCATTCTTACTAGGTGCTTCTTAGAGTTCTTCGGAGCACTCACCATAGTATAGCCGGTAGAACACGCTCAGAGAAGCCACATCTCGGCGAAGCTGCAGGGATTCGAGAGTTCTTGATTGTATAATTTGTCTCGGTCTGGGTGTTTATAAGATAAGATAAAGATAAAAAATCTTTATTTGCATAAATGTTAGTCTAATTTACAGGTCTTATAGTAAACTAACTTAACGTAACAACATTTGCCAAGTAAATTGGAGAGCAAATATATCAAACATTAATATATATTTTTTTAAACTTTTAAATAAAATATGTCCAAAAACTTACAATATTCATACAATATCGTCAGCTTAAACTTTAGGTATTACAATTGTCAAAATATTCTTTTAAATTATAAAACATATTTTGTTTTAACCAAATTAATAATTGATTTTTAAATACATTTTTTTCCAACATTTTTAATTTGTTAGGTAATTTATTATAAGTTCGTATAATATAATTAGGCAATTTTTATTACTTTTGTTTTTTTAGGATTAAAATCTACAATAAGATCATAGGGGCTTCTCCTACTTCTAACGCTGAAATCTCCAATCTTTCTAAACATTTTCTACCAAATAAGCAAACATCCAAAATATAAAGAGATGGAAGTGGCAATAAACCGAGCAATCTAAAAAGTGGTTTGCATGATTCGAACGGTGGGATTCCACAAATTGCTCTAATACACTTCTTCTGCCCAATAAACGCTCTAAGCATATCATATATATATATGTATAATATGTATATATTTAAAAAAAAAAGTATAATATGCCTTAAGTATAATACACAAGCCTTGTAGCTTACCACGGAAACTAGATGGCGCTGTGTGACCTGTCTGGAAATATTTATTATTATATATTATTATTATACGTTACGGTGCAGATAAGTTTTCCTAAAAATATCGCCTCTCAGCCTAATAAAGTATTTAGCGAAAGGTTTGACTTATGTCATTGTTTCTGTTTCTATTTCGTCTCTCGGCTGTGAGATTTAAAAAAAAACTAAATTAGATTTATTTCAAAAAGAGCTTTGGATCCTTCGCGCCATTTTAAGTGGACATGTTTTTTTTTTTTTTTGTAATATTTTTAAATCATTAAATCTCATCAAACCATTAAGGTTTGTTGGCGAGAAAGGTCGCTCGTTAGTAACAATTTATGTTTTTAGTGTTTCAGAGTTTACTATTACAATTTTATTTTATTTTTGTATTGAATTACAGGTCAATAAAAAACCTTCTTAGGTATTTTTTAACAACTGGCTTAGTCAACTCAGGTTTCTCTGCCAACCAGTGCAGCTCATTCCAGAGTTTAGTGCAAGTTTTTGTTTTGTAAATTAATTTACTGTGGGTATTAATGGTCAAAAGTGTATTTTTTGCGGTTTTCCCGCGCTGTCAACTCACATATTTTACTTGACGTAATACTTTAATGCCGCGAGTGACTCCAAGAAAAGCATTAAATTCTGCATAATCTGGAATTTGATGATGACCTCATTAAGTCATAAAAAAGAAAGATATATTACGTCAGACTTGGCTGTATGGGCTAGACCCTTTGCCTTCCCTATCATCTCATTCATCATCCATATCGGGAGAAGAACAAAAAATAAATAAATAAATAATAAATCAAAAAGAGCTTCTTCCAATGACATCTGAATCCTAAAAAAAAATGTGCTCTTTTGACAATAATATATATATTATACTAGAATGAAATGTGACCTTGCTGGTGGGACTTGATGGTAAGTGGCACGCGAGGTCCATGAAATGATGAATAAATAAAACATTCATGGAGCTCGCGTATCAGGAATCAGATACTCATGACTGACATCAGTCCCTAACACTATGCCGGCTTGACTCGGCATGACTGCAATTCGAGTCTGATCCCCACCCCAGCAGACTGGGTAAATTAAAACCGTCAGTCCGCCTACCACCTATTGATTTTTTTTTTTTTTTATATTTTATATACAACTTTATTGAAGTAATATACAAACAGTATAAAATTATTACAATATAAATTAAAACTACTTAAAAGTAAAAATTAAAATAAATATAAACTAAACCTAATAAAAAATAAACTACATATAAGTAAAAAATGTCCTCCAGAGACGACCCTTCAGTGATAGTCCCCAGAAGACTGGCAACATTTCCCCTCTGTATAGCTAAGCTAATACGATGGCAGAAATAATTGCCGGTAATAATAATTATTATTTTTTTGTTTTAAATTTATGTAAACAATTTAGGAAGAAGAAAGAAATATTTTTTTGCTTTTTATTATATTTGTAGATATAGATTTTAGTTTTTTATTTCCATAATATAAAATTACGCTAAGCTAAAATAACGCGCAATGTACATCAAAACGTCACTAGGTAAACAAACTTTACAATGATTTAGTTGCGTTTCCAAAACTTCAATGCAACACTAACCACACTGATCCTATATGCCTACATAGATTTTGAAATTGGTGTGTAGTGTCTAAACAATTTAGTTGGTTGTCCAAGTCAGATGGTTCTGCACGCGATACCCATCAAACTTACGTAACGCGCTGCCAAGCTGCTCCATACGTCCATTTTCTTCAACTTTATAAAGCAAGATTCACATTATACTTGTAGCTACGAACGAGAGCGTAAAATGTTTGCTTACATTTATCATTAAGATGGCGAACGAGTGCCTTCACTCCGTAGCCACGACTCAGACTTAGCTGTTAAGGCACGCAGGGCCAACAGTGAAAGAGAGACGATTTATAGGCCTTTAGTCCGTAGGCGCTCTTTATTGGTGGTTCGGGCATGCGACCTCCCGCGGTGGCCTTTTAGGCTAGGGTCGTATCGTCAGGCGATTTTGAGTTTGCATACCTCTCACTTGCACAATTAAATTTTAAAAAGATTTCTGGGTGTACTTTTAAGAAATGTTATTTGTCAACTTTCTAGGAAATTGCGGACATTTTGGACATATTTACACTTTCATATACTTTTTTTTTTTAAAACGGTTAATCGATAAATCATCAATGATACGCCCCCAGCCTGAAGGGCTAACGCGGGGAGATCGCATGCCCGACTCACCGTGAGGCCTCCTAAGGAGACCCCAAGGCGCCTACGGACTAAAACCCTATAAACCGTCTCTCTCTCACTGTTGGCCCTGCGTGCCTTAACAGCTAAGTCTGATTCGTGCCTACGGAGTGGAGGCACTCGTTCGCCGTGTTGACTGCGCAATGCCCGAATAGACCGCGCACCGCCCGCGAGGCGATTCGCTACTCCCACTGATTCACTACCCGGCCAAATTCGTCGACCACGCGGTAACCGATTGTAGGTTCACTAGTTCATAGACAAGCTGGGTGGATTTAATAAGCTATGACCTTAAGTGGGTTTAAGGCTGTATCTATAATAATACCTCTCGCCTGCACATTTTTTTTTTTATATCTTTAAATATTATTTAATTCTGAGTGTACTTTTTAGAAGTTTCGTCTATTAACATTCTACTTCTCTCCCTACCCAACGAAATACTGTATGACGTCTTCTGCTAAAGAACGAAAAACCGACTGCAGCTTTCTCAGTGTAGACGTGGTTTAAGAATAACTTTCCATTAGCTATGCGATGTACGAACCCAACGCTAGTATCTTGTGCTATTTCGCGCGACTGTTCCCAATGACTTGTGGCTTTAACAGCTGCTTTTCACAGCTATATAAAGACTTGGCTATAAAACTATGATTAAAAACACTTCTATTATTCGTAATGCTAAAACTTGTGGAAGCAAATTGATAGTAGAAAATCGTGGGTTACATTATTATTATATCCAAGTTAAGTTTTATTTGAGTGTTTCATTTTGTTAAGTTTTACCATTTTAATGTTTAATTATGCTTGTATAAAACGCTAAATACATGTTTTTTTTTTGTTGTGTTCTCTTCTTCCGATGGATGATAAATGAGGTGATAGGAAAGGCAAAGGGTCTAGCCCATACAGCCAAGTCAGTTAGTGAGGTTATCATCAATTCCAGATGTTGAAGAATTTGATGCTTTTCTTGGAGTCACTCTCGGCATTATAGCTAAAACACGTCGGGTATAATATGGGAGTTAAACTTTTTAAACTTTCGCGCACACTCATAATAGATTTTTATAATTTTAACGGGTCTTTACGCGATTTACCTTAGAGACATATTTCTTCAGTCGACCCGTGACCACGGCCAATGCAACTTGGCTGAAGCGTCGGGAGAAATATGTCTCTAAGGTAAATCGCGTAAAGACCCGTTAAAATTTTAAAAATCTATAATATGGGAGTTCACATCGCGGGAAAACCTCAAAAGATATACTGCAACTTGTCCGCCATATTTAAAGTCAAATTTATCGTTTTCCATAATTATTGACATTGTAGCACATTATTAAACATAACAACACCACTTTTGACTAACAATATCCACAGTAAATTAATTTACAAAACAAAAACTTACACTTGACATGTCCGTGAAAAATGGCGCGAGGAACTCCGTTTTTTTTTAAATCATACTTTATTAGGGGTAAAAACCCAAATTGAACATGACAGCCCTATCGAAATTTAATCTAAATCAACAAACAATTATCAGCCTATTCCTATTATGTTGGATCAAGAATTGCCTTTTTCTCTGGCTCCTGGCACAATCTCTTCAGATGTGCTCTTTCGAAAGAGAATTTTGAAAGAGAAAATCTTTTAAATTCGTTTGAAAAATAATTTGTTTGAAATATTTTTATTTTGTTTTTTTGTCTGTTTATTAATAAAATGTATTGACCTAAATTTAATTATATAATGATGACTAGACTTACTAGATAAGAATATAATTTAAATAAAAACAAATTTTGCATGCCACAACAATGGCTAAATGTGCAGAGCCAACTTACTAACCATATTACCGTATGTACCACATTTAAAGCAAATAAACGATTTTGAATTTGAATTTGAATTCATTTCTACATCATCTACTTCGCCACAAACTTCACAGTTGGGTGAAGGTGTCTTTTTCATAAGAAAACCGAATTTGTGTGCGCACATTCCGCGCATGCATTGACCTATTGCATAATAATTGCATACAGAAAACTATAGAAAGTATCATCACGATTATTTATAAGCGGATTCACATTTAGCCAACTTAACTATAGGCCAATCATGACAAGTGGCAAGCTCGTCGATGTCTCCAGCGTACCAAACTCGAGAAATATCACAAATAAATTTAATATTATTTAAATAAATTATAAAATAAATGTAATTAATGCCAACAAAGAAAAAGCTTATTAAAAGCACAAACGGTATTGCGGTGAGTAGTTGTAAAAAAAAAAAAACGAAAATTGCAACAAAGTAGGTATAATGCAAGAAAACTCATTAGCAACCAGTTACAATCCCTTATTAAAAAGCTTGACAGTTTTATTATAATCTCTGGTTTAAGAGCTAGTAACATAGTCCTATAAAATAAAAACGAAAATATAAACATTTTTTTTTAAATTTTACATGGCCTTTTTACAGATGCACTAGTATTTTATTTAATTTATTTGGAGCATTTTTTTGTATATATATTATATAAAATAGTTTATTTAGCCCTTTCAGCATGACAAAAATATTTTTAATATTAAAAGTTGTATTCATAACCTTGAGGTCCTTAAGGTCAGTAAAGTGTAAAAGTAAGTGAAAAAAAAAATCCATATTATAAATTACATATTCGTTTTCAAATTTTTGTTTCACCATCGTGCGTTGGGTTAAATTATTTAGGTTAGGTTAAAAAATAATAAACACTTTTGTATGTTTTTTTTCTTTACTAGTCCTAACAATGTAATAAAGATAATAACTAAGTAGCTAGATGAGTGCACGAACTATCAAGGGCGTTTCGGAGCGACAAAACAGAATTTGGAGACCGCTAGATTTTTTTGTTGTAATAACGCACGCTTAATACTGTACGTGCTGAAAGAGTTAACGCACGCTTGGTATTGTCCGTGCTGAAAGGGTTAGTTTTTTCTTTATTTTAGTTTTTTGTTGTATACCGTTCGTCTGGTACATAATAGATTTGTCGTCATATTGATGTCGTCTTCAGTGTAAATAAAAGGGTAAATTAAATAAAAATATTTCTTGGTCAAGTCGGAGTAATAAAGACGTCTGTCAATATCATAGTTTAACAATCTGTCAAATAAAATAGTCCTCCAATATTTTCAGTCGGAAAGGTGGTCAGAGTCTGTCAAAAGAGGTCGGACGCGCTGCAACAAGTTGTATTTGTAGTTATTAGGTAGTTTTTTTTGTTGTATTAATAGTAAGTAGTAAGTACCTATTTTTTTATCTTTTAATAATTTAATTTTATATATATTTTTTTGTTTTGTGTTGGTATCTCTAACTAACACTATATTAACCTCCAGTTCTATTCATTGCCTATAGTGATGATTGAATGACAACTAAAATATTTTTTTAAGGTATAACTATAATATATATTGTGCACAACATGTTTTGTAAACTATTAACGTAACCGAATTCCGGTGGGAATGTATGGTTGTAAAAAAGAATAAAGAATTATTTATGTCGATAACTTATTAATTGCTATTAATTTTATTATTCATTAGAGCCCCTAGAATACCGCGTCCTAGACCTCCACTGCTGGAGATGGGCCTTCCAGAACTGGAGAATTTGGCCTACACTCACCACGCTGGCGAGGATAATATGTCAATTTTTTATGACAATTTATTAACGATTCCACAGTTGACATTAGTGGAACCGGGACCGACGGCTTAACGTGCTCTCCGAGGCACGGGAACGGTGATGTTGTATATCTATAACAAATGTACGTAAGAAAAGTGTATTTCTCATTGGTACATGCCGGGTGGGTTTGAACCGACCTTTGTAGGATTCAAGGTACGCGTTCTTACAACCGAGCCACCACCGCGCATATATATTTTATTATATTGTATGCTAATCCGCATATTTAATAGTTTAGCCGTTTTGATACTGGCTCTTAAACGGCGATGGGTTAATTAACTCTAGGTATAAAATAAGGACGTCGAGCGAAAGCAATGAACCCAGTTTTTTTTTACTTTTAATGAAATTTTCATCCAAAATGTGTAAAGTATTTTGTTTTGATGAAATTAAAAAGAAGAAACTCGTTTTGTTTAAGATTTAATGGGTTGGGTTTAACTTTGTTTCTTCTAGATTTAAGCTTAAGTCTGGATTAATGCTTGTATAATATTCTCTATCTGAATCATGACTTGAAAAAAGGGCACAGGTGCCATTATTTTTTCTTGTATTGTGTCCTCTCAAGCTAAAATACTGCGTGGAAATTATTAAAGATAAAATATTTTTATATTATAATCTAGAATAAAAATAAAGAACTACGTATTTTTTATTTTAATTATTCTCTAATAATATCTTTAGTTACGGTGCAGAGAAGATTTCCTAAAAATATCGCCACTCATACTGAGCCTAATCCAAATAGATAGTGAAAGGTCGACGATCACGCGAACGTTGACTTACGTAATTCTTTCTCTCTCTGTTTCGTCTCTCGGCTGTAAGCAAGATCAATTCCTTATTCACCATGCAGTAGTGTTTTGTTTTTCGGATATTTTTTAACTTTAAAAAAAAGTTACCATGTTTACTTTCGGGGTTCATTCACATTTAGCCAACTTTACTATAGGCTAATCATGACAAGTGGCAAGCTCGTCGATGTCTCCAGCGTACAAAACTCGAGAAATATAATAAATAAATTAAATATTATTTTAATGTATTTATTTACATTAATAAATTATTTTGTGACCCGACCAGGAATTGATCCCGTCACCTCCGAGTCTAAATCCACGGACTTAACCGCTAGACCACGGAGGCAGTTTATAATATAACAGACACCTTAGCTTAGTTCGGCTGCAAATGTCTGTTATTCTGTGCATGCATAATGAAATAAAATTAAAATTCAAAATCGTTTATTGCACAGAATACAGGTAGATATAGGATAATACAATTTTACAGTTCAGCTGTATCCTACCATAATGGTATGCAAATAATAGTACATGTCAATTACAACTAAAATTATATTTGTCAACTCTTATAATGTAAAAATTCTTGTATACTATAAAAACATTGTTCTTTTTTATGTTATTATTATTATTACCTGAAACCTAAAAAAAAATCTTTTGACAATTACACGCGGTATAGTGTGGCTTTATGTTAGCAAATAAAAAAAACATCAAAGTAAAACACGGGCGATGTTTAGCTTAGATTCCTGGACGTTTGTGTCGCATTAGCCGAAGTAATAACAGCCAATGCTAGCCTAATGACTAGTTGGGTGGCATTGTGTGCCATTAAGAGAACTACTAACTTCAAAATGCACTATGTGTCCAGCAGGATGGAGCGGCCTTCTCCAAATCATACTCTTATTTTGATTAGTAAAAAAAATTAACAGTGGTTCAAATAAAACTATTTTATTGGGTGATTCACGTTAAGTCAAATTCAGCTATAGCACAGTTGTAGTTACAATTAAAACAAATATAGAATTAAACAACAAAAATATATACGAGTATGTAAATATTTTTCATCTGAAAATTAAACTATTAATTTCATAATAGCACAGTCTCTTTCCTTCCACCTTGCCAGTCAAGGAAAGCATTTCAGGATAATCTTCTTTGAGTAACTTATGAAAGATAATATCCAATATAGTCTAGAAATTAGGTAATATTTGATTGCTTCAAGACATAACAATAATAATGCTGTGCTAGCATGATTTTCAACTGTCGTATCTTCGCATCGCATTATATTCTTCTTCTTAGTCGCTACACTCTTGGCAGAGTGGTCGTGGTCGTCACTTGAGTGTCAGTGGCACGCTTAACAAGTCGTCGCCACTCGTCTCGAACTACAGCCTTCCTGGAGCACTCATGTAGGGGGTGATCCATTGTTGCTTTAACCTGGTCAGTCCATCTCATCGGAGACCTACCACGCATTCTCTTGCTTACTTTTCCCTGAACTACAAGGCGCTCAATGGATGTATCTCCACGCCGCGACACGTGTCCATAGAAAGTGAGAATGCGTGATTGCACGATTGAGGAAAGGCGCTGTCCTATCTGTAGTTCCTCCAGGATGGATTTGTTGGTTCGCATTATATAGACTACTATTAAAATAATGTTAAAAACTAAATCTAAAAGACAAACCTATACCTTTTGTTCTCTTAACTCGTATAACCATAGGGTTATAGCGACAGCGCTATGGCTTTGATGGAATGCCAGAGAGAGAGTATATATTTCATGATAGCTAGATAGATTTCGTCTCAATGGACCGACTGTCAAAGAAAAATACCAGTTTATAGAGAACACACATCAAATCATCGATGTGTAGTATAGATAAGCCATAAGATAATATGCATTAAGTGGTTCTGCATCAAAGTACTATATAATATAATAGTTGGTAGGCAGACTGATAGTAGTAATTTGTCCAGTCTACTGGGGCGGGGAAGTATCCACCGTTCGTGCTGATAAACCCAGTAAAGTGTATCCACACATTTTGGGATCAGGCTCGAATTGCCGTCATGTCCAGTCAAGTCGGCATAGTGTTAGGGACTGATGTCAGTCATGAGTGTCTGATTCCAGTTGCTAACATTCATGGATCTCGCTCCCCACTTACCATCAGGTGGGAGCAAGGTCACAAGACGTGCTAGTATAAAAAAAATTGATACACGCGCCCAAGTGATTGCAAGCTAATTTCACAAATGATATTTTTTTATTCTCCTGTTAGTTGTTTAGTTAGTTGTTTTTAGTTAATCTGTCCGTCCACCACAACGGACACCAAGTTTGTGTGATGCAAACTACATGCCGTGGCGACGTTTTCTCTTTGATTTTACTTTAATGCTAGCCTTTGTGGAGTTTGCGAATACATTGTTAGTGGAACTATAAAATAAATGCATTTGAACTTTACCCAATCAAATCATAGTATCATATATTATAAAATCTCGGACACCACGGGCTTTCTTGTGCTAGAAGTGCTGGCCGCATTCCTCGTCACGCGGCTCTCAACGACTGTGGACGCCACAAATAATTCGGCGTTTTAGCGCGGTTTTAGGCGGGTTCTGCAGCGATGCACCTGGTATTCTAGAGTAGGCTGGTTGGTGACTTACCCCAGATTTAACCCCCACTGAGCACTTGTTAAACACGCGACATAGCGAGCGGGCGAGCGAGCAATTTTGTTGCGAGGCGACCGCAACTGGTGCTGTTAGTTTTCACTCTCTATGGTTTGGAACGAAGAAGCGCCGGAGTGGCGAATTGAGCCCCCCTAACCCTCCCCGTCCCGTCACCATGCGTGTCTACCTAGATACAAGATGCATCCGACCGATTTGTCGGCCGAAACAACGACATCATCCGAAGGGCTCTTGTCACTACTGGTGTACCCGCAAACTTGGCAGATCTCTGGTGTGGGATGCGACGTGTGTAGACACATTAGCTCCATCTCACATCCAGGCGACCTCGTCAGGTGCGGGGAGAGCGGCTTTTTCTGCGGAGAACCTCAAATTACGCAAATATGCCAACCTTGGTTCCGGTTACGAGTTGGCGCCGTTTGGGGTCGAGACGATGGGCCCATGGGGACCGTCAGCGAGGCGCTTGCCCAAGGAGTTGTCAAAGCGGCTGACAGAAAGGTCTGGAGACAGGAAGGCTGGCAATTATTTCTGCCAACGTATTAGCCTCGCTATACAGAGGGGAAATGTTGCCAGTCTCCTTGGGACTATCTCGGATGGGACGTCTCTAGAGGACATTTTTTATTTATAGTTTAGTTTATTTTTAATTTTATTATTTAGGTAGCTTTTATATTGTAATTATTTTATACTGGTTGTATATTACTTCGAAAGAACTTAAATAAATAATATAACTTGCCAAAAAAAAAAAGTATATTTAGCCAACTTTATTATAGGCCAATCATGACAAGTGGCAAGCTCGTCGATGTCTCTAGCGTACCAATAATATCAAATAATAAAAATAATATAGTATAACTGCTAACATGCCATCAATTATCGATTTATTTTTGTATTAGGTTTAGTTTATAGTCATTTAATCGTATTTAAGTATTTTGTAATTAATAAATAAATATATATATAAATATTTCCAGACAGGTCACACAGCGCCATCTAATTTCCGTGATAAGCTACGAGGCTTGTGTTACGGAAACTAGATGGTTGATAAACTACATATTATACTTTTTTTTTTGTAAATATATACATATTATACATATAAACACCCAGACCGAGACAAATTATACAATGTACAACTTGCCCCCGGTGGGAATCAAACCCACGACCTCCCGAGTTTACGGCAACGTTTGTTACCACTAGACCTCGAAGGCGGTCATTATAAATATTTTGTAAATATATTATTTTCCATACAAGATGAATGATGTCCTTTTAATAAAAATTGTAATCTTAGGACGGACATACGCTATAAAGAGCTCTCTAAAGCATGGGAACTGTGGTGTTTCGAACGGTGCGGGGATTCGAACCGCGACCATTTTAGGATTTTAAGAAAAGCATTCTTATCCGAGCCACCACTGCCAGCAATATAACCTAATACCATAAAATATTGTAACATTTATTTGCTGCCATATCGGAGGTAGAGTCGTGAAAGGTCCGTGTTTGTCACAGATATCGTGTCGGGTAAATTTATGGTGCTAACAATTTCTCCCAATGTGCTCACGACAATTGGATTTATTTGTGGATATTTGGACATTCAGTTTATTTAGTCCACTGAATAAAGAAACTAGATATAACTAGCTGACCCGGAGAACTTTGTCAATGAATGTCATTATTAATAATAATAATACTCAATCAAACCAATTTTATCCTCGCCAAGCCGTCTGGCCAGCGCGCGTGGCGAGTGTAGGCCAAATTCTCCAGTTCTGGAAGGCCCAGCTCCAGCAGTGGAGGTCTAGGACGCTGTGTTCTAGGGGCTGTAATGAAACCAATTTTATATATATTTATTCGAAGTAGATACAAAAATATTAAAATAAAATAGATTAAAAAACTAATTATAAATAAAACTAAACTACCTGAAAAATACTTATGAAATTAAAACTATTCTACAAAATAAACTAAGGGCTTACCACCAGGGAGGGTACCTAAAACGCTCGCTGCATTTCCTCGTTGAATTATAATGGAAATATTCTGTTTTAGGTAGTTATGGCATTTGGGATCGCCACACTCTTGAAAAATTCATTTACCCAGCTCTTTATGATTTTGAAAAATTTGAAACCAAACCAATTTTAAAAACAAATCACAGACTATTTCGCGACGTAATATCGATTTAACATTTGTTGTTTTTTTTTTTTAAATTAATTAATTTAGTTATTTGTCATTTATTCTATATTATATAAATAAGCTAAATATAAATTTCTGAACGCACACAAAAATATTTGACAACCAACATTGTTTGACAGGTACGAAACTCAAACATTTTGGAAAAGAGTCCTTCGCGCCTTTTTGCGCGAACATGTCAAGTGCAAGTTTTTGTTTTGTTAATTTACTGTAGATATTGTTAGTCAAAAGTGGTGTTGTTTTGTGTACTAATGTGCTACAATGTGAATTTGTATGGAAAACGATAAATTGGACTTTAAATATGGGGCATAATTGCAGTTTATTTTTTGCGGTTTTCCCGCGATGTCAACTCCCATATTATACCCGAAGCATCAAGTTCTACAACATCTGGAATTTGATGATAACTTCATTACCTCATAAGAAAGAAAGATATATTACGTCAGACTTGGCTGTATGGGCTAGACCCTTTGCCTTCCCAATCACCTCATCATCCATGGGAGAAGATAAGACAACGCGAACCAAACATTTTGTATGGGAAAATGTTTTCGTAAATTTTCTAATATTATTAATAGTTATTCTGTTATTTGGGACGGAGACAAATCCAATAAATCAAAAACCACGAGAATTGGTCCAGCTGTTTTCGAGTTATAAGTGTTCTAACAAACCCGACTTTGTTTTATATAATAAGATAAAGTGTGGCGTCTGAACTATGCGAGTATGATTCACATTGACCGCATCAAGCGAATTCAGAAACACTTTATTAGCTATATCAATTTCCGTATTAAATCACAGACTCGTGACTACATTCATGTGTATCAACATTTACATTTATTATCCATTATATAAGCGTCGTAAGGTTGTTGACTTGGTATTCCTGGTTAAACTGATCAGGGGAGCAGTAGACTTCCTTTCGTTGCTATCCCAACTGGAAAGAAATATCACTGACGGAAGCGTGGACACGACGCAGTCTGATAGCAGTACGAAGGACCGCTTCTTTTTATTGAGTGATCATGACCATACGCGAGGGATGATCGATGACGACTAACTGAGTCTAGAGGATTTAAACCTCAGCTTTCGTTTCGAAGTAGGCCACTAGATGGAGCCACGTTAAGAAATCAATGGAAAGATAGGGAACAAGGATTTTATCAGCCAGTAGATAATTGCTAATTCCCTAAGTCAAAGTCAAAATATCTTTATTTACGTTAATCTATTACAGGCATTTATGAAACGTCATTAATTTAAGTCTACTCCTGCTAGTAGAAGACTAGACAGCAAAGTGGTCAAATAAGTAAGCTGTTAGCAAAAGACCTTAGCAGATAGAAGCAGCTTAGCAGATTCCAGTGATCTGTTAAAGTTTAATCTGACTGAGAAAGGAATCTGCAAGGAAAACTCAGCTATATCAGATTTACAAAATAAAACATATACAGAACTGCACCACAACGATCAATTAATAACCTTTTTAATTTAGTTATCAGTACCTATGAGATTACAATACCTGGTACAGCAGTAACCCACCAGGCAAGTCAGAAGTAAGATAGACTACATGCCCATGTGCAACCCGAAAGTCGACAAAAAATATATGAAAATATATTATAAATACAAACTTAACCCAGGTACCGAACAGTCTTCTTAAATACAGTGACGATGTCTTGTAAATCACGATCTGTTTTCCCTTTTTTCGCGATATTTTTCTTTTGTCCGTTTGAAGGGATTCAAACTGCATATGTTTGGCGTGGTCCATTTCATCAACAGCAAAACGCGTCGCACAAACTCGTATCAAACTCCAATTGTAATTGTATTTTATTATCAAAAAACGTTAATACTTCGTTTATTGCACGACATACATTTTAGCACACTTATTTATTTAAAACTTTATTGCACGTTAAACAAGGGGCGGACTAAATGCCGCTAGACATTATCTGACAGCCAACCTTAGGGACAATGTGTACCAAATGTAAGGTAGGTGCAAATATTTAGTACCAACTTATGGTAAATATTATAAATACAATTATATTACTAAAATACATACTAATAATTATGATATATTAAATACTAATAATACATACAATACGATTACATAACCTATTAACCATTTAAATAATGCGATGACACCATTTTTTAAAACATTTTTCGGTTGGGTGCTTGTCGAATTTCTACTGGTAGTTCATTCCACAGGTTTGAGGCGACAACAGCAAATGAGTTGGCCATAAATCCAGTATGGTGAGAGGGAATGGAGAGAACAAAGTAGTATCATGGAATGAAGAGAGATAGGCAAATTCACTCTTGAGGTATTTCGGTGTCACAGGCTCGTTGAGTACCTATAGAAAATAGTAAGCAGAGAATTCGGAGATCCCTGCGACAGCGAATTGGTAGCCACTAAAACAGGAAATCAAAATTAAATCTGTTTAATTTCTGGCAGTTACTGGTACAGTTCTGCAGGACATAATACTACAGTATAGTTCTCTCCATAGCCAATATAAAGTTTGTCAATATTGTGCAGTGTGACGGGCGACATTCATTGATTGGGCCGCGCCCGGTCAAGCGAAAAATAAAGTTCGCTATCCTCTGGAATAACGTTTGCTATTTTTTGGATCGATTCATAAAACCCTAATCTGTTTAGACCAAGTGAGCGAAAGCTCATTATACATACATACATACATATCTTCACGCCAGATCCCTTACGGGGTAGGCAGAGACAATTGAGCGCCACTTGACACGATCACGACATACCTCTTTCGCTTCATCGACATTCATCAACCTCTTCATACATGCCTTTTTGTTACGAAGGCTTTTTAATTCTCCTTCAGCTAGTGTTTTATTTATTTGATCTTATGTGATACGTGTGTCTTGGTCTGCCAGGGCCTCTTTTACCCACAACTTTCGCATTATATACCTGGTTCGTCAATCTTTCTTCGCTCATCCTTTCAACATGCCCGAACCATCGTAGCATGCTTTTCCTTATTTTTGTGCCTATGCTTTCTTTTATACCTACCATTTTTCGTATTTCGACGTTACGTATGTGGTCCGCCAAAGTGACGCCGCATAACCGACGCAGCGACCTCATTTCTACTGCATTAACCCTACTCTCATGCATATTCTGACATATCCACGTCTTGCTTCCATACATAAGTGTTGGTACCAACATGGCATTGTGTGTGGCGAGCCAAGCTTTGTCACTTACATTTCGACTGGCGATCAGTGACCCCAGGGCACCGTTAACACTATTTCCCGCGTTCACTCTTCTTTCAACATCCCTATCATACTTCCCATCCGCAGTGAAAGCTCATTATATCTTCTTTTTACCATGTTTCATTAATTTGTTTTCTTGTATGTCTGTCCGGGTGGAATTCCGTAATTATTTTTAAACTAACTTATTGATGAGTTAGAGACCTGAGATTTGGACCATACCAAGCCGTCTGGCCAGCGTAGTGTAGGCAAAATTCTCCAAATATATGTTCTGGAAGGCCCATCTCCAGCAGTGGAGGTCTAGGACGCTGTGTTCTAGGGGCTGTAATGAAAAAAAAAATGAGGCGGTTCCAGGTACGTCCGCGGCTATATCCACGGTCTTAATCGGTCGAACACAGGGGGCAGTGAATTAAACAATAAAATATTAAAATAAATTAAAAATAAAATGTCAAACATGACCTATTTATAAAGTTTTTTGTCGGATAACTTGGTTCATTTAACTTTATGAAATTTACACTTTTACGCTGTAGTTTTATTAAATTTAAATTGTTACCGTCTCGCCTAGAGAATAAAGAACGTGAAGTTTTTAAAAACTTTTGCCTTTATCTATTTTTATTACTTACATAATTAAGTACAGGTCACGCGTTGAAAAATTAGCACAACAAAACATTGACAAATTCTTTAAGATATTTTTAATTGTCATCATGATTTGTTTTACTCGATTCGATAACGGAGTGTGTTCATGGTAGGGCTATTGTGCGCTTTCGTTCTACGTTTGCGTTTTTCCGACATATTAATAGACATCATCAATTTACACGTAAAGTGTCATGGTGGGAGTAATTATGTCGTCTCAGCTCACACCGAATGTGATACGACATGTGTCATAGACAGCTATTTAATGGCCGGCATAAAAATATAATTCTTTATTCTGTATTCTCATTTCTTCATCACACAATTCTGTTCTATCTATCCCTTCTCATCACTCTAGCTTTCATTGTAACTCATTCGCATTAGTGGCCGCAAATCTCTGGAACAATTTACCTGTTGAAATTTTGCTGTTTAAAAATCTTGGTGTACACTCATTACCTTAAGAGCTCCTCACAACGTATATAAGTATATATTGTATGTAGTATATAGTAGCCAATATAGTAAGTAGTATATGCATTATTGTGTATATATTTGTATCTATGTGTATTTATTTAGATATATATATATTGTATGTAAGATTAAATTAATTTATTTGGCAACGTTTCTTACAATCGTTTGCACCTAGCCTCATGATTGTAATGTTCTGTATTGTCCCAAAGGTTTGCTGCTAGAGAATGCCTAGCGGCATTAAGCCCGCCCTTTGTACAATCAATCAATCAAATCATTTATTTCCTTAGGTTAGTACACAATACTTGGATATTGTCAATACATATATCTTTATACAATATAAGCTTGGCTGGACCGAATCTAACAGCAATACAATTTATAATAAATAAAACATTGTTGCCATAAGCGAGGATTATGTACTTATTTAAAACTAGATACTTAAAATTTACTTCGTGGCTGTAAAAAGGCCGTGTCAGCTTATAATCTAATAACATTTATGTCCTTAAATATAAATTCGTGGCTGTAAAATGGCCGTGTCTGCTTACAATCTAGTAATAATAATATTTATGTCCATAAATATAGATTCGTGGCTGTAAAATGGCCGTGTCTGCTTACAATCTAGTAATAACAATATTTATGTCCATAAATAAAAAATCGTGGCTGTAAAAGGGCCGTGTCAGCTTATAATCTAAAACAAACAATTACAATTATTAATAATGTCAACAAAACCCAATTCGTGGCTGTAAAAAGGCCGTGTCCAACTGAAGATCTAAATATTACTAATATATGAAACAAATTTCTATGCAATGGTATCTTTACATAGTGCAATAAAGGTTTAAATAAATTAACACAGTCCTAGGCCTCCACTCTTGGGGATGGCTTCCAGAAATTTTATTTGTTTGTATATCGCAATTCATTAGTTAGTAAGACAAAACTATATATGTGTTATAATTATTTTTTTATTTACTTCTAAATACAGAATACTTCTAATTTATTATTATTCTTAGTTATGGATTAATAAAACGCTACATACTTTTTTATAATAAAACATAATAATATACTTATTTATGTATATGGTAGGCGGACTGATGGTGGTAATTTGCCCAGTCGGCCGGGGCGGAGAAGTATCCATCGTACCGATAAACCCAGTATCCACACGTTTCTGGGTCAGACTCGAATTGCCGTCATGCCCAGTCAATCCGGCATAGTGTTGGGGTCTAATGTCAGTCATGAGTTTGATTTCATCTGCTAACATTCATGGACCCCACTTACCATCAGGTGGGTGCAAGTTCACATGTCATGCTACTATATAAAAATAAAAAAGTGTTTTATTCGCTTAATAATAATATTCATTGAAATTTGTTTTCGTTTATATTTTTGTTTTATATTATTTTAGTGCGGACAATATCCAAGTTTTTACAAGATAACCAAAGGAAATAAATGATTTGATTGATTTGATTTGAAATAATATAGTATAGAAAGTGAGGATATTAGGCCAACTTAACTGTGTACGAAAATGTGAGACAAGCTGATGTCGCGTTTACAAAAAAATAAAAATAAACTTGTCTATTCATCTACATATGTCTATGACTCGTGTATATAGATTAATATCGAGAGCAATCATTTTCTATTAATCAATCAATGGAATCTGTCGCAAACATCCCTGTGTCGCACAGCGACTACAAAGGGAAACAGACCAGTCAATTTCGGGTAAATAATGCCTTTTTCATTTTCCTCTAACAATAAATTCCAGGAAATCGAACTCAGTTAATATTCCGATAAATACAAATATAAACTAAGTAGTTCTAACATAGCAATATTTTATAACATGACCTTTGGCTTACTATCACACGTAGACACAAGCTGTCATCAGAACTCAATCAATTTGTTGAGATTTTTTTGTTTGTTTTATGTTAAATTTATGCAAGTGACAGTATAACAGTTAAGAGAAGACAAATTTCTAAGCATTCCATGGATTCACCGTGCGGGTGCCGGGTCCATCGTGTGTGGGTAAGAGATGAGAAGAATGGTGTCTCGGGCTTGCGACCGACAATAGTCTGGTTTAAGAAAAGGAGGCCTCCCTTTTATATTTTTTTGAGCGATAATACGCTCACCATCCACCATTCTACTTCTCTCCCTACCCAACCAAATACTGTATAATTCCATTAATGCCGTCTTGGCAGCTCGTTCCATAAATGTATCTCCTGCAGAGCTGCTTAAGCCCAATTCTTTCAGTAAGTGATGCAAAGATTTTGCTGGAACTCCTCTCGCACCAACTTCCACTGCGTAAAGCTGAGTCTTGAACCCGGGTGCCATGTATGTAAAATGAATACATCTTGTTATAAGCATCTAATTATTAATGTATTATCATTTTATAGTAAGTCTTGTTTCAAGCGGTGTTATTTTTGTATAAATATCACCATCGCAAGCTTACATTATTAGTTCTCCTTAAAATAAAAAAAATGCAGGTGGCGTGGTAAACATTATTGCAAATGGCACATACTTTCCACGAGAACTACAAATAGGTGGACTGATGGTGGTAATTTGCCCAGTCTACCGGGGCGAGGAAGGATCCACCGTTCGTGTCGATAAACCCAGTAGAGTGTATCCACACGTTTCGGGATAGGGCTCGAAATGCCGTCATGCCCAGTCAAGCCGGCATAATGTTAGGGACTGATGTCAGTTATTAGTGTCTGATTCCACATGCTAATATTCATGGACCTTCGACGCTTCACATCTCACCAGGAAAGGGGGAAGGTTTAAAGAAAAAAAAAACAACAAAAAAATCATAGCTACTAGGTACATCATAAAAATAATTTTATGATTGATATACATAAAACAAGTAATAAATTATAATGCGGAACATAGCGACTTTAGCAGTCGAAACTCGGTTACTCGAAATGATAAAAGAAACCTTAACATGATTTTCAAATACCTCTTTAATAATAAACAAAACCGACAAAATATAGTTCGTCAATTTAATTTTATTCTTTTCCACAATATGGCGTCTGGTTATATGGTATGTTTAATGGCATGTGACACTCGCATTATAAAGGGAAATCGATTGACGTGAGAATCATCAAAATTGGCCCACGCGTTCGTCTCTTAGTGTAACACAAAGGAACGAACAGACGTACATACATATATACATACATACATAGTTTGATAAACACATTACCCTACTTTGCGTCGCGCAGTCGGGTAATTTTTTTTTTTTTTTTGCAAAAAGCCTAATACCAAATAGCTTAAAAATAGTAGTAGTTACATAAAATAACAAATAAAAAAACAAAATACAACACTACTTTAAAATAAAAATGAAGTAATGTAGGGGGCAGGCTGGGGCTTTAACTAATAATGTGCCCTGGGCTCCAAAACATGGGATCTGTACTATGGAGACCCAGTGCTTTCCCGTCTTTAATGGTGATCTTTATTTTCTTTATTTTTTCATCTATTTTAATTTTATATGCATAAAAGCTTGTGCAAGAGGGAGAGGAGAAGGTATGGGAAGAAGGAGAAGGGTTTATATAATACACATATACATACATAAATAAAATAAATAAATAAATAAATAAATAAATATTTCCAGACAATCACACAGCGCCATCTAATTTCCGTGGTAAGCTGCGAGGCTTGTGTTACGGAAACTAGATGGTTGATAAACTACATATTATACTTTTTTTTTTTGTAAATATATACATATTATAATACACATAATACAACAATACAAAAAATAAAAGTAGTGTTTAAAAAAAAAAGACCACTCTACTTTTAAATTCGTTTTAGCTCTATCAGTTGGTAGGTACCTATCGCAGATGCATCTTCGTCGAGTCGAGACTAGGGCAAGAATTAATCCTGAATTACTGAACACTATTTCCAAGTTATAATAATTTACTATTATTACAGTTATAGTTTAGGCTTAATATAAACCAATGTAGTGATCCAAGTGTAGCTCCAAATGATCTATTTTGTCTTTCAAATATACTGTTATAGTTTATTACATAGCAATAAATATTAAATAATTACAACAAAAATTGCTCCTCCAAATAGCTGTCCTGTGGCATGGCATGGCACTATATGTACATATAGGGTGTTTATATGTATAATATGTATATATTTATAAAAAAAATATATAATATGTAGTTTATCAACCATCTAGTTTCCGTAACACAAGCCTCGTAGCTTACCACGGAAATTAGATGGCGCTGTGTGACCTGTCTGGAAATATTTATTATTTATTATATTATTATAGTATATACAAAATTAAGATACTTTATTTTTGGGAGACAAACTGCCATCCCTATTCTCACCAATAACGTCACGCATTGGAACATTTTTTTTATAAACGGGCTCATCGTTTCTGCAGCAAACGTCGAAAATAAGTAACTATTGCAAAAACTGCCTCCGTGGTCTAGCGGTTAAGTCCGTGGATTTAGACTCGGAGGTACCGGGTTCGATTCCTGGTCGGGACACAAAAATATTTATTAATGTAAACATTTAATTAATATTGAATTTATTTGTGATATTTCCCGAGTTTGGTACGCTGGAGACAACGACGAGCTAGCCACTTGTCATTATTGGGCTATAGTAAAGTTGGCTAAATGTGAATCCGCTTATTTATAAGTGTGGTTTCTGACCACCCCGAAAGGGAAACGGTCGTGATAATACTTTACTTTTATTGCAAATCGTTTAATATATTCAACGCTTGCTGATCTGCGCTTGTTCTGCTGCAGCACCAGCTCTAACAGAAGTGCCTTGAAGATGGGAAGGGGGTAGGAATATATATATATATATATCCTTTCAAATGGATTTCGCGAATAACCTTGTTCCGAAGTTATAAATCAAGGTTCTTAAGAGAGTAGTTAACTGCATCGCTTGTAACGATTATATCGGATGCGGCCATGGAATAAATATTGTTGGCTGCAATCCTTTGCCTTGTACATAGTTAAGACGCCACCTGTCAATTATTAATTTACATGCCATTTTTTTCTTGTCATCGTTGTCCTTAGGGCTATTTTAGCGGACATGTCAAGTGCAAGTGTTTGTTTTGTTTTTTACTGTGGATATTATTAGTCAAAAGTGGCGTTGTTTTGCTTAATAATGTGCTACAATGTAAATAATAATGTAAAACAATAAATCGGACTTAAAATATGGGGCACAAGTCTCAGTTTATATTTTGCGGTTTACCATCGCTGTAAACTCCCATATTTTACCCGACCTGTTTGGGCTATAATGCCGCGAGTGACTCCAAGAAAAGCATCAAATTCAACGTCTGTAATTCGATGATAACCTCATTAACTCATAAAATAGAAAGATATATTACGTCAGACTTGGCTGTATGAGCTAGACTCTTTTTCTTCCCTATCACTTCATTCGTCATTCATCAGGAGAAGAGAACCAAAACAAAAAAAAACTATTAATACTAACTTGAATTACTTTTTTAACTTCGTTAACTTTTAATATAATAAACCTATGGGATATTATCTTCCCCTAAGCTTAGTAAAGTTTAGTATGAATAAAAAATAGTACGAGTCGTCACTTTACGATTGCAGTAAATTCATTTTTATTTGTGCACCACCGCTGCGGTGTCACATGGTATCTTGTCTTGGTGTTGACACTGGAGTGGTGGTGGTGGTGTTCCGGGGTTTGTGTGGTTTCTGACCACCCCGAAAGGGAAACGGTCGTGATAATACTTTACTTTTATTGCAAATCGTTTAATATATTCAACGCTTGCTGATCTGCGCTTGTTCTGCTGCAGCACCAGCTCTAACAGAAGTGCCTTGAAGATGGGAAGGGGGTAGGAATATATATATATATATATATATCCTTTCAAATGGATTTCGCGAATAACCTTGTTACGAAGTTATAAATCAAGGTTCTTAAGAGAGTAGTTAACTGCATCGCTTGTAACGATTATATCGGATGCGGCCATGGAATAAATATTGTTGGCTGCAATCCTTTGCCTTGTACATATTTAAGACGCCACCTGTCAATTATCAATTTACATGCCATCTTTTTCTTGTCATCGTTGTCCTTAGGGCTATTTTAGCGGACATGTCAAGTGCAAGTGTTTGTTTTGTTTTTTACTGTGGATATTATTAGTCAAAAGTGGCGTTGTTTTGCTTAATAATGTGCTACAATGTAAATAATAATGTAAAACAATAAATCGGACTTAAAATATGGGGCACAAGTCTCAGTTTATATTTTGCGGTTTACCATCGCTGTAAACTCCCATATTTTACCCGACCTGTTTGGGCTATAATGCCGTGAGTGACTCCAAGAAAAGCATCAAATTCAACGTCTGTAATTCGATGATAACCTCATTAACTCATAAAATAGAAAGATATATTACGACAGACTTGGCTGTATGAGCTAGACTCTTTTTCTTCCCTATCACTTCATTCGTCATTCACCAGGAGAAGAGAACCAAAACAAAAAAAAACTATTAATACTAACTTGAATTACTTTTTTAACTTCGTTAACTTTTAATATAATAAACCTATGGGATATTATCTTCGCCTAAGCTTAGTAAAGTTTAGTATGAATAAAAAATAGTACGAGTCGTCACTTTACGATTGCAGTAAATTCATTTTTATTTGTGCACCACCGCTGCGGTCTCACATGGTATCTTGTCTTGGTGTTGACACTGGAGTGGTGGTGGTGGTGTTCCGGGGTTTTTAGGCCCACGTGACGCCTCGTTGCCCGCTTGGGATCGGCAGCGCTCTCCGGGTCTCCGTCTCCAGACTCTCCGAGGGAAGGTATCCCGTTCGGTCAACGGATGCATAAAGAGTGATATGCTATGTATATGCTTACGCCCCTCCCCTATTTAATAGTAGAATCTCTTGATTTCCTTGTATTAACTTAATTTTTCACCTCAACACTTAACTTGAAATACTTAAGTTTTTGTTGTTTTATTTAAATGTCACATAAAGCTCACCTGTGCACATTAATTTTAAGTTATTTTTGTATGCTACATTCGACGACGAATGTTGGCTAAATGTAAACTCGCTCTTTATAAAAGCGTGGTTTCCGATCACCCCGTAAGGGATACGGTCGTGATGATACTTTTTTTTCTATATTCCTAATAGAAAAAAGCACTATATGTCATTACTCATCTGACTAAAGTTAACGAGTGACTGCCATAACTGCAATATATTCAAACAAAAAAAGCTCATATATGCACGGAATTTACACCAATATTTTATATTTTATTTGAACATCGAAATTCCCCAGCGTGATATATGAAAAAGGTGTGAACTTCCTGTCTTTTTGATGCTTTTGTGAAAATTTCATAGCGTCCCATTGTGCAGAGTTGGGCACGCGTAAGCGCATCAAATATTCACAACAAAGCCCCGATATATCTCTGCCTCTATTTCCCGCTCAAATTGAATGTACTCTGCGTATGACACTTCTCGAATGTGTAGGCAAGCTGTGTGTTAAAACACACATTTTTTTTAACTACGAAATTCACACGAGCGCTGTTACTCCAATAAATGCACCTAGCACTCAAGATACCCGTACTACCGGGAAAAAACGGGGGAATATGCCCATCCCAAACCCAGGCCCATTCATCATTGGGGCCTAGACAACCCCATTGTTGTTGTAGCTTGTTCTAAAAGCAAAGCATTATTGTTTGTTTTGTAGCGACATGAAGGTACATTTGCCCGCAAGTAAATAAGGTTTACAATCGTAGCTAATGCTTCCATCACGCCACAAAAATACGCCAATACGCCACAGTAGTTATTTATTTATTTTATTCTATATAGGTACCTATAGGTATTACTTATTATTATTAATTTATACATATATATGTATTTATAGTCGACCCCAATTAAGAGCACCTACAACGCCACATCCCGGCTTCTGTGATACTGGCTCGCCTACAGCTGAGGTCGGGACATTGTGTAATGTGAAATTGTCAACCTCGGCTGCTTGTATAAATATAAATTAATATTTTATTCATTTTATTTTTTTTCATTTCATCTAGGGTGTATGTGACTAACTGTGCACACGGCACAAAATAACCCTGGAACGTAAGTCAGTCTTTCCGTAACTCTCTGACAGTCATAACGTGATTATAACGCGCTAAATTGTATTAGTAATTTAGTAGCCGATTATACAATCCTAACAAATGAACTATATTAGGATCTTACAGAAGAAATGATCAGAAACGTGTTCAAGACTCAGCTTTACGCAGTGGAAGTTGGTGCGAGAGGAGTACCAGAAAAATATGTGCACCACTTACTGAAAAAAATGAGGATTAACGGAATCATACAGTATCTGGTTGCGATGGTGAGCGTCTTCTGGCGCAATACAATAAAAAAGGACGCCTCCTTTTCTATCCAGCCTATTGTCGGTCGCAAGCTCAATTCAATTCAATTCGATTCAATTCGTTTATTTTGCAAGTAGGCATAGGACAAAAGATATGTATTCTGCACTTTTACACGTTAATTTTTACAATATTGATATAAAACGATATAATTTTTTAGTACATATTGGTGAATTTGGAGCAGTACATGATAACCATCATTTGGAAAGAAAAGCAATAAAATAACAAAATTATAAATGCACAATAACGCTTAACATTATAGCTGCTGTAGATAGGCATTGTCACACTATAAGCTAAGACAGACACAATTATAAGAATATAAATGTCAGTTAAGATAATAGCTGCTGTATATAGGCATTGTCATACTATAAGCTAAGACAGACACAATTATAAGAATATAAATGTCAGTTAAGATAATAGCTGCTGTATATAGGCATTGTCACACTATAAGCTAAGACAGACACAATTATAAGAATATAAATGTCAGTTAAGATAATAGCTGCTGTATATAGGCATTGTCACACTATAAGCTAAGACAGACACAATTATAAGAATATAAATGTCAGTTAAGATAATAGCTGCTGTAGATAGGCATTGTCACACTATAAGCTAAGACAGACACAATTATAAGAATATAAATGTCAGTTAAGATAATAGCTGCTGTATATAGGCATTGTCACACTATAAGCTAAGACAGACACAATAATAAGAATATAAATGTCAGTTAAGATAATAGCTGCTGTATATAGGCATTGTCACACTATAAGCTAAGACAGACACAATTATAAGAATATAAATGTCAGTTAAGATAATAGCTGCTGTAGATAGGCATTGTCACACTATAAGCTAAGACAGACACAATTATAAGAATATAAATGTCAGTTAAGATAATAGCTGCTGTATATAGGCATTGTCACACTATAAGCTAAGACAGACACAATTATAAGAATATTAATGTCAGTTAAGATAATAGCTGCTGTAGATAGGCATTGTCACACTATAAGCTAAGACAGACACAATTATAAGAATATAAATGTCAGTTAAGATAATAGCTGCTGTATATAGGCATTGTCACACTATAAGCTAAGACAGACACAATTATAAGAATATAAATGTCAGTTAAGATAATAGCTGCTGTATATAGGCATTGTCACACTATAAGCTAAGACAGACACAATTATAAGAATATAAATGTCAGTTAAGATAATAGCTGCTGTATATAGGCATTGTCATACTATAAGCTAAGACAGACACAATTATAAAAATATAAATGTAAATGTCAGTCAAGATAATAGCTGCTGTAAAGAGACATTGTCATACTATAAGCTAGAACAAACAATTATATAAAAAAAGGTAACTTAAAATTATAGCTGCTGTATAAAGGCATTGTCATACTAAACTAGACTAAAACTAAATACAAATTGTGTAATAAATGAATGTCCCTTATTACTATTAGCTGCCGTAGCTCGACACACCATTATTCTTATCTCTTGCCCACACACGATAGAACCGGCACCCGCACAGTGAATCCATGGAATGCATAGAAATTTGTCTCTCTCTCTAGACACCCTAATAGTAACAAGTCCACAAAGTTAAACTCGTTTAGCGGGCTATGGATAAAGTCAAGAACGAGGAAATCCGTCGGAAAACCAAAGTTACCGATTTAGCCTTCAAAATTAGTAAGCTGAAGTGGCAATGGGCTTTTATTTTTTTATTTTTATTTATTGGTTTTACAAAATCACAGCATTAAATTAATACATATTTGACGATAGGATTTTGTTATACATTAGCCAAAATGATTTTTATTTTATAGACTTTTTATAGGGCTGGACATGTCTGTCGTAGAACCGATCGATCGTTTGTCGTAGACGGGTTCTAGAGTGGACACCACGTACGGGAAGACGCAGAGTAGGTCCACCCCCCGCTAGATGGACGGATGACCTAAGGAATGTCGGGTTGGGTGAATGTAGCTCCAGCAGTGGAGAGACACAGGCTGATGATGACGAATAGTAACAAAACACACACGTATCTATAGTTCTTTAGACCTTCGTCCATAAATGCAATCAAAGAGAAATAAAAATACAAATTTCTAAGCATTCCATGGATTCATCGTGTGGGTGCCGGGTCCATCGTGTGTGGGTAAAAGATGAGAAGATTGGTGTCTCGGGCTTGCGACCGACAATAGGCTCGTTTAAGAAAATTTTATTGTATACCACCTTTCGTACCTTGAAATCAAACGCAAAATCAAATATACTTGTAGATAGAGTATGTGACAATTTACTAAGCGACCGGTAAATCAATTTCAATTAAGCAAAGATTAAAAGTTAATCTAGTCAGGATTACGTGTTCGGTTTACATGACGTTTGAGATATCCGCAATTTGGTTAACACGCAACTGTCACTCCTGTCATGTCAAGACGAAGACGTATCAGCCGAGCATAGAGTATCAAAGTGTAATCCTATATTGGTATACATAAACTAGAAATAGTTATTAGATTTTAGATGGATGGTGTGTATCTATCAAAGGCAAAGTCAAAATCAGTAAGTTTTAAGCGGTATTATTTTTATATACATATATTATATATATAGCAGCTCAATTAGGATTAGTCAATAATCTTTACTGTATGTCTGTTTCTTATCCTGAATAAAATAAAATAAAAATATCACCATGACAAGCTTACGATATTAGTTCTCCTTGAAAATCCAAATTGGCATTTGACATCATTGCAAATGGCATATACATACATTCAAATAGAACAATTCAATTCAATTCAAATAGGTGGTAGGCGGACTGATGGTGGTAATTTTCCCAGTCTGCAGACTCGAATTAGAGATCAGGCTCGAATTGCCGTCATGTCAAGCCGGCGTAGTGTTAGGGAGTGATGTCAGTCACAAGTGTCTGATTCTAGTTGCTAAAATTCATGGACTTGCTCGACATGTCTTGCTGGTATTAAAAACGAAAAAAAAACACAGATTGGCCAAAATATGCATCCACATAGCTTGCCCTTTCAGCTGCGGCTCCCGCTTTTAGCGCTGTTCCCCTGAGGTGTGACAAAACTAAAATGTTGATACAAGTGGCATCCCACACTAAGGCCATCATCAGGTCTCTTGCTATCATTGCGGACTTTTTCAGTAGGTTCCAGAACAGCTGGAACCTCATTGGTTAGAGTTTATTATTCCATAAATCTTCAAACAAGGGTTTTGCATGTATATGTTTTATTCAATAATTATTTGATTACCAAAATTTCGAAACGCAGACCAAGTTGGTGCAAACTAGTAATTAACAATGGTGCGCCGTGATACCAGTTATTGGAGGGCAATTCTCGGATGCGATTTTTTTTTTAAATCGTATAGAATATTTTTATTTTTTTATTTTTATTTTTTATTATGGTAACAAACAATCACAATACAATTTATATAACAAACAATATACATATAATTAGACCTGGAGTACCAAAACTGTGAAAGAGAACTATACTTATTACATTTTTAAAATACAATTAAAACATAAAAGAAAGTAAAAATCACATTTAAGTCTATTCTATCGAATACTTAACTCTAATTATCTCGCGGACTCTGCTCCTATACACTGACATAGAGCAAGCAAATATGTCTACGTCAACCAAGCAATCATTATATAGTTTTACTGCTCGTCTTAAAAAGATGTTTTTTTTTATGATTTATATATAATAAATTGTCGGCTTTCGGGTTGCACATGGGCAAGAAGCCTATCTTAATTCTGACATGCCTGGTATTCTATCACTGTACCAGATATTGTATTCTCATAGGTGAATTTAAATGGTTTTTATATATTTATTGTTGTTGTATGTTTATTTGTTTTATATGTATGTTCCTTTGTTGCACTTCATTCATTACAGCCCCTAGAACACGGCGTCCTAGACCTGGACCTGGAGATGGGCCTTCCAGAACATATATCTGGAAAATTTGGCTTACACTCGCCACGCTCGCCAGACGGCTTGGCGAGGATATGATGTCAATTTATTAACAATTCCACAAGTTGGTATTAGTGAAACCGCGACCGACGGCTTAATGTGCTCTCGGAGGCACGGAAACGGTGGTGTTGTAAATGCTGGTTGGGTTTGAACCGACCTTTGTAGGATTCAAGGAACGCGTTCTTACAACCGAGCCACTACTGCGCCTTTTATGGTATACTGGAGACCAAATGCTGTGCTGATTTTGATGATTTGCACGTCAATCGATTCGTCGTAGTCACGCTAGTGTCACTAAACATATGATAGTAATTAAATAAATGTATAAAAAAACCGAATTCCGGTAGGAATGTATGGTGTTAAAAAAAACCAAAAAACTAAACTAAACTATATATAAATATATATTTATTAAGCATATTGTAAATACATACAACTGTTATTAGAATAAGCAATCTACACAATAAAGAATTTCGAATTTGAATTTAATACATACATAAATAACAGCTAGTTCGTCAATAAACGCATTAATATTATTGTCAGACGAGGTCAAGAATTGCACCCTCGTAGTCTAATTGGTAAATGGTGTTCGGAAATCTCTTTGTATTATTGTAATAGTTAGAAGTTATGACAGTTCGGAAATGGTTTTAGTTCAAGCTAGTAATAGTTCGCAGTTTCAGGTGTAGTCGGCCTAATTGTAATATCTATGTCACTTGCTTTGTGAGTTAAATGTAATAATTATTCAAAATAATATTATTTATTTATTTATTTACAAGGTGGACCAAAAGAAGTCTCCGATGTTGTTTGGCTCTCTTTTTTTTCTAAATGAAAAACTTTGATTCTGTTTTTTGATTGTTTATTTGAACCTTTAGAATTTTATTGGTCAAGTCAAGAATATTATATCGGCCAAATGGGCGCCGTCACAATTGATTGCCATACGGGCTCATTTTATGGCATTTTTCATAACTTCGGCGAGAACTTCGGGCGACAGATTATCGCACTCGTGTCGATTGTTGTCCTTGAGGGCTTCCAGAGTCTCGGGCTTGTTCATGTAAATACAGGACTTCAAAAAACCCCACAAAAAAAAGTCTGAGACGCTTAAATCGGGCGATCTTGCGGGACAGTGCAAATCGCCAAAACGAGAGATGAGGCGATCCGGGAACGCTGCCTTCAGAATATCGGTTGTGGCTCGCGCAGTGGACTTTGTACGGGAACATGCCTAGGTCTTTGACCAAAATTCGCCTTAGGGACGTCCGGCTTATGGCTAATTGGGTGGCACGGCGTCTGGTCGATGTTTCCGGCGACAGCTCGACATCCTCGGCAACAGCGGCGATATTCTCGGCAGAACGGGCGCTCCGGGGCCGGCCACTTTTGGCAACGTCTCGTGTGGTCCCATACTCTTCAAGGTTGGTGGCCAAACGGCGCTGTGTTTGCGCAGTCGGTGTCGGACGGCTGGGAAATCGGCGACGGAATTCACGATATATATATATATATAACTGCCTCCGTGGTCTAGCGGTTAAGTCCGTGGATCAGACTCGGAGGTACTGGGTTCGATTCCTGGTCGGGACACAAAAATATGATTAATGTAAATAAATACATTTAATCAATATTTAATTTGTTTGTGATATTTCTCGAGTTTGGTACGCTGGGGACATTGACGAGCTTGCCACTTGTCATGATTGGCCTATAGTAAAGTTGGCTAAATGTGAATCCGCTTATTTATAAGCGTGGTTTCTGACCACCCCGAAAGGGAAACGGCCGTGATGATACTTTACTTTTTTTTTCTTTTGAAATCTATATATATAAAGATGAATGTCTGTGTGTGTGTTCCCTATGCATTTCAAAACTACTTGACCGATCGGGATGAAATTTTGGGAATATGTTGTCGGCGAAGGTTTCTGATATAATAGATTGCATAATATATATAAAACAAAGTGGGGTTTGTTAGAACACTCGACTGGACTGGCTGGACAGATTTTTACGGTTTTTGATTTGCTGGATGTGTCTCCGTCCCGAATAGCAGAATAACTATAAATAAAATTGGAAAATTCAAGAAAAAATAAAATACAAGAAAAACATTTTCCCATACAAAAAGTTCGTGGGTTTCGTACCTGACAAACAAATAGATTCAGTATAATGAATTTAGTTCAGGTAATAAGTAACACGAATTCATTAACTGTCATGCGGTACGAAGTTCGCCGGGTCAACTAGTTTAAAATAAAACATGTACAGGACAATGTGTCACTGTCAAAATCATTGTCATAATGTCATTCCAATGATATATCAACAGCGCAATTATGTAATGTATCATTGTGTTCGCAACTTATTAAATTCGTGAATTTTACAAAAAAAGATCTGACGGCTGTTGTCACATACAGGAACGTGACGCAGAACAGAAAAAAAAAAATAGAAAATAGCATATTACACAATGCGCTGTTTTCTTTTATCTATTTTGAAAAATAGATGTGTCTATGTGTCTTAAATCGATGTTCGTGTGGAAAGGAGTTCGACCGTCTTGGAGTTCATGGGCTATCCTGTTCCAAAAGTGCGGGCAGATTTTCCCGCTACGGCTCCCTAAACGATACTATTAAAATGGCTCTGTCCACCATTGAGTTTGCAGTTTTTCTGGAACCTGCTGGAGTTACCCGATTGTATGACGTCGGTCCCCTGGGAACGAGGACGTGTTCTGGTGTAGGATGCCACGTGCGTCGTACCTCAGGAGGACAGCGAATAAAGCGGTGGCCGTGGCGGAAAATGCGGAGTCCGGTAAGCGGCGCAAGTATGTCAAAGTCAAAAGTCAAAAAAGTCAAAATATCTTTATTCACGTAAACCTATTACAGGCATTTATGAAACGTCATTAATTTAATTATTTTGAATGATTCTACTCCTGCTAGTAGAAGACTAAGCAGCAAAGTGGTCCAATAAGTAAGCTGTTAGCAGAAGACCAGCAGCTTAGCAAATTCCAGTGACCTGTTAATGTTTAATCTGACTGAGAAAGGAATCTGCAAGGAAAACTCAGCTATATCAGATTTACAAAATAAAACATATACAAAACTGCACCACAACGATCAATTAATAACCTTTTAAATTAAGTTATCAGTACCTATGAGAATACAATACCTGGTACAGCAGTAACCCACCAGGCAAGTCAGAATTAAGGTAGAGGTAAGGTTTAGGCAACCCGAAAGTCGACAAAATGCAAAAACCTCTGTTAATTTAAGAACAATGTATTAAAAGATTTCATATTTATGCCGTTTGCTGCAGAAACTCCGGACCCATAGAGTCCAAGCGCAACAAAGTTTTTAAAAGACGTAACACAGCGTCTTGTCGTCTCCTCCGGTGACTTTGGGCTGGCTCTTTCTTCGCCCAAAGGATCAGTATTGCAATTTCTCAGGGATATGCAGCCACCATTCCACTAGGACTTGACCTATATCCCTATCCGTTGTAATAATATTAATTTATATTTAATGTACTAATTAACGTCGAATTAATATGTTCCGTAAATTCGGAAATACTTCTAAAAATCATTATGACATGTATTCCCACTTACCTACTACGACATCTAGAGATGTCTTTAACAATTAATGGATATAGCTTATTATAAATTATGGTATAGGTTCTGTGTCGATAAACTCCTAGTAATATAAAAATTCATAACTGATCAGAAATCTTCTGGAACAGGATGTTAGATCTAGATCAACAAAAAATGAATATTTAATATTAAAACATATTTATTTTCTAAAATGCGGTACATATTGCACATCTTAATCAAAACTGTATTAACCCCCAAATTTTTTTTTTATGAATAAAGAAATTTATTTAACAGTTTTATAGGTATTTTTTTATACTAGCACGACATGTGACCTTGCGCCCACCTGATTGTAAGTAGAGCGCAACATCTATTAATGTTAGCAACTGGAATCAGACACTTATGACTGACATCAGTCCCCAACACTATGCCGGCTTGACTGTGGATACACTTTACTGGGTTTATCAACAAGGACTTCCCCGCCCCGGCAGACTGGGTAAATTACCACCATCAGTACGCCTACCACCTATTTGTTTTTCTCGTTGAAAGTATGTGCCATTTGCAATTATGTCAAATGCCAATAGGTATTACTGGTAAACTGAGATCGTACGTCATCTATTACTATAGTATACTTGCTGATCGAATTAGTCCAATATTGAGGTTTCCTCAAAAAGCGCGATTTTCGATTTGAAACACTTTTGGTTTAGGGGTTCGATATATACATATCCTGCTTTTTCGCTAGTGTCCCCGAATTTCTAATTACTTTTTCTGTTCTATATGTCACATACACTGACCGGATTATTTTAAAACTCATCCGGATTAATTCGCCTAGGAGATTAAAAAGGAGTTTTGGAAACATTGTATGTTTTACCTGCACTATGAAGTTGGTTCTAAAATAAAATTTAATAGATATTACCTAGTCTCTTCTGAATAGCATTAGATGATCATTAGAGAATCTAAAACACAGAGTCCGAGACCTTTACTGCTGAAGATGGGCATAACATCACCATTATTACAACCCCTAGACCTCCAAAATCTGTTGGCGATTGGCTTTCCAGAATTTTATAGATACTTTGGCCAACACTCGCCACTCTGCTCTGGCCAGACGGGTTGGCGAGGGTCTTATGTATTTTTTTAATGACTATTTATTAACGATTTAACAAGTTGGTACTAGTGGAACTGGAAACCAATGGCTTAGCGTGCTTTCCTAGACAGGGAAACAGTGGTATTATAAATCACCAACCAAACACTGTATGATTTTATTAATCCCAACTTGAAAGTATGTCTCATGAATCTATAACAAATGAACGTAAGAAAAGTGTAATTCTTTTTGGTACATAACGATGTTCGAATCGCGTGCTTTTTTATTTTCAGTGAAGCATTCTTACAAGCGGACCACCACTGCTCCACCACCTTAGCGCTTTTAGATGTCCCAATGAGAAAAACACTTTTTCTACGTACATTTGTCACAGATTTACACCTCCAGATATATGTTTTGGATGACCCATATCCATTAGTGTGTTATCAAATCATTTTTTTTTTCGTTGTCACAACAACACTTGGATATTGTCAATACATTTTTTCTCCATAGTTTATTATTATTTAGATTATAAAATAACCAGCAGCTACTATGGGTGGACCCATCATATCAGCTATACCATCATCTTCAACTAAAACACTGTTGCCATAAACAAGTTTTTGCTTAAAACTAGGTAGTTAAAATTAATTCGTGGCTGTAAAAAGGCCGTGTCAACTTATAGACTAAAATAAATTACACATGTTAGGTTAATAAATTAATTCGTAGCTCTAAAGAGGCTGTGTCAGCTTACAATCTAAATATACACAAAAATTGAATTAAACTACAATATTTATGTCAATAAATGTAAATTCGTCGCTGTAAGGGGGCCGTGTCAGCTTACGGTCGAAATAACAATAATTATTATAATTGGTATGTCAACTTAATACATATTCGTGGCTGTAAAGCGGCCGTGTTATTCTAGGCACAGAAACCGTGGCGTGACTAAATATTTTTTAATTATAAGGATTCCTACAACCAGGTCATAACCGCTATTGGTATGGCATAATGCGGTTTTTAAAAATACGATCCTGGTTCGCAGCCTTCGATTATAGCTCCAGCAGTGGGGAACCAGCAGCCTTATTCTGTTACTAAGCGCAAAAGTTACATAATGGAATGAGTTAACTATATATAATATCACGCTATTAAAGTTGATATTTGCATGGCCGCTTTAAAGTTCGAGCGTCTATAGAGTTGAGATTTGAATAATAATTTGGTTTTCATGTGATCGGGTATATTTTCACTTCATTATCAGTTGATGCTGCTTCGTGGTGATCTTCCGAGGACACAAGGAACACCAACGTTCACCAGCTATAGTCAGAAGTACACTGACGAAAAGTGACAAATCTCGGCGAGTATAAGGGCTCTCTCATTGTCGACTGTAGCGCCATCTAGCTAAATGATGGCGCATGGAATCAACAATCATTAGCTAGCCTTGTAAATGGTTCTCACAAAGAAGACTAATTGGCGTAAGCTTATGCTACGCGACCAGCTATTTTTAGGTATGTTCACCTATAATCGTGCATGTTGCTATTTCTCGAAAATACGGGACAAAATCAGCATTGGAAATTCAAAATAAGCTTCAGTGGAGCTTGACCTAAGGTATTTCGATGTACAGTTGAATCCGGATGAAATATTCATGAGGGCAAATCAAAATCGCGCCACCAACCGACTGAGATGCGCCGTGTGTCCGCTACACCAGTGTTAGCAGGCTTACTCTAAAAGCATAACCATCCAGTTTTAAATAACACTGTCGATTAATAAAAATACACATCTGTTTACGATATAAACGACCAAAGATTTTAAATGCCTGTGTGCTGAGAAACAAAATCACGTCAACATCTACTATCTAAATTAAAAATACATGATACATACTTATAAATCTGAAATAAGATATTAAGAAAAAATACTTCATCGACGAGCTTGGCACTTGTCATGATTGGCCTATAGTAAAGTCTATAGTGACTACACCGAAAGGGAAACGGTCGTGATGATACTTTACTTTTTTACTTTTTACTTATATAAAAATAAAAAAAACTGATTGTTAAATTTAATATACAATAAATGAATAAAATATTTTCAAAATATAAAATATAATTAATATTAATACTTAACAGGTCACTGGGATTTGCTAAGCTGCTGGTCTTCTGCTAACAGCTTACTTATTGGACCACTTTGCTGCTTAGTGTTCTACTAGCAGGAGTAGAATCATTCAAAATAATTAAATTAATGACGTTTCATAAATGCCTGTAATAGGTTTACGTGAATAAAGATATTTTGACTTTGACTTTACTAATACTAAGGATTTGGATATAAGTCCCGTCTGCGTGAAATGGTGGCAAGAACGCTGGCTGCATTTTCCCGCTGAATTACAATACTGATTCTTTGGGCGAAGAAAGAGCTTTTTAGATTTAATTTTTTTAATACGCAGTCGGGATTATATTTTTTAAATTATTTTACTGTATCGTAATGTGATTTAAATTATGTTTGACGAGTGGGTTTGCAGGTGATCCGCGCTGCATCCGGTTTCGCCGGGAACCTATGTGTAGTTTCGTACGATGCTAGCGTTCGCCGGAAATGGGAAACATACCTTGTACGAGTAGGCTTGTTACCATGCACAAATGTACAGTCATCGTCATATTCTATTTGCCATGTAATTCGCAAGGTGGGTTTAGATCACCAGCCCAATTCTACAAATTTAGAGTCGATTAAACTTAAGTTACGTTCTTTTCCGATCCCACATCAAATAAATGTATTTAATTAAAAACTGAAAAAAAAAATTAAAAACTACTTAAAAAGTAAAAAATAAATATATACTAAACCTAATAAAAATAAACTAATAGTAAAAAAAGTCCTCTAGAGACGACCCCTTAAGGTTGGCAACATTTTCTCTCTGTATAAGTAGCGAGGTTAATACGTTGGCAGAAACAATTGCCAGCTTTCCTGTCTCCAGACTTTTCCGTTAACCGTTTGTCGAACGTCTTGGCAAGACAATTAGCTAAATGTCCCTATGGGCCCATCATCGTCTCGACCTTAAACGGCGCAAATTCTTAACCTGTACCGAGGTTATTTTGTTAAATTTGGAACCGAAATATTGGGGCATGCTACTGACAAGGCGTCTCTGGCATCTGTCAAGTATGATGGCTGAATGAAACCCAAGGATGTGTTTGTGATATTCCCGTGGAGCTCGACAGCACTATGTACAGACGACAGAAACGCTGGCAGTGCTACACTAAAGATTTTGCGGGTTCGCAAACCTCCGAATCGAATCAGTTGTGAAGCCTGAGCCCAAGTACGGTCATTCATGGGGCAATTTATAGTTCCACTCCTCTATTATAGATGCACACAATTATATTTAAAACACAAATCATAACTACATACTATATGGAACCCACATTACCAAAAATATAGTCATCAGATCGAATCAGTGCAGCGTAAATTCTGTAGACACATTAACTACAAGTGTTATCGCAGCAAATATCCTTACAATAAATCACTAGAAAAATATAAATTACCATCACTTCATAAAAGAAGAATACTCTTGGATGCCATGGTCCTCTATATATATATCACAATAAATTTGATTGCTCCTTCCTAACTAACAGTATTATATACCGCATCCCTAGCAGCTCAATTAGGATTAGACACGCATACTCTCATGAGCTGTTTCTACCGAATAAGACGCGGACAGCAGCTGGTAAGCGTGCGCCTTTACATAGACTCATGTCAGCATACAATAGTCACCTTAATCACGTAGACATATTCGCGCTATCTGCAGGTTCCTATAAGAGACACATATCTGATCTTCTTAACACTTTAGATCTGACCCACTAAGGGCAATTGTTAAATGCATTGTCAAACATTTTTTTTTTCTATATACACATGTTTAATTTTACTTACTTTTTGCTTTATATATATATATATATTCTTTTTGATAGCTTATAAATGTTGATTGCACAAAAAATTGTGGATAATGTCGTTGGATATACTGTTGCTTACCTTAATTAGTTAATATTTAGTAATAATTACTGTATGTCTGTTTTTTACCCTAAATAAAATAAAATAAAAATAAAATAAGGTTGACATTGGCTCCAATTAATGCTCAGCTGAACGCTGAGACAAAAAGTTCCTCTAGTCAATCATAGATGGCACTATTATAGTTACCCACCACCAGTAGCACCCACTCCTTTGTTGACGGCCTGACTAGACGTATGTTCTATCGGGCTGACGACAGACACTTCAAGTATCTTCAGAACATCGCACCGTCTCGCTCACGGCCCCTTAACGGGAGATCATTTCCTCGAGAAGTGCTTCTAGAGGAGAGCTAAAGTTGCCGAACCTAAATCCCCAGGTTTAACGTAACGCGCCCTGCGCCAAGTATTTATTTAGTTGCCGGCGGGTGGTTACCCGCTGAGATCCTAATATCCCCATTCCCAACCCAGGCCCATTCATCATCCGGGCCTGATTCCTGATTATTGTTGTTGTTGCTACCAATAACTTGACAAAGGTTAACATTAATTCTATGCATTGCTCAGTAGACATGTTTATAGTTATAGGCTATATTTATTTTAATTGTTTACCAAATTTTTTTACTGCCTCCGTGGTCTAGCGGTTAAGTCCGTGGATTTCGACTCGGAGGTACCGGGTTCGATTCCTGGTCGGGACACAATAATAATAATAATAAAATTCTTTATTGCACACAAAATATACAATATAAAGTGTTGTACATAGGCGAGCATAATACCATGAAGGTATTCTCTACCAGCTAACCTTTGGGAGAGTGAGAGATTAATATTATGGGTGCAGAGTGTGAAAATGGGAATAATATAGTAAAAACCAGAATTAAAATATGTAAATAAATACAATATATACATTTATATTACTATAATACCTAACATAAAAATAATAATACATAATTACGATAAATACATAAATAATTATATATACATATATAGGTACTAATAATATGTCAGGTGATTAGGATTCGTTTTGCTTTTTAAGGAAATAAGAGAGAAGAAGTTTAAGAAATAATATTTATTAATTTAAATTATTAAAAGTTAATTATTATTTAATTCATTTGTAACATTTCTCGAGTTTGGTACGCTGGAGACATCAACGAACTTGCTACTTATCATGATTGGTCTATAGTAAAGTTGGCTAAATGTGAATCCGCTTCTATATAAGCGTGGTTTCTGACTACCCCGAAAGGGAAAACAGTCGTGATGTTTACTAACCTGCACAAACTGTGGAAAATATTATAGCATCATATAATATCATATCTGAAGAAAGAAAGAAAGAAAAAAGTTTATTTGTCACAAAAAAAAACACTAGCAGTAAAAAAATATAATGATAATACAACAAACAAGATAGTGTGGTGACAAATAGGGAATCAGCTCAGCAATAAGCTGCAACACTCGGTCACAGCGCTGATTTTCAGCTGATCCCTCATAATTTTGACATTAACATTGTATTCCAATAAATTGACAAGAACAATATTAAATATAAACTATATACAAATAAATATTGAAATAAATATCTATTGACATAAGCATATTGTATGCCCACAATATGAGCAGATTGCATCATCATGACATGTACACACAACTGTAATTAGAATAAGCAATCTATACAATAAAGAATAAAATAAAAAACTTGTCCTTCAAATAAATAAAATAATATACATAAAATTATGGCTATATAATTTGGCTAATTTTTAAAATAAATAAATAATGTTTACTAAGTATTATAAGTTATAACCTAGTTTTCTAGTAATCTAAGAGCTTCTTTTTTAAATATTATAAAATATGGGAAGAGTTTTGTAAGTAATAAAGTATTGTGTATCTTGGCCATAAACAAAGCGTTACCCGAGGCTTACTCGTAGTCCTATCTCTGAGACATCGCGGTTTTGAGACTTTATTCACTTTAATCTCTCTCGCTTACTATAGTCCATTCGAAGTTAAGGAAATGAGTCATCAGCCCAACTGGGTAGAGGTGTGTAGTGGTGAAAAAAGGGCTTCCAAAGAAAATAAATTAATGAAAGGAATTTATGCATTTAAATTAAACTACTTTAATAATATATATATTTATTTAATTATTTATTAATTTCCACAGAACATAAAGGTTAGTATATAATTGAGTTTATGCATTTGCCAAATTAGGAAACATACTGTAATAATGATACAAAGAAAAGGAGAAAAAACAGAAGTAATACAACCAAAAGATACAGAAATAGAGATATTCAATATTAAATTACAAATTGAATAATTCTTGGCTTCTCCTACCTACAGGAAAGTATATCCTAACATTGAGTGAGATGTGATGTAACCCTGTAGAATTGACAGCAGCATTGCGGACAGCATCATCATATATATATAAACATATATAGGAACATTTTTCTTCTTAGTCGCTACACTCTTGGCAGAGTGGTCGTGGTCGTCACTTAAGTGTCAGTGGCACGCTTAACAAGCCGTCGCCACTCGTCTCGAACTGCAGCCTTCCTGGAACACTCATGTAGGGGGTGATCCATTGCTGATTTAACCTGGTCAGTCCATCTCATCGGAGACCTACCACGCATTCTCTTGCCATCGACTTTTCCCTGAACTACAAGGCGCTCAACGGATGTATCTCCACGCCGCGACACGTGTCTAAAGAAAGTGAGAATGCATGATTGCACGATTGAGGAAAGGCGCTGTCCTATCTGTAGTTCCTCCAGGATGGATTTGTTGGTCCTCCGTCCACGATATGCCTAACATTCTCCGCCATCACCACATTTCTAGAACATTAATCCGTTTTATTTCAGTTTCGCGCACGGTGCACGTCTTTTCAGCATAAAGGAAAATGGGGGACCACAAGAGCTCTGACCAGCCGGATTTTAGTAGCTTTCGTAATGTTTCGGTTCCTCCATGTTTTCTTTAGCTTCTCCATAGCAGACCTCGACACTGCCATACGACGCTTAATTTCCTCCTCGCATCCACCGCCATTCGATATCAAGGCTCCCAGATAAATGTATCATTGGACAATTTGCTATCTGTTTAATTTCTGGCCAGTTATCGTTGGCACGGTCTACAATCATTACCTTTGTCATTATCTTTATAGGAACATACATTAGGATTAAAGGCCTGGTTGATGGCTGGCACATTCGACGTCTGTGATCGGATGCTTCTGTGGGGGCCTGGTACTAGGGCCGAACACGTTTAATTTATTGTTCAAAAAATAGCAGAGATTTTTGCGATTTGTCGGCTTTCGGGTTGCACAATGCACATGGGCAAGTAGTCTATCTTAATTCTGACGCGCCTGGTGGGGTACCGCTGTACCACTTGTAATCTCATAGTTACTCATAGCTCAATTTAAAAAGTTAATTTTGATCGTTGTGGTGTAATTCTGTATGTTTTATTTTGTAAATTTGAATTAGCTGAGTTTTCTTTGCCAGATTAAACATTAACAGGTCACTGGAATCTGCTAAGCTGCTGGTCTTCTGCTAACAGCTTACTCTTAGGACCACTTTGCTGCTTAGTCTTCTACTAGCAGGAGTAGAATCATTCAAAATAATTAAATTATTGACCTTTCATAAATGCCTGTTTACGTAAATAAAGATATTTTGACTTTGACTTGACTTTAAAATATACCTATAAGATTTACACACTTTAGTAGGTTTAGGTTACAAAGGTATACACAATATTTATCCATTAAACATGAAAGTGTCCCGTTTCTATTGCTTCAAAATGTATAATCTCAAGGGTTTTGTCCACTCCCCCGCTTGAAATCCTACGCAAAGCCTTAAAAAGAATCTATTTTTAAATAATGACACTTACTATAAACCTCGATTTAAGGAAATTATTCTGTAGGATCCGTAGCCTAGCAGTTACGACTGCAGATTAGGACGCAAAAGGACAATTTTAATAGGTGGTAGCCGGACTGATGGTGGTAATTTCCCCAGTCTGTCGGGGCAAGGAAGTATCCACCATTCGTGCCGATAAACCCAGTAATGTGTATTCATACATTTCGGGATTCGGGACTTGAGTTGCCGTCATGCTCAGTGAAGCCGGCATAATATTGGGGATTGATTCAATCATGAGTGTCTGATTCCAGTTGCCAACATTCATAAACCTTGCGAACCACTTATCATCAGATGGGCGCATATTATTAAAAATAATAATAGAGTATTAGTTGAGAACACAAGATTGTTGTTTAATAATCGTCCATTGGGACTTATAGTACTTGGATTATAGTCTTGGTTACTATCTCCCTCTCGCTCGCACAAATCAATATTTAAAAAAAACAATTCTGAGCGTACTCCTGAGAAATGTAGGGCCGGTTGCTAGTTTAAACCATAAAAAACAGTTGGTGTATTTTCTATGGGGGTGTGAAGGAGTGAGCAAAGAGGTACCTTCGATAGTCATCTGTCAGGTCAGCGCGATGCAGCAGCTTCTTCCAGAGATCACTGATAGTCACTAGGCCTTCACAATACACCAAGTCTAACGCGGTAGAGGTTGAGAGAATTGCTTAAAATGCGAACTACGGAATAAAACGGTTTTAGCGCGGCGGCCGTGCGGCGTGCGGTGGATCCTCTCGCTCAGGCGCAAGTGTGGGAAAGGGATGGATAATACATATAATTGGAAGTATATAAATGGACATACATACATAAATAAATAGTGGCCAAGCCAACAGTTTTTGTTAAAATCAGTACTAGTTTAGCTGTGAACGCAAGACAAACATACAGACAAGCTTTTTATTTTCTAATATTAGTATTGATATTGACATATTCGCGTTCAGTGTAAAAAGTCAAAAACCACTCATGAAAGGGAAATGACATTAGGGTACAAAAAGCTAAATATAACTGTATTGTGGATCTATTCTGTTTCTATAACCACGTTAGATAAATAAAAAAATGTTAAAAATAATTTTGATATGGCATTGTAATTTGGGGGAACTCTGTAGATATAGACATGCTGTTTATAATCCAAAAAAAATATCATTTGTGCAATTTTTAATCTCGGACTATACTTTCGAGACTATAATATTTATAATTACAGTGTCTGTATATTTTAGACGCATGTATGTTTATTAAAAACTACCCGAGTCTTTTTCGGTCTATTAACGAGGATGGGCGACAGTGTCTGTATATTTTAGACGCATGTATGTTTATTAAAAACTACCCGAGTCTTTTTCGGTCTATTAACGAGGATGGGCGAACAAATGTTCGGAGTCAATATAAATATGATTTATGGAAACTTTCTAAAAATACGAGTATATAAATCATAGGTATAGCTGAGTCAAACCGAGATAACATTAATAATATGCGTTTCCATAATGTTTTCGTCTAAATAAACAGAATTTGGTTACTGTACGGCTAGCAGGTGATTCGATAAAATTATCAATTCGTACCATGTTCGGGACTAAATGGGACAAAAGGAATTCTGAAGGGGTCGTAATTAGATTCCGGGGCGATGCGCTTTCCACCAAATGTGACTTATAAACGGGGTATTGCGTACCCCATCGGCTTTCGATCATTTTTTGTAACTTCAAAATTCCATAGATGAAATAATGGAATTAGTAGAGGTTTTAAGTTATATTCGCTTGATTCGTTTTTGTCATTTTCTAAAATATTTTTGTAAAAAAAAATAAACGTATATGTCTACCAATTTCATTAATTTGCTGGCATGCTGATACATGAAGAAATCATAGGTAAATATTATTATTTAATTAATTTTAATAAGTAAGACCCGATGGCATAACCGTTGGGCCGTGGAAACTTGGCAGGTCCCTTGTGTGGGATGGGGCTAATGTGTCTACTCATCCAGGCGACCTCGTCAAGCGCGGGAAGTGCGGCGGTTTCTGCTGAGAACCTCAAGCTGCGCAAATACGCCAACCTCAGTACAGGTTACGAATTTGCGCCGTTTGGGGTCGAGACGATGGGCCAAGGATTTGTCCAAACGGCTAACGGAAAAGTCCGGAGACAGGAAAGCTGGCAATTATTTCTGCCAATGTATTAGTTTAGCTATACAGAGGGGAAATGTTGCCAGTCTTCTTGTGACTATCACTGAAGGGTTGTCTCTAGACATCGACGTATATAGATAGGCCTATTCAATACAAAACGCACTCTAAAAACGTGCCGCTTGCCACATGTACCTACCAACTGTGGGGGCCAGTTCTCAAGATATTATATTTTATGAAAATTCTGTTACTATGCAAACAAAAATACTATATTGACTCGATATAAATAATAATATTATTCGCTCTCGACGCTTGCTTTGCGTCGCTCGCGACTGTTGGTGCAGCTACATGACTTCGATTGGTTTTGCGAGAACGTTTTTATATCAATTAGGGCCTATCTATATATATCGATGTCTCTAGAGGACATTTTTTACTTATAGTTAATTTTTTATTAGATTTAATTTATATTTATTTTAATTTTTACTTTTAAGTAGTTTTAATTTATATTGTAATTATTTTATACTGTTTGTATATTACTTCAATATTAATTTTAATATATAAAACTTGACGGTTACGTGGGATTTTGTATGGAACCCGTCCCCACATCAAATAAAAAAATATTTACCCGACTGCGCGACGCAAAGTACGGTTATAAGTTTATCAGCCCATGTATTTAGGTATGCTCTTTTGTGGCACACTGGAGACCAGATGCGTGGTCTGATTTTGATGATTCTCACGTCAATCGATTCGTTTTAATCATGCATCATCATTAGCAGCTGTTAGCAGAGGACCAGCAACTTAGCAGCTTATTAAACATATAACATTTAACCCTTTCTTAGATATAAGCATCACAATCAGTTCAGACCTAATTTTACCCGCCTAGAACTTAAAAAAAAAACAACTTAAATTTGGTACCTTAGCCTCACTGTTAACTGCCTCTGTCTCTGCCTGGTCTAGCGGTTAGGTCTGTGGATTTAGACTCGGAGGTACCGCGTTCGATTCCTGGTCGGGACACAAACATATTTATTAATGTAAATAAATATATTTAATTAGTATTTAATTTATTTGTGATATTTATCGAGTTTGGTACGCTGGAGACATCGACGAGCGGCAAGCTCAATATTACTTGTCAATTATTTATATTAAGGTTATGCCAAAGGATAGGTAATTATAGTAATTTAATTTTCCTACGTACTTAAGTATATCACTAAAAAAATCCTTCAAATTTCAAATTCAAAATCGTTTATTTGCTTTAAATGTGGTACATACAGTAATATGGTTAGTAAGTTGGCTCTGCACATTTAGCCATTGTTGTGGCATGCAAAATTTGTTTTTATTTAAAATATATTCTTATCTTTCTCTATTCTAAGTCTAGTCATCAATTTATAATTAAATTTAGGTCAATACATTTTATTAATAAACAGACAAAAAAACAAAATAAAATATGTCAAACAAATTCTTTTTTAAACGAATTCAAAAGATTTAAATAGTATACATTTAGTACCATTAGCTTAAATAACATTTTTTTTTTTAAATCACATCCGTCATCACGACCGTTTTCCTTGCGGAGTGGTCAGATACCACGCTTATAAAACGCGGATTCATATTTAGCCAACTTTACTATAGGAACGTCGAAATACGGAAAAGGGTTGGTATGAAGGAAAGCATAGGGACAAAAATAAGGAAAGGCATGCTACGATGGTTCAGGCATGTTGAAAGGATGAGCGATGAAAGATTGACGAACCAGATATATAATGCGAAAGTTGTAGGTAAAAGAGGCCCTGGCAGACCGAGACTCACATATCACGATCAAATAAATAAAACACTGAATGAAGGTGCATTAAAAAGTCTTCGTAACCAAAGGGCATGTATGAAGAGGTTAATGAATGTCGACGAAGCGAAAGAAGTATGTCGTGATCGTGACAAATGGCGCTCAATTGTCTCTGCCTACCCCGCAAGGGTTCTGGCGTGAAGATATGTATGTATGTATGTTACTATAGGCCAATCATGACATGTGGCAAGCTCGTCGATGCCTATACCTTAAAATTAACTTAATGTGGATTGGATCTGTCCAAACATACGAAAGTACGAGTAACTCTTAAAATATCGATCACAAAGAAGAATAAAAACACATTTCAGTATTTTTTTAGCAAACGATCGAATTACAACGCAAACATAACTTGATATTGGAAATTACTTTGTTTGGTTTTGCTTGGCTTCTCCGATACCAGACACTTTAACCAACGATTCTATCTGGAAAAAGAGTAAACACAAAACAAATAAGCAACTTACATCTCAGAAATCAGAATACATCTATTTTTGTTCTCAAAAACGTAGGATTAAGAGCTAATTTCAGTTTTAAACTATACCTTTTTATAGACTCGGAGGTACCGGGTTCGATTCCTGATCCTGTGTCCCACAATAATATTTATTAATTTAATTAAATTAAATAAATTAAAATTACATTTAATTTAATTGTAATATTTCCCGAGTTTGAATCCTCTTCTTTATAAGCGTGGTTTTTGACCACCAAAGGGAAACGGTCGTGATGATACTTTATAAGTAAAAAATGCCCTCTAGAGACGACCCTTCAGAGATAGTCACAAGGAGGCTGGCAACATTTCCCCTATCTATAGCGAGGCTAATACGTTGGCCGAAATATTTCCCAGCTCTCCTGTCTCCAAACTTTTCCTTGGACAACTCCTTGGCCAGACGCTTGGCTGAGTATCCCCATAGGATAGGTATGAATAATATATAAATGTCAAAACAACAATTCAGAAGAAGAATTTTGAGCAAGATAGATTTGTAGTGTATGCAAATGATACGTCAGATATGTACTGTAACGGGTACATACAACTAGTCATCTCAGACCCCCCCCTTCCGGGGGAAGACGGGAATTTGTAACGAGGTATTGGCCTCCTAACAAAAGTAGCATTCGCTGCACGTAACTACGGGCAGGGCGTGGGAACCTTTATTATAGGTTAAATTTAATACGAGCGGGCGCGGCGGAGGCCGCGGTATGCCAACGTGATCAGGCTATCAAATCGCGCGCCATGCGCCGTGGAACCTCGGGAGGTCTAGCGTGCAGGGGGGACGGGTACATGTGGGTTACGGAGTTTTATTTGGATTTTGATAAGTCGATGGGTTTTAGTTCTGTAAAAAAAAAGAAAGATATCGAGAGCTCGGACCGAGAGGTCGACAGAGCAAGTATTTTTATAAATATTAGGATTAAAACAATAATTACGGTTAAAGTTAATCTCGTAATAATGTACCACGTAGGAAAGTGTTTATTTTTTGTGATATTGTATCAGTAATATCGTAAATATAAAGTATAAAAAAGTTTATGCATTTTTAATATAAATAGGAGTTCCGTAAAGTCCTCTCCGTAACAATTAAAAGCAACTACATCCAACCGCAGGCATTGGATAATCTTGTGACTGCAAAGCCAGGTTACAGTACCTACAATGCAATGAAATCTATACATTTTTACTCACTTACACTTACATTACACCTTCACACACAATGTCAATACACATTTACATACACACTTGTTATGATGCGCTCCCAACAATGTTAATAAGTGCATATACGAGTATATATGTTTATGTATATATATATATATATATTTAAAGACGGAGATCGCAAAATCGCCTGACGATACGACCACAGCCTGAAGGGCCACCGCGGAGGTCGCATGTCCGAATCACCGTAAGGCCTCATAAAGAGACCCCAAGGCGCCTACGGACTAAAACCCTAATAAACCGTCTCTCTCTCACTGTTGGTCCTGCGTGCCTTTACAGCTAAGTCTGAGTCGTGGCTACGGAGTGAAGGCACTCGTTCGCCGTTAATATTTCATTTATTGTTCTAACTTATCTCAAGGTCAGAAATTGTCTACATTAATTTTATTTAGGATAAAAAACAGACATACCTACAGTAAAGATTACTAAATATTAACTAATTAAGGTAAGCAACAGTATATATTTATAAGCTATCAAAAAGAAAAAATATATAGAAAAAGCAAAAAGTAAGTAAAATTTAACATATGTATATAGAAACAAAAAAATGTTTGACAAAAATTTTTTTGATAATGTATTTAACAATTGCCCTTAGTGTGTCAGATCTAAAGAGTTAAGGAGATCAGATATGTTTCTCTTATAGGAACCAGCAGATAGCGCGAATATGTCTACTTGATTAAGGCATCGATGTATATAGATAGGCCCTCACTGATATAAAAACGTTCCCGTAAAACTAATCGAAGTCATGTAGCTGCACCAACAGTCGCGAGATAGCAAGCGTCGAGAGCGCCTAATATTAATATTTATATCGAGTAAAACTAGTATTTTTGTATGCATTGTGATATAATTTCCGATGAATAAAGCATGTGGCATTATCCTTGCTTGAGAATTGCCCCCCAAAGTTGGTAGGTACACAAAGCAAGCGGCACGTTTTTAAGAGTGCGTTTTGTATTGAATAGGCTTATCTATATACATCGATGGATTAAGGTGACTATTATATGCTGACATGAGTCTATGTTAAGTTCGCCTTTGTACTTTGTGCAATAAAGATTTTAAATAAATAAATCCCTCATAAGGTGATACAAATGTTTAGAATATTGAACCGTCCAAAATGACATGTTACTGTGAACATTGGCAGGAACAAAGTACTAAAACAAACAGGCTATTAGTAAAATGCTAACTTAAACACACACTTCGTTCATAAATACTCGCGTTCATTAGTTTGTGGCTTGTCTAGTTTACAATTTAAAGTCGGTTTAGAGCGATAGTGGCCTGGTTGTGAGAACGCTTTTCTTAAAATCCTAAAAAGATCGCTCCGAACTCCGGCATGTCATCATCATGTAACGTAACCTGCAAATCCTGTAGACCAAACACCGACTGGGCTCACTATTTTCATCGTAGAAGTTGCAGTAGACACGAACCGCCGTCGACCTTTTTCAAATAGCGACTTATTATTTATTTTCTTAAACCTAGTGCTCGCCGCGAAGTTCCAATCCAGAATGCCCTATTATTTTCTGCCAATTACTTGTAAGAAGGTGAAAATCAGGATGGCAAATAAAAATCACTTGCACTTTGTACTTGGTTTTAATTCAGGAACGTATGCGTGTGTTTGTTTTCGAAGTTACAAGTGTTCTGCCGTGCCCCGCAGAAAAAATAATTAATGAAGCCTCATTTAAGATAAACAATATTTGATAAGTACGTGGAATTACAAACAATAGGGTTCTTATGTGTCGGCCAGTCAAAGCGTAACTTCAGAATCTGATTGAATTGGCACCACAGATTGACGTTTTCGCAGATGATCTTTGCAAGATCAGCAAAGCATGTTGGTACTTCTGTGAGAATCGATAAAATAACATATATTTTTTTATTAATTCTAAATTTAACTTTGTATAATACATTTCTTTGGCAATAAATTATAGATTTAATTAAGGATGACAACATTGAAATGTATTTAATAGATTCCTAATATAGTTTCTGGCTTTTTCTTAAATTTTTATGAATGTTTGTAAATAATATTAAGTGTTTCTGACTCCTCCTTGCATGGTGTATTGGAGTATATACTGTAATACCATGTAAAATGTATAAAAAATAATAAAAATAAATAAATCACAGCCCCTAGAATACAGAGTTCTAGAATTTAATTTTTGAAATTTTAATAAAAAAGTAAAGTATCATTACGACCGTTTCCCTATCGAGGTGCTCAGAAACTGATTCACATTTAGGCAACTTTACTATAGGCCAATCATGACAAGTGGCAAGCTCATCGATGTCTCTAGCGTACCAAACTTGAGAATTTCACACATAAACTAAATATTAATTAAATTTATTTATTTAAATTAATAAATAATATTGAAAATCTTTAGACCTCTACTGTTGGAGGTATATCGGGATAATTTAGCCTGCACTCGCCACACTTGCCGGACGGGTTGGCGAGGGTCTGATGTCAATTCTAATGACATTTTATTAACGATTCGACAAGCTATTAGTGGAACCGAGACCGACTTCTTAAGGTGCTAATAGATGTGCTCAAATACGTAAAAAAAAATTATGACAAATACGAAAGAAAAATGTATTTCTCAGTGGTACATGTTTAAACTATTTAATTTTTTTATTTTAAGGAAAGCGTTCTTAAAACCGAGCCACCACCGATGGAATCTGCTAAACTGCTGGTCTTTTGCTAACAGCCTACTCTCTGGACCACTTTTCTTCTTAGTACTAGCAGGACTTTGTCATTCAAAATAATTTAAATAATAACGTGTAAATCGAATAATGATATTTTGACATTACCTACAGCGTTAATAAGCTTTTTTTTTATATTAGCGTTTACAGTAAATCTAAAAATATTTTTAAAACACGATTGTTTTCCGCCTCCGTGGTCTAGTGGTAACAAACGTTGCCGTGAACTCGGGAGGTCGTTTCTCGATTCCCACCGGAGGCAAGTTGTACATTGTATAATTTGTCTCGGTCTGGGTGTTTATATGTATAATATGTATATATTTACAAAAAAAAAGTATAATATGTAGTTTATCAACCATCTAGTTTCCGTAACACAAGCCTCGTAGCTTACCACGGAAACTAGATGGCGCTGTGTGAACTGTCTGGAAATATTTATTATTATTATTATTTACTAGACTAGGTTCTCGTGAGATCGCAATCGCGGGTCAATTAAATATAGAACACATTCACTTTCGGTCATAGACCCGAGCTAAGGCAACTGCAATTCATATTTACGGAAAAATAAAATATAAAACTTATTAGTGTTCATTTTTAGTTTTTATTATACTATAATCTAGTATAGTAACACGCAATTTTAAACTAGTCACAGGTAGGTATTTTCGTAATAATTCCTAGGGTTTAAGCGTGGAGCGGTGTTACATTGCCCAAAGCTGCCATCGACTACATTACTATGCAAATAGCTATTTTGTGTGTGATGCAAATGAGAACCATTGTATGTATATATTTATTACTACTGTTTACCAAAAAGGGTATTCTACCAAAAATCAGAGTATTTATTGTGTTCTGTGTAACATCGGTATCCAGTCTAAATCCATTTTTCATAAATACATGCTGGGGTTCGAACTTTTTCCAAATTAAGGAACTAGTAATACTACCGATCGCCTACCATTCTTTTTTTAGACTATACAATGGCTGACTTTGGCCAAAATCAAAGGATTTCAAAATTCGAGGGCTGAATAATTCTTCTTGTTTTGCCGTGATATTGCGATTCTATGCCATCAATCTTATTCTTGTCTCGTTTTTTTTTACTAACGAATATTTTTTATGGTGTGGGCCAGGCACAACCGCAATAATAACTTCTTATATTAATTTTTTTCTGTCCTAAAGTGTGGTCAAAGTCAGAGTAAAATCGACCGTATCCCTTTCGGGGTGGTCAGAAAAAATAAGTGTTATTACTAGGACCTTATTTTGTTACCTAAGCGCAAACGTTATATAATGGAATCCGTTAACTATATATATATCACGCTATTAAAGTTGATATTAGCACGGCCGCTGTCAAGGTGGAGCTTATAGAGTTGAGAATTGAATAATATTTTGTAATTATGACGCAACCTCTTAGGTAAATAACAAAATGCACTAATATCGTTTGCGTCTAAGTTACAGCATTTGTGGACCAGAGCCACTGTCAGTGCCCACGTCTTGCTCCGTACGACATTACGTGGAGGACCCACGCGTTGAAGACTTTTGTTTTTAAAGAGTGTGGTGAGATGCGAGGATGTAACGAAGTTTCCCAAATGCCGCCTAGCTGAATAGTCTGTCCAAGGCAGACCTGCACAATTTAGAGTTAGAAATTTCCCAAGCAGTCCGGCCTCGGCTTGATATTGTTATTGAAAAAGAATTGTCAGCTTTCCTTGTCTGTCAATATAAATACATAAATATAAAGGATAACATGACCTTAGTCTTGTCCAGGTTCATTCGACCAACCTGCTGGGAAGCCACGTTTAAGCCGTTCATCATTCTGTTAATATCATTGAGCGAGCTGGCCATGATGACTATCTTCTTTCTCTTATTCTTCTGCGTAATTGTACTTGTGTATTATATTTTTAAGGTAAAATTGTATTTTAAAATATCATTAACGATTTTACAGAGTGAGAGCCAAAAGAATACTGAGCGTAAGAAATTCCAACAAAATCAAGATTCCCTTCACTGCATTAATTCTCTGAAAAGAAATTTCTGTTCATTCCCGGATTTTGTGCCAAATTACATCGTCATGGCAAAATGCAGTTTAACATAATAATTTGCACACAATAACAGAGTTTTGTTTTTAAAGTTTAAAGTTTATATGAATAAATATATTTTAAATTTGACTTGGAGGTATAGAACTCTGTGTTCTAGGGGTATCATTAGAGATACTAGATTCTCATAAAAAGATACAATGAGTACCGATAAAATAACTACCTACTATGGCCCATCGATGACTGTGTAAAAATGTCTAAAAGTGAATTTAAACGAAAATTTAAGTTGCTTTTGCTAAGTACTGACTACTAACGGTAATTTAATGATGAATAACTTTGTGTTATGACAAATGTAGTGTAAAACTAACTGTAAAAAAGAGTGTACTGTTTACAAACAAACTGAAATGAAAAAAAAAAAATAAAAAACCTTTATTCAACAACATAAACACAATACACTGGGATGAAACATATTAATATAGCAAACTACAATACAGCAACAACTTTGCGTATAAAACTAGATATAAAGTACTAGGATCCCTAAACTAGGTGAACTTCAACTATAGGGGTCAGTCAATAATATGGTGAGAGATAGTTTCATGGAATTTAATATAGTCGGTGGGTGTCATCCACTGCAGTATTTACCTTGGCAACAATACATTTATTATACAAACCTATGGTAAGATAATAAATAAGCTATGCAGTTTGGCCTATAATAAAAAAAAGTAAATAGGTTCAGTTTTTATGAATAAACGATTTAATAATTTAATTAATAATTATGATGATGCGCTGGAATAATTACTCTACTCGTTTCACGCGTTTTAAATTTAAAATTATAACCAAGAGTTATTTTAAACTTGGGGTGACTTTTTACAAATATAGAAACACAGGTATACGTCAATTCAATTCGTTTATTTTGTAAGTAGGCATAGGACAAAAATAGATGTATTCTGCACTTTTACACGTCAATTTTTACAATATTATTATAAAACAATATCATTTTATAGTACATATTGGTGAATCTCGAGCAGTACATGATAACCATCATTTGGAAAGAGAAACAATAAAATAATAAAAATAACAAAATTATAAATACAGAATAACGCTTAACATTATAGCTGCTGTAGATAGGCATTGTCACACTATAAGCTAAGACAGACACAATTATAAAAATATAAATACAGAATAACGCTTAACATTATAGCTGCTGTAGATAGGCATTGTCACACTATAAGCTAAGACAGACACAATTATAAAAATATAAATACAGAATAACGCTTAACATTATAGCTGCTGTAGATAGGCATTGTCACACTATAAGCTAAGACAGACGCAATTATAAAATTATAAATACAGAATAACGCTTAACATTATAGCTGCTGTAGATAGGCATTGTCACACTATAAGCTAAGACAGACACAATTATAAAAATATAAATGTCAATGTCAGTTAAGATAATAGCTGCTGTATATAGGCATTGTCATACTATAAGCTAAGACAGACACAATTATAGAAAAAAAATATAAATGTATCTAATGTGTACTGCGTTTTGCCTTACATGCTCCGCGTTCGGAATCGTTAACCTCGTCTTTACAGGCTCCTTTTAAACAATAAAAGCAAATTGAATAAGCGACGGTGCTTCCTTAAGGATATTTTGGAAGACTTGCCTTTAATTGAGAAAACACAGTACTTATTTATCCGAAGCGAGATTCCATCTACAAGAAATTACATTTTAAATTACCTTGTTCCGAGTGCGAATCGACCGAGCATCAAAATTATTCCTGACCAGGTGCGCTCATTTTTACCCAAGGTTAAGGGTTATGTGTTTTTCAGCCTATGTGTGTTTGAATGTTTGTTTTTTGTGGCACACTGGAGACCAAACGCGTTGATCAATTTTGATGAGTCTTACATGAATAGATTCGTCTTTATCACGCAAGTGTCACTGAATATATGACATTAATTAATTTTCATTAAGGCGACAACCAGACGCCATATTGTGAAAAATAAAAAAAAATAAAGTAGATTTTTCTATTATTCTACTTTAATATTAAATTGTTTTATTTATTTATTAATATGTTTATTATTAATGTTAATTCATACGTTTATTAGTTTTTATTTGTTTTTTTTTGGTTTTTATATTATTTAATTTAATTTACATGATAATGCGCTAGAAAATAAATAATTAAAGGGCCTGTAATAATATTAATATTTTTAATGAAGCGAGCCTCATTCATCTACTCTGCTATGCACTGCAATGTTTACATAGCTTTTTTGTATAGTTTTGTTAGTTTTCTATTTAGTTTTTCATTTATAAACCATGTAATTTTAAAATTATAATCATTACGGGAGTACGGGAACAGGTTGAAAAACAGCGTCGTGCAGGTATACTGTACAAATGCACGACAACAGCTGACACCTGATTCCTTTTGTCACATTTGTTCAAGATAATAAGAGTGTGTGATGTTTTTATGTGACAATATTTTTTTTTTTGATTTTTTTATTTTTTTTTATTTAAACTATAGTGAGTAAAGTAAAGTATCATCTCGACAGTATCCTTTCCGACGAGCTTGCTATTTGTCATGATTGGCCTATAGTAAAGTGAATCCGCTTTTTTATAAGCGTGGTTTACGACCACCCGAAAGGTGATGATGCTTCATGTTATTTTATTCATTATTATTCTTTATTTACTTTCACTTATGTTAACGATTAAAAAACGATGTGTCTATTGGACGTACGACTATACGAGTTACAATAATAGACTACGTTAGCTACATCACTACAGTTAAGGGTTAACCAGATTTTGGCGTAACTGGTACTCACTAAGAAAAAAAACTCACTAAAAATATAGCAAAATAAAACCTTAATCCCTAACAATGAGGTACTTCATCAAAATAACCCTAATCGCGTAAACAGAACGGATGACGTCACCAAATTAAATTTTGTGCGACACAACCTATACTTCTGATCTAAAATGAGAATCTCCACATTTAAGGTGAAGATACATTGTTTTATAGCTAAGGGCAATGATACACTAACGGCCGGCTGTAGAAATATATATTTTGACATGTTTTACGTTTGTCTAAGGATAGGTGACAATGGGCTGGACACTTCTGTCGCAGAACTGATAAACGATAAAGTGAAAACGGGTTCTAGAGTGGAGACCATGTACTGGACCAGTCATCTCTCGACTTGAGGAAGGGAGGGTTGCAGAGGATCGTGTAAAGTTGCGAGCCTTGGGGGAGGGCTTTATGCAGCAGTGGAATGACAAAGGTTTATGATGATGATGATGATAGCTAAAAGTAACTACATACTAACAGCTGGTTTCAAAAAGATGTCTTTTGACATGCCTTGCTGCTGAGGTTGAAGGTCTGACACTACAAGATATTCACCCGTTCCTGTATTACCTATGCTGCGCCTGCCTGGCACGACCTTCTGGCCAAGAACAACAGAGACAAGAACAAAAGCTAGGAAGACACATCGCTTAGAGTGGTCTGTCGAGCGCCGTGGTTCGTGCGTAATTTCGTCATAGCTCGAGATCTGGATACTATTATTAAGGAGTTTGTCATCGGCCTGACTTGACGTATGTTCTGTCGGTCCGACAACGGACACTTCAAGCATCTCCAAAATATCGCTCCGTCTTGCGCTCGGAACCCACACCAGCTGAAATAGTAGGACCTAGACCCCCCAGTTTTCATAATTTCATGCTTCTTGACTTAACCTCTAAGTGTTGTAACTAATGACAAAAAAAAATATATAAAAAATAGGTTATTAGTTTGATTTTTTTAAGAACGTTTCTATTTTATCTGTTAAATATTCCTTTTTACTTAATTATCCTGTTTAAATTATATTATTTTATTATTCGTTCAAATAAGTGTTTTACCACGAAATTCCAATTAAAAGTATCATCACAACCATTTCCCTTTCGGGGTGATCAGAAACCACGCATATAAATAAGCGGATTCACATTTAGCCAACTTAACTATAGGCCAATCATGACAAGTGGCAAGCTCGTCGATGTCTTCAGCGTACCAATTCGAAATTCCAATTGACAGTTAATATTCAATATTCTCCTCGCCAAGCAGTCTGGCCAGCGTGGCGAGTGTAGGCTAAATTCTCCAGTTCTGGAAGGCCCATCTCCAGCAGTGGAGGTCTAGAACGCTTTGTTCTAGGGGCTGTAATAAATCAATATTCATTTTATAAAAAATAAACTGTATAGTGTGTTTTCACCTTAAGTTTAGTAAACAAGGGCCGAGTTCATTTATTTTCGGCACGTGCTGAGCCAGCAGGAAATTGTGAGCCTTATTGAGCCTCATAAATCATCACACCTTCCAAGACCGAGCACCTATGACACCAGCCATAGGTGCCACACTCATTTTTTAACCCGTGTAAAGTTAGCAGCCAAATCTCAGCAGCATTTATAACTGACCAATTTAAAAAATATTTTTTTCTAATGAAATCCTTAAATATATAATGTAAATAGTATTTTATTTGAAGGAAGTAACGTATAATGATTTAAAAAAAATACAAATTATTAAATTAACTAAAAAAATTTAAACACAAATTATTATTAATTAAAAAAACTAAAACAAAAATAAAATAAAGGAAAAACAAAATAAAATATTATAAATTTAATTTTATAATTTATTTTATTTTATTTTAAATACTTTATTGCACTAAAATTGTACATAGGCGGGCTTAATGGCCAGGCATTTTCTAACAACCAACCTTTGGGAGTGTGGAGAAACTATGCATGGGTGCAAATTTATTATTATAAACTACATACTAATAATACATATAAGAATAAATAAATACATGAATACATACATTTATATTTTATAAATTTATAAATTATCTGACATATGTATATAATTTCTTCTATACATCATAATTATTAAGTATTTAGACACGGCCTCTTTACAGCCACGATCTTTTTAAGTTGTTTCTAAGTTAGTTAGTTTTACTTGCTTGTAGCAATAATATTGTGCATAACATACATAAATATGGATTATTGCCTGTTAACGGTCCAACCATTATTACCACTTTGATTAGTACATATGTTTTGATAATTGTATTGATTTTATTAGTTCTGACTGTATCCAAGTTGTTTTGAGAGAACCAATGGAAATTAATTATTTTGATTTTTTGATTTTTTTAAATCTCTATATCGCTGCCAAAGGGCAAAGTGCCAAGGATACTGGCAATGCTGATCCTTTGGCCCAAATATTGCCCATTCTCTCTCTCTCTCTCCTTGTCTCCCGAGGTGATAACCAGCTGTTTTGACAACGCCTTGAAAATTTAATGTACACTGCAGCTCTATTCTGTTACTTAGTCGGAAACGTTATACAATGGAATCCGTTAACTATATATATATATCACACTATTAAAGTTGATATTTGCACGGCCACTGTCAAGGTGGAGCGCTTATAGAGTTGAGAATTGAATAATATTTTGTAATTATGACGCAATCGCTGACGTAAATAATCAAATCCACTAATAACATATATATGTTTCAAATATATGTTCTGGAAGGCCCATCTCAAACAGTGGAGCTCTAGGACGCTGTGTTCTAGGGGATGTAATGATGAATGACGAAGTGTTAAAATCCCTAGCATCTTGTTAGGCCGGTATAAAGATAGAGACTGATGGTGGTCGTTCGTGACTGGCGCGTCTGTTGCTTCCATTTCTGGACGCCGCGCATTCTGTTGATATCTTTTTCTGTCCTGTGGCGCTTAATACGCTGGCAGCATTTTTTTTTTTAATACTAGCACGACATGTGACCTTGGGCTCACCTGATGGTAAGTGGCGCGCAAGGTCCATGTTGGTAACTGAAGTCAGATACTCATAACTGCCATCAGTCCCAAACACTATGCCGGCTTCACACTTCGCTTGAAGGACTCCAAGTTATAGGAAAGTTGAAACACAGGGCTGGAAGAGCATTCCACATCTTTATCGTACGACAGATGTATGAGTCCCCAAATTTATACGTACGCAAAGGGATGGTGACTACGGTATGTGGGTGCATATTCTGACCTGTGCGTGTGGTTCAGTTGTGGAATGGAGAGGGAGGGATTAGGTTATAGAGTTCTTAGGAGCACTCACCATAGTATAGCCGGTAGAACACGCTCAGAGAAGCCACATCTCGGCAAAGCTGCAGGGATTCGAGTTTTTCCTCTGAATAGGATTTCCCTCTGAATTAAAATATTCTCAACCAAAAAAAAAATGCCAGGCCTATTGTCACCAGAGACGTCAATTTTTTTTTTATAAACTATTAGTAAATAGTTTGCAAGAATAATCACTTCACCTTATAGTCGTAGTCGTCTCAGGTAGCGAGGCTTCGTTTTAATGAGGGCGCACTATGTAACTTTGTACGGACCGGCCAACGCAATAGGGGTAGTTCCTATTACCACATTCCATAGCCTTTTTTTGTTTATTGGCGGAATCGAAAAATCATCTAACGTTGCGGAATCGATCCGCCTCACTTTACTGTTAGCCCTGTATGCCTTTACAGCTAAGTCGTCGCTACAAGTGAAGGCATTCGTTCACCGCGTATTCCATAAACAAAAAAAATATTTGATTAGTGTCAAAGTCAAAATATCTTTATTCACCTAAACCTATTACAGGCATTTGTGACACGTCATAATTTAAATTATTTAGAATGAATCTACTCCTGTTAGTGGAAGACTACGCAGCGAAGTGGTTAGCAGAAGACTAACAGCTTAGCAAATTCCAGTGACCTGTTAATTAATCTGACTGAGAAAGGAATCTGCAAGGAAAACTCAGCTATAGCAGATTTACAAATGAAACAAATACAGAATTACACAACAACAATAAATAAATATCTTTCAAATTCACCCATGAGATTATAAAACCTGGTACAGTTGTACCCGAAAGCTGACAAAAAGCAAAACCTCTGCTAATTTAAGAACAATACATTGAACGTGTTCGGCAGAGGTCCCAGGCCCCCACAGCAGCACCCGATCACGGACATAACGCATGTGCCAGCCATCCCCCCGCGCTGGTGAGTGGTGATCCGGTTGTAAGAAAGAATTCCTTAAAATCTTGAAAGTTCGCATTTCAAACCCTGGCATGTATGAATGAGAAATTTACTTTTCTTACGCACATGTGTCATTTATTTATATCACGTTAAACCGTGGCCGCATCGGTTCCGGTTTCAATAATACCAACTTGTGGAATTCTAAAACCTGGCGTGGCGAGTGTAGGACAAATTCTCCAGAAATATGTTCTTGGGATGTCCAGCAATGAAGGTTTAGGACTCTGTATAGTAAAGTAGTAATGTATCATCACGACAGTTTCCCTATCGGGGTGGTCAGAAACCGCGCTTATAAATAAGCGGATTCACATTTAGCCAACTATAGGCCAATCATGACAAGCGGCAAGCTCGTCGATGTCTCCAGCGTACCAAACTTGAGAAATATGACAAATAAATTAAATATTAATTAAATGTATTTACCTATACCGCCCCCGTGGTCTAGTGGTAACAAACGTTGCCGTGAACTCGGGAGGTCGTGGGTTCAATTCCCACCGGGGGCAAGTAGTACATTGTATAATTTGTCTCGGTCTGGGTGTTTATATGTATAATATGTATATATTTACAAAAAAAAAAGTATAATATGTAATTTATCAACCATCTAGTTTCCGTAACATAAGCCTCGTAGCTTACCACGGAAACTAGATGGCGCTGTGTGACCTGTCTGGAATAAATATTGTTGTGTCCCGACCAGGAATCGAACCCGATACCTCCGAGCCTAAATCCCACGGAGGCAGTAACTCTGTGTTCTATATTATATACATATATTCAATTATTTCACCGTATAATGATCAGGGCGTGGACAGGCCTCCATTGAACGCTCTGTAGTCCAGGAGAAAGTTTATAACAAGAGAATGAACAATGCACTGACTAGGTAAAGGCTGAAATAGACCACCTCCTACATAAGTGCACGGAAATCTACAGTCTGAGAGAGGTGACGAGGACTTGTTAAGCATGCTACCAACGCTATCACTCGCTACTAGCCACGCGTCGTCTGTCCAGATTTTTAAAAGCTTAGTCACTGTACAAACAGAAGACGCCATCAGCATGACAATAAATATTTGACATAATATTATTTAAATTTTTTATCTTTATTATACTAGCATGACATGTGACCTTGCGCTCACCTGATTGTTTGTGGGGCGCGAGGTCCATTTTGTCGTAGAATAAAAAAGTGCATTCGGGAATAACCTTCGTTTCGAGTTGGTTTGTTTTCCTTTGTCATGGGTTGCTAATTAATGGAACAAGCCGATACCTTCCTTATCGACAACATGGCTGTTATATTTAAAAACCTACTATACTACTTGACATCGTATTTTATCGGAGTTTCTCAATTCTCCATAACCTAGGTTTGAGTAGTATAGTGCAGAGCGGTGGTGGCTAGATTGTAAGAACGCTTTCTAATAAAAAAGGTTCGCGGTTCGATCACCGGCATGTACCAATGAGAAATACTTTACTTACCCCATTCTTGCTCCAGAAAGCAAGTAAAGCTGTCGGTCCCGGTTCCACTAATACCAACTTGTGGGATCGTTAATAAATTGTCATAAAAAATGACATCAGATCCTCGCCAACACGTCTGGCCAGCGTGGCGAGTGTAGAATTTGCTCCAGATATATGTTCTGGAAGGCGCATGTCCAATAGTGGAGGTCTAAGAGGCTGTGTTCTTATGGCTGTAATGTAATGAAGGGTATACCTAAAAAATTGACCGCCTCCGTGGTCTAGTGGTAACAAACGTTGCCGTGAGGGAGGTCGTGGGTTCGATTCCCACCGGGGGCAAGTTGTACATTGTATAATTTGTCTCGGTCTGGGTGTTTATATGTATAATAAACAATTGGTTAAATTTATTCGAAAAAATATTTACAACATATAAAATAAAATTCTTGCTCCAGAAAGCAAGTAAAGCTGTCGGTCCCGGTTCCACTAATACCAACTTGTGGGATCGTTAATAAATTGTCATAAAAAATGACATCAGATCCTCGCCAACACGTCTGGCCAGCGTGGCGAGTGTAGAATTTGCTCCAGATATATGTTCTGGAAGGCGCATGTCCAATAGTGGAGGTCTAAGAGGCTGTGTTCTTATGGCTGTAATGTAATGAAGGGTATACCTAAAAAATTGACCGCCTCCGTGGTCTAGTGGTAACAAACGTTGCCGTGAGGGAGGTCGTGGGTTCGATTCCCACCGGGGGCAAGTTGTACATTGTATAATTTGTCTCGGTCTGGGTGTTTATATGTATAATAAACAATTGGTTAAATTTATTCGAAAAAATATTTACAACATATAAAATAAAATTAATATTAAGGATGTTTACTTATCAGGTGCTCATGCAACGTTGTTGGGATATAAATCAGTGCGTGTACATATGTTTCATTGACTATGAGAAGGCTTTTGATCGTATACAACATGACAAACTTATACACATTCTTGACAGGATTGGCTTGGATTCCAAGGACGTCACATTTATTAAAAACTTGTACTGGCAGCAAACAGCAAATGTGCGTGTTGAACATGAAGTGACAGAGGATATCGTTATAAGTCGTGGAGTAAGACAGGGCTGCATACTATCTCCACTGCTGTTTAATATTTATGCTGAAGAGATATTCTCTGAAGCTCTTGAAGACACTAGCATAGGAATTGTTGTCAATGGGAGACCTCTTAATAACATCCGATATGCAGATGACACAATTCTTCTGGCAGATACATTAAGCGATTTACAGATTCTGCTAAATAGAGTGGATAATGTAAGCGCCAACTATGGTTTAAACATGAACATAAAGAAAACTAAGTTCATGGTCGTCGGACGGACAAATGTCGACAAAACTGCTGCGCTTTACATTAAAGACCAACCGCTCGATGGAGTTAAATCATACAAATATCTAGGCTCCATTGTGAATGAAGAAGCAGATCACAGTACCGAAATAAAATGCCGCATAGAACAAGCTAGAAACGCCTTTGTTAAAATGAGCCACCTTCTCTGCAATCGCAATCTTAAACTTCCTACAAGATGCCGACTCGTCCGATGCTACATATTTTCCATTCTCCTGTATGGTGTCGAATCATGGACCCTGACAAACACATTGTCGAAGAAGTTAGAAGCTTTTGAAATGTGGATATACAGGAGAATGTTGAAGATATTATGGAAGGACAGAGTAAGAAACGAAACTGTCTTGCAGAGAATGAACAAAGGCGTTGAACTATTGAAAATGGTAAAGCGAAGGAAGTTGGAGTATTTGGGACACATCATGCGCAATAAAAAGTATAGCTTGCTGCAGCTCGTCATGCAAGGCAAGATACAAGGCTCCAGAAGACCGGGGAGAAGACGCACTTCCTGGCTCAAGAACCTCAGGGAGTGGTTCGGGATGAGCACCAGATCCTTGTTCCGGACAGCGGCCAACAAAATCAAAATCGCCTTAATGATAGCCGACCTCCGATAGGAGATGGCACCGTAAGAAGAAGAAGATTAAGGATAGGGATATAAGTCCCGTCCGCGTGAAATGGTGGCAAGAACGCTGGCTGCATTTCCCCGCTGAATTGCAATACTAATTCTCAGGGCGAAGAAAGAGCCAGCCCTCTTGTCACCGGAGGAGACAACAAGACGCGGTGTTATGTCTTTTAAAAACTTTTTTGCGCTTGGACTCCATGGGCCCAGAGTTTCTACAGCAAATATATATATAATATGTATATATATACAAAAAAAAAAAAAGTATAATATGAAGATTATCAACCATCTAGTTTCCTTAACACAAGCCTCGTAGCTTACCACGAAAACTAGATGGCGCTGTGTGGCCTCTCTGGAAAGAAATAATAATAATATTAATAATCACGCTGAATGTACAAGTTCGTTTTATTTTTCGCTATGTCAGTTACTAAGTTTCTAAATTGGACAGCCGAACACATTTTTGTTAATCATTCCCTTAAAAGTGAAAAACAAAACCTTTTTACAAATAATTAGGTAATTAAAGACTTTTTAGATTAATTATATATTTGTTATCTTAAAAGAACAGGGTACAAAATAAGTGGGACAAAAAATACAATAAAAAATAGGCAGTTTTTTATCCGACTGAGCGACGCATTCGGGTTGACGCAGAAGAAGGGTTATTTGTTTTTCAGCCTGTGTATGTTCCTTTGTGGTACTGGACACTACGCGTTTGATAATTCTCACATCAATCGATTGTTGTCCAACCATATACTTAAATTATATTTTTAAGGTTTAAAATTTCAAGTGTCATAATTCAAAGGTGACCTTGGTGAGTTTTGCAACAAATGTTAAAAAATAAAGTAAAGTGAGTATCATCACCACCGGTTTCCTTGCCAGAAACTATCTAAAAGAGTTGGTTCACATATAGTTATTATAAATAGCATTTAAAATTAGCAATCTGAAGTGGCAATGGGCTGGACACATTTGCCGCAGAACCCACGACCGATAGGGCAAACGTGTTCTAGAGTAAAATCCGCACCGCACAGATTTTTTTTTTCCAGACAGGTCACACAGCGCCATCTAGTTTCCGTGGTAAGCTACGAGGCTTGTGTTACGGAAACTAGATGGTTGATAAACTACATATTATACTTTTGTTTTTGTAAATATATACATATTATACATATAAACACCCAGACCGAGACAAATTATTTATTTATTTATTTATTTATAATAGGGTAGCCAACAGTGCTAACATCACACACTTATTTGTACTTAACACTAAATCAGAAGTTAGATGTTGCACCTATTATAGGCGACCACCACATTACCACAGTAGCTTTTATTGCCTATAAGAAATAACAAAATTATAAAATTTTCAATAAGTATACAAAAACTAAATATTATTCGAAAAACTAATTCTGAAACAATTTTTAAAAATATATATATAATAAACATACAATTCCTTTTAGAAATAATAAAAAAAGTAACAATTATACAATGTACAACTTGCCCCCGGTGGGAATCGAACCCACGACCTCCCGAGTTCACGGCAACTTTGTTACCACTAGACCACGGAGGCGGTCGATGGACGGATGACCTGAAAAGTCCTAGACGAGTGGCAAGTATAGGCCAAATACTACCGAAATACATTGCAGAAGGCCCATCTCCAGCAGTGGAGGTCTAAAACTTTGTCTTCTGGAAGCTATGAAAATTTTTTTTTCACGACTAGTAATCGAACCCGTTTTCTCTGCGTCAAATCTACGGTATTAACCGCTAGACAGAGGCAGTCAACATCTGTAACAGATGTAGCCCATCAAAATGGAATTGCGGAAAAGAATTTTCCTTCAAAGAGCAATGCTACGGAAATTTCGACTAAAATTTTAATTTAAATTAGAATTTAATTTATTTCGCGGATTAATTAGAAACATGTGCGAGCTTTGATTAAGATAGATAATTACATAAAAAGGGAAACAAAATACAACAATTTAAAAATAAATTCAGATATGACTAAGATTATTTAATTTATTTATTTTATCTGACCTATATTTTTTGACTTAAATTATTTGAGCCATACTAGTCTATCTCTTTTTTTTGTTCTCTTCTCCCGATGGATGATGAATGAGGTGATAGGGAAGGCAAAGGGTCTATCCCATACAGCCAAGTCTGACGTAATATATCTTTCTTTTTAATGAGTTAGTGAGGTCATCATCAAATTCCAGATGCTGCAGAATTTGATGCTTTTCTTGGAGTCACTCGCGGCATTATAGCTCAAACACGTCGGGTAAAATATGGGAGTTGACAGCAACTTAAATAAACTGCAACTTGTGCCCCATATTTAAAGTCCAATTTATCGTTTTCCATAATTATTTACATTGTAGCACATTATTAAACAAAACTACACCACTTTTGACCATTAATACCACAGTAAATTAATTTACAAAACAAAAATTTGCACTTGACATGTTTTTTTTTAAAATTTATTTAAGGACATGGTACAGAATACATAAGTCCTAAACAATATACAAAATTAAAGCTAAATTAAGATTAATGTACATAGGTAGGTATTAAAAGTTACAGAAAACATTTTTTGAAATAATTTTAAAAATAATATTTATTTATTTATTTATTTTATTTATTTAAAAACTTTATTGTAAATCTATACAAAAGGCGAACGTAATGCCGCAAGACATTCTCTTCCCGTTAACCTTTGGGACATTGGGACATTTAAATATGAGTACGGTGCAAATAGAGAAATAAAATATTAAAATGAAACATAAATAATATTAAAAATTAACATACTTAGACAACTATAATATATATATATATACATATATATAATATATACACATACATACTAATACTACATAAATATAATACAATAAAATTATATAATAATACATAAATACCTTAATGTTAATAATAACTACCTACAATGGATTAAAGTCAGTAAAAAGTTAAGCTAGTGACTTATAAAAATGACTGTACACTCTTTTCTTGAATATTGGTCTGCTGGGTGCTTGTCTGACTTCAACAGGAAGGTTGTTCCACAGGGATGAAGATGACACAACAAAAGATTTGGAAACAAAGTTTGTGTGATGGGAAGGGATAGATAGGAGGGAATTATGTGAGGAGCGAAGAGTTTTATTGTGAAAGGCGCTGAGGTAGAAAAATAAATCTTTTAAATATTTAGGTGTATTAGGTTCCTTTAGCACAGAGTATAGTAGGCACAGTGATCTCATATTTCTTCGAGAGCGAATTGGCAACCATTTAAGTTTGGATCGATATTCGGAAATATGGTCAAACTTGCGTAAACAGAAAATGAACCTAATACACGTATTCAAGAGACGATCCATCCTATTCAGTTGATCCTCTGTCATGTTTACACAGCACACATCTCCGTAGTCAATGATTGGCAAAAGTAGACTCTGAGCTAGCGCGATTTTTGCCTTCACTGGCAAGAAATGTTTAAGTTTGTTTAGAGAATGAAGTGAGGCAAAAACCTTACGCTTAGTGTTTGTGAGCTGTGTAGTCCATGCAAGATTGGAATCGATATGCACACCTAAATTTTTAACATCGCTTCTAAATGGAATGGAAGCGTTATCAAATCGAACAGGCACCAAGTCTGTAAGAACAATTTTAGACATAAGTCTAGAGCTCCCTATCACTATAGCCTGGCACTTGCTCGGATTGACCACTACCCCAAATCGTTTGGACCAGGAACTTATATAAGACAAGTCCGTATTTAACCAGGCTACAGCACTATTTACAGTATTAACATCAGTTTGTACATAGAGCTGCAAGTCATCGGCGTATAAATGATACTGGCAGTGAAGAGAAAAGGTGATTGCATTTATGAATAAAGAAAATAAAAGAGGAGAGAGAATGCCACCTTGTGGTACCCCTGTGGCGATGTCGCACCACTCAGAAAGCTCATGACCCACACGAACCCTCTGTCGGCGACCATGTAGATACCGTGAAAACCAGTCCAATGACTCTGATGATAATCTTAGACGAGAAAGCATAGCGATGAGCAGGTCAGGATCCACTGTGTTAAAAGCATTCGTGAAATCAATTAGTACCAATACAGTAACTTTTGATTCATCCATGCCATTTCTGATATCTTCAGTTACCTTAAGCAAAGCTGAAGTTGTGCTATGACCGGAGCGAAAACCAGATTGATAGGGATTGAGTAAATTATGTGAACAGAGAAAACTGGAAAGTTGCTTATAGACAATGTGCTCTAGTACTTTAGAAAGAAAAGGTAAAATTGAGATGGGACGATAGTGATTGGGAAGTGAAGGTGAAGATGTTTTAGGAAGTGGTATAATGTACGCTTCGCGCCACGAAGAAGGAAACTGACTAGTACTGAGCGAAAAGTTAATTATGTGGGTAATTGAAGGGAGTAAAAGGTCGATTATAGTGATGATCATAGCACGACCGATGGCGTCACATCCTACTGCTTTAGAAGTAATGGATTTAATCGTCTTAAGAATGATATCATCAGAAACCTCAGCAAATGTGAATGTTTCAATGTCTGGCCACGGCGTCTCGGCGATTTCAATTAATGTGTGTGTCCTGATAACATCATTGAGCACAGGAGCAGAAGCAAAATGTCTATTGAGTTGATCAAGTGTGACATGGCCAAGTTTAGTTTCACTGTGTGATCGACCCAGCCCAACAGACTTAAGAAAATTCCAGGTTTTTGATGGAGAGTTGTGCTTTATGTTTTCGTAAAAATACCGTCGCTTGGCTACTCGACACATCTGATTACACCGATTTCTTGCAACCCTATATAGCTCACTGTTTTCATCATTACGGTTTTTACGGTACTTGCGATATGCCCTATCACGTCTCTTCATTGCCTGGCGGATATCATCATTAATCCATGGAGCTGGATCACGTTTCAGTTTTGTAGGACGGATCGGCGCATGGTTGTCATATATCCTGAGCACCTCTTTATTGAACATGGACACCTTATCATCAATGCAGTTGGAAGAGATAAGAGGCAGCCAGTCAATAGTCGCCGCATCGAAGCGCAGCTTGTCCATATCAATGCGACTGAAATGCCGCATAAAAATTGTTGGGGGACGATATTTGAGGGGTTTCGACTTATATGATAAAAAGAGAAGATCATGGTGAGAAAAGGAAGGGGCAAGAAGCTGACCGTGCGACGACACTAAGTCAGGGCGAGAAGTGAGCATCAAGTCGAGGTGAGTATCAGACATGTGTAGGTGGTGAGTGGGGCCAGTTGGCAGAAGGGATAGGTTGACAGAGGAAATAATATTCATAAGTTTGGACGCACGAGACCTACATGCTATCTGTTTACTAATGAGACAAGTATTGAAGTCGCCCATTATAATATGATGTGAGTATAGTGCAACATAGTCCTCCAAAACTGTTTCTAATTTAATAAAATAATTGATAGAAGGTGGACAGTACACTACACCCACAAGAGTTTTAGAGCCTGATAATGCAACTTCAATAAACAAATATTCCGGAGAGCCCGAATATTCGTTGGGAGAACAAGCGACAATTTTATACTGCAACTCAGCCCGCAAGTAAATCGCCACACCGCCACCATTACAACCTGTACGATCATTACGTATTAGTACGTATCCCGGCAGTGAATAAGAGGCAGACGACAGACTAGGCTTGAGCCACGATTCGGACACAAGTACGGCGTCAACCACATTTGGAGAGGAAAATGTAACAACCAGGTCAGTGTAATGTGCAGGCAGACTTTGTGCATTAATATGGCACACATTAAAATTTTTATTAAAGCGCCCTAATCTATCAGCCAGCAAGACATCCAAGTCTAGAGCGTCATGAAATGAGTCACTCTCTGTAGACGCATTACAGGATACAAAAGACTGACAAGAATCATCGTCATCAGAACTTGACATAACAATTACTTTGCAAGTACCTATGCAGTTATTACAAAATAATAAATATTTTATAATAGGTATATAATAAACGTAAATATCCAAGTAAGTATATAATATCTATAGGTATAAATAATAATAATAAATTATACTAATTTAAAACTAGATATAATAGTAAATAAAAATACTTATATATAATAATAAAAAATAAAAATATTAAAACTCTGCCAGTCCTGCCGGCAAGCGGGTTACAAAATACTAGTTACACGTTATTAGATATCAACCGAAGTGTATGCTATATACAAAACATATAGAAACATAATTAACAAAACAAAAACATATATAAATATAATTTACAAAACAAAAGCCTATATTCCCAAAAAAAAAAAAAAAATGGTATAAAAAACAAAAAAAAAAAAAAACTAAACAATAAATAGTAAAACATAATACATGATAAACACATAAATTAACACTTTGCCTTATAAACGAAAGAAAAATAATTACACATTAATTAACACTTACCCTATGTTCGACCTGAAAGTAAATAAAGCAGCTTTAAATCGAAAGCTCAATCTTTGAATCAAAGCGACAAGTCAAACATAGGGCCAGTAGAAAAACCTGTCCTATCCATTGATTCTAAATAAATGACAATACATATATTAACATATTCAAAAATCCCTCTCTCAACAAACAAATGTTATTGGTATTGTGACAAATCTATAAATAAATTTAGCAAATATATTAATTATTAGTAATAAAAAAAAATAAAAAAAACATCCAAATAAGAAACGTTTTAGGTACATAATTTGTTAAAATGACTTTTTTATTTACATTAAACACCGAATCAGTGTCGTTGCCCATTCTGTCCATCGGGTGCTACTTTAGACAAAGCTTGTGTTTGCCTCTACAATTACACGCAATGTACAATCAAAACGAACCGATCAGTGCTATTTCCGAACGCGGAACGGCTACGATTTGGCATGCAACAGAAGACTATCGATTCCCTTGCCTTATCCGTTGTGCCACAAATAAAAAAAAACAATCACAAAACAAGTTAATAATATTCGCAATCGCAATTAATTACCTTTTCTGTTACATTCGTCCATGATTATATTCATTATAAAATCGTTCCCCACTATCATTAGTTGGATAATATTGATTTATTAGGTTACTACTACGCTGGTTGCACAAATTTGAAGCAGAGACAGAGCGTGAGCCAGAACTTACCCGTGAACAATATTGTCACAGATTATATAGACATAATACTGTTACGACCAGCAACTACACTAGCTTTTAAGTTCTTTTAGAACTGGCACAATCAAGAATGGACATTATGTTTCATAGTTATGTGATTAATATAGTGAAGTGAACAGAAAGTGTAAAATCCCTGATTTTGTAACTACAATCACACAAAGAAATTTTTAACAGTAACACTGATTCGGTCATCTTATTAATATAAATCCAGTAGTACAAGTTCCACCACAGAAACTACCATGGTCACAACTTTATCTCCCTTAGCACATTCACAAAATTGTAACACCTTGAACATTTTACAGACTATCATGACACCGCACCACTATCAGTGAGTTGGTAACAATTAATCCTCAGGTAACAATTACATATCTCAACGGTATGCCAAAACACAGCAAACCATCTCAATACTATGCCAAAATGTATTTTTATTTTATATGAAAGGTGTCAATTTGATATACCAAAAAGAGAATATGCCCCATCCAAGCCCCCGCACTATAACTACAGGACTGGATTGGGATAGTTCATCTCAATGACAGGATAAGTATTATGACAGATTTGCCACAATAATAAACATGTAACCAAGACATAAGACAGCCAAGACTCACAACAGATATCTCCCGGACTGGTAAGCAGAAGAGCATAAGCCAGAATGCATTGACCTTAGCTTATTATTATTAAACTGATACTTATCTAACTTATAGCGCAGTAAAATATATCATGTTATATCAATCTATAATGGTTTCTGTGTATACAATTAAAGTTTACTATAAACAACTATTTATTTTGTTTTATTTTAATATAGAATGCACTCCTGACCAGAGCCATCCCCATCCCACCAATCCGACACACATCCATTTATAAATCCCACACCCTACAACAAATGAGGCAAAGTGTTAAAAACAAAACAACATAAATACATATTATATTAGGCAATATTATTAAGTAAAGCATCCACTCCGGTATGTTAGCATGCAAGTCTATTTAATCCTATGAGTTCTTTTAGGACGCTCCCTTGGCTGTTCACTGTGTGACTGATGAGTAGCGGCTGCCATTGGCTCCAGGGTCTTCAGTTGTAGATGGTTTTGGAGTTTATGTGTAATTGGCAACATTGGCCGTAACGAGTAAACAATTAACTCCGTGATTATTACTATTTTAAATTAGTTAATACTATCGAACTAGTTCTATTAAGTGTTAATAAGGTGTTAAAACTAAATATGCACATAATAAAGTTATTACAAAGTGATTAAAACAGTTACTTCGACGATATTTACTAGATATTTCATATGCGTTGTACGACACGTCCATTTCTCCAAAAGAATTTTGTTATTCGCAGTTCAATTAAGGTGTAAGGTACGAGTAAATAAAAACAATATTCAAGGAACAGAAACACACAACTAGACGCATATGATTGCAAATATCAACTGACGACTGCCGATCTGCGAAGCGTTGACGCAATTACTTACTACAATAGATTCGTGTGCAGGTGTGTCCCGATCGGCGTAAAACCGGTTTGTACGTATGGAATTGACTAAATCTTTTCACATTCACATAATATACTGCTGATACATCTCAGTTAAAATATGAGTTTTTTCGAGAATATTACATTCCGACGACGGTGTAAAAAGCGAAGTTCTAAATCAGTGTCTCAGGTGTCACAGGACTCAACTACTCTGGAACAAAATAACTCTTCTATCAGCATGGTTGACGACACGGCCAATAGTCTGCCCAACATTTCTGTAGATAATGATAATAAGTCTGATCTTCAGCGCCAGATAATACAACTTACCAACGAACTTGAAATTGCCCACAATGAGGTTTCTTCGCTTAGCCTTGAAAACAAATTATTAAAGGAGCAGATTATAGACTATGGAAAGAAAATACAGTTATTTAAAGCAGTACAGAACGATCCACTATCTGAGAAATACCTTTCTCCTCTTAGGAAAAAATCAAAAAGGAAAACTCCATTGAAAAAGAGGGCTCAATCATCTCCCACTCAAGAAAACAATTTTATACCTACTCCAAGAAGAATGTTACCTATGCAGACATCTGCTACATCTTTAACTAATACAATAACTAAGCCAGTGAGCACAAAAACAATATTAACAAAAAATAAAATTCAAACATTAAACAATGATAAAACTATTAAAACCTTTAGTAATAAATATAAATTATGTATTTTAAGTAATAGTAATGGTAATGGCATTTTTTATAATACTGAAAATTATTTAAGTGACTATGATTTTTGTTTATTTAAAAAGCCTAATGCCAAAATTAATCATCTTCTTGTGGGAATAGAAAATAAAGTCTTACATTATACTGACAAAGATTATTGCATCATTTTCATAGGCGAGGAAGACTTTGTAACGACATCTAATTATTTTGATTTAATAATGACATTAAAAAACCAATTACAATCCTTATTACATTGTAACTTTATTATTTGTTCACCCACTTATAAATTTAATAACCACTCATCGCTATTTAATGGAAGGGTTGAAATGTTCAATAATATGCTATATTCGACTTTTTTAACACAAAAAAATGTTTATGTATTTGACTCCAACTATTCTCTAAGCTATGACACAACTATGTTTGATAGGAAATCAGGAAAGTTAAATAACGCAGGATTAAAACACTCCATGCAACAGTTAAAAATATTTATAGATAGGATCTCGGCATCCCATTGTCGCCATTATACTTTGGAGCCATGTACGACGAATATACCTGTGATTGTTAATGCAAACAATAAAATTAATTTTTTTCGCCACTAATAATATAAAATTATTACACCAAAATATAGCTGGTCTAATCAATAAAACCAACCAATTGACGGTTTGTCTTGAGGAACTGTTCAGTAACAATAAAGATGTGGATGTTATATGTGTTACAGAACACTTTATGTTACAAGAAGATACTCCACGCCTACTACTTCCAAATTTTAAAATAGCAAGTAGTTTTTCAAGAAAATCTACCAGAAGAGGGGGCTCGTGTATACTAGTCAAATATGGACATGATTTCTTAGACATACATTGGATTAAAAAAATATCAGTTGAAAATTGCATTGAAATTAGTGCTATCGAACTAACTACCTTAAAAATTATAATAGTGTGCATCTACAGAGTGCCCAACAGTAACTTTGACATTTTTATGGACAAATTAGAAAATATTTTACATAACTTATACCTTAAATCTAAAAAAAAAATCATTATATGTGGTGATTTTAATATAAATATACTGAATAGAAATAAGATGACAAATGATTTTGAATATTTACTGTATAATTATAATTTTAATTTGAAAATTAGGGAACCTACCAGAATTAGTAGTGGATCGTGTATCGATAACTTTGCATCAAATTTTTATGGTTGCAAAGGTCAAGTGGTGGAATTCGCACTATCCGACCATACAGCACAACTTTTGACATGCCCGGCAAAACGACACATATTAATAAATAACTGGAAAGTAATGAAACGTGATTATAGTAAGGAAAATTTAATAAAATTTAACGATTGTTTGTCCAGTCTTAGTTTTTCTGAATTATACACTTCTAATAATACAAATGAATCATTTAATATGTTTATGGATTTGTTTCTACTATTTTACAACTTATGTTTTCCATATTTTCTAAAATCTATTCAAGTAAAAAAAAGGCCTAAATGGGTATCTAAAGGTATTAAAAAATGTAGTAAGATAAAAAGAAAATATTTATTAAATTTTAGATCCTCACCAACCCTTGCAAATAAAGTAATATTTTTAAACTATGCCAAAAAGTTTAAAAAAATTATTAGGCTTACTCAAAAAGCTCAAAATAACCATTTTATTAAACACTCTGATAATAAGTGTAAAGCAACCTGGCAGGTTATCAATAACAATAAATTTAATTACCCCCGGGATTCAATTTCTAAAATTAATTACAATAACATTACGTTTACTAAACCTATTGACATTGCATCTAGTTTTAATAATTTTTTCATTGACCAAGTCGAGTGCAACTCGAAAACTAATTCTGACATTTTATCTAATAATAATATCAATTATTGCTTAAACTTGACATCAAATTTAACAAATTCAATCTTTTTAACCCCGACTACACCCTTAGATATAATTAAATGTTGCAAATCGCTTAAAATGACAAATAGTGTTGGTAGTGACGGAGTGTCAATTAAAATAATTAAACAGAACATAACAATACTTGCCAAACCAATCAGTTACTTAATTAATATTTCTCTGGACAGTGGTATATACCCTGAAAAGCTTAAATTATCCATTATTAAACCACTTTATAAGAAAGGCGAAAAGGAAGATATTAAAAATTATCGACCTGTAGCACTGTTACCGACTATCTCAAAAATTTATGAAAGAATTATTTATAACAAAATATACTCATTTTTTGAATTTCACAATATTCTTTGTGACAATCAAAAAGGTTTCCGAAAGGGAAGGACTATAAACATGGCAATATATGATTTATTGGAGATAACAATGAATAACATGGACAATAAAATACCTGTATGTGCCATATTTATGGATATGTCGAAGGCGTTCGATTTCGTGGATCACAATATTCTCCTCAAAAAACTATACAGATATGGAATCCGTGGTACACCTTTAAATTTGATAAAGTCCTATCTCAGTAACCGTAAACAACAAGTTGTTATTAATTCTATATCTAACAATTCCAGACTTGAAACTGCCTATATGTCAGATTTTAGAGTTGTCAAGTATGGGGTACCACAAGGAAGTATCCTGGGCCCTTTATTGTTCCTAGCGTACATTAATGATTTTCCCCAAATCATAAGTCATCCTATGGTATTATTTGCTGATGACAGTACAGCAGTCATTAAATGTGATGATAAGATTGCCTATAACCAGGAAATAAACAAAACTATGGAGACTATTGTAAACTGGCTTGGTAATAACAATCTAATTATAAACCTTGAAAAGACTAAAATTATTCATTTCCATCAAAGATTACCAATTCAAGACATAGTAGCTTCTTACGACGGTCACATAATAGAATCAGTCAAGCATACTAAATTTTTAGGTTTGACATTGGACAGAGGTTGTGATTGGAAGCAGCACATACAAACCGTGTGCCAAAAACTTAATCAATGTTCTTTTGCACTTAGAGAATTATCTAAAGTCTCAAGCGTTGAAACAAGCTTGTCTTGCTACCATGCATTTGTTGCTTCTACCCTTAGATATGGCATCATCTTTTGGGGTAATTCCACAAATAAGGACATGGTATTTAAAGCTCAAAAGCGATGCATCAGGGCAATGTGTGCCATGATCTCCACCGAAAGTTGTGTCCCAAAATTTAAGCACCTAAAATTACTAACCTTAACAAGCCTTTATATATATGAAGTATCAGTATTCGTTAAATGTCATATGGGCAAGTACTTTCATTTAAAACCTACGTCGACGAAAAATTATCTCCGACCACGTCCTATCTATCAAATAAGCGCGAAAATAAATAAGACCGCCTTACTTCAGAAAAGCTTATTGGGTATGGCTCCTAAAATTTATAATAAGTTACCTGACGATTTAAAAGATTTATCCCTTCCAATGTTTAAAAATAAATTAACTTTAATTTTAATTAAAAAATGTTATTATACCTTAGATCAGTTTTTTAATGACGAAACCATTTCAAATGTGTTAATAACTGTCAATATATAGATTGTATTGTCATTATTTTTAGAATAGTATTTTTGGACATTTCTCTTTTGCCTACATTTTGTGTTACATATTTAAGTTTTATATAAATTGTAAAATGCATGTTAAGTTGTTGTTATATTTGTTATTATTGTTAGAATTATAATTGTTAATTTAATGAATTCGTACACCACATGTGGTAGGTTTTTTGCATGCTCACCCTAACCTAACCTAATAACTATGTACCGAAAAACCACGAATAAATGATTTTGATTTGATTTGATTTGATTTGATGTTTGGACCCATCGGACAACTTCACCACCACAATCCCATCCTGGGTCCAGCAATTCCTTAAGCCGTGTATCTTGCGTGCATCAACAAGCAACAACTGCCTACTTTTGATTAAAAATTCGGAGCAGCTGAACGGGGTTCCCTTAAATTTAGTCTTGTTCCTCCATACCAGCTGCCTCAGTCTAAAGTCCCCAAAACGTACAAGAACAGACCGGACAGTAGAGTCACTATAAGTCCCCAAACGGTAGCATGTGCGCAGTGACTGCACATCAACATTAGAAATGCTGAGGTTGTTCCGCACCACATCCACCACCACCTGAAAAATGTTCTCTCCTGGTTGCTCCGGAAGGCCCTTCAGTAACAGGCAATCCGATCTGCTTCTGGTTTCTAGTCCATCAACTGTCGCTTGCAATTCCGCTACTTGTTGTCTCAGTAATGACATCATTTCTACTGCAAAATTTTTGAATTCTTGGAATTCCTTGGCTATGGTGTCCAATGTAAGCTTAGGTGTGCATCCTTCCCTGGCAGCTATTAACTGCGATTCAAATTCCGTCATTCTACCAGCCAATCTGGTTTCCAATAGCTGTTGGGACTCAAGAATCTTGTCTGTAGTTGTCATTTTCGATGTGTGTCACTAGTGTTAGAATTTAAAATGGAGAATTAAGTTACCAGCAGGATTAGGGCAGAAACTTTCACTATTGTTGCATGAATTGTACTTCTTCTAACATAAATAAAGAAATTATGTTTAATATTAACACTTACTATTTAAAAAAATAAACAAATTAAATATTAGAAACGAAAATAAAAAAATACAGGTATGAACTAGCCTAACTAACTTAAGTAGATAACTAAACTTAAAACAAAATTTAAATAATAAAACACAAATACACACTTGACATGTTCACGCAAAATGGCGCGAAGAACTCCCTCGTTGTGTTCTCTTCGATAGGGAAGGCAAAGGGTCTAGCCCATACAGCCAAGTCTGACGTAATATATCTTCCTTTTTATGAGTTGATGAGGTTATCATGAAATTCCGGATGTTGCAGAATTTGATGCTTTTCTTGGAGTTACTCGCGTCAAATTTCAAAACCTTCGGCAAATTTTCCGTATTTATTTTGGGAATTACTGAAAATAGCTATGAACTTTATGTATGGACCAGTCTATTAAACAGATTTAGTGTTTTTGCACTTTTGAAACATATTTATGCTTAAGTTAAATTAATTATTCTAGACCGGAGAACATCTTTTTAAGCCCCACCAATATGCCTGGAAAATAATAATTTTCATTTATTAACTAATTTGGGCGCGGTGGTGGCACGGTTGTTCGTACCTTAAATTCTACAAAGGGCGGTTCAAACCCACCCGGCATGTACCAATGAGAAATATACTTTTCTTACGTACATTTGTCATAGATTTACAACACCACCGTTCCCGTGCCTCGGAGAGCACGTTACGCCGTCGGTCCCGGTTCCACTAATACCAACTTGTGGAATCGTTAATAAATTGTCATAAAAATATTTTTACATCATATCCTCGCCAAGGCGTCTTGCTAGCGTGGCGAGTGTAGGCCAAATTCTCCAGTTCTGGAAGGCCCATCTCCAGCAGTGGAGGTCTAGGACGCTGTGTTCTAGGGGCTGCCGTTCTCTCACTCATTTTAGAGCGGTAGTGGAGGAAGAACGCTTTTCTTTAAGTCTTCAAAACGGATCAAACATATGAGAAATACACTTTTCTAGTGTACATTTGCTATGTATATTACGTTAAGCCGTTGCATCAGTAATCCCGCCGCGTAATATCAATTTATGCAATTAATAAATTGTCATTAAAATGACATCAGACTCTCGCTGACCCGTCTGGCCAGCGTGGCAAGTGTAGGCCAAATTCTCCAGAAAATTCTGGAAAGCCCATCTCGAACAGTGGAGGTCTAGGACGTTGTGTTCTAGGGGCTGCCGTTCTCTCACTCATCTTAGAGCGGTAGTGGAGGAAGAACGCTTTTCTTTAAGTCTTCAAAACGGTTCAAACATATGAGAAATACACTTTTCTAGTGTACATTTGCTATGTATATTACGTTAAGCCGTTGCATCAGTAATCCCGCCGCGTAATATCAACTTATGCAATTAATAAATTGTCATTAAAAATGACATCAGACTCTCGCTGACCCGTCTGGCCAGCGTGGCAAGTGTAGGCCAAATTCTCCAGAAAATTCTGGAAAGCCCATCTCGAACAGTGGAGGTCTAGTACTCTTATTCTAGGGGCTGTGGTAAACTCAATTTTTGTGGCATGATGGGGACGCTAGCTACAACAACCGACAGTAGTCCCTACTATTAATATTTTTTATATTTGTGTGTAATAATATAATGTAATACAATAAATATGCATGCTCTCGCGTATAGTTTAAGTTTTTCTTCTTTTTGTTTATTCTTGCATGAATTTGATAAGTTTAGTTTCTTTAAATCCCAATGGTTTATAGATTTAATAATGTTACTTTTGAAAATGTTGTCTACCAAAAAGAGACCAACACCCCTATTTTGTTACTTAAGCGCAAACGTTATTAGTAGATTTCGTTATTTACGTCAGAGGTTGCGTCATAATTACAAAATATTATTCAATTCTCAACTCTATAAGAGCTCGACCTTGACAGCGGCTGAGCAAATATCAACTTTAATAGCGCGATAATTATATAGTTAACGGATACTGTTGCTTAAGCGCAAACGTTATTAGTGGATTTCGTTATTCACGTCAAAGGTTGCGTCATAATTACAAAATATTATTCAATTTTCAACTCTATAAGAGCTCGACCTTGAAAGCGGCTGAGCAAATATCAACTTTAATAGCGCGATAATTATATAGTTAACGGATACTGTTACTTAAGCGCAAACGTTATTAGTGGATTTCATTATTTACGTCAGAGGTTGCGGCATAATTACAAAATATTATTCAATTCTCAACTCTATAAGAGCTCGACCTTGACAGCGGCTGAGCAAATATCAACTTTAATAGCGTGATAATTAATAGTTAACGGATTCCATTATATAACGTTTGCGCTTAAGTAAGAATAGGGCTGCTGGTGGCTATAATTAACAGTACCTAGTTAAAAGGCTATTAGTGTATTAGGTAGCACCACAATTGTTGATATTGTTTGAATTGACTTGCCTGGAATTAATTCTTTCAAATTCCTGGTACACACGTTTGAGTCAATGTGCTAAAAACTTTGTATTGTGTGTAACCGCAAACAGCGCGGTTGTCATGGCAACGGGTTTCAGAAGGAAATTCACGCTTTAATCCCTTATTTTTAACCACTATCTTAACGTCTATTTACATATAGTTAACACTTCTGTCAAAGTTGTTATATATTTAGCTACATCCATAGTAATAATATTACAATAGTGAAAAAAGCTTTGTCTATATATATATATATATATATATATATCCGTTGCAAGCAAGGGATATTTCTGCCATATTTCATTACAATCGACTAATATGGGCGTGAAAGTGCACAGACTTACTCCATACATATATATATATATAACGTCATTAGTGGATTTCGTTATTTACGTCGGAGGTTGCGTCATAATTACAAAATAATATTCAATTTTCAACTCTATAAGAGCTCGACCTTAACATATATATAAATAAATGTTCATCCTTGGCCACCGTCGATTTTATATATGAGTATGTCTGTGCAAATTTCACGCCCATATTAACCGATTGTATTGAAATATGGCATAAAAATTCCTTGCTTGCAACTAACATATATAACGTCATCATCTGGGAGTGGTCATACAGTGACAGTCATCCGTCTGTCTATTTAATAAAATAATAATAAATTACAATAAAAAAATAATGTAGTAGTAAATAAAATCGACGGTGGCCAAGGATGAACATTTTTGACGTTTTCGTTTACCTCATACCATTTTTAAGAAAACAACTGTCAGATTGTTTCGCTACAACAGCTGCTTCGCTCATTTACTTTAGCTAATTTTAATTAATACAACTTAATATCAATATATCTTCACCTTACTCATCTGCCAGATCTCTTCATTCCTCTCACCATACTGGATTTATGGCCAACTCATTTGCTGTTGTCGCCGCGAACCTGTGGAATGAACTACCAGTAGAAATCTGACAAGCAGAAGTCATCGCATTATTTAAATGGTTCATAAGTTATTTAATGGTATTATATGTAGTATATGTATTATTAGTATTTAATATATCATAGTTATTAGTATGTTTTTTAGGAATATAGTTGTATTTTTATGTATATAGACGTATTTGTTATTATTATAATATTTACCATAAGTTGGTAATAAATATTTGCACCTACCTTACATTTGAAATGGTCCACATTGTCCTTTAGGTTGGCTGTCAGATAACGTATTGCGGCATTAAGTCCGCCCCTTGTATAACGTGCAATAAAGATTTAAATAATAATAATAATATTGTCACCCCTGAGCTTGGGTAAGTATTGAATAAAAAATAGTACGCGGTCACTTCATAACCACGTGCAGTTACTCTATTTTATTTTCTGCACCACCGCTGCAGTCTCACCATTTTTCTGGTATCTTGTCTTGGTGTAGACTGAAGTGGTGGTGGATTTGGTGATGAAGCGTAACGCGTGTTCCCCTTGCGTTCCACGGTTCTATGTCTTTAGCTTATAGAAGATAACCCCGCTGCTCAGAATCCCCGCGACGCGACGCCTCGTTGTCCGCTTGGGTTCGGCAGCGCTCTTTGGGTCCCTGTCTTCAGGCTCTCCTACGTTCGGTCAATGGATGCATAAAGAATAATAGGGCTAAGTTTTGGCTTAAGACCCTTTTCTGTTTAATAGTAGAATCTCTTGCTGTGTTAACTTCATTTTAATCTAATCTAAGTCATCATAAATTTTATTTATCTAATCTTTATGAAGGATAATTGAATGGAGGACGTTCTACGAATACGGACGTTAAGTTTTCTATAAAGCAAGAGGTTTCTAACTCCTTTAACTATCGAGTTGTTAACAGTTACTTTTGACAATGTTTGAAATTGTCAAACTTTGCTAATAGGTCTAGATACGGGGAGGCTATTATGATCCCAATATTAAGATTAGTTATCCGTTAGTTAAGGGATGCCTTTATATGTATAACATTAGCAAATAATGAAATATACTCGCACTACGGCCACAGGCTTTATAGAAAATGTTTCAATGGGGTGTATCACTAACTTTTTATCACGATAGATGGTACCTAATATAACTGTCAGTTGCATAGAAAACTTGTATTTTTATTACGAAATTTATTATTTTCTGGATATTATGCCGTAGTGAGCAGCTTTTAAGTGTACAAATCGAGATTTCTGAGCGAAATCAAAGATATGGTGATCTCAAAATTGCCGCTCTGCTAATAAAACCTTTTTTCTTTTTAAAGACGGTGTGGGCTTTCTTAATTCGTCTTTTAAGGTAGGTAACCTTAATTTAAAATATTTTTTTCTGTTATCAAAATAAAAACTACAAAAACATTAATTAATGAAGAACGAAGTAATATATATAGAAAACAATATAAAAGAATTACAATGTTAAATAAACCATATTACAACAAAATTTAACCTAAAAAAATAACAATAATAAATAGAAAATAAAAAGTAAATACTTACAAAAAAAATAGCTCCTCCAAATCGCTGCTTGTGGCATGGTGCCCAATACACTAGCAGCATTTCCCCTTTGAATAATGATACTTAATTTTTGGGAGAAAAACTGCCAACCCTATTGTCACCAGAGACGTCAATGAGCCTTGGAAAAATTTCTTTATAAAAGGCATTAATGAAGCGATATAGGTGTAAAACAAGGTACCATTGTCGCTAGCGACATCTACAAAAAGCTTTGCCTTATACACCCCATTGTCAAAATAGAGAGTACAACGAAGTTAAAGGTGCGAGCATCGAATACAAAACTTTTATAGATAATAAAAAAAGCCCTAATACGTAAAAAAAAGAAGGTAAAAACTGAAAAATATATATATTTGTATATATCTTAAATGAAATAAACAATCCCAATGGTTTCGTCGACAAAAAGTTTGATGACCGCTTAACCCATTGAAATAATAATAATATACTAATAAAATAAGAATAAATAAATTTAATTGGTCTCGACTGTTAAAGCCACTGTATATATATATATAGGTATATATATTTATTTACCGCGATACATTCCCATCGTCATTCCGTTAAATCTAAGGTTACAAAAACAATATTCATGAGTAAGTATGGAACAATATATAAAGAAAAACACATTTGTCCTGCCTTGAGAGTGCTATAAGGCATGGAAGAGAAAAACCAGGTTAAAGCAGTGTCAAAGGTAAATTAAATAAAAAATAACATTAAATTAAATTATTGAGCTACAAAATAGGTATACACCTATAGGTATGTCATTTATTTTTAGTTTTTTTTGAATAACTTTTTTATTGTTTACTCTTTAATTATCGCTGTATTTTTAAAGATGGAAAACTTCGCAATCTTGTCATTTTATCTAGACATAGACAATTCGGTCTGCCCTAGGTTGGTATATTATCCGTGAATCAACGCAATAATTAATTTGAAAGTCCACGTTGAACACGACCATTACCAGCAATGACTGTCATACTCGTACACTGATTCTGTACATATTGGTCTAGCGTTTAATCTTATACCGTTTGGTTTCTTGCCCTGTCTCGTTACATATTCAATGTCTTTGAGTGTACGCCAAACTTTATAGGAAGTTCTAACTCATTGCTTTTTTAGTGTTCCTAAAAATCGTTTGCCATTTCCACCCTGACAGATGTAAGTTACGGAACCAATTGGAAATGGTGAAATATTGAAACCTGGTGGCGCGATACAGTTTTGTTTTTATGTCTACTGTGTAAAATATTACTTTCCAAAACGTACGTGATTTACATATCATATGAACTCGCAACCTATATTCTGATTATTTGGTAAGGTGAGTTGGGGAAATGTAGATATGAGGAAAATTGCCTCTAACTCAGAACAAAATTAAAAAAAAACAATAACTGACTTCAAACTATAATACTATTTTAATTACTTCAAAGCAAGAGCCTTAAGCTCGGCACTGACGGTCAGTTTTTCGCGTCAAACCAGACGTAAAACTCACTGGCGTCAAACCGGCTCTTCAGTTTTCGACCGGCGTGACTGTTTAAAGGACGTGTACTACCTATTTGTGTCGACAAAAAAAAATAGGCGGGAAGTTTTAACTTCTTATTGGCGGGACATTTATATATATTTTTTACTTTTTACTAATTAGACGATCGATCAATTTATTAATTTCGATAGCAACTATGAAAACAATCCATTATAGCGGGCGCTGCGAGCGAACTGACGCGATTGGATTGCAGATCACACACTCACGGTCAGTTTGGATGTAGGTTTGGTTGGATGTGGGTGGGGATTACGGTAGTCACGGAAAAATTCGTGGCGCGTCGTCGTCAGTTAAAACACTGGAGTTGGGTTTCGACTCACGATCAAATTTTTTGTGTCCAAATGAATATTTTTTGCCCTCCTCCTTTTTTAAAGTCGGTTAAATATAGCACTAAAGCTCACTCTATTTTATATATTTAACCTCGTTTGGTGATACTATCGATATATACAATCGATGAGGCTCGGTTGCAAGAAAGCTTTCTTTAAAATCCTACAAAGGTCGGTTCAAAACCCCCCGGCATGTACCATTGAGAAATACACTTTTCTTACGTACATTTGTCATAGATTTACAACACTACCGTACCCATGCCTCGGAGAGCACGTTAAGCCGTCGGTCCCAGTTCCACTAATACCAACTTGTGGAATCGTTAATGAATTGTCATTAATAATTGACATCAAATCCTTGCCAACCCGTCTGGCTAGCGTGGCGAGTGTAGGTAAAATTCTTCAGATATATGTTCTGGAAGATCTCCAACAGTAGAGGTCTAGGGGCTGTAATGAATGAATGAATGAAAGGTGATACTATATTTTTGTTTGTTTTATATTGTGACACAGTTTTTGAATGTGGCGTAATTATTACATACAATTCCAAATTTCACCATCTTATTAGAAGGTACTTAGGTATGAATTAATACACAAACAACTGATGGTACTGTTAGATATCTCCACATAATTTCACGAGCAGATATGAGCCATCCTTTGTGTTGTTACCAAAAACAGGCAAAGTTAATTGCGTATAAATCAGAGTGTAACATGTAACCGCAAAAACTTTACCAAGGGCCAGTCCCAACCCGACGCTTTATTGATTGGATATGGGTACTTAAACATAATTTCGTCACAAAAAATATATTAAAAATATATATAGACGTAGTTACGCTAAAAGGATCCAATACACAATTTTTCAGATCTTGAATAATAATAATAATAAAAACATATCTTCACGCCAAATCCCTTGCGGGGTAGGCAGAGACAATTAAGCGCCACTTGACACGATCACGACATACCTCTTTCGCTTCTTCGACATTCATCAACCTCTTCATACATGCCCTTTTATTTTGGTGGCTTTTTAATGCACCTTCAGCTATTGTTTTATTTATTTGATCGTGATAGGTAAGTCTTGGTCTGCCAGGGCCTCTTTTACCCACAACTTTCGCATTATATATCTGGTTCGTCAATCTCTCTTCACTCATTCTTTCAACATGTCCGAACCATCGGAGCATACCTTTCCTTATTTTTGTCCCTATGCTTTCTTTAATACCTACCCTTTTGCGTAATAAATTCCATAATATGTGTTAGTAACAATTTTTAAAGAATCTTATAATATCCAGTGTTAGTAAAAATACAAAATTATAATACAAAAATATATATTTTTTATTATTATGAACGCCAATCAAATCCTTAGGATAATATCTTTAATATCAAAAATAATCGTCCATAAAATAAAGATAAGTACAATAAATCACCTCGCAACAATTTGCGGCTATTCGTTTACTGATTTTGTAAAACGATTTAAATTGTCAGACATTTAAAATAAAATATTTATTTAATAAATTAATTAAATACTAATAGAGTTTTTGAGACAAATTTAACTGAATACGACATCGCTTCGCTCGGTGGTAATCAGAACGCAAGGTCTAAGACGGCAACTGACGCCAGCCGCTAACGACTGACATTAGTTTCTGCCACTATGCCGGCCTAACTGAAAAATGTGAAACAGTTCACGATTTTGCGTGTCATCCTCGCGCAGGGGCTTTGCTAATTTCGGCTGTGTAGGGGAAAATACCTATTGGCTGACGGAGACAGTTTAGGGAAAGGAATAGAAAGGTTACTCACGTGAGTCCGGTTCCAGATCGAATCCAGCAGATACGTGGACTATATTGTTTCACATAGAGCCTGATTGACTTTATTAGCACAGCACTTTCACAAAAGTTCATATAGTTTTGGATTGAGCCGGCTAGCTAGCGCACACTCGGAAACCAGCGGTCGTGGACGTCCTGATGATGACCGACGGAAGACGTAGACACGACGCGGTCTGATAGCAGTACGAAGAACTGCTTATTTTTTATTGAGACATCATGACCATATGCGAGGGCTGATAGATGACGATTAACTGCCTCTAGAGGTTTTAAACCTCAGCCTTTGTTCTGAAGTAGGCCACTAGATGGCGCCACATTAGGAAATCAATGGAAAGATACGGAACAATGATTTCATCAGCCAGTAAATAAATGCTAATTCCCTATCGAAAAACAATACAAATAAAAACTAAACCTAGGTACCGAACAGTCAGTATCGTTCTATTTTAGTATACGAATATAGTGTCGAAGCAAGTATTTTAGCAGGATTAGGAAGGTTAAAGTGGAATACACCCTTGGCAAGTGTGTGTTCTTGACGTAGGACCGTGGAGTCGTTGCGATAACTTTTACTTACACACAAATATAGAGATAAGCTGAAAAACTGTTCATTACACATTTTAACGTAAAGTCTGTTCGCCGAGAGTTGATAAATAATATGATAACGTCTGAGAATAGCGACTGTCGCAAAATTATCGCAAACTGTATGTCGGGTGTCGCTTATTACAAAAAATATTTATTTTCACGCATAAAAAATAATATACAAAAGGCCTTAATATACCTTAAAAACTAACATATATAAAATATAAATTAATACTACACTATAGCTTCCGAAGCTTCATCCTATTGTGGTCAAAGTAATGCGACGGCTGACTGACGTCGGTGCCGGGGTCCTCTTAGGTGGATTGCATGCTGCGACAGGCCTCGTCGCATCTTACATGGTGCATTTCGTAGGCCCAAATGAACCTATGTATCTACAAAACAATAACTTGCGGCCAGAAAAAATATTTCAAAAATATATTTAAATTGTCCGACTGCACAAGAATGCGATTTATTACGAGACCAGCTCCGTGATTTTCTTGACCGATTCGAACCCTCCTCGTCCGCATATACTCGTACATATTAGTGATACTACAAAAGAGATAGCTATAATAGGTGCCCAATTATAGACCTGATAGGCTTTATAAAACTGAAAAAGCCCGTATAGTGTTGCGCAAGATTTATTTGCGTTAACGCTCGATCAATTTAATCCTGATGTGCAGTGACATATGAAGGCCTGGCCACACTGACCCCGTGTTCAACTTGGCGGGCGCGCTTTTTTTAAAATGAATTTCGCTTGGATAGGAATTCGAGTAGCTTGGCCAAACGCTTTGAGTTTTTGTTGACGTCGAATAACCAAAGACAAGGACGCGGGTTTCACAGCGAATGACGTCACCGATTTTACTGGCGAATGCTTTTTTCCGGGTAGTGCAATCATAGCCAATAGGCCGTGGTCGAAAATGTTTTTAAATTTTGTAAACTTCCTTTCTTTTAAAGTTTACATTACCATTGTCGTGCTTTGTTTTATTTTTTCATTGTAAATTTCTTATATCTTTTATTTTTATTGTTTTTTTTTTTTTTTATTTGTTTTGTATTTTAATTGATATCGGTTATGTTAATTATTGTATATTATAAAATTATGAAGTCGATCACGTCCTGCATATAATAGGTAGAAGAATTCGGGTTTAAAATTTTACTATCTGTAACGGTTGAGCGGAGATGGGGAGGGGGAGTCGCGTTAGTTTCGTCGCTAGTGCGGATTATTTAGTCACGATGTCGCAGTGAACGGATGAACAACGTTCGTTTACGATCGAGGCTTATTTCAAACGCAACAATTCCGCTACTATTGGTCGTCGAAGGTTTTGTTCCTGTCTATGTGCATCTGGTTTGAATTGTTTGCAACCAGTATTAGTCAGAGACCGTCCGTCTTAAGTTCGATCTTAAAATCAACTGCAGCAAAACAAAGGTGATAATTGTAGACTGAGTCAACAATAACTAGTCAGAAATTACAAGGATAGCAAAGTGCGATGTGGTCCAATCTTACATATATCTGGGAGCATTAATATCTAATAACGATGGATAAGAGGATGAAATCAAGCGTCGAATAGCAGTGACATAATCTGCTATGGATAAGCTGATGAAGATATAGAGGATCCAAACTCAAAAAAAAACCGCTAAAATGGTTAGAGCTCTGGTTAGAGCTCTTGTTTTCCCTATTTTTCTGTATGCTGCGGAGACGTGGACCCCACGTGAAACAGAAAAAAAAGAATTAATGCTTTACAGATGTGGTGTTGGCTGAGAATGTTGGGTTTATCATGAACGGAGTTCCGAACCAATAAATCCATACTGGAGAAACTGGGGATCAGACAACCTCGACTATACAATCACGCATTCTCACTTTCTTCGAAAACGTATCACAGCGTAGTACATCCATCGAGCACCTGGTAATCCAGGGGAAAGTCGATGCGTGGTAAGTGAGTAAGAGATGGACTCATCAGGCGAAGACTGCACAGGATCACTCCCTACATGAGTGCACCAGGAAAGCTGCGGTCCAAGAAGTGTAGAGGCGGATTGTTAAGCGTGTCTCTAGCACCCATATGGCGTAGTTGTGCATCTGGTGTGCCTATATCTTTAATCCTGACGTGCAGTGCCACTCGCTGTAACATATTAATCCTCCACCGGCAGATGAGGCTCGGCGGAAAACCGCAATAACATAAATGCGACAATTTTCCAGATGCAGGTAGTCTCATATTTATTTGTTAATAGGACCTAATGGGAATGCATTTCGTCGTGGAATGTTTAAAAAATGCATTTTCCGCCATTTGCAATAATTACAAAGGGTATCGTCCAATTAGAAGCGAGGTTCTGAATGATTTCTTAATAAACAATCACTATGCACGTCCACAATCGGGGTGGTCAGAAACCACGATTATAAAGAAGCGGATTCGCATTAAGCCAACTTTACTATAGGCCAATCATGACAAGTGGCAAGCTCGTCGATGTCTCCAGCGTACCGAAATTGAGAAATATCACAAATAAATTAAATATTAATTAAATGTAATTTAGAATCAAACCCGGTACCTCCGAGTCTAAACTCACGGACTTAACTGCTAGACCACGGAGGCAGTTAATTTATTAGTATGACAGAACTTTACGTTCTTCTTCCAACTCCACGCTCGTTTGCGGTTGTGGATCTTTGGAACCAGTTCCCGGTGGACATCCGTCAAGCTACAAATAGAACACTATTTAAGAAACTGGTCTATGCGCACTATTTAAATTCACCATAAGCTTAATACACTCTCTGCTATATTTATTTCTCTCATTATAGTCATCATATAGTAGGTATGAGTATATTATATGTATGTATATTCATAGAACGTATGTATGTAGTTTTATTTGTATGTATTTGTGTATGTATTAGTATGTAAATAAGTATTTATTCACTAGTATATATTGAAGTCTAATATTTTCTATTAGTTTTGACAGCACCTGCCTTATCTTGTCGTAACTGCTTTAGTTGTCCCAAAGGTTTGACCAGTATAGAATGTCTAGCGGCATTAGGTCCACCTTTGTACTTTCTGCAATAAAGTTGATAATAAATACATAATTATTATATATTATGTAGTGTTTATATGTATATGGTAATCTGTATGTTTTTAATCTCTATTATGGCATATGACATGACGTTTTGTTTGTTTTTTTTTAATACTGTTTCTATTTGTGAAAACTCGCAAGTTCCACTAATATCAACTTGTATGGGTACGTACAATCAAAATTGACATCGGCAGTTGGCCAAACTCTTCAGAAATATTATATTCTAAAACGCTGATATTCAGTAGTCCAGATGCTAGATATATTGTAATATTAAAAAAATCTGGAATTATCTGATATAAAAGCTTTTTATAAATTACCCCTAAAACAGGTAATTTTGAAGAGTGGCAATATTGATTTAACGTGGCGGCTGGCTGATAAGTTGTGGACGTGCCTTCGAATACATCACCGCTCTCTGATCACAAGTTCGCGCGTGATCCGAATAAAACCACACATGTACTTTAAAAACCAATGTAAATGCAATGTCGACGAACCTGAAAGCATCAGAATACATAATTAGTATCAACAGAGCCACACATTAATTTTAAAAAAACACGTTGTATTTTTTTTTTTATATCTACTAGGACGACATTTGACCTGACTGTTAGGTTATTTTTATATAGATGACTTAAAATTCGAAGTAGATATAAAAATGTTATAATAAAATAGATTAAAAAACTAATTATAAATAAAACTAAACTAAAAATACCTATGAAATTAAAACTATTCTACAAAATAAACTAAGGGCTTACCACCAGGGAGGGTACCTAAAACGCTCGCCGTATTTCCTCGTTGAATTATAATCGAAATATTCTGTTTTAGGTAGTTACGTCATTTGAGATCGCCACACTCTTGAAAAATTCGTTTACCCAGTTTTTTTATGATTCTGTGGGTATCAAGAGAATATACCCCCATTGTTTCAACCCCAAATGCCACAAAGTTATAATTTTGTTTAATGCTATTGTATTTGATGTGCTTTTTAAAATCGGCTTTATGAGCAGCCGAACCGGCTTTTTTATATTATAATTCAAAAAGTTAGATGCTTAAAATAGAATGAATAGGGTCGTACGTTAGAAATTTGCATGCCAATTTCAATCGATGTGTTACCGCTTACATCGCAATATATTAGGTTTGGAAAAGCAAACAGTTACTTTAAAGGTCAGGTTACACTGCAGACTTTATTAGCTAGCTTTAAACCAGATTTTAAAATACTTTATTACAAAATTAGATACTTACTGGGTAGTAACAGTTATTAGAAAATAAAACTTACACCCGTATTCCTAATAAATAAATTGTATATTGTAATGGTAAATTGCTGATGGGGCTGCCCCGTCGTTGCAGTGCCTCTGGGATGCTAGCAGAGGCGCGGGTGGATGGATTCCATGCTATTATGAGGAAGCGCTGTGCCTCAATCCTCGCCCGCGTGAGGGGCAGCCCCAGCAGCATCCTGGCCGTGTGGGCTGATAGGTGGGACTCTCCGTTCTTGGGGCACTGGATACGCCTGCGTGTCAGCAGGTGACCTGGGCCACAGAAAAGGAAAAGAATAAAAATATTTTTGTATTATAATTTTGTATTTTTACTAACACTAGATATTATAAGGTTTCTTTAAAAAATGTTACTAACACATATGGAATTTATTCTGAAATAAAGTTTTATTATTATTATTATTAAACGTTTCCTCAACGGCTTCTCCCCTCAATTATTCCTTTCAGCTGTCAAACTCAAGGTACATTGGGAAGTACCTTAAAACCTTTAAAGCGTGTATAATGTTATTTACATTTACATTTTGGTTACACGCACTGTCTTCTGCGAATCTCGCACACTGTTTGACGACGAAAGTTTCCGTATCGCCGTTGGTCTTCGGTTAGGGGCACCATTATGTGCCTTACATAGATGTCCGTGTGGACAGGAGGTCGACTCTCTTGGAGTTCATGGGCTCTCCTGTTCCAAAAGTGCGGGAAGATTTTCCCGCCACGGCTCCCTTGACGTACTATTAAAAGGGCTCTAGACACCATCGAGATTCCAGCTCTTCTAGCCCGTTGAAGTTATCCGAGATGATAGCAAGGGATCTCTTGGGATGGTATGACGTTGGTTAGTGTCGTGTCCGTGTCGGGAATGAGGACGTGCACTGCACACAAGCCACGTGCGTTGACAACCTCGCCGACATCTCAGTGGGACAGCGCATAAAGCGGGAGCCGCGGCGGAAAGTGCGGAGTCCAGCAAAGCGGCGCAAGTATGTAAGTATATTAAAAGATTGGACATGGAGTCCAAGCGCAATAAAGTTTTTAAAAGACATAACACCGCGTCTTGTCGTCTCCTCCAGTGACAAGAGGGCTGGCTCTTTCTTCGCCCAAAGAATCAGTATTGCAATTGAGCGGGGAAATGCAGCCAGCGTTCTTGCCACCATTCCACGCGGACGGGACTTATATCCCTATCCTTAGTATTAATATTTATTTTATATTTTGTAAATATTTTTTTCGAATAAAATGTTAATTAAGTTAAATTATTTATTTTTGTTAAAGAAGATTGTTAAACAAAATAATTTATTTATAATAGTTTAGTTTTCGTTCCAAAATTATAGATATATAGGTAGTATTATCGCGCAATAAAACAAAAAAGAAGTTTTCAAACCAGCCTATTGTCGGTCGCAAGCCCTAGATACCATTCTTCTCATCTCTTACCCGCACACGATGGAATTCGCACCCGCACGGTGAATCTATGGAATGCTTAGAAATTTGTCTTCTTTTGTGACACATGAATATTCATAATATAAGGTTAGCAATAATGATCTGATGACAATTTTAATATAAGTTTATTAACGATTCCATAAGTTGGTATTAGTGAAACCGGGACCGACGGCATAACGTGCTCTGCTAGCGGAACGGTGGTGTTGTAAATCTATGACAAATGTAGATTTTTTAAGAAAAGCGTTATTGCAACCGAGCCACCACCGCCAACCATACTAACCACCAACACCAACTTATGGAATGGTATAAATTGACATTAGATTCTCGCTTAGTCTGTCCAGGCGTGGCGAATGTACGCCAAATTCTCCAGTTATATGTTATGGAAGAAGTTCCTTTTTTGGAATTTATATATTGTTACAGTTGACATCCGTCAGAGAACCAAACTCTTAAAAGCACATATAAAGATACACACATAAATGCAAGCGATGGCAATGGGCTGAACACTGTCGCAGAACCGATAAACGATGGAGTCGACGAGTTCTGGAGTGGAGAACACGTATTGAAAGCACGCAAAATGGGACTTACCACCAGATGGATAGATGACCTGAGGAAGGCCGCTGGTGGGGGATGGATGTGTGTGACTTGGGGAGGCTTATATCCAGCAGTGGAGAGACACACGCTGATCATGATTACGATTGTTACAAACAGCCTACGAATCCATGCAATGCGAGCTTAGGAAGTCTTATCTGTTATTTGTAGCTTGCTCGTAGCTTAGTAGTGTAGGCATGCCTTTAAAGGTATATATAACGCAATTTGTTCGTAAAGAGGAGAGGTCCTTAAATTGCGACTCCTTTTGCTGCCCTTCGAGAAAAGGTCTCAAAAAGGTTAGTTAGGAAAATGTACGAAATTCTGATCACGCGGTGGGCACGCGTGACTTATATGTGAAGCTTTAATCGATAAACTGGCTATTAGTCTTCATATTTTACGTATCAATTTCTTTTTTAGTTAAATCCGTTATGCATACTGATATTATAAAAGCGACTGTTACGTTTCAATATAATACGACAAGGTTGAAATGGTCATTGGCAAATATGCGCAGCTACCGCCCATCCCTTTATATCCCTTGTCATTTTCCGTATTTCCCACTCTTTCCCACCATGTCTAATCCTTTTTGATTCGAACTGCTGCATGATACGCGTGAGCGCAATGATAATAATTCACTGAAAATAGACGATTAAACCAGTGTGGAATGGGCCCCTAGTACTGCCCTGCTGGATTGGTAAGTCTGTGCTTGCACAAAACAAAGATATAAATATAAATATAAATATTTCCAGACAGGTTACACAGCGCCATCTAGTTTCCGTGGTAAGCTACGAGGCTTGTGTTACGGAAACTAGATGGTTGATAAACTACATATTATACTTTTTTTTTTTGTAAATATATACATATTATACATATAAACACCCAGACCGAGACAAATTATACAATGTACAACTTGCCCCCGGTGGGAATCGAACCCACGACCTCCCGAGTTCACGGCAACGTTTGTTACCACTTGACCACGGAGGCGGTCGATATGGATTTCAATAAAATTACAAAGTTGATTATTTTTATTGAAGCTAAAGATTTATTCGAATAATAATTACACACTACTTAAATAAAATTAAATACCTATTTAAAAATGAAATATTATAAGATACGTATAAGAGCGACCTTCACCGATCTGTTATCCTAATGGATCTGGTGGTGGCTTTCAAAAATAAATATAAAATGTATTTGTTGGCATCTCAACTGCTACTGTAGCAGCATATCTACTTAAAATTTTATAGTTAATTATTTTTTATGTGATATGTTCTATTCGTTTGTATGTATGTGTGTATATGTATATATTTATGTGTATATATATATGATATATATTATGTAATGCTACGTTATTGTGTCATTCATAAATATGCATTTATTATGATTGTTTATTATTTATTTGTGTAATATATATAATAAATAATATATTATTTACTGTTGTAGTTCTGTACTAGAGCCTCGACACATTTATGCTTGTATATTAAGGGATTAGCTGAAAATCAGCGCTGTGACTCTTAAAGCGTCGCAGCTCAATGCTGAGCTGATTCCCTATTTGTCACCACACACTTTTAATTTTAAGTTTACTTTTTTTATTTTTCTCGTTTGTTAATGTGACAAATAAAATATTTTTCTTTCTTTCTTTCTTTCAAATCCACTTACGTATCTTAGACTATGCTGCGGCCAGAGCGATATCTAACCGCGGGGTCCGGGGCAGCCATACAACGGTGGACAGCTGACACTGCAGCTTGTATTATATTCCTTGCAGTGCAGCCTACGGCCTTGAGAATGAGGTCGCGCCACTTAATACCAATGTTTTTAAAAAAAAATCTTAGCCTATGCCTAGGCAGTTAGGGCTTTGCCAATATACTGGTGAGCAGAGAAAAAGTCTTTAATTTACCTGACCATCAGCCCCCACAGTAAAGTTGTTCAATTCAATTCGTTTATTTTCTGTAGTTAGCATAGGACAAAAAAAAAGTATTTTGCACTTTTACATGTCAAATTTACAATAAGTATACTTTAATATTAGGCTACATAATTTCACAGCATTCTACCAGGTAGAACGCCATGAAACTACAAAACCTTACTTAAATGTAGAGCAGTACGTTACAATACAAAACATAAAAAAACATTTAAAAAAAAACCTGCGTGATTTATACATACAATAATAATTGAACACAAAACTACACTTATAATTATAGCTGCTGTAAATAGGCATTGTCATCTTATCAAATAATATACTACTATAAAAAATATAAATGTCACTTTAAGATTATAGCTGCTGTAAAGAGGCATTGTTATTCTATAAGTTATACTATATGAACACAATTAAATTTAAATAATAAATGTTTAAATATGAATCCGCCGTGGTAATAATTTAATGCGATTGAAGCTTTGGCTTTGCGTGTAATAAATCTTCGGGAAGACCTTAAAAACTGCCTCCATGGTCTAGCGGTTAAGTCCGTGGATTTAGACTTAGGAGGTACCGGGTTCGATTCCTGGTCGGGACACAAAAATATTTATTAATGACCGCCTCCGTGGTTTAGTGGTAACAAACGTTGCCGTGAACTTGGGAGGTCGTGGGTTCGATTCCCACCGGGGGCAAGTTGTACATTGTATAATTTGTCTCCGTCTGGGTGTTTATATGTATAATATGTATATATTTACAAAAAAAATATATAATATGTAGTTTATCAACCATCTAGTTTCCGTAACACAAGCCTAGCAGCTTACCACGGAAATTAGATGGCGCTGTGTGACCTGTCTGGAAATATTTATTTATTATTTATTTAATTATTATTTAATTTATTTGTTATAATCCCCGAGTTTGGTACGCTGGAGACATCGACGAGCTTGCCACTTGTCATGATTGGCCTATAGTAAAGGTGGCTAAATGTGAATCCGCTTATTCATAAGCGCGGTTTCTGACCACCCCGAAAGGGAAACGGTCGTGATGTTACTTTACTTTTTTTTTTTAAATTAACAGCTTAATCATTCACTTACATATTATACCTACTGTTATATATACTATAATATCAATATACAAAATAGTAACACATACACTTACTAACATTAATACGTTTAGTTACCAATAATTTAATGCGATTTAAGCTTTGGCTGTGCGTGTACACCCACGTAAAAAATCTTTGGGAAGACCTTAAAAAAAGTAATATTCCCAAATATCATTTTGACTTTGAATAAAAATAATATAAACCAGCATCGGGTGACATCTGTATCGGAATTCGCTAAATAAATATCATAACGTAACAATTGGAAAATCATGACAAAACAACAACGTCTAAATCCGATCCTTTTAGAGTTAGAATATGAAACACGAGCAAAACGATATAATATTAAAAGAAAGTGAAATCGAGAACAACATTGAATTAAAACTAATAACTGGGCATTTAAAAATATATATATAGTTCTGAGTGAAGACAATTTGCGCATCAGTATAGTCCCATGATTGATTATACGAGTATATCTTAAAATTAATATTATAAAATAAATGTATATTAAACTCTCGCGCCGTGGTAAACTAGTGCAAAAAAAAAAAGTGCAATACTTGTAAGTGAAAATTTTCACGGCGTTGTCAAAACAGCTCGTCAACTCCTCAGAAGACAAAAGGGTTGGGTAATGTTTAGGCCAAAGCAAATTATTATTCAACGTGGCATAGCAATGCTACCAGTATCCTTGGCACTTTGCACAATTGTAGTCATTTAGAGGTTTTTTTTAAATATTTTGATTATTCTTTTTTTTTTGTTTTAGTTGTGTTTTTCTATTATTAAATTTATATTATTTGTAATGTTTCTTTATTATAAAAAAATCATAAATAAATATAAACTATATAAATTAAAGAGCAGACTGTAAAAATAATATGACGAAAACTAAAGACAAAATGCTACTTACAAGATACTAGGGAAATACCTCTCTGTATGCCAGCACCGCCGTATTATGACTAACATGACTAAAATGATGGTATTTTTTTCCTAGAAAGCTGATGGACTACAATTCTTCTATTGGAGTGTGCAACATACTTCAACAACTCTGATAGTTTTTCGAGCATTGCAGTTGAACTTATATTTTTTTATTGTTGTTTGTCATTTAGACCAGGCCACTGTGACCATATGGTCACATTAACTTAAAGCTTTTAGTTTTAGTTTAGTTTTAGTTTTATTTAATTTAATCTTTGAATTGTTTGTTAATTTTTTTGGTTTAAATTTTGCTAACTCACCCCAATCAATGTACAAATTTATATGTTCTTGGTGAGTACTTTTTATGGAATCTGGCTCACATATTGTTAATATCTGTTGTTAAATGCTTACTTTAGCCATGATCTCCGTTTGTATTCCAAATGTTAAATAAATAAAGCTACGTGACGTCTTACTTCCGTACCACAGTGTGTTTACGTCACGTCAACGTCTATGTGACGGACACATCTTTAAGTACTTCATGTCACTTTTAATAGATAGATTGTCTTTTTTATAACAAGCTAGTTAAAATAAAAATAAAAATATCGCCTATAGTCTACATTTATTTATTTTTTGGCACTCTGCCTGTAATTAATTGTATCTCACAAAGGTTAGTTGATAGAAGATACCTTAAGGCATAAAGGTCACCTGTACGCTTAATTTTTTGTTATTTACTTTGAGAACTTTTTTTTAAAAATTATTATTATGTACTCTTCCGGCGTGCCTGGGCCTTAGAATAAGTCAATAGCGAGGAAGATAAAATTAAATTTCTGGACATCTGTCGTTCAAGTTCGCGGCATAATCCCGGATTAAATATTAGCATGAATGAATATTGAATATTTTAATACCATTAATATAGACCGACATATACGTATCAGTCTATAACTATAATTTGTTGGGGCCAACAGACTGGCCCTAAAGTGAAAAGATCAGGCATGAAGTCTTATAATAAACTTTGTGTCCTGCGTGATGTGCCGTCTAGGAGCATGTCTTACCAGCTCATTACTATGGTAAGTTCACGGAAAAACTCTATAACCTTATCCCTTCCTCACTTTTCCGCAAACAAACCGTGCATATTTTATCTTAAAGCAACAGTTGAGGAGAAAATAATTTAGAGGAAGCCTATATAAAATGAGAAATATGAATTTAAAGACGATATATGTGGTGTACAATTTAGATTATTTATTATGTATATATTTACAAAAAAAATAGTATAATATGTAGTTTATCAACCATCTAGTTTCCGTAACACAAGCCTCGTAGCTTACCACGGAAACTAGATGGCGCTGTGTGACCTGTCTGATAACATTTATTCATTTTATTATATATATATATATATATATATATATATATATATATATATATATATATATATATATATATATATATATATAATTAACTAAATACTAATACTATACACATATATACATAAAATGTTACTACACATTAAATGAATTCATACAAGATTAACGTATATGCAGTAGGTATTATTTTCGATCCTTCTCCGAAGTCCTGTTGTTTTTTTAATTTTCTTTTACTTAGTGTTGTAATATGGTTTGAAGTGTTTAATGGTTTAAAATTGTTATATAGTTTTAATAATAATGTTATTATTTGCTAGGCCCCTACGGGGTGTCATATACGTAATAAATAATATTTGAATTACAATTTGAAACAGGTTCGATTAGCTGATTAGATTAATGTTTTTGTGTAATATTACTATTCTCTTGCTGACTGTACATTTTTTCCAAAACATGCAGATCGCAATTTATCATTTTTTTTCCTGTAACTTCAAATCAAATCAAAATAGTTAATTTCTATTGGTTCTCTCAAAACAACTTGGATACAGTCAGAACTAATAAAATCAATACAATTATTAAAACATATGTACTAATCAAAGTGGTAATAATGGTTGGACCCTAAACAGGCAATAATCCATATTAATGTATGTTAGGCACAACATTATTGCTACAAGCAAGTAAAACTAACTAACTTAGAAACTACTTAAATAAGATCGTGGCTGTAAAGAGGCCGTGTCAGTTTACATTCTAAATACTTAATAATTATGATGTACAGAAATTATATACATATATCAGATAATTTATAAATTTATAAATTATCGTTTATTATTTTATCGTTAATACGCGACATAAGCGTTGCCATCCGAGCGTCAACAGGTGATCCTTTGAGTAGGGAATATCTTATTCAGAGGATCAGTGTTGCCATCCAACGAGGTAACGTCGCCGAAGTCCTCGAAACATTGGGTTCATCTTTTCCTGGATTCGATGACATGTAGATTATAATCAATATATTTTTAAGTATTTAGTTTTTATATTAATTAGGTTTATCTTTTAGTTTATTTAATTTAAGGTTTTGTTTAGTTTATTTTTAATTTTATTATTTAGGTAGATTTTAATTTATATTTATTGTTTGTATTTGCATATCTTACTTCGAATAAAAAATAATAATAATAATATAACTATAACGTTTAAGATACCTGTCTTTACTGACCCGTCTCAAAAATCCTCCCTGTATATGAAACTTGCAATCTGGTACAATAGCATTTTGGGGTATTACCAAGAAGCTACATTATTGCAAATTTTCATAGTCAGCCTCCGTCGATGCACCTGAGGAAACTTGAGCTTTCGAAATTAATTAAACCTAAGAGGAAAGTGGGTATAATTGGAGCTGTTCATTATTTTATGAATTTAATATTCAAAAAAATGAAGCCAGTAAGTTAGTTTGATTTAATAAACTCAAAAACAAATAATAATAAATAACATTTAAAAAATAAACTGCCTCCGTGGTCTAGCGGTTAAGTCCGTGGATTTAGACTCGGAGGTACCAGGTTCGATTCCTGGTCGGGAGACAATAATATTTATTAATGTAAATAAATACATTTAATTAATATTTAATTTATTTGTGATATTTCTCGAGTTTGGTACGCTGGAGACATCGACGAGCTTGCCACTTGTCATGATTGGTCTATAGTAAAGTTGGCTAAATGTGAATCCGCTTATTTATAAGCGTGGTTTCTGACCACCCCGAAAGGACACGGTCGTGATGATACTTTACTTTATTTTTTTTTATTTAAAAAATATTAATTAATGCTAAATATCAAATAAATTATCTTGCGTACATTTGCACTAGATTTATAACACCACTAGTTTGTGCCTCGGAGAGCACTATAAGCCATCGGTCCGGGCTCCCCTAATATCAACATGTGAAATCGTTAATATACTGTCATCAGATCCTTGCCAAGCCGTCTGGCCAGCCTAGTGTAGGCCAAATTCTCTAGATATATGTTTTGGAAGGCCTATCTCTAGCAGTGGAGGTCCAGGGCTGTGATAAAAAATATCAAAACACAACAAAATAGATAGATAGATAGATAGATAAATTCTTTATTGCACAGAAAATAATACATTTTACAGTACATAGGCGAGCTTAATGTCTAAAAACATTTTCTAACAGCTAACCTTTGGGAGATGTGAGCAGGGATTGTAAGGTGCATGACCGCTAATATTTGAGATAAAGAGATTTATTGAGTTAAAAACTTATAACTAAAAAAAAAGAACGATATTAAATCTATAATATAAATACATACAATACATAGATAACACATACATATATTAGTTACATACTATATTTATATATATATACATACAATAATATACCGATTTAGTCAAGTTATGTAGACTCGTCTTGCTTTTTGTGAAAGTGTTTAGTGAGCAAATTTTTATAACATATCAGTGATGGTGCTTTACGAATATGAAGAGGGAGTCGGTTCCACTGGCGAGCTGCTGATACTGTATAAGAATCTGAACATCTGCTGGACGAATGTGGCGGGATTTTTAATTGATTATTAGAGGAAGAGCGAAGAGAACAACTGTGTGTATCGCACAGAAATTGGAAACGATCTTTTAGGTAAGGGGGTGCCATTGGATTAAATAGGACATTGTAAAGAAAGGTAAGTGAATGTGCAGACCTGCGATTTCGGATATTGAGCCACTTTAACTCTTTGCGAAATTGAGAAATATGATCATACTTACGCAAGCCGAATACATAGCGGATGCATAAGTTGAGAAGTCGATCGAGTTTATTTAGAAGCTCTTCGGTGAGGTCGGAGCAACAGACGTCTGCATAATCAATAATGGGAAGAAGCAACGAGCTGACTAACGTAAGCTTTGTCGAGGCTGGAATGAAATTCTGCGATCTCTTTAGAAAGTGCATTGAAGCGTAGATTTTTCTGCTAACTTCTGAAACGTGGTAGTCCCAGGACAAATCACTGCTTAAATAAAGACCAAGATTACGTACGTTTGAGCAAAACGGCAATGTGACGCCATCAAACTGTAAGGCTGGAATAGAATTGAAATCCAACCTACCCACTAATTGTTTCGAGCCTACGACCATCACCTGCGTTTTATTCGGATTAACCAAGAGTCCCAAATCTCGTGAGTATATGCGTATGTTCTCTAAGTCCAAATTAATTTTACTCAAGGCTTCATTTATGTCGCTAGGATAAAAGGATGTATAAATTTGCAAGTCGTCGGCGTACAGATGGTAGGAACAGAAGTTAATTGAACGAGTGAGGTAGTTTATAAAAACTGAGAAGAGTAATGGAGGTAATACGCCACCCTGCGGGACACCAGCAGTCACCGGACACCAGTCCGAGTAGACATTGTCCAGACGAATGCGTTGTTGGCGCCCGCGAAGATATGAATTAAACCACTGTAGCACAGTCGATGAGATGTTAAGAGAATGCAAAACAGCTAGGAGAATGTCATGATCTACGCTGTTAAAAGCGTTACTGAAATCGAGCAGGGTAAGAAGAGTAAGTTTTCTGTCATCCATAGCAAAGCGGATGTCGTCAGTGATTTTGACAAGTGCGGTGGCAGTGCTATGAGACGGACGGAAACCAGACTGGAAGACGTTAAAAAGATTATTACTGTTAAGATAATTAGCTAGTTGCCGATGGACAACCCGCTCCAGAACTTTAGAGAGAAAGGGGAGAATAGAAATTGGGCGATGATCACTGAAAATAGTAGGGACTGTTTTTTTTGGGATAGGCACTATATGTGCATGTTTCCACAGTTCTGGAAAAGAATTTGACGAAAGAGAAAAATTTACAATGTGGGTAATTGTAGGAAGTATTAGAGACATAATAGGAATAAGAAGACTACGACCCACATTATCATATCCAACAGCTTTACTAGTTATAGAGAAGATAATCTTTTTTATCTCATTACTGTGCACAGGGTGAAATTTAAATGATGAAGTATTTGGAAGTGGCATAGAACCAATTTGTGTTATTGTAGCGGCCTTTAACACAGGATCAATGGTGATAGGAGGTGATGAAAAATGCTGGTTAAGGCCGTCGATATCAATAGAAACATCTGTTGCTGTTTTGGTTTTACCAAATCCCAAAGAACGAAGAACTGTCCAAAGATTTTTAGAAGTAGAAGTTTCGATTGAGTTATGAATGTATTGGCGTTTTGCGTTCCTACACATCTGATTTACTCGATTCCTTGCAACCTTGAAGGCATTCCAACTATCTTCCGTGGGGGTCTTTTTGTGTTTGCGTTTTAGGGAATCCCTCCACTTCATAGCCTTTCGAATATGTTCGTCAAGCCAGGGTGCTGGGGGTCGTTTCATTCTGACAGGTCGTATCGGTGCGTGTTTGTCATAAAGGTGGAGCAGCAGGCGGTTGAATTCGGAGAGCTTGTCGTCGAGCGTGTCCTGTTGGGACACCACGTGCCAATCAGTGTTCGCAGCATCAGACAGCAGCAAATTGAGATTCATTCGGGCAAAGTTACGTTGAAGAATAATTTTAGGTTTAAATCTGGGTGTCTTAATTTTATAGGATGCAAAGATTAAATCGTGGTTGGAGAAACCAGGCGCAATATCTTGGCCGTGAGATGATATTTTATTGGGGTTGGAAGAAATGATTAGATCGAGGAGACTGTGGGCTTCATTTATATGAAATGTGGGGTCTAGAGGAAGGATAGAAGCATTGACAGAAGAAGTTATAAGATTAAGTTGTCTTGACCGGGAATTTTTCTTGAGGAGACAAGTATTAAAATCACCCATTATTAAATTATGTTCATAGCTAGGAATGTGAGATTCGAGCAGCTCTTCAAATGTGCGGAAGTAATTAAGAGTCGGCGGGGCGTAGACTACTCCTAGTAGAATTTTAACTGAATTTACGTCAATTTCAATAAATAGGTGTTCTGATGTGCTATTATAAATAGAAGGCGATTTCGAAATTATTTTGTACTTTAGGTTTGATCGTAAATAGATAGCTACGCCACCTCCACCCTTACCTGTCCGATCGTTTCGTAGAAGAATATACCCAGGTATTGAATAGCTCGTGGAAGGAAGTGAGGGTTTGAGAAAAGTTTCGGATACAAGGATGGCATGTATATGCTGGCTGGTAAAAGTGGTGAGGAGATCAGAGAGGTGGCTGGGAATACTTTGTGCATTGATGTGGCAGACATTCAGATTCTTTGGGGATGAGGAGAAAGTATCATGAAGTACATCACCGAGTAGAACAGCATCTTGTGAAGTGTCGAATTCATCTGTGCCAGACGAGTTACAGGAGAAAAAATGTTCAGAGTCAGAGTCGGACGTTATATTTATCATAATAATTATAGAATATTGTATAATATATTAATGTATAAAATATAAGTTAACTAATAATATATAATAATAATAATAGGTTAGTATATAAGGTAATAATAATATAATATAAGGATAATAAATAAGGTTAAATATAAATGCGTAAACTATATAGTTTATATTTACTACTACTCACATCAACTGCTGGTTAACCGTTTTATTATAAGACACATAATACAACTCAATTTAGAATAACTTAAAACAAAACTAAATAAAATAAATAAAAAGATTAATTAAAGTTGAAAATAAAATTTAAAGAAATGGAACAACATGAAACTATATGAAATGGAACGCACCGCAACTGACAGCGAGTCCGCGTCATTTTGTGTACTACGTACATTGATATTTGATAAGTTTTAAATGATAACACGCAGTGTACGAATAAAAGTTATTTACTTGTGTTATTCGGACGTATCTGAACGCGAACCCGCCGCAATGAGTATGGTCTGTGGTCATCAGTTCAAATTGATTGAAATTATACCCGTAAAACTTTACTTATCTATCTAACAAGCCTGCACCATTTTTGTAAACTTTATAAAATTGCATATTATTATATTATATTGGTTATGTATAAACGGACTCAGGTAACTTTGTACTTAAATGATAAAAATAGTGCATAAAAGTGTATTGATGTGAAAGTTTAATTACATATGTGCTATTCCAATTAGAACTATAAATAGGTAGTTTATAATGGTGAAAGCTGGCCAGACAGTAAATTAGACAGTTTAAAGTACAAAAAGAACGGATATTTAAAAAGAAAATTCGCACTATTTTCTCGGTCTTACTGTCCTAGCCACCCTTGGTTGTCGATTGTCCTGGTTTACGGGTGGGGGAGGTGGAAACTTAGATGCATAGTCTTTAAGATGAGTTTCCGAGAGTATACGTTGCTTAGCACCATCCTTCACCTTCACATAAATGTTGCCGTCCTGAGACCAGCAACCATTTACACCATACAGTCTACGACCCTCAGCATACACACGCCTCCGGAGAGTGGTCAGGAACTCAGCCATAGAAATGCTTGTACCTTTTAAACCTTTCTTCGCACGCCACACATTTCCCTTGATCTCAATGCTTCCAAACTTTACCAGGATGGGCCGGGGTCTGTCAGGATTGTTGCCCTTAACACCGAGTCTGTATGAAAATTGAATGTCACTTGCATTTACAGTAACATTTAACTTGTTTGAAGCAATATCTTCTATAGTGTGACTGGTGTTTTCGCCTGCAGATTCTTCCACACCCCGGAACAGTAAAAATTTTCGCCTGCTTCTGTTTTCTAGGTCATCTGTAAGGACTGTTAGGCTGGAGATCTGGGCCTGCAGCAACTCAACAGTGTCCCGCACAAAACACTTGAAATTCTGGAAATCTTTTGAGAGTTGGGCCAAGGTGGCTGTTGGAGTAGTGTTGGCAATGCGAGACTCAAAAGACTCCATGGTTTTCTCAAAAGTCTCATGGAGTTTCTGAAGAGCAGCTGCAGGGTCATTCACCTCAAACCGTTCCATGGCCGATTTTTGTATCTGTTGTACTATGTTGAGATGGAGAGATATTTTGAGAGCAGTTGTGTAAAAAGCAAGAAATAAATATTTAGTACATTCCTTGTGTTTTCTTATCCCCAAATCACAGTAACTATCTAATAAAATAAGTTATTTAGAGTAATAATAATAATAAAGTTATGAGAACCACAAAAAAAGATACGTGTTCACTTTTTGACAGCTACCCACTTTTCTCCCATTGAACCAATTAAGCAATAACTTATAAGGTTTACTAATTACATCTGTATTTTTTTTTTTAATATTTCGAGACAGGTCGCACAGCGCCATCTAGTTTCCGTGGTAAGCTACGAGGCTTGTGTTACGGAAACTAGATGGTTGATAAACTACATATTATACTTTTTTTTGTAAATATATACATATTAACACTCAGACCGAGACAAATTATACAATGTACAACTTGCCCCCGGTGGGAATCGAACCCACGACCTCCCGAGTTCACGGCAACGTTTGTTACCACTAGACCACGGGGGCGGTATATATATTCATCAACATCATGAATTATACGAGTATACCATCACCTGTGTCCCTTCACTGCTGAATGTAGGCATCCTCGAATGCTCGCTACAGCACGCGGTCTTTTGCAACCCTCTCCAAACCCCGCCAGCCACCGCCCATCTAGCAGGGGTATATATATATATATATATTAACGCTTTACGGCATGGTTTATTCATCAATACTAACAGACAAAATAGTTTTAGAGATATTTCAAAAGACATATACGACGCAATTACAATATTGTATGTGACAAGAGGGCTGGCAGTTTTTTCGGGCAGCAAATCAGCATCGCTGTGCAGCAGGGAAATGTTGCGTGTGTTCTTGGCACACTGCCACATGATCAATTTTGTTTTATCAACATAACAATTACTTCCTTGGTACTCAAATGTTGCGTGTTCTTATTTAGCCCACCCTCCCCTATTCGAACAACTTTGTCCATTCGACTTCTGATGTTAATTTGCCTTGTATAGATACCAAAGGAAATGATGCTCCAGCTTTGAACTCAAAATATATTTTATGTTATACATTGTAGTTTTATGACAATAAATACGACATTATTTACGTATTTAAGTAGTAAGAATTACAACTAAAAATAATAAAAAAAAAAAAACATATTTATAATAATTTCAGAATAAATTCCATATGTGTTAGTAACAATTTTTAAAGAAATCTTATAATATCTAATGTTAGGAAAAATACAAAATTATAATACAAAAATATTTATTATTTTTTCCTTTTCTGGGGCCCAGGTCACCTGCTGACATGCAGGCGTATCCAGTGCCCCAAGAACGGAGAGTCCCACCTATCAGCCCACACGGCCAGGATGCTGCTGGGGCTGCCCCTCACGCGGGCGAGGATTGAGGCACAGCGCTTTCTCATAATAGCATGTAATCCATCCAACCGCGCCTCTGCTAGCATCCCAAAGGCACTGCGACGACGGGGCAACCCCATCAGCACCCTGAACGCGTTATTGTTTATTCATTAAATCGCGTATACATTAAATCAGCTGTAAAAATTAGAGTACCGCTTATCATCAGATGGGCTCCGTATATAAAAAAATGTCGTGCTCAGTATATAAAAAAAAAGATATATATTTCTTGCTGTAACGGTCATTCAGTACCAACTATCCATCACTTAATTATGTTTCTTTAGACGAAGATATTATTAAAATTATAAACATAGAGAAATTTATCGACAAACACTTATATATTATTATAGTATACCATATATTTTTTTACATGTTTAAATTTAAATGGTCGTTTAATATGTACAAAACACAAAATAGCTATATTTTGTATAATATAGCTATTTTGTATAATATAGCTATTTTGTATAATATAGCTATTTTGTATAATATAGCTATTTTGTATAATATAGCTATTTTGTATAATATAGCTATTTTGTATAATATAGCTATTTTGGCTATTTTGGCCGCCTCCGTGGTCTAGTGGTAACAAACGTTGCCGTGAACTCGGGAGGTCGTTGGTTCGATTCCCACAGGGGGCAAGTTGTACATTGTATAATTTGTCTCGGTCTGAGTGTTTATATGTATAATATGTATATATTTACAAAAAAAAGTATAATATGTAGTTTATCAACCATCTAGTTTCCGTAACACAAGCCTCGTAGCTTACCACAGAAACTAGATGGCGCTGTGTGACCTGTCTGGAAATATTTATTATTATTTATATTATAATTAACTGCCTCCTTGGTCTAGCGGTTAAGTCCGTGGATTTAGACTCGGGGGTACCGGGTTCGATTCCTGGTCGGAACACAAAAATATATATTAGTGTAAATAAATACATTTAATTAATATTTACTTTATTTGTGATATTACTCGAGTTTGGTACGAGTCGTGATTGGCCTATAGTAAAGTTGGCTAAATGTGAATCCGCTTATTTATAAGCGTGGTTTCTGACCACCCCGAAAGGAAAACGGTCGTGATGATATTTTTTTTGTAACTTAATTTTTTAGTGTCAAATGTCTGAAGCTAATTGAGAAAGCGCGATAAATACGAACTTATCCGAAAAATACGATGCAAAACTTTATGCACTTATAGATTGATCACAATTAAAACATATTGCTGAAGTATTATATGTCTTAACGTAATATTAAATTAATTTCAACCCCATTTACTGGCACAGACAAAGGGTAGGCGGAAGTATCCTTTGAAGTTACCGATGTATGTGATTACCGGTCGACCAACGAACATAGCCAGATGTGGCATAAAAATATAATAATAATAATGCTATTTGGTTTTGTACTTATATACTCTGTCATAAAATTATCGGGAATCATATATATCAATAATATTTATTTTATTTATTTAAATTCTTTAATGCACTTAAAAATAGTACAGAGGCGAGCTATAATGCCAGTAGGCATTCTTTACCAGCTAACCTTGGGGATCAAGTAAGGTGATAGGCAGTATGAAAAAAATAAGAAATTTTAATGATACAGTTAATAAGTTACTTAACTAATTCTAATATACTACACATTATACCTAAACACATAAACATACATAAACCATACATACAATTATACATACAAGTACACATTATAACTTAAATAAATACACGGTTATTTAAATAGTGTTTTATTCTGTTTCTCCAGGAACGATGTGGTTATTAAACGTTTAAAGACGCTGACAGACGGTGCACGTCTAATAGCCAAGGGCAGCTTATTCCACTGGCAAGCCACAGATACTGTAAAGGAATCAGTGTATCTGCTTGAGGAATGAGAAGGAATCTTAAGTTGGTTGTTGTAAGAGGAGCGAAGGGCACAGTATAATACACAAAATATTAGTTATTCATTCAAATTTATTTTATCACCTTCAAAGTTATATATATATATTTAATAACCTTTCCAGCGATACTGTGAATCTAGACATTTTCAACCCAAATGTTAGTCTATTCAAGAGACAAGTGTTATTGATTCTAAGCTAACGTAAAGTGACTTCTTACTATCTTTATATTGTCTTTTTTGACTTATACTAATATATAACCTATGATATAACTTTCAACATAAATTGACATTAATATCAATATAATTTTATTTTATAGTATTAATATATTGATAATGATGAAATTAATGAAACCTAAAATTTTAAGACTGAAAAACACAGTTGACTCTAATCATCTTAGTAGCTATGTGTAGCATGCCGTGTACATGTGGGTTGCAATTCCGACCTTATAAATTATTGTAAATTTGTGCTTGATATGTATAAATTGTAACCTGTTAGTGTACCTTAAATAATAAATAAATAAATAAAGTATGCTCCTACAGAAATTATTTTATTATTTTATTTTAGTTTGGAAACAAACATTAACATAAAGTAACAATTATTAAAAAATCTGAAAGCACAACACCGTGATAGTCAAAGAAAACAGTCAACATGGCTTTGACTTTTGCGTGTTTTATATCGGTTTTGCTTCAGTGGGAAGGCGTCACTCAGAAGCTATGTCAAACTCGTAAACCCACGTCTGGTCACCAGTAACAATGCGTTTTATTAATGTTGGGTCGGAATCGACTCGTTCTAGCTTACACCTTGAATTTTCGACATCAAAGTCAAAGTCAAAGTCAAAATATATTTATTCACGTAAACCTATTACAGGCATTTATGAAACGTCATTAATTTAATTATTTTAAATGATTCTACTCCTGCTAGTAGAAGACTAAGCAGCAAAGTGGTCCAATAAGTAAGCTGTTAGCAGAAGACCAGCAACTTAGCAAATTCCAGTGACCTGTTAATGTTTAATCTGACTGAGAAAGGAATCTGCAAGGAAAACTCAGCTATATCAGATTTACAAAATAAAACATATACAGAACTGCACCACAACGATCAATTATTAACCTTTTAAATTTAGTTATCAGTACCTATGAAAATACAATACCTGGTACAGCAGTAACCCACCTGGCAAGTCAGAATTAAGGTAGACTACATGCCTATGTGCAACCCGAAAGTCGACAAAACGCAAAAACTTCTGTTAATTTAAGAACAATAAATTGAACGTGTTCGGCAGAGGTCCCAGGCCCCCACAGCAGCACCCGATCACGGACATAACGCATGTGCCAACCATCCCCCCGCTCAACCAGGCCCTTAGGGTGCGGACCGGGACCCGACACACGTGCAACCACTGCAATGACCTTCTAAGGAAGGGGCGACCACCGGACACGCCACACCATGAGAACCTGAACACTAAGAATGACTTTCGAGACACACACAAGCATAAACATAACAATTACTTCCTAAGTACCCAAATGTTGCCGTGCAATTCCGTTAACAAACTTATATATTAGTTAATAAAATAATAAATACATAATAGTAACTAAATGTTACATAAAAAATAATTATATTATAATAATAAGGTAATAAAAAAATATTACTGTATCACAATAAACAGTATTTACTAATTAAAACATTACAATAATTAAAACATTGTCTGAAAGGTTGGTTGTCATAGGATGTCTACCGGCATTAAGCCCGCATAGAGCAATAAATATTTAAATAAACACTTTTCATACCGTTTGGCTTCTTGCCCTGTCTTGTTATAGATGTATTTAATGTTTCTGGTTATACCACATCCAAGAATCTTTACTATATCTATTGCCGCACGTAACTAAAGTCGACTCCAACCCGCCACATGTTCCATTCAACTTTATAACTTACTTGCCCCTTAGTACTTACTAAATAGTCGCATAACTTACTACACGAAAACTCCAGCTATTTGATAACTGACTTCACTAATTATCAGCACTGAGAAATATATATCGTGTTTTTTTTTAGACTTATAAACCTCAGTAATCTAGCTGTTATGGTGACAAATCAACATCGAGCTATGCTGCGCTGTACTGCGCTGTGCTGTGCTGTGTTTCTTAAGCTACGTTTTTTTAACAATCAACATCAAGCTTTGCTGCGCTTCGCTTAGCTCAGTATTAAAAGTAATCAGCAGCTCTTGTAGTCGTTTATCTCGTCAAATATGACTTTATTTTCGAAAAAACGTAAACATTACGAACTATGTCGATGAAAATGAAAGTGAAGAAGAAGCGGATATGGATATTTTATGTGTTATTTTGTCGTTAAAAGAGTCCAGTCACGGTAGCTTGTTACCACACACCATACGTGAAAAATACGGAGAATTCAATTTTCTAAAGAATATGGCCACTGAAGACGATTTAAAAAAAAAATTGCGAATGACTAAAAATCATTTTAATATTTTTTCGCTGATATTTTTTATTTTTACGGCGGGTAGCGCGCCTCGCTCGAGACTGCTGCGTTTTTTAACACAGCGCAGCACAGCATGGTTTGTTTGTATCCTCATTAAAATATTAGACGAACTAGTTGACCAAACATAGCACAGCGCAGTACAGCGCAGCATAGCTCGATGTTGATTTGTCAGTTAAGGCCGTATATTTAGACGCGGAGGTGCTGGGATTGATTCCTGGTCGAGAATACAAAAAATATACAGTTAATATATTTGCGAAATTGAGTGTGGTACAAACATTCGAAAAGCGGATACAATCTCTCTGGAAGGCCTCCAACAGTGGAGGTCTGCTACTTTTTTTATTGACATGAATGAATGTTTAAAAACATTATTTTTTTAGTTTATTTAAATATATACTTAGACTATTATGTATATTGAATATAATTTACGGACCAATTTAAATCGAAGTTGATGTGGTATTTGTATTGGTCTGTGACCGAATATTTTGTTGTACTTAGCTTTTGACTGCATAATACAAGTGGATTTCAATATATTAATATTTATAAGCACTCACTGTGCCGGCCCAATGCTCCTTTCGCGCCGGATTAAGGTTCTTCCTTTTATAAATTGTGTTGATTCCTTGACAGTGTAATAATTTAATACCAAAAGTTTATCCATACTAATAAGAATGCTAAAAAAGCTTTTTGAATATACAGATTACTTTTTTAGAGTATTATAGCCGGTTTTCTCGCCTTCAATGAGACTCTTTCTGTACAAAGCAACAGATCATGCGTGAAATACTGCTCTTACCTCCGAGATGGTTCCGCCAAATACCTCATAGAAGCTCTCAATGTCCTACAGAGGCAAGAAAAAAATTCTGAATTTAAGATCAATAAAAGTTGAGGCCCTTTTGTAAAACAGCCTATGGTCGGTTGTAAATGTCTACCATTTTTCTCTCATCTTCCTTTTCCACGCACGATGGACCCAGCACACGCACGGTAAATCCATTAAATAATAAGAAATGTGTCTTCTACCAAATGTAGTGTAGTCAATCACCCCAATCCGTCGAACTCTACGTCCTAGACCTCCACTTCTAGAAATAAGTTTTCCACAACATATTTCTGGATAATTTGGCCAACTCTAGCCACGCTGGACATGTGGCTACATTGCCCAATTATTAAATTAAAGAACTATTTAATTATTGTCTAGATATTTACGTAGATGGCTAAAATCCTATACTTTGAGCAATATCAAATACGCTTCGGAGAGCTCGTTAAGCTATTAGGTCCCGGTTCACTAAAACAAACTTCATTATCCACTTTCTCAAGCCTTGACACTTAACGCGATCTTTCGCCACCCTCATCCAACCACCAGCGACCTTCTTCAGGTCATCTGTTCATCTGGCGGGGGGTCGTCCCACTCTAGAACCCGTTTGCCCCATCGTTCGTCGCTTCTACGGCAGACGTGTCCGGCCCATTGCCATTTCAGCTTGCTTTTTTTAAATACTATGTCAGTAACTTCCGTTCTCTGACGAATATCATCGTTTCGAATCCTATCCATTTATGGACCAAACCCATTATCAGTGTCCACGTCTCTGCTCTACGACATTACCAGAAGGACGCATTGGTTAAAGACCTTCGTCTTTAAACATTGTGGTATAGACGATGAGAGGATGTGCCGGAGTTTCCTGAATGCCGCCCATCCTAGCTGAATGCGTCTGTCGGCTTCTTTACTGAAGTTCTCTGCGCCTAATTGGATAGTCTGCCCGAGGTAGACGTAATTTTTCACAACTTCGAGAGTAGCGTTTCCCACACAGATTGGCCTCAGCTTGACATGATCAATGAACATGACTTTCGTCTTGTCCAAGTTCACTCCGAGACCAACCCGCTGTGAAGCTACGTTTAAGCCGTTCAATATTCCGCTAAAATCCTTGAGCGAACTGGCTATAATGACTATGTCATCCGAAAATCGGAGATGTGAGATGAATTCTCCATTGATGTTTATGTCGCAGTAATTCCAGTCTAGCATTTTAAAAACATCTTTCAACGCGTTCGTAAACAACTTCGGGGATATGAAATCCCCCTGTTGCACGCCTCTGTGCAGTTGGATAGGTTTTGTATGCTGACCCTGTAACTAGACGTTCATAGTCACAGAGCTGTAGACATATCTCAGCGCCTCAACGTATCAGAAAAGTCCAGGTTTCGATTGAGTCGAAGGCTTTCTTAAAGACCACAAACGCCAGACATAGTTGCAGATTATACTCCTCGGTTTTCTGTATTATCTGTCGCAATGTGTGAATGTGATCCACCGTACTAAAGACTTTTCGAAACTCAGCCTGCTCCGTGGGCTAGAAATCATTCAAATACGAATTTATACGAATATAAATTGTCTTTAAAATTTACACTGTACCTACCCTCGCCAATCCGGCTAGCCAGCGTAAAGGCTAAAGTCTTTAAAACAATATGGAATGCTCATCTCCGACAGTGGAGGTGTAGGGGTATGTATTTTTGGGGCTGTGATGATAAACAAAATAAATACAAGGCAGTTAATAAATTACTTTTTTTTTCAAGCTAAAATTATTCAGTTGCTTTTAATGTAAAAAAAAGTGCTCAGATAATGAACTTTCTTAGTGGGTAAAGGAAATAAATTGCGGAGGGGTCGCGTTTCATATTTTGCCATAAATTCTAATTTACACGTTTTTATCATGAGAAATTCCCTTCATAATCCTCTATATTCTTTTCTTCGTTAAAATTGGGGGCAAGCACATCTCAGAGGAAAGCCACACTGCTCCGTTGCATTGCAATAGTTCAACGCATCTAGGGCAACACTAGGGTTCAGAACCGGGAAATTCCGATATCGAAAGGGCCGGGAATTTACGTTTCTGAGTTCAGTAAAACGGAACCGGGAAATTACCACTTGCGGTGTCGGGCCTCCGTTACGCAATATCTGATTTGTCGATCTGTCTTCTGATTGGCTCATGCTTTCGTGGATTACTGTTCTCTGCCTGATATGGTTCCGAGTACCTTACAGGTGCTCTCAATGTTTTGCAGGGGTGAGCGATTCGGATAGTGGACGACAGTTTGTTTAACTTCCGAATCGCTGTAGATTCACCGAGATGTGGCCTCCCTAAGCGTATTCTACGGTAAGTGTTCTGAAGAGCTCCACAACCTTATCCTTTCTTCTGTATTCCGCAACCAAACCACACAGGCTAAAATATGCACCCTCACACCGTAGCCACTATCCCTACACGTAAATATTAATTTGGAAGAGCCTCCACATCTGTCGCATGCTAAAGTTGTGGAATAATCTCCCAGTCAGCGTGTTTATCTATTCCTATACCATGGAGTCCTTCCTTGATAGTCCAATTAATCTATAGATTCACAATGTCAATTTTTAGACTATTAAAGGCATAAAACAAAAAAAAATGCGAGTATAGAAGACTTAATTTAAAAAAAGATTCGTTTTCAGAATTTCATTGCTAAGGTAATAAAACAGTTTTTTTTACAAATTAATGTTCGAATCTAAAGAATGTATAAGTTGTAGGTATGAAATATATGGTAAGGAATTCTAGGAAGACCTTTATAACCTAATCCCTCCCTTTCCATTCCGCAACCGAACCACAGCCACGGTTCAGAAAATGCACCCACATACCGTAGTCACCATCCCTTCGCTTACGTATAAATTTGGGGACTCATACATCTGTCTCATAATAAATATGTGGAATGCTCTTCCAGCCTTTGTGTTTCCACTTTCCTATAACTTGGAGGCCTTCAAGCGAAGTGTGTGTCTGATTTCAGTTTCTAACATTTATGGACCTTGCACGCCACTTACCATCAGGTGACGCAAGGTCACATGTCGCGCTAGTATAAAAAAAAAAAAAAAAGTGTTAAAATTATCGCGCCATCTTTCTTTCAATTAATTATTCCATACTCACTACCTTTAAATGTCTGGAGCATTTTTGTAGATTAAATTGGACTATGATGATTTCTTGAATGCTGGCGTCATTTGCTTCTATTCTTGGACACAGCGTACTGCTTATCATCAAGTGAGCGTGAAGTCACATGTCATGCCCCTGCAACTCTACGTTATTCGTTGGTCGAGGTGATAAAGATCTAGATTGTTTTTTCAGTAATAAGTCGTGCCTGGAACCGAACCGGTAGTGAATTCCTCAATTAACACGTAACCTAGATAGCAAGTACGTCGTCACCGAACACGTAATCATCTTAATTTACTCTGGTTGAGTAATATTTGTCTACTGTAGTACCTTGCAACTCATAATGACGTGTATATAAAGTTTATAGGTAATGTGGTGCGGCAGTGACTGGGTTGTAAAAACGCTTTTCCGAATATCTACGTGTAATTAGGTAGTTTTCTATCTAATCTATTTTTAATTTAATTATTTAAGGAAAACTATTGACAATATCTAACAACAAATAGAACTAAACGTTAGCAACAGAGTCAAGGGCGTACCCAGGATTTCAGCTAGGAGGGGGCAGCTCATACCTGTTTCGAGAAGATGGTCGGTCGGGTATATTGAAACAAAATATCATGAAAATTGACTGGAAAAAGTACTGTCGAGTTTCGTCCGTAACTAGATAGCGCTAGCGCTAGATGTTGTTTTCTTCAAATTATATTCGGCTTTAATCCTAGATGGCTCTGATTATCTCATCGGAAACTCGGGAGCGGAAACTACGAGATGCGACGGTTTCGCAGGAGATTTAAATTATATTGCGTCGCTAACAGTATACTATATCGAATGATGTAGAATGTAGAATATTTAATTATAGATAAAAAATATTAAATCAAAATATCTGACTGAAAAGATGTTTTGTTTCCAACACTTCATTTTGCGCAGAGTAGGTAACACGTTTTTAATTCCCACTTGCCGGGAAAATTGACGTTTATTTTATCTTCTGGGGGGGGGGGGGGCAGCTGCCCCCGCCTGCCCCTACCTGGGTACGCCCTTGAACAGAGTGTCATTTATAACTTTTCACAAATAGAAATATATTAATAATGTAAAAAAAAACAAAAAAGCCCATGCGATGACAAATATAAAAAAAACATACTAAAACATACAGAGTAACATATACTCTACACAACAAACCACTAATGAATAATAATAATAATAATATCATTTATTGTCACAAAAAGTATACAGATGTCGTGTTATAATGTTACAACAATAAATGATGTATGTCCTCTCTATGTGTTCGTGATATATGTGTGAGTGTGTGTGAGAGGGTGTGTATGAGATTTATATAGAATAACCATTTAAAACTGTGCTCCTTAAATAGCATATGCCACAGCGAAATTTATCAAAAAAGTTAACAGATAAAAAATTACATAGGTACATATTATCCCTTTATATAATTACATATATATATTTATCTTACTTATATGTATCTTATTTTATTCATTTTATATAAATACTATATTGTATCTATTCAATATAAAAAATAAAAATATTATTATCATTCCTTAAAGTTCATTCAATATCTTTTTATTCCATCATAGTTTCTTAGGTGTATAAATACAAATATCGAATCATACTCATTCCGCACTCATGAATACTGCTTCCCGGAACACAGGTACTCTTCGTTCGGGTTGCGGGGTTTTACAAATACTGGAGGATAGTTTACGTCACTCTATGATCTGCGTTAAATATTTGTTTTATACCTACTTACTCTTGAACTGTTTGACTTTGAATAAAGTTATTTTATTTTTATTTATAATATCCCACAAAGGTCGGTTTAATGTCTGTATTAGGTTTACGTAAATAAAGATATTTTGACTTTGATTATAATGTGTACTAACCTTTCAATTAAGTGCTCAAGATGTCCCAATGCTTGGCTGGAATAGAATGTCCAGCGGAATTACCCGCCTTTATCTCTGTTCAATAATGATTTAAATATACATAGATGAACAGTTTTTACACCACAGACTATTTTAGAAACCACGTACGGGACAACATCCTGAACGATCGACCAGAAGCTGGCGGGGGTTGGAGTGTTACAAAATATCAATGAATAAAGAAAGAGGAAGAAACATAATACTTTACTAACGCGTTATCCTAGTAGAATAATTATTCCAGCTCATAAAAGTACTCAATATAGCCGAAATTGTTATGCAATGGCGATAAAGATATTTAATAAGCTTCCAGTTACTATAAGGGAGCTGCCACTAAAACTGTTCAAATTAAGAGTCAAACAAATGCTGGTTAATATATGTTTTTATTCGACAAAAGAATACCTAGACACTAAGCTCGACAAAGTCATGTGACTAAATAAATATTTGTATGCTAGAAGTAGCGAATCATGTGATATAATTACATATAATAAATTACATCCCTGTACCTACCATGTTTCTGACAAATAAATTATTTCATTTCATTACTACACTAATACATACAGGTGTGGCGATAAATAGGTGGTCAGCTACAGCCGAGGCTGCAGAGCTGATTTTAAGCTGATGCCTTATGTTGGGTGAGTCACGGGTCGCAGAGATGTACAGTACTATTTACTAAATCGGAAGGAACACTAAATGTACAGTTTATATGTATAACAAATGAGAATAGAATAAATAAATAATATTATGATAAATAAACTAATAATATAAGTGATAGTCAAAAAATAATAATAGTAGGTATATTCATAAATATAATAAGGAAGTCCTACATCCAGCAGTAGCAGCAGCAGGCTGATTAAAAATATTATTTATTTAATTTTATTTTTATTTTCATTTATTTAGGCAACAAACAGTCAATATACGCAAATAATATCACAGATAAACAAAATTGTCACTCTTCAAGATACTAAAATTGAAAACTAATAAATAATATGAACCACTAAGGGGCCCCTTTAAAGGCTTTGCCTGCACGTGACAAGTTTGAACATCTGTGTAATAAATTAATAACAATAAGAAGACATTGAGAGCCAAAAATATTTTATACATAATAGAAGTTAAACACAAATACTATGGAAAGGAGAGAAAAAAAAAAAAAAAAACTAGATATATAAATAAAAACAAGGATAGAGTAATAACGCAAACATGATTTAAAAGATACTTAAATTAACAGATGCTATAATAGTACTTTATAACTACATACTTATAATACTAATTACGGATACAACAAACTACCAACCATCAACAGCAACCCTTGTATAAACTTGAATTAAAAATAAGTGATTTTACTATTCATCAACAATGAGATTGTAGTAGGATAATATTATCTAGCCAACTGAAATATGCAATGATGAATGCATAAATGCAATTTTTGAAAAAAATAGCGTTCTTCTCAAGTTGTGTGTTATATTACGCATGTGTAATATCCCAGGCTCGATGAGTGATACCGGTCCATCTATCACAGAAATCACAAGCCTTACTAATTAAACCTCTTTGAATTATTATACACCCTGCCCTCTGCCGGGTTACCCCTTAATTAAACTGACACTAAATAATGACGTGTCATTTTATTTTGGTGAAGGATTTTCTTTGTCTTCACACACACCGATAAATCCGGCTAAATAACCACACGATGGTATCCAATACTGACAACGTTATTTATTTTAATTTTTTTACATTTTGTATTTTTATTAAGATAAAGATAAGATAAAAATTCTTTATTTGCATAAATGTTAGTCTAATTTACTGGTCTTATAGTAAACTAACTTAACGTAACAACATTTGCCAAGTAAATTGGCGAGCAAATATATCAAACATTAATATATTTTTTTTAAACTTTTAAATAAAATATGTCTAAAAACTTACATCTAGGTATTCATACAATATTGTCAGCTTAAACTTTAGTTATTACAATTGTCAAAATATTATTTTAAATTATAAAACATATTTTGTTTTAACCAAATTAATAATTGATTTTTAAATACATTTTTTCCCAACAATTTTCATTTGTTGGGCAATTTATTATAAGTTCGTATACACATAATTAGGCAATTTTAATTACATTTTGTTTTTTTAGGATTAATACGAGTATCTACAATAAGATCATAGGGGTTTCTCCTACTTCTAACGCTTAAATCTCCAATCTTTCTAAACATTTATTCGATGTATATTGTTTTTTCATTGTTTATTTATTATCCTTAGGAGGAACACTTGGATTAGTCAAATTTTCATTTTTCTTATTTGATTACCTATTAATATTAAATCAATATAAATAATAATGTCTGAAATAGCTGGCTGTTGTTAGCAAGGAACAGTCTGCTAATAAGGGCATAGTGCCGGAGAATAACAAGCTTAATTCTAATAGTGGATAGCACCTGTAAAAGCTGTATATTAAAACAATTAAAGTACAATTTAAATAAAAATATTCAAAATAGGCTATTTTAAATTTAATAGTATCGCACCTTTAATAATATAAGGGCTCAATTCTAAAATTTTGTATAGTGTGATTTTTTAATGCTAAGAGCACAAGATGGAATTATTTACCTAAATATATCTTTAAAAATCTTATAATTTTTCATTGCTATTTATAACTAGCTGACCCGCGAACTTCGTACCGCCTAACAGTCATTGAATGTCGTGTTACTTATTACCTGAACTAAATTTATAATTTTATGGAAGTAACAATGAATCAAATACAGAGTGGGCTTGCGCAGGAGTCTCAAGAGCAACGACTGAGTAACTATATATATAATAAAATCGCTAGGGAGTTTTAGGCTCCCGCTCGGTACCCTCGGTCGGTATGCCCCACAAATCAGCGCTGATGCGCCACCTATCGGACAACAGTAGTACTATGTCAGAAACCTTCGCCGATGCTCACAGAACATATTCCCAAAGTTTCATCCCGATCGGTCAAGTAGTGTCGAAATGCATTGGGTACATACATACACACAGACATTCTTTATATTTATAGATATACCTACTGATCCGTCAGAGAACCAAAGTTACCGACATAGCCTTCAAAATTAGTAAGCTGAAGTGGCAATGGGCCGGACATGTCTGTCGCAGAACCGATGATCGATGGAGTAGACGGTTCTGGAGTGGAGACCAAGTACGAGAAGACGCAAAGTGGAACGACCCCCTGCCAGATAGACGAATGACCTGAAAAGGGTCACCGGAGGGTAGCAGGAAGTCGTGATCGTGAAAAAAGTGGCGAGCCTTAGGGAAGACCTATTTATTTATTTAAATCTTTATTGCACAAAGTATTTACAAAGGCGGACTTAATGCATTAAGACATTCTATGACAGCCAAACCTTCGGGACAACAAAATCAATTAAACAATGAAAGGTAGGTGCAATTACAGGCTTAATTAGACAATATAATGACATATATAAATAAATACAAACTTAGATACCTAAATAAATAATATTTACATATCTATTTACTAAAACTACATGTAAATACATACAAATAAACTACACAAATAAACAATAATAATATACGTAAAATAAAATGTAATACTATCTTTAACCATATCAAATACAAGTAATATTTTTAAGTTTAAGTTTGTACATAGTTATGATGTCGACGTTTTTTTTTTTTAAATAATATTTAGCGGTTAAAGTAAAACTGACATCTTAAGCAATATTATAAAACGGCATGAAACTGTTTTTGAGACATGTCTCGTTAATAAATGTCTGGTCAAATATATGAATAAAGTTTGCACTCCAGTACAAAAGCCTAAAGTTAGAGTACATTAAAATGCCAACAGGCAAAGTCAAAAGGTATATGAAAACCGGCGAGATCCCGACAGCTGCATTTCTCATTACACTTTAGCTGAATTTTCCAGGTCGGCTCGTACTGTCCTTCGAGAACGCTCCAGCCAGCGTAAAGCCTCACTGTCATCGCTGTTTTCGCTGCGGTGGGCACGTTCTATAGCGACCAGCGTACCTCAGAGCTAGCAACATTTAGACCCGTCAAAGTATTTATTTATTTAAAAACTTTATTGCACAAAGCACAAAGGCGGACTTAATGCCCGTAGACATTCTCTGACAGCCAAACCTTAGGGACAAATTTGAACAAATATAGGTGCAATGAAAGTAACAGTATTATACAATATAGGATAATTCAAAAAATATTATATACCTACTTATATATTCTTATATATGTATTATAATATCAATATACTAAATACTAATACATACACAAACTTGTACATAAACATACACAAATACAACTTACTAACGTGGTTTAGAGCTATTCATGAAGTGTGAATAGACCAGTTTTTTAAACGACAATCTGTTACTTGCCTGCCTTATGTTTACTGGAAGATCATTCCATAATTTTACATTTATTAAATAAAATAAAAGGCGCAGCGATGGCTCGGTTATAAGAAAGCTTTCCCTTATATCCTACAAAGGTCGATTCAAACCCCCCCGGCATGTACCTACCAATAAGAAATACATTTTTGTTCCGTACATTTGTCATTGAATTATAACACAACCGTTCCCGTGCCTCGAAGGCCACATTAAGCCATCGGTCTCGGTTCCATTAATATTAACTTGTGAAATCATTAATAAATTATTATTAAAAAAATTGACATTTGATCTTCGCCAACTCGTCTGGCCAGCGTGGTGAGTGTAGGCCAAATTCTCCAGCTGTACTGGAAGGCCTATTCCAACAGTGGTGGTCTAAATTTTAGGGGCTGTAATGATGTAAAGAAACAAAAAACTTTGAGACATAAGGAACCTCAGTCAAGCGCCTGGACAAGGAGTTGACCAAATGGCTGACGGATAAATCTGGAGACAGGATTTTTATTTTTAAACTTGTTTTTTTTTGCAGATGCATCGATGTATATATTTAGACTTTAGACTCGCCTATTCAATGCAAAACGCACATTAAAAACGTGCCGCTTGTCACAACTACCTAACTTAACTTTGGAGGTCAATTCTCAAGAAATGATAATGTCACAAGCGATATTTATCGGAAATTATGTGACAATACAAAAAGACTAGTTTCATTCGATATAGATATTCATATTAAGGGCTTTCGACGCTTGCTAACTCGCGGCTGTTGGTGCAGCTACATGACTTCGATTGGTTTTGTGGGAACGTTTTTATATTAGTAAAGGCCTATCTATATATTTATGTACTCGTACATCGATGGGTTTCGGTGGGGACTTTTATGATTTTATTTGTAATATAGTCCCCAAGTTCTGTTCCAACTTTCAGCTCTATGCGAATTATTGTAAATTGTAAACTGGAATAATATTATGCAATATGAAAAATAGCGTAGTTAAATTAAATTAATTTCTTTCAGGCATAATTAATTTATAATAATAATACTAATTCTACTCTATACCTAAGAAGTGAAGTATGGATCCGGGGTAAAAAATGGTTACTGACAAACCACACTTTTTTTTTAATGTAGCGAATTTACATTTAGCCAACTTTACTTCCCATACTCTGGCCCATCTTGACAAGTGACAAGCTTGTCCATGTCTCTAGCGTACCAAACTCGAGAAGTGTCACAAATGAATTAAATGGTAATTAAATTTTATTTATATAAATTAATAAATATTATTTTGTCCCAGGAATCGAACCCGGTGCCTCCAAGTCTAAAACGGAAGCAAAAACTAAAACAAGGTTTTTTTTTAAATACTATACCTATTTCATAGTAGGTACATCCTGTATGAATTGACCGTAACTACGGAGAGTCTATTTGAAATCTATGTCCAGTTTAAGACGCCATCTGCACATAATGTTAGGAACGTGAACGGAGCCCAGACCAGGGCATTATCATACTAATGTTATCCAATATTGCAATACCCGATTGTAGCCAAGGATACCTAGAATATTATATTGCTAATGTAAGAGGCCGTTGTCCGTAGTCTGTATATCTGAACGCGAACGGAATTACTGAACGAACTGACACTGCCAATGTAGTAGCAATTGCGCTATTAAAATTACTTTATTTTAAATTAAGCCGGATATGATCCGATTGTTTCTCTCTAAGCTTATAGTGTGACAATGCCTCTATAATTTTCAAGTGACATGTTCTTATAATTGTCTATGGGTGGGTATTAACCTCTAGTGTGACAATGCCTCGATACAACATGTATAATCTTAAGTGACATTTTATTATAATAATAGTGTCTGTATTAACTTATACTTCTACTGCGACAATGCCTTTATACAGCAGCTATAATCTTAAGTGACAATTTATTATTATAATTCTGTCTGTCTTAGCTTATACCTTTTGTGTGAAAATGTCTCTCTACAACAGCTATAATCTCAAGTGACAAGTTATTATTATAATTCTGTCTGTCTTAGCTTATATTTTTAGTGTGAAAATGTCTCTCTACAGCAGCTATAATCTTAAGTGGCAATTTGTTATTATAAATCTGTCTGTCTTAGCTTATATCTTAAGTGTATCAATGCCTCTATACATCATCTATAATCTTAAGTGACAATTTATTATTATAATTGTGTCTGTCTAAACTTATACCTCTAGTGTGACAATGCCTCTATACAGCAGCTATAATCTTAAGTGACATTTTATTATTATATTTGTGTCTGTCTAAACTTATCCCTCTAGTCTGACAATGTCTCTCTACAGCAGCTATAATCTTAAGTGACAATTTATTATTATAATTTTGTCTGTCTTAGCTTATACCTCTAGTGTAACAATGCCTCTATACAGCAGCTATAATCTTAAGAGACAATTTATTCTTATAATTCTGTCTGTCTTAGGTTATACCTTTAGTGTGACAATGCCTCTATACAGCAGCTATAATCTAGTGACATTTATTATTATATTTGTGTCTGTCTAAACCATAAATTTAACTTTATACAAGTTGCAGTTTATTTTTTTCGATGTTCCCGCGCTATTGTCTCCTATATTATACCCGACTTGTTTGGGTTCGTATGACTTTAAGAAAAGCATCAAATTTGCAACATCTGGAATTTGATGATGACCTAATAAACTCATTAAGTGAAAGGTATAGGTATATTACGTCAGATTTGGCTGTATGGGCCTTCCCTATCATTTTATTCATCATTCATTTGGGAAAATTTGTTCTTATTATATTTCTTGCATTATAATGAAGGCTTTTCCTTTCGGGGTGGTCAGAAACCACGCTTATAAATAAGCGGATTCACATTTACCCAACTTTACTATAGGCCAATCATGACAAGTGGCAAGCTCGTCGATTTCTCCAGCGTACCAAACTTGAGAAATATCGCAAATCAATTAAATATTACATACATACACATCCTCACGCCAGAACCCTTGCGGGGTAGGCAGAGACAATTGAGCGCCACTTGACACGATCACGACATACCTCTTTCGATTCGTCGACGTTTATTAACCTCTTCATACATGCCCTTTTGTTACGATGGCTTTTTAATGCACGTTCATTCAGTGTTTTATTTATTTGATCGTGTTATGTGAGTCTCGGTCTGCCAGGGCCTCTTTCACCCACAACTTTCGCATTATATATCTGGTTCGTCAATCTTTCTTTGCTCATTCTTTCAACATGCCCGAACCATCGTAGCATGCCTTTCCTTATTTTTTGTCCCTATGCTTTCTTTTATACCAACCCCTTTCCGTATTTCGACGTTACGTATGCGGTCCGCCAATGTGATAAATATTAATTAAATTTATTTATTTACATCAATAAATATTTTTGTGTCCCGATCAGGAATCGAAAACGGTACCTTCATGTCTAAATACACGGACTTAACCGCTAGACCACGAAGGCAGTATAATGAAAGCTAGCGCTTAAAAATAAGCTATTTGAATTGAAAATTTAATTTGTGTGCAATTTCCGATATTGCGAAGAAATATTGCTGCTACGTTCAAATAGTAAGACTACAGAGAAATTTATAAATAAAAAATGGTATGAAGTAAAATAGTTATTCTTTATTTGAAATAACATTTAATCTAAACTGCTGTTTTTTGATATTTAGAGCTATTATCATTTTATATGATAAAAAAATGTTGATGGCTCGGTTTTAAGATCGCTTTCATTAAAAAGGTCGGTTGAAAAAAGCCTGGCATGTACCAAAAAAAAATATTTTTTCATGTCGTACTTGTAGATATACAACACTATGGTTCCCGTGCCTCACAGAGCACGTTAAGCCGCCGCGGCGCCGGTCCCAGTTCCACTAATACCAACTTTTATAATCGTTAATAAATTTACATTAAAAATTGACACCAGACCTTCGCTAACCGTAGCGAGTGCTGGCCAAGTCGTTTAGAAAATTCTGGAAGTCCTATCTCCAACAGTAGGGGTCAAGGATGCTGTTTTGCACAAAAACTAAAATAACTTAAAATGAATGTGCACAGACGAGCTTTATGCCGTGAGGCATTATCCACCAGCTAACCTTTGGGAGTTTTGAAAACATGTGACAGGCAGAGTGCCAAGTAAATATTAAATAAACAATACATACTAATACTACATATACAATACATGTTATACATATAATAATACATATAATTAAATATATACAGGATTTATAAAATAAATAAATAAAATAAAACACATACTAAAGATATTAGAGTGAAAGTTGCATCGAGAGTACAAACAAGGATCAATTTTAACGTTTTTTGGTCCTGTAATGATAATCATATATATATATATATATATATAACATAATTTTAAGGAAATAACTAACCGAGCCAACACTGTAGAAAGTGAATATTTGGAATAGTGGATGACGATGGAACCATGAATCCTAGCTAAGAAATCTAATTTCTCGTTTATATAATGTTTAATTTGATCTCAGCGCAAATGATATTGTTAAATAATACAAAGGGATTGTGAAAATCGTAAAATTTTGAATTCAGAAATTGGAGAGGCGTACATTGTGTCTGTATAATGTTACAGGAAATGTGTAAGAATGGGTTTTTAAGATAAATACTGGAAAAAATATGGAGCAAAAAAAGTTTAATGCCCAGGGATAGCATTTATACCGTCGTGTAGGCCTATACGTTGGAAGTATTTTTTTTTTGTTTTTTTATTAATTAAGTCCTTTATTACTAGACCTGTCATGTTAATATTTTAAACATTTTGCACACCTAAACTATATAAAATAATAGGTGCATTTATATGCATGCATATATAAATACCCAAATAGCCCATTATTACGACCGTTTCCCTTCTGGGGTGGTCAGAAACCACGCTTTTAAATAAGCGGATTCACATTTAGCCAACTTTAATATAGGCCAATCATGACAAGTGGCAAGCTCGTCGATGTCTCTAGCGTACCAAACTCGAGAAATATCACAAATAAATTAAATATTATGTAAATAAATACTTTTACATTAATACATATTTTTGTGTCCCGACCAGGAATCGAACCCGGTACCTCCGAGTCTAAATCCACGGACTTAACCGCTAGACCACGGAGCCAGTTAGCCCAAATCCCCCAAACAAGATGAATGATGAATGACAATGCCAGAAATTGCCCCAGCACAGTTATTTCTCAGGTATAAAAAGTTCTATGAGCTAGAGGCTGTACTGACAATAATAATTTCATACTTTTGTCGTAACATATCAAACAATGGACTCGTTCGGCGTAAACTAAAAATTACACTGTAACAGTATATTTCCTCCAGTCTTTATTTTTATGCAAATTTCTCCGGAAATGCCCTTCTCTTTTACATTTTAATGATTTAGGAATATCTTGTGATAACGGGCTGCGAGTTACGGCTACTGCTATTTGAAGGATTTTATTTTTTGATTTCCGTGGTCTAGTGGTTAAGTCCGTGGATTTATTTATTTGTGATATTTCTCGAGTTTGGTACGCTGGAGACATCGACGAGCTTGCCACTCAAAACAACACCACTTTTGACAAACATTATTCACAGTAAATTAATTTACAAAACAAAAACTTGCACTTGACATGTCCGCGCAAAATGGCGCGAAGAACTCCCGCCTTTTTATTTTTCGAAGGCCTAGATTCTTACAAGTTCCATCAATGCATTCGAATAGAATCGATGTATTCCAATCTATGAAACTTGTTTTTTTAACACAGATAAGTAAATGTAACTATTTATAACCATATCAAATACAAGTATTGTTATCAACCACGCCAGAAACAATCCAAGTTTATCATGACTTCATGAAGTGTGCATATACAAGTTTTTTAAAGATCTTCTTGGGGCCTGACGGATTTTTACGGGTAACCTCCGTGGTCCAGCGGTTAAGTTTCGTCGGAGACACCGGGTTCGAAACCTGGTCGGGTCACCAAAAAAAAAAAAAAAAAATTATGTAATAAATACATTTAATTCATATTTAATTTATTTCTCAAGTTTGGTACGCTGGAGACATCGACGAGCTTGCCACTTGTCATGATTGTCCTATAGTGAAGTTGGCTAAATGTGAATCCGCTTATTTGTAAGCGTGGTTTCTGACCACCCCGAAAGGTAAACGGTCGTGATGATACTTTCCTAACTGATTCCAGACGGTTACATCTACAACTACAAATTTTGAGATAAAAGAATGATGAGGGGAATAGATATAGTGGAATTAGAGAATGAAATGGATAGTTTTGTCATGGGTAGCGCCAAGATAAGTGAAGCACTCTTAGTAACGGGATATCTAAGTTATACTGCAGCTTTGTATGGAATCCACACTATGACGTGTACATCAAGAGGATCGAGAGTGTTCAGAAGAGGTTTTTGTAGCATCTGACATTTAGTGTTAATAAAGGAAGAGAACTTTTACATTACAAAGATCGTTTAAAATACTTTAATTTAATGTCATTACAATATCGAAGGCAATTGCTGGATAGTATGTTTCTATATAAATTAATCAACGGTAAAATCGACGCACTCCACCTACTGTCCCGTGTTCGTGTATCTGTGCCGACCAGGCTGCCAAGGGTTGGCAAATATGATCTATTCATTTTACGACAATCTAAATCCAATTTGGGTCCACTCATCACTAAACCGTACATGTCGTCAATACAACATATTCTCACGAAAAAATATTGACAGTCTAGACATATTTGCTAATTCTTTGCATGTTTTTAAGCGCAATGTATTGTCACTGCAGCGGATCCTGGCTGGGACTGTAAACTGAACTGCTGTTTAACCAATTTTGATCCTTGGAATTGTGTAGCTTGATTGTGGTTGTATCATGTTCTATTGTTTTTGTTTTTTGCTTGAATTTACTTAGTTGTTGCTGTAATAGTATTGTGTTTTTATTTTGGATAATCAAAGGCCTAATTAATGGATACTACCATTTTAGGATTATAAGGGAAGCGTTCATTCAACCGAACCAACACCGCTATGCAAATAATATTTCTGGTAAATGTAATCAATCAGTCTAAGTATATGCGTGAAAGACCGATAAACTGACATAGCTTTTTTCACTTTTTTTTTTTTTTACAATATTAAATAAACTATATTACAACAAAATCTAATCTAAAAAAATAATAATAATACAGAAAATAAAAATTAAATACTTACAAAAAAAATAGCTCCTCCAAATCGCTCTCTTGTGGCATGGTGCCCAATACACTAGCAGCATTTCCCCTTTGAATGATCAGACTTAATTTTTGGGAGAATAAACTGCCACAATTATAATTTTAGTATAGGGTTTCTACACAAAGAAAGAGTCGAGTTTCTTTGATGTACATTTTGTCCTCTGATTAAAGTATTAATTTGGACAAAGGAGATTTGTAAACTTAAGCTAATTACCAGGCCAAGGGCTTACGTACACGTAAAATTGCTTTTTAGCTTATAAAAATGTTCTTATAGATATTTCTACTTACAAAAGCGGGTTTGTTAAATAATTAAGATAGTATATTATACAAAACAAATATATGTTTCAACATAATTCTATAAAAAAATTCATGGCTCCCATATGTCGAGCCTAAAAGGCCTAGTGTGGGACCACCAACATTACCTGTACGCTAATTTCTTTCTTTGGTTTAATAAACTTTTTATTATTAAAAAAAAAAAGCTTCATCATCAGCCTGTGTCTGTCCACTGCTGGATATGTGTCTTCCCCAAGGCTCGCCATTTCACACGAAATTCAGCCACCCTCATCCAGCCTCTACCAGCGACCTTTTTAAGGTTCATCAAATCAAAACAAAATAGTTTATTTTCTTTGGTTCGCTCGAAACAACTTGGATACATTCAGAACTAATAAAATCAATACAATTATTAAGACATATGTACTAAACAAAATGGTAATAATAGTTGGACCATACATACATACATACATATCTTCACGCTAAATCTCTTGCGGGGTAGGCAGAGACAATTGAGCACCACTTGACACGATCACGACATACCTCTTTCGCTTCTTCGACATTCATCAACCTCTTCATACATGCCCTTTTATTTGATGGCTTTTTAATGCACCTTCAGCTAATGTTTTATTTATTTGATCGTGATAGGTAAGTCTTGGTCTGCCAGGGCCTCTTTTACCCACAACTTTCGCATTATATATCTGGTTCGTCAATCTCTCTTCACTCATTCTTAAAACATGTCCGAACCATCGGAGCATGCCTTTCCTTATTTTGTCCCTATGCTTTCTTTGGACCATAAACAGGCAATAATCCATATTTATGTATGTTAGGCACAACATTACTGCTACAAGCAAGTAAAACTAACTAACTTCATCTGGCGGGGTGTCGTCCCACTCTGCGTCTTTCTGTATGTAGTCTCCATTTCAGATGTCTACTACAACGGAGATCGGTTCTCCGACAGACGTCTCCGGTGCATTGCCACTTCGGCTTATTAATTTTGACGGCTATATCGGTAACTTTGGTTCTCTGACAAATGTCCACGTTTCGGACTTTATCCATTAAAGAAATACAGAGCATAGCTTTCTTCGTAGCTCGCTGAACAACCTTGAACTTGTGGACCAGACCCACTGTTAGTGTCCACGTCCCTGCTCCGTACGACAATACTGGAAAAACGCATTGGTTGGAAACTTCTCCACGACTATGTTATGTTTTAAATAGGTGATAGACGGACTGATAGTGATGATTAGCCCAAGCATCTGGAATTAGATGATGATCTCATTAACTCATAAAAAAGAAAGATATAAAACGTCAGACTTGGCTGTATGGGCTAGACCCTTTGCCTTCCCTATTATCTTATTCATCATCCATCGGGAGAAGAAAACAAAAAAAAAAAAAAATTAAGTCCTTCGCGCCATTTTGCGCGGAGATGTCAAGTGCAAGTTGTTGTTTTGTAAATTAATTTACTGTGGATATTGTTGGTCAAAAGTGGTGCTGTTTTGTTTAATAATGTGCTACAATGTAATTAGTTATAGAAAACGATAAATTAGACTTTGAATATGGGGCATAAGTTGCAGTTTATTTTTTGCGGTTTTCCCGCGCTGTCAACTCCCATATTTTACCCGACGTGTTTGAGCTATGGTGCCGCGAGTGACTCCAAGAAAAGCATCAAATTCTGCAGCATCTGGAATTTGATGATGACCTCATTAACTGATTAAACAGAAAGATATAGTACGTCAGACTTGGCTGTATGGGCTAGACCCTTTGCCTTCCCTATCATCTCATTCATCATCCATCGGGAAAATAGAATCAAAAGAAAAATTTTAATGTCCTCAAGAGACGATCAATCAGAGATAGCATTAAATTTATAGATTCTCGTAGCGCGTCCTTATAGATTTTCGTAGCAAAAATAGTGCTTAGAAAGTTAAAAAATCTGTGCGGTTTATAAAACGCCTCACGTGTTCCTGGCATAAAACACGACATTGACGTGAAACAAATGTGTTTTACACAGTATGTATGAGTATGAGTATGAAAGCAATTTGCTATTTGTGAAAAATGGGTTTTAGTTTTCTAATACTCATATATTTTTGCTATATAGATTTACAACACCACCGTACCGTGCATCTGAGAGTACGTTAAGCTTTAAGCCGAGACGGCCCCGGTTTTTATTTTATTTATTTATTTATTATAAACTTTATTGCACAAAGTACAAAGGCGGACCTAATGCCGCTAGACATTCTATACTGGTCAAACCTTTGGGACAACTAAAGCAGTTACGACAAGATAAGGCAGGTGCTATCAAAACTAATAGAAAAATATTAGACTTCAATATTTACTAGTGAATAAATACTTATTTACATACTAATACATACACAAATACATACAAATAAAACTACATACATACGTTCTATGAATATACATAAATATAATATACCTACCCACTATATGATGACTATAATGAGAGAAATAAATATAGCAGAGAATTTTTCTAATACCAACTTGTGGAATCGTTAACCTTTAAGTATCGACGGGCGGTCTTAGAGGCCCCGGTAGGCACTTGACTTCACAAGTTTACCCCTTTCCCCGCGCATAACCGATCCCGCTTTTAAGTAACAGCAAGGAAAGTGCCTACGTTGACTTCGGAGTGGTCGTGTCGCATGTGCATTTGGTGAGTAATTACGATTTAAAATTCCGACGCGACCTCTCAGGCCTCACGTCGGCATTTACGTAAGTTTTTTTGTTACAAAAAACTGATATTTTTACAGATATTGTGAGCTATGGATATACCAGAGAATTCAGGTAGTAAATGATATAGTTCTGCGACAGATTTATAGCATTGAAAGATTTGTTGGATATGTATAAATAATTCGAATTCAAATTATTTGCGAGTGATTGAGAGCTGGCTTCCGGATGAAAATTCCAGCGAGTCAGAAGTTAACATCTGAAGATAAAGCTGAAGAAGTCAAGACTCGAAAGACTTGTCTTTAATGTCCAACTAAACTTAAAAGCACGTTAAGCCGTCGGTCCCGGTTCCACTAATACCAACTTGTGGAATCGTTAATAAATTGTCATACAAATTGGCATCAAATCCTCGCCAAGCCGTCTGGCCAGCGTGGCGAGTGTAGGCCAAATTCTCCAGATATATGTTCTGGAAGGCCCATCTCCAGCAGTGGAGGTCTAGAACGCTGTGTTCTAGGGGTTCTAATGATGATAATGATGAAACTCAAAAGCAAATCAACATATAGATGCTATTCGAACAATATACACATTTGTTAACAGTGCGTAAAACTCTCTGTGCTTAGAATATAAGGTGTAGTTGGACTGTCCACTTTTTTTTTTTCAGAAGGTATATGTAGATTTTTTTTAAATAAAAGTTATATTAGTCGTAACTAAGAAATATTATGTTTTGTTATTATAAGTCAGATTTTTCCAATAATCAAGCCAAATATTATTTTATCATATTTTTTTTATCATAATGCAGACAGATATTTAAATCATCATTTTCTTTAAAAAAACACTATAATATACGCGGCCTCTCAGGCGTCACGTTTACGCGGCGAACGAGTGCCTTCACTCCGTAGCCACGACTCAGACTTAGCTGTAAAGGCACACAGGGCCAACAGTGAGATAGAGACGGTTTATAGGATTTTAGTCCGTAGGCGCCCTGGGGCTTCACTAGGAAGCTTCATGGATGAGTCGGGCATGCGACCCCCACCCGCGTTGGCCCTTCAGGCAGGGGGCGTATCATTGATGATTTATTGATTCACCGTCTATAAAAAAAAAAAAAAGCCGTCACGTCGTTACTAACGTTACAAAAACGGCACGTCGGTACTTAATGGTTAATAAATTGTCATAGACACTCTCCAACTCATCTGACCAGCGCTGCAGCGTTGCGAGTACAGCCCAAACTCTTTAGAAATTTCTGTAAGGCCCATCTGTTCTAGGGGCTGTGATGGTACGTTAATTTAATAATAATTTCTAATAGTCGTCTTAAGTTAATTTAGATAAATCAATTATTAAATTTTATGCGTAAAAATGACTGGCATTTTTCCAAAAGCTAACCTACAAACTAATACTTATTAGTTTTGGTAGTAAATTAATAAAGTTGCGGTCGCAGGTGCCGAAATTCCCACTCAGTTTCTCAAACTTTAATCATAAACAACAGCGGACTACAAACTTACTATTTTATAGAGCGACCCAAATTTTAATAGTGCCAATTATTGAATTATCTTTGGGAACAGTTATTTTATTTATTTATTTGAAACTCTTACTAATATGTGTATGTATGTATTATGTATATATGAGTATATGTAGGTTTATATATGATGTATATTAAGTAGTATATGTATTTGATATTAGGTTAAGTATTCGTTATAGCAAAAACTGTCTCTTTTAACTCTTATTTTTGCACCGTCTCATATTTCTATTTGATATCTCCTTTGTCCCCAAGGTCGACTGTCAGAGAATGCCAACGGCATTAAGCTTCGCCTTTTGTACATTGTGCAATAAAGTTTTTAAATAAAAATAAATGAATAAATAATTACTATTTTTATGGGGTAACTCAACGGACGTCAATAAAATATTTATCACTCAAAAGAAGTGTGTTCTGTTCGATCTGTGGAGTTGGACCATTTGACTCTTGTAGACCCTTATTTAAAAATTATTAACATTGGCTTCACTGTATATCCTTGAAATAAGAATATTTGTCAATAAAAATTCTAATCTCTTTACAAAATATATTACTTGTAACAAATTTGTACCTGGAGATTATACCCGACTAATCTACCCAAGATGTGTAAGTGACTGACTGCCACATAATGTGCATTAGAGTATATAATAAAATACCTAGAGAGATACGAGAGTTACCTATAAAACGTTTTACTATTGAGTTAAATAAAATTCTTATTGACAACTGTTTTTACTCAATAAAATAATTTTTAGCATGCAAATTTTTACATTAATATTGTATTCCAATAAATTGACAAGAACAATATTAAATGTTAACTATATATAAATAAATCTCTATTGACATAAGCATATTGTATGCCCATAATATGGGCAGATTGCATCATAATGACATGTACATACAACTGTAATTAGAATAAGCAATGTGTACAATAAAGAATTTTAAATTTTGAAAACTTAATTGCACTTTGTACAAGGCGGACTTAATTATTATTATTATTGATTACTAGGCTCGCAGCGCATTGCTGATATGCCTATATCAAGCACTGGTGTAAAGTTTATTAAATTGTCAGTTATCACCATAGTATTTTTCGATTGTCATTAGCCTCTTGTCCAGTTTGTTTTTAAAAGTGTTTACAGTTGAGGACTTTAATATGTCTTCTGGTATTTTGTTCCACATATTTACAACTCTGTTATTCATGAAGTGATATCCTATATTTGTATTGCTGGATTTTCTCATTAGCTTCATTCCGTGGTCACGACGGAAATATCATTGTGTTAAACCTAAACATTTTGGCTAGGTGCCGTTAGACATTCTCTGACAGCCAAACCTTTAGGACATTTAGACAGTATCAATTGTAAGTAGGTACAATATTATTAAATGACGATTTGTAAGATATATGTAGGTATATGTAGACATAACAACAAATACATACTATTGATACTTAATAATACTAATTTTGGCTAAGACAAAAATATCCGTTATAATTATAATACCTAGAGTGCAGTTTACAGTAAGTCTTGTTTGAAGCAGTATTATTTTTATATAAATATTAGCATGGCAAGCTTACAATATTAGTTTACCTTAAAAGTAAAAAATGGGTAAATGGCACATACATTCAACGAGAACAACAAATATGTGGTAGGCGGACTGATGATGGTGTGATAAACTCAGTAAAGTGTGTCTATACGTTCGGATCAGGCTCGGATTGCCGTTGCCAGTCAAGCCGGCATAGTCTTAGAGACTGATGTCAGTCTGAATCCAGTTACTAATATTCATAGACCTATTATTATTATTATTAAATCGTTTATTCAAATAAAAACCTAAACTATTTACATTTTTTAAATTATACGCCAAACTGCATAGAAGTTTGTTGGCGAATAGTCATCTCTTTTTTTTTTTTATATAATGGGAGTTAAGAACTTTCTAGTTCTTTGACCATAATAGTTGTTATACCGGTACCCATTGTGTCTTGCCTTTTGTGAGAACCACATCCAGTATAAACATCTTCGTGAGTATAAAACCTCGTGCGCACTTAACATTCGGTGGGCGCAAGATCACATGTCGTATATAAATAAAAATCCTAGACCTCCACTGCTGGAGATGGTCCTTTCAGAAAATATTTCTGGAGTATTTGGCCTATGTTCGCTACGCTGCCTAACCAGGCGGGTTGACGAGAAGAAAATATCCACAGATTAAATATGGCAACTCATGAGTATTTATTATTTATACTGATATTGGAAATGTGAAATAAGCTGTCACACTGAGATGCGGAGGTACACCGGATCGATTCCTGGTCGGGACACAAACCAAAGTAATATTTTTCGAGTTTGGTACGCTAGTGCAAGAGCTTGTGACGGGCCTATAGTAATGTTGGCTAAATGTCAATCCGCTTGCATAAAAAGCGTGGTTTCTGACCACCCCAGAAGGGAAACGGTCGTGATGATACTTTACTTACACTATTAATAAATTAAACAAATATATATTTACATAACAAATTAATATATATTTAAAATAAAACAACATTAAATAAAACAGAATATATTAATTAATTTTAAATTTGAACATGACATGTTTAAAGGACAATAATAATACATTTAAATTTATTCATTAAAGGAGCCGAAAGTAGCAGGTTTTCATAAAATCAAGGGTCATGCTAATTAACCCAAATAAATCGTTGAGCTTTATTCATAATGCTTATACCATAGTCATTTCTCGGAGGCCTATCTCAGGATTATCAAAGTCCCTGATTATTTATTGCCCCTAAAGGTTAAGTTACACAGGCAAAATTAAAAGCATTTTTTTTTCGTTTTTATAGAATAGGTACTTTTGTAAACATACGTATTGGAACGTAAGTCTAGCTCTATATATTTTTGTTTATAGACGAAAGTCACAATATCGTCTAAGTTCCCCATTCATTCATTCATTACAGCCCCTAGACCTCTACTGCTGGAGATGGGTCTCTCAGAACTGGAGAATTTGGCCTACACTCGCCACGCTGGCCAGACGGCTTAGCGAGGAAGTTCCCCATACACATTATTAAATCATTCGAGGTGTTTCTGCAGCGCTGGTGCTACGATGGAACTCATATAGTTAAACAACCTGATATTTTAAATTTTCTATATTGTGAACATAACGATTTTAAAGAATAATCTAATAGCGTGAAAAAAAAATTAATCACTAACACAAATACATAAGCCTAAATTTGAAATAAATTTCAATTCCTAGCCTGACGCCACATATTTGAGAACTGGCCACCAGTTCGACAATATGTCAATTTCATATGTTCCATATGTTATATAATGTTTACTAAAGTTTGTATATTTTCATATATATTTTTTATTACAGTCCCTAGAACAGCCCAGAGCGTACTAGACCACCACTGTTGGAGATGGGTCTTCCAGAACATATATCTGGAGAATTTGACCTACACTCGCCACGCTGGCCAGACAGGTTGGCTAGCATCTAATATCAATTTTTAATGACAATTTATTAATGATTCCACAAGTTGGTATCAGTGGAACCAGGACCGACGGCTTTACGTGCTCTCCGAGGCACGGCAACGGTGGTGTTGTAAATCTATGACAAATACCGTATGTACATGCCGGGGGGATTTGAACCGAACTTTGTAGGATTTAAGGGAAGTGTTCTTACAACCGAGACACCACCGCACCAAGTTTGTATATAGGTAACAAGCTCATTAATCAAATTGATTATTATTATTACTACCATTCTTCTCACAATTCACTTCATTCGAACCTTCTCATCATTCCGGATTTGATTTGTTTGCCGTTGTCGCCTACAAAATGGTACGATCTCCCTGTAAACATAAGACAAGGAACTACCTAATTCTAACGCTTTTCGATTTGCGTGTCGGTTCAAAATATTCGAATGAAAAGCCACAGATCTCCATAGAAGACTGTTAGTTTCATTCAAGCAAATCGAGTGGACGTGCATGTCGAAGGAGCTCGTACATCTACAGTACCTGAAAAGATCCTCATAAATATTAGTAAGTGTGTTTGTATGTATGTTTATATATGTATTAGGTTTTAATATATTATTATTATAGTGTAAAAGACAGTATATATAATATGTAAGTGTATGATTAAGTTGTTAATTTACATCCCAACTTTTAATATTTCTTTCATTGCACCTATAATAGTTCAAATTTGTCATCAAGGTTTGACTGTCAGAAAATATCTACGGGCATTAAGTCCACCTTTGTACTTCGTGCAATAAAGTCTTAAATACTCATAAATAAATAGTATTATTGCAGAATGACGTTGACGTCAGCAGTAATTTCTACAAAAGTAACTTAATTAAGTAACTCGTGTAACATCAGAATTACGAGAAAAAAAATCGCTAGTGTAACTACACCTTAAGATGTTTTATCGTGTTCGTGTATTTATGCCTTAAATGCTATTCGTTTTGGTAAATTTTATTACTATTTTGATATCGGTTTTCGTTAATTGTAATTAATAGTTTAGGTTAATTTATTCAAATAATAAACATTTATTAGTAAAAGTAAAGTATCAGAAACCAACGCTTTTAAATAAACGTTTTTTTGTTATCGATTAGAGACTGAATCTGATTCCATAAAAGACCACTTTATCTCACTCTACTTCTATCGTCCTCCATGGAATTGTATAAGAGTAGAGAGATAAGAGATTATGAGATGAGCAGTGGTGGATAAGTTGCTCGCTTACCCGTCTGGTTAGCGTGGCAACTGTAGGCCAAATTCTTTAGATATATGTTAAAGACCAATCTTTAGCAGTGGAGGCCAATGCGCTGCGTTCTAGGGATTGATAATATTTATTTAATTATAAATTCTTACAGCTAAATTATATATACATAGGAAAAAATACTAATACCATAAAGCCAATAAGAAGAGTTTACTGACAGATACATAGAAAGCTATAAAAGAAGCAACAGGATAACTACATCAAAAATATACATACATACATACATACATATATATATATTAACGGATTAGGTAAGGTAACATGAAAACATTTTTTTTTTCTAATGCCCCAAAGTGCTCACTCGTCATCGCCCGTCTATTCATCGCCGTTCTAGTATTAAAGAGATAAATTTCGACACTGAGTTCATTGAAAATCTTTCCCGCCCTTTTAAAAAATGCATTGCGTCTATAATTGGTGCTGAGCTCAGGGCAGTCCACAGCCCCACACGCAACATCAACTAGATAAGTTATATCCGATATACTACGGCGGACTACAAGTGACAATAGATGATGTATTTTACAGCGTTGGCTATCATTGTCATACACCTTAGTTTTGAAATGCTCAAGCCAATTACCATATTTAAAATAATAATAATAATTTATTCGATGTAAAAATTTTGTAACATAAAAATAATTGTTTCATTCATACCTAAACTGGCGGCGAGGATTTCGGTTATTACATTAATATGAATAAACAACATGTGACCAAACCATATATATACATAACTGAAAGTAATTTTGTTACTACTTTATTATACCTGATCCTGCAAGTAGTAATAATAATATTGTCATTAACACCCTATGTGCAGTTGCAATAGAAAAATGTAAAATTATTGCAAAAATAAAAAAATTGGACTCGAGTAAGGGTGCTGGCCCGGATGGAATTCCACCACTTTTTGTTAAAAACTGTGCAAATGAATTAAGTACCCCATTATCAATTATCTTTAATTTATCATTAGGTGAAGGCACATTTCCTACCCTTTGGAAAACTGCACACATAGTTCCGGTCTTTAAATCAGGAGACAAGTCAAAGTGTGAAAATTATAGACCTATCAGTATTCTTTCCTGTTTAGCTAAATTGTTTGAGTCCTTGATCTATGATACATTGTACTCACACTTCAAACCAATACTATCTGAAAAACAACATGGATTCATGAAGCATCGTTCCACCCTAAGTAATTTGTTAGAGTATAAGCAATTTCTTTGCTCAGCTTTTGCCTCCAACTGTCAGGTGGACAGTTTGTATACAGATTTTAGTAAAGCCTTCGACACTGTGGATCACACATTGCTCTGTGAAAAAATCGCTTCTTGTGGAATACATGGTTCGCTGCTGCGCTGGGTTACTTCATATTTAAACAACAGACATCAGCTTGTAACGTTGAAAGGTTGCTTGTCAACACCAGTCGCTATTCGGTCTGGAGTTCCACAGGGTTCACACCTAGGCCCCCTGTTCTTTCTCGTCTTCATCAATGACTTGGTTGACGTTATATCCTGCCAGTGCCTCCTATACGCCGATGACTTAAAGGTATTTAATAGAATAACATCTTTAGAAGACGCTGTACAACTGCAAAAAGACCTCGATATAATCACTGCCTGGAGCCTGCGTAACAGGATGTCGCTCAACACTGACAAATGTTTTGTGGTATCTTTCACAACTAAAAAAAACAAATTTATCTATGACTATACCATCAACGAGACCAAACTCAGCCGCCAGACTGTTGTTAAGGACCTAGGCGTTCTGTTTGATGACCACTTAAATTTTAGGGAACACTATGACTATATTATTAATAGAGCAAATCGATTGCTGGGTTTTGTACTAAGGACAAGTAAGGGTTTTAAGAAACATGGCAGTGTCATTTACTTATTCAATGCCCTTGTACGTAGTATATTGGAGTATTGCTGTCCCATCTGGTCACCTTTCTACGCCGTCCATATAAAAAGAATTGAAAGTATACAGAGTAGATGTTTAAAAGTTATTTCTTACAGATGTGGATTGGGTCGTTCTCTGAGAGCTTATACAGACAGGGTGTCTCGATTTGGGGTGATGACCCTTGAGAGTCGTCGAAAGCGCTATGATCTTCTATGCTTGCATAAACTAATTCACTCTTCGATCGACGCCCCTTGCCTACTTTCATCCATAAACTTCAATATTTCATATAGAATACGAGCACCTAACACATTTGCTTTGCATATTCGCAAATGGAACACATCGTGCCTTAACCCAGTTGTAAGAATGTGTCGCGCTTATAATGATATCGTTTGTAGTGGAGACAGTGACGAAAGGAGGAAGGCCATTGACATATTCAACGCCAGATTTTTAGTGTATAAGAGATCTGTTACCGCATATTTTGCTGGTACTACTGTAAACAACATATAATCTACCTTCTTAATTAATGTAATATGCTGATGTTTTGTTTGTTTCTTGATATTTGTTCTGTCTGTTCTGGATTTTATTTTTTATATATTGATGATTGTTATATTATTTTATTATTATTTCTTTAATTAAATGACATTATTATTTCTATTTTAAATTTTCATTGCTTTTTATAAATTTATTATTATTGATTTACTACCTTATTCTTTGACATACCATTTTTTTTTTTTTTTTATTAATATTATTATTTTCCTTTTGACATATTTCACTGAAATGAAATAATTAAATTGAAATGACAATGTCATGGCTAAATCACAATAAGCATGCTGTGTACACTGCTTTTGGATTGCAATCTAGAACTTAAGAAATTGCTGGAAAATGTGAACTGATTGTGATTGTGATCTGTTTGTGTACCTATAGTAAATAAATAAATAAATAAATAAATACGTTCGAAGCCGGGTCAAACAGCTAGTTCTATATATAATTATGTAAAGAGATAGGAGCAAGTGGAATCTTTGAAGTCAAACACGCTCTATATGCGAACAAATATAGGATGATTTTCAACAAACATCGCGATATATGAAACAAGGCGTAAATATAAACCCAGAGTCTTTGTGCAGCATACAATGCAGGGCAGGGCGCGTTTAGGCACAAAATTGTGACCCATTGTTCGGTTGTGACCCGAGAAAAACAGCAGCTAATCTAATATTATAATCTAATTGTTTTATTGTTCTTTCTGCACTATTTTAAATGTTATATGTAAGTGTATTTTTTACGCCAATAAACGTTATTATTATTATGTAATATTAAAAAACAAAAATATTTTCCTCAATGCGGATATTGCTTTAAATTGCTTACACAATACATGACGGCAATTCGAACCTGATCCCGAAACGTATGGATACACTTTACTGGGTTTATCGGCACGAACGGTGGATACTTCCCCGCCCCGGCAGACTGGAGAAATTACCACCATCAGTCAGCCTACCACCTATTTGTTGTTCTCGTTGAAAGTATGTGCCATTTGCAATAATGTCAAATGACAACTTTTACTTTCAAAGAGAACTAATATTGTAAGCTTGCTATGGTGATATTTATATAAAAATAACACTGCTAGAAACAATACTTACCTAACTCTATATATGCTTACATGATGTTTTTTTTATAATAATAAATTCTTTATTGTACAAACAAAAAAACAAGTGCAGGTTCATAGGCGAGCTAGCGTAAATGCATTTTCTACCAACTAACCTATTTAATTTAATTAATCAATAATTAATGCCACAATGGAACAGAAGGCTAGTTTTGGAGATATTTCATAAGTATATACAGACACCAGAGTCCTTCATAAGAGTTCGAAATTTTTTCCTCCATACATTAAAAAAACCAATAAAATCTAAACATTTTGGCTGTATTTTTTTTACTTTTCTGTTGTAGAATGACAACAAAAAAAACTGGACTGTGATTGGACACATTTTTGGGACCAACATTTGGGCAAATGTGAACGTCTACTAAATTCACGGTGTAGTTGAGAGAGGCTGAATGTTATCGCTACAGTAAACATGTATCACGTCAACATTGTATATTTGTGACGCCATTAGATGATGCTACAATATAGAAACTTGTGTGAGGATTTTGGTATAGCAAGTGCAGTTGATTTAGGTACCCTAGACCTCCTTGAGGATATGCGCGCTAGCTAGAGTTTCTAAAAGTATATATTTTTTTAGAGCTTTATCCTTTTACGATGATAAAAAAATATTCATTAGTTTATATACTAGCTGTTCGATCCGGCGTTGCTTATATATATTATGGTCAGCGAAATAACCTTCAACGCATATATAGCAACTGGAATCAGACACTCATGACTAACATCAGTCCCCAACACTATGCCAACTTGACTGGGCATGACGGCAATTCGAGTCGTGTGGATACACTCTAGGGTGTATAGGCACGAACGGTAGATACTGCCCCGCCCCAGCAGACTGGGCAAATTACCACCATCAGTCAGCCTACCACCTATTAAAAAACATGTACCGGTTTTAATAAAATTTAATATATACGCCTTCGAATCCTAGCATTATTTCCAATTTATTAGGTTTTCTGTTATTATAGGTAAAGTTTTGTTCCTTTGATTAAATAGTTATTTAATTTAAATACCTTATTTATCTATGTTCATTAGATGCCTAAAAAAAAGAAATGATTTATTATTATATTATTAACCAGACGGTTAGAAATGTACTTCTTAAAATTATTAAAATAATTATGTAACCATTAATTATTCTAAAGAAGTTATGCTTGAAGCTGGAAAGTAGTAGGTAAAGTTAATATTCGACCAAAACAATTTGAGAATTCGAAAACCGCAGTCTGCACCCCCTTTTCAGGTAAAGAGAGGTAGGTAATTAAACTCAACTGTCTGAAGTCGCGTACACTATAAAGTATACTATACATCTACAGATATAAAATCATCACTAAATTCTCCAAATATATGTTCTAAAAGGCCCGTTTCCAGCAGTAGAGGTCTAGCACACTCTTAACAAAAGAAGCTTTATCTGTAATGACATGTATGTATGTATGTATGACACATTCAATAACCAATTTCATTTTATAGACATCATTGCCTCGACTGCCGGTGCTTTTAGGTCTTAAGTCTATTTTGGATATACTAAAAATTATAATGTGTTATTGATACTTATCATTATTGTTGTATACTTTTTTTTTCTTCTTCTTTACTCATATCTTTATTTTTTTATAATTGTTGTTTAACTTCACTATCTGACGTTACCTATTTATATAATCTGTGGTTGGTAACATACTTAACAATTTGTTTATTTAAATGTTATTATATATATGTGTGTTACTGTTTGTGAACCTAAATATATAAAAATTAAAAAATGTATGTACTTATGTAGGCGTGCAAATATTTACCTATATACTAATATCATAAATAATAAGATATTCTGATTAAAAACGTTATTACGATTATCGGAATGCACTAGCTGTTGACGTTGCATAGAGAAACCTTATAGTCGAAGTTATAATGTTAAGATTATTAGTTGACACGGCCTCTTTACAGCCACGAATAACAGTTTAATTTTATATTTATTAATAATATTATTCACATTTGTTTTATTTTGTTATATAATCATTTATTCGAAAAAAATATTTACAAAATATAAAATAAAATTAATATTAATACTAAGGATAGGGACATAAGTCCCGTCCGCGTGGAATGGTGGCAAGAACGCTAGCTGCATTTCCCCGCTGAATTGCAATACTGATTCTTTGGGCGAAGAAAGAGCCAGCCCTCTTGTCGCCGGAGGAGACGACAAGACGCGGTGTTATGTCTTTTAAAAACTTTTTTGCACTTGGACTCCATGGGCCCAGAGTTTCTACAGCAAACGGCATAAATATGTAATCTTTTAATATACTTACATAATTACCTATTTTGTTATTAGATAATAAATTGACACGTCGCCCTTACAGCCACGATCTGAATTATTTTGACATACTATTATTAAGGTTTAAAGCATAGAATTTAATTTTTTTTTAAATGTTTTATTTAACCTATGCTAAACTATCTAAATTATTATTCAGATAGTAAGCCTCACGGCCTCCTTACAGCCACGATCTAAATTTATAGACATAAATACTATGACATAATGAATATTATTACTATTTAGTTGTAAGATGACACGGCCTCTTTACAGCCACAAATTTAATTATGTTATTTGATATTGCTGTTTAGAGAATAAGTTATCACGACCCTTTACAGCTACGAATTTATTGATTTATACATTCTTAGGTTAAGATATATATAATTGTTTGTAGCAACAATGTATCATATCTCCACGGTCCACCCATAATAGCTAGTAATCTAGTTTATTTGTAAACTGAAAAATGTATTTGACAATATCCAAAAGTTACAATGTGAACCATATGGAAATAAATAATTTGAATTAAATTGAACATCTCTAATGTACATACACGGTAGCTATGGCATATCCTCATCCTCCTCCTTAGTCGGTACCCCACTGTTAGGGATCGTGACTCCGTCGTAGTCCATCCACTAGCCGTTTTCCGTGGCTGCGGTCCTCGGCGCAGTGGATGGCTTGGTGTATTGGGATGTTTAGGTGGTCAGTCACCTGACTAGACCATCGTTTCGGGTTTCTTCCTCTTGTTCTTTTACCGTCTACTTTTCCCGTTACTAAGAGTTTTTCCAGATTGTCGGCGCCTCTTCTAGCAATGTGGCAAATATTGCAGAATTCGGGTAAAGCAGACGGCAGAAAGTCTCTGTCCCTTGGCAAGTTTAAGCTTTTCGAGCACCGAAACGTTAGTGCGCCGTGCGCTCCATTTAATTTTGAGCAACCGACGCCAGCACCACATCTCAAACGCATCAATTCTTGCCCTATCTGCGGCTTTTATAGTGGCATATAGTGGATGTATTTTAATTTTAATACCTAAAATTAGGACTTCGAAACATGCCGCATGTTATTAAGAAAAACACTGTCCTAGTCTGTACGCAGCTTTATATTCAGTGCAGTCCGAAATTTCACTAGAATCTGAAACCGGTTTAATTTATACAGTTTTAAAGATGTACGCGTTTAAATTTTAACTATTTTCTTTATTTTAGTTTGCATTGCTCTTTTATACAATTTGGAAAAGTTGATTTTTTATATTATTAACTACAAAATTGAAGTGTAAGAAAGAACACGAATAAAAAAAAATAAATGTATTTAAAATTTGTGTAACAAAAAATTTGATTATTAAATATTTTAATAATAAACAATTCGAAAAATAATATTTACAAAATATAAAAAAATAAAAACTACTTTAATAAAATTAAATAACTATAAACTATGCCTAATATAATTCAAAAATATATATAAATAAAAAATGTCTTTAAAAGCTTTCTTTTTAAAGCTGATAAAGAATGCCTACTGGCATTATAGCCCGCCTCTGTACTATTTTTAAGTGCATTAAATAATTTAAATAAATAAATAGATGCGCATTATAAATCATTTTGCGCACTAAATTATTAAAAAAGGAAGAAACTAATATAGGACGAGCTTCATCACGCCCGGTACTAATTTAAAAAGAGGAACTTGGGGACTTAATAAAATTAAAACTGTTCGTTGCTTCCGGGAAATTTAAAATCCCTCATAATAATTTACGCCTTTCAAAGAGCGGTATTCTATTCTGTTTCATTTATCGATTATATTTAAACTCATAATATCGATAAAAAAGAGGATATTTTATACTTTATTAAATATATTATACTAGCTAATAGTCTCTTATAAGGATGGAATTTACGTCACTATTGCACTTAAATATTAACTTGTTCGATTCAGCCTATAAAATTGTTTATTTATTGTTTATTTATATTTAAGTCCTAGACTTCCACTATTGGATATGAGCATTCCAGAATACCTTTCTGGAGAATTTGGCCTACTCACGCCTCGCTAGCCAGACGAGTCTGATGTTTTAAAGGTGGTAGGCGAACTACTGATAGTGGTAATTGGCCCAGTCTGCGGGAAGTATCCACTGTTCGTGTCGATAAGTTCAGTTAATTATATCTGGACGTTTCGGTATAAGACTCGGCTAAGCCGTCATGGCCAGTCAAGCCGGCTTAGTGTTAGAGAGTGATGGACCTCGCGGGTCAATTACCAATAAGGCAAGGTCACATGTCGTGCCATTTCAAACACCTGTCAGTGGAACCAGGACCGACGACTTAACATGCTCTTACGGAAACAGTGGTATTGTAAATCTATGACAAATGAACGTAAGAAAAGCGTATTTCTCATTAGTACATGCCGGGGTTCGTACCCACCTTTTTAGGAGTTCTTACAACCCACCGCTTTGAATTGAATTTTTTTGTTATTAATCGTGAAATATTAATTTCTATACTTACCACAGTTCTCCAAATGTTTTTGTTTATCGAACAATTAGCGTTATCATTAAGCGAATAGAAGTCCATTTCTTTTTCGAGTCCATGTCAAAGAAGAAGGTTTCTCGCGTGAATCGAGAAGATAGCATATTAATGAGGCTGCATATTTTTCTTAATACTGCCGTTTTTTGACTTAACAGGGTATTTTTATCAAGTACGAAATGTCGGGTACATTTTACCCCATAACTTATAAACTTAGTGTTAAAACACCATTAAATTTCTACTACCAAAACTGGTAAAATCGTCTAAAGATCGAGAGTAGTTTCGTGATCTACTACTAGAGGCGCTTAAATCGGCGTAAGTACAAAATCAACGCTCAGAACGTGTGGATTAAATAAAAAAAGACCAACGCACTCTCTTGCTCTGAATCTCCATTCCACACTCACATACTTTACATGCTATATGAGTAACTCTTTTTCTGATTTTTTATGTTTATTATTGGAAGACACTGTCTCCTGTTATACAGCACAACTCATGCAGGAGACGGGGTTCACCATAACATTATTTTGTGTTAGTAAACGAGTTATACAATGAAAAAATAAATTAGCTACATCAGCTTCTAGGCTTAGCAAAGTGAATCGTTCGTTTGTAATACAGTATTTAGCTTATTGCCCCATCTTGTTATATATTAAATGTCTGTGATACACCTATTTTCTAAAATTAAGCATGGAATTTGAACCACGTGAACGATGTGAGATTAGTGCGATTTCGGCATACCAGAGCCGAAAACTTCGTCCTGCAAAACTGCACGAGAAATTCCAGCAAGATTATTTTCAGATTTATTACTTATGCCATTATAAACAACTAAAGATGTTCAATTGTTATGTTTTAATTATATAATTGTTTATGTATTTATTTTAAACAATACCTTAAATTAAATAAGTAATAAATAACCTAAATAAAAATTTAATACTTAGATAAAAAATTGCTCCTTTAAATCGCTGTCCTGTGGCATTAAGGATATTATGTGCCTTGATGCATACAAGAAAAGTGTTCCAGCTTTAGCAGCGCTACTACGGGTTCCCACAGAACTAGAATTGGCGGCAAATTTCAAAATTCATTATTCGATTTTTTTGTACTTTTTGTTCATTAAAGCATCTTTAATAATTGATCAATTTATTAATTTCGATTGTTACTATAAAAAAAAACAATAAAAGTATAAATTTGTTAAACAAAATTATTAACCGGTGTGAAGTTAGCGGCCAAAAGTTTTCTGCCAAGATAACCCGCCCAATTTGAAAAGTCAATTAAAAAAAATAATTAATTTATGAAGAGCGATCCAATATTCATGATAAGTAAAAGGCCCAGAGTAATCTCGAGTAAAGTGTATGCCATATATATTTTATTTAAAACTCGAATCCAGTTTTTTAGAAAAACTATTTATAATTTGAGTTTTTTGAAAATTAGACTACCACATCCCCTGTGTAAGCCACGAGGACCTAGTACATTATAAAGAGGGCTTCAGTATTATTTACTGATAAAAGGTACAGGGTGTACTCATGGCTAGTTATTGCGATATGATTTTTTGAAATAACACTAATTAAAATTTAAGGCAAAAATACTTCGTTTCAAGTATTTTGGCAATTAGACTAACTTGTCCCCTGTGTAAGCCATATCCACCTAGTACATTATAAAGAGGGCTTCAGTATTATTTACTGATAAAAGGTACAGGGTGTACTCATGACTAGTTATTGCGATATGATTTTTTGAAATAACACTAATTAAAATTTTAGGAAAAAATACTTTGTTTCATGTATTTTGGCAATTAGACTAACTTGTCCCCTGTGTAAGCCATATCCACCTAGTACATTACAAAGAGGGCTTCAGTATTATTTACTGATAAAAGGTACAGGGTGTACTCATGGCTAGTTATTGCGATATGATTTTTTGAAATAACACTAATTAAAATTTAAGGCAAAAATACTTTGTTTCAAGTATTTTGGCAATTAGACTAACTTGTCCCCTGTGTAAGCCATATCCACCTAGTACATTATAAAGAGGGCTTCAGTATTATTTACTGATAAAAGGTACAGGGTGTACTCATGACTAGTTATTGCGATATGATTTTTTGAAATAACACTAATTAAAATTTTAGGAAAAAATACTTTGTTTCATGTATTTTGGCAATTAGACTAACTTGTCCCCTGTGTAAGCCATATCCACCTAGTACATTACAAAGAGGGCTTCAGTATTATTTACTGATAAAAGGTACAGGGTGTACTCATGGCTAGTTATTGCGATATGATTTTCTGAAATAACACTAATTAAAATTTTAGGAAAAAATACTTTTTTTCTAGTATTTTGAAAATTACACTATCTTATCCCCTGTGTAAGCCATATCCACCTAGTACATTATAAAGAGGGCTTCAGTATTATTTACTGATAAAAGGTCCAGGGTGTACTCATGGCCAGTTATTGCGATATGATTTTCTGAAATAACACTAATTAAAATTTTAGGAAAAAATACTTTGTTTCAAGTATTTTGGCAATTAGACTAACTTGTCCCCTGTGTAAGCCATATCCACCTAGTACATTATAAAGAGGGCTTCAGTATTATTTACTGATAAAAGGTACAGGGTGTACTCATGACTAGTTATTGCGATATGATTTTTTGAAATAACACTAATTAAAATTTTAGGAAAAAATACTTTGTTTCAAGTATTTTGGCAATTAGACTAACTTGTCCCCTGTGTAAGCCATATCCACCTAGTACATTACAAAGAGGGCTTCAGTATTATTTACTAATAAAAGGTACAGGGTGTACTCATGGCTAGTTATTGCGATATGATTTTCTGAAATAACACTAATTAAAATTTTAGGAAAAAATACTTTTTTTCTAGTATTTTGAAAATTACACTATCTTATCCCCTGTGTAAGCCATATCCACCTAGTACATTATAAAGAGGGCTTCAGTATTATTTACTGATAAAAGGTCCAGGGTGTACTCATGGCCAGTTATTGCGATATGATTTTCTGAAATAACACTAATTAAAATTTAAAAAAAAAATACTTTGTTTCAAGTATTTTGGCAATTAGACTAACTTGTCCCCTGTGTAAGCCATATCCACCTAGTACATTATAAAGAGGGCTTCAGTATTATTTACTGGTAAAAGGTACAGGGTGTACTCATGACTAGTTATTGCGATATGATTTTTTGAAATAACACTAATTAAAATTTTAGGAAAAAATGCTTTGTTTCAAGTATTTTGGCAATTAGACTAACTTGTCCCCTGTGTAAGCCATATCCACCTAGTACATTATAAAGAGGGCTTCGGTATTATTTACTGATAAAAGGTACAGGGTGTACTCATGGCTAGTTATTGCGATATGATTTTTTGAAATAACACTAATTAAAATTTAAGGCAAATATACTTTGTTTCAAGTATTTTGGCAATTAGACTAACTTGTCCCCTGTATAAGCCATATCCACCTAGTACATTATAAAGAAGGCTTCAGTATTATTTACTGATAAAAGATACAGGGTGTACTCATGACTAGTTATTGCGATATGATTTTTTGAAATAACACTGATTAAATTTTTAGGAAAAAATACTTTGTTTCATGTATTTTGGCATTTAGACTAACTTGTCCCCTGTGTAAGCCATATCCACCTAGTACATTACAAAGAGGGCTTCAGTATTATTTACTGATAAAAGGTCCAGGGTGTACTCATAGCTAGTTATTGCGATATGATTTTCTGAAATAACACTAATTAAAATTTTAGGAAAAAATACTTTTTTTCTAGTATTTTGAAAATTACACTATCTTATCCCCTGTGTAAGCCATATCCACCTAGTACATTATAAAGAGGGCTTCAGTATTATTTACTGATAAAAGGTCCAGGGTGTACTCATGGCCAGTTATTGCGATATGATTTTCTGAAATAACACTAATTAAAATTTTAGGAAAAAATACTTTGTTTCAAGTATTTTGGCAATTAGACTAACTTGTCCCCTGTGTAAGCCATATCCACCTAGTACATTATAAAGAGGGCTTCAGTATTATTTACTGATAAAAGGTACAGGGTGTACTCATGACTAGTTATTCCGATATGATTTTTTGAAATAACACTAATTAAAATTTTAGGAAAAAATACTTTGTTTCATGTATTTTGGCAATTAGACTAACTTGTCCCCTGTGTAAGCCATATCCACCTAATACATTATAAAGAGGGCTTCAGTATTATTTACTAATAAAAGGTACAGGGTGTACTCATGGCTAGTTATTGCGATATGATTTTTTGAAATAACACTAATTAAAATTTAAGGCAAAAATACTTTGTTTCAAGTATTTTGGCAATTAGACTAACTTGTCCCCTGTGTAAGCCATATCCACCTAGTACATTATAAAGAGGGCTTCAGTATTATTTACTGGTAAAAGGTACAGGGTGTACTCATAACTAGTAATTGCGATATGATTTTTTGAAATAACACTAATTAAAATTTTAGGAAAAAATACTTTGTTTCATGTATTTTGGCAATTAGACTAACTTGTCCCCTGTGTAAGCCTCATCCACCTAGTACATTACAAAAAGGGCTCCAGTATTATTTACTGATAAAAGGTACAGGGTGTACTCATGGCTAGTTATTGCGATATGATTTTCTGAAATAACACTAATTAAAATTTTAGGAAAAAATACTTTTTTTTCTAGTATTTTGGCAATTAGACTAACTTGTCCCCTGTGTAAGCCATATCTACCTAGTACATTATAAAGAGGGCTTCAGTATTATTTACTGATAAAAGGTACAGGGTGTACTCATAACTAGTTATTGCGATATGATTTTCTGAAATAACACTTATTAAAATTTTAGGAAAAAATACTTTGTTTCAAGTATTTTGGCAATTAGACTAACTTGTCCCCTGTGTAAGCCATATCTACCTAGTACATTATAAAGAGGGCTTCAGTATTATTTACTGATAAAAGGTACAGGGTGTACTCATGACTAGTTATTGCGATATAATTTTTTGAAATAACACTAATTAAAATTTTAGGAAAAAATACTTTGTTTCATGTATTTTGGCAATTAGACTAACTTGTCCCCTGTGTAAGCCATATCCACCTAGTACATTACAAAGAGGGCTTCAGTATTATTTACTGATAAAAGGTACAGGGTGTACTCATGGCTAGTTATTGCGATATGATTTTCTGAAATAACACTAATTAAAATTTTAGGAAAAAATACTTTTTTTCTAGTATTTTGAAAATTACACTATCTTATCCCCTGTGTAAGCCATATCCACCTAGTACATTATAAAGAGGGCTTCAGTATTATTTACTGATAAAAGGTACAGGGTGTACTCATGGCTAGTTATTGCGATATGATTTTTTGAAATAAAACTAATTAAAATTTTAGGAAAAAATACTTTGTTTCATGTATTTTGGCAATTAGACTAACTTGTCCCCTGTGTAAGCCATATCTACCTAGTACATTATAAAGAGGGCTTCAGTATTATTTACTGATAAAAGGTACAGGGTGTACTCATGACTAGTTATTGCGATATGATTTTCTGAAATAACACTTATTAAAATTTTAGGAAAAAATACTTTGTTTCAAGTATTTTGGCAATTAGACTAACTTGTCCCCTGTGTAAGCCATATCTACCTAGTACATTATAAAGAGGGCTTCAGTATTATTTACTGATAAAAGGTACAGGGTGTACTCATGACTAGTTATTGCGATATGATTTTTTGAAATAACACTAATTAAAATTTTAGGAAAAAATACTTTGTTTCATGTATTTTGGCAATTAGACTAACTTGTCCCCTGTGTAAGCCATATCCACCTAGTACATTACAAAGAGGGCTTCAGTATTATTTACTGATAAAAGGTACAGGGTGTACTCATGGCTAGTTATTGCGATATGATTTTCTGAAATAACACTAATTAAAATTTTAGGAAAAAATACTTTTTTTCTAGTATTTTGAAAATTACACTATCTTATCCCCTGTGTAAGCCATATCCACCTAGTACATTATAAAGAGGGCTTCAGTATTATTTACTGATAAAAGGTACAGGGTGTACTCATGGCTAGTTATTGCGATATGATTTTTTGAAATAACACTAATTAAAATTTTAGGAAAAAATACTTTGTTTCATGTATTTTGGCAATTAGACTAACTTGTCCCCTGTGTAAGCCTCATCCACCTAGTACATTACAAAGAGGGCTTCAGTATTATTTACTGATAAAAGGTACAGGGTGTACTCATGACTAGTTATTGCGATATGATTTTTTGAAATAACACTAATTAAAATTTTAGGAAAAAATGCTTTGTTTCAAGTATTTTGGCAATTAGACTAACTTGTCCCCTGTGTAAGCCATATCCACCTAGTACATTATAAAGAGGGCTTCAGTATTATTTACTGGTAAAAGGTACAGGGTGTACTCATGACTAGTAATTGCGATATGATTTTTTGAAATAACACTAATTAAAATTTTAGGAAAAAATACTTTGTTTCATGTATTTTGGCAATTAGACTAACTTGTCCCCTGTGTAAGCCTTATCCACCTAGTACATTACAAAGAGGGCTTCAGTATTATTTACTGATAAAAGGTACAGGGTGTACTCATGGCTAGTTATTGCGATATGATTTTCTGAAATAACACTAATTAAAATTTTAGGAAAAAATACTTTTTTTCTAGTATTTTGGCAATTAGACTAACTTGTCCCCTGTGTAAGCCATATCTACCTAGTACATTATAAAGAGGGCTTCAGTATTATTTACTGATCAAAGGTACAGGGTGTACTCATGACTAGTTATTGCGATATGATTTTCTGAAATAACACTTATTAAAATTTTAGGAAAAAATACTTTGTTTCAAGTATTTTGGCAATTAGACTAACTTGTCCCCTGTGTAAGCCATATCTACCTAGTACATTATAAAGAGGGCTTCAGTATTATTTACTGATAAAAGGTACAGGGTGTACTCATGGCTAGTTATTGCGATATGATTTTTTGAAATAACACTAATTAAAATTTTAGGAAAAAATACTTTGTTTCATGTATTTTGGCAATTAGACTAACTTGTCCCCTGTGTAAGCCTCATCCACCTAGTACATTACAAAGAGGGCTTCAGTATTATTTACTGATAAAAGGTACAGGGTGTACTCATGGCTAGTTATTGCGATATGATTTTTTGAAATAACACTAATTAAAATTTTAGGAAAAAATACTTTGTTTCATGTATTTTGGCAATTAGACTAACTTGTCCCCTGTGTAAGCCTCATCCACCTAGTACATTACAAAGAGGGCTTCAGTATTATTTACTGATAAAAGGTACAGGGTGTACTCATGACTAGTTATTGCGATATGATTTTCTGAAATAACACTAATTAAAATTTTAGGAAAAAATACTTTTTTTTCTAGTATTTTGGCAATTAGACTAACTTGTCCCCTGTGTAAGCCATATCTACCTAGTACATTATAAAGAGGGCTTCAGTATTATTTACTGATAAAAGGTACAGGGTGTACTCATGACTAGTTATTGCGATATGATTTTTTGAAATAACACTAATTAAAATTTTAGGAAAAAATACTTTGTTTCATGTATTTTGGCAATTAGACTAACTTGTCCCCTGTGTAAGCCTCATCCACCTAGTACATTACAAAGAGGGCTTCAGTATTATTTACTGATAAAAGGTACAGGGTGTACTCATGGCTAGTTATTGCGATATGATTTTTTGAAATAACACTAATTAAAATTTTAGGAAAAAATACTTTGTTTCATGTATTTTGGCAATTAGACTAACTTGTCCCCTGTGTAAGCCTCATCCACCTAGTACATTACAAAGAGGGCTTCAGTATTATTTACTGATAAAAGGTACAGGGTGTACTCATGACTAGTTATTGCGATATGATTTTCTGAAATAACACTTATTAAAATTTTAGGAAAAAATACTTTTTTTTCTAGTATTTTGGCAATTAGACTAACTTGTCCCCTGTGTAAGCCATATCTACCTAGTACATTATAAAGAGGGCTTCAGTATTATTTACTGATAAAAGGTACAGGGTGTACTCATGACTAGTTATTGCGATATGATTTTCTGAAATAACACTTATTAAAATTTTAGGAAAAAATACTTTGTTTCAAGTATTTTGGCAATTAGACTAACTTGTCCCCTGTGTAAGCCATATCTACCTAGTAGATTATAAAGAGGGCTTCAGTATTATTTACTGATAAAAGGTACAGGGTGTACTCATGACTAGTTATTGCGATATGATTTTCTGAAATAACACTAATTAAAATTTTAGGAAAAAATACTTTGTTTCATGTATTTTGGCAATTAGACTAACTTGTCCCCTGTGTAAGCCTCATCCACCTAGTACATTACAAAGAAGGCTTCAGTATTATTTACTGATAAAAGGTACAGGGTGTACTCATGGCTAGTTATTGCGATATGATTTTCTGAAATAACACTAATTAAAATTTTAGGAAAAAATACTTTTTTTTCTAGTATTTTGGCAATTAGACTAACTTTTCCTCTGTGTAAGCCATATCTACCTAGTACATTATAAAGAGGGCTTCAGTATTATTTACTGATAAAAGGTACAGGGTGTACTCATGACTAGTTATTGCGATATGATTTTCTGAAATAACACTAATTAAAATTTTAGGAAAAAATACTTTGTTTCAAGTATTTTGGCAATTAGACTAACTTGTCCCCTGTGTAAGCCTCATCCACCTAGTACATTACAAAGAGGGCTTCAGTATTATTTACTGATAAAAGGTACAGGGTGTACTCATGACTAGTTATTGCGATATGATTTTTTGAAATAACACTAATTAAAATTTTAGGAAAAAATGCTTTGTTTCAAGTATTTTGGCAATTAGACTAACTTGTCCCCTGTGTAAGCCTCATCCACCTAGTACATTACAAAGAGGGCTTCAGTATTATTTACTGATAAAAGGTACAGGGTGTACTCATGACTAGTTATTGCGATATGATTTTCTGAAATAACACTAATTAAAATTTTAGGAAAAAATACTTTTTTTTCTAGTATTTTGGCAATTAGACTAACTTTTCCCCTGTGTAAGCCATATCTACCTAGTACATTACAAAGAGGGCTTCAGTATTATTTACTGATAAAAGGTACAGGGTGTACTCATGACTAGTTATTGCGATATGATTTTTTGAAATAACACTAATTAAAATTTTAGGAAAAAATGCTTTGTTTCAAGTATTTTGGCAATTAGACTAACTTGTCCCCTGTGTAAGCCATATCCACCTAGTACATTATAAAGAGGGCTTCAGTATTATTTACTGGTAAAAGGTACAGGGTGTACTCATGACTAGTAATTGCGATATGATTTTTTGAAATAACACTAATTAAAATTTTAGGAAAAAATACTTTGTTTCATGTATTTTGGCAATTAGACTAACTTGTCCCCTGTGTAAGCCATATCTACCTAGTACATTATAAAGAGGGCTTCAGTATTATTTACTGATAAAAGGTACAGGGTGTACTCATGACTAGTTATTGCGATATGATTTTCTGAAATAACACTTATTAAAATTTTAGGAAAAAATACTTTGTTTCAAGTATTTTGGCAATTAGACTAACTTGTCCCCTGTGTAAGCCATATCTACCTAGTACATTATAAAGAGGGCTTCAGTATTATTTACTGATAAAAGGTACAGGGTGTACTCATGACTAGTTATTGCGATATGATTTTTTGAAATAACACTAATTAAAATTTTAGGAAAAAATACTTTGTTTCATGTATTTTGGCAATTAGACTAACTTGTCCCCTGTGTAAGCCATATCCACCTAGTACATTACAAAGAGGGCTTCAGTATTATTTACTGATAAAAGGTACAGGGTGTACTCATGGCTAGTTATTGCGATATGATTTTCTGAAATAACACTAATTAAAATTTTAGGAAAAAATACTTTTTTTCTAGTATTTTGAAAATTACACTATCTTATCCCCTGTGTAAGCCATATCCACCTAGTACATTATAAAGAGGGCTTCAGTATTATTTACTGATAAAAGGTACAGGGTGTACTCATGGCTAGTTATTGCGATATGATTTTTTGAAATAACACTAATTAAAATTTTAGGAAAAAATACTTTGTTTCATGTATTTTGGCAATTAGACTAACTTGTCCCCTGTGTAAGCCTCATCCACCTAGTACATTACAAAGAGGGCTTCAGTATTATTTACTGATAAAAGGTACAGGGTGTACTCATGACTAGTTATTGCGATATGATTTTTTGAAATAACACTAATTAAAATTTTAGGAAAAAATGCTTTGTTTCAAGTATTTTGGCAATTAGACTAACTTGTCCCCTGTGTAAGCCATATCCACCTAGTACATTATAAAGAGGGCTTCAGTATTATTTACTGGTAAAAGGTACAGGGTGTACTCATGACTAGTAATTGCGATATGATTTTTTGAAATAACACTAATTAAAATTTTAGGAAAAAATACTTTGTTTCATGTATTTTGGCAATTAGACTAACTTGTCCCCTGTGTAAGCCTTATCCACCTAGTACATTACAAAGAGGGCTTCAGTATTATTTACTGATAAAAGGTACAGGGTGTACTCATGGCTAGTTATTGCGATATGATTTTCTGAAATAACACTAATTAAAATTTTAGGAAAAAATACTTTTTTTCTAGTATTTTGGCAATTAGACTAACTTGTCCCCTGTGTAAGCCATATCTACCTAGTACATTATAAAGAGGGCTTCAGTATTATTTACTGATAAAAGGTACAGGGTGTACTCATGACTAGTTATTGCGATATGATTTTCTGAAATAACACTTATTAAAATTTTAGGAAAAAATACTTTGTTTCAAGTATTTTGGCAATTAGACTAACTCGTCCCCTGTGTAAGCCATATCTACCTAGTACATTATAAAGAGGGCTTCAGTATTATTTACTGATAAAAGGTACAGGGTGTACTCATGGCTAGTTATTGCGATATGATTTTTTGAAATAACACTAATTAAAATTTTAGGAAAAAATACTTTGTTTCATGTATTTTGGCAATTAGACTAACTTGTCCCCTGTGTAAGCCTCATCCACCTAGTACATTACAAAGAGGGCTTCAGTATTATTTACTGATAAAAGGTACAGGGTGTACTCATGGCTAGTTATTGCGATATGATTTTTTGAAATAACACTAATTAAAATTTTAGGAAAAAATACTTTGTTTCATGTATTTTGGCAATTAGACTAACTTGTCTCCTGTGTAAGCCATATCCACCTAATACATTATAAAGAAAGCTTCAGTATTATTTACTAATAAAAGGTACAGGGTGTACTCATGGCTAGTTATTGCGATATGATTTTTTGAAATAACACTAATTAAAATTTAAGGCAAAAATACTTTGTTTCAAGTATTTTGGCAATTAGACTAACTTGTCCCCTGTGTAAGCCATATCCACCTAGTACATTATAAAGAGGGCTTCAGTATTATTTACTGGTAAAAGGTACAGGGTGTACTCATAACTAGTAATTGCGATATGATTTTTTGAAATAACACTAATTAAAATTTTAGGAAAAAATACTTTGTTTCATGTATTTTGGCAATTAGACTAACTTGTCCCCTGTGTAAGCCTCATTCACCTAGTACATTACAAAAAGGGCTCCAGTATTATTTACTGATAAAAGGTACAGGGTGTACTCATGGCTAGTTATTGCGATATGATTTTCTGAAATAACACTAATTAAAATTTTAGGAAAAAATACTTTTTTTTCTAGTATTTTGGCAATTAGACTAACTTGTCCCCTGTGTAAGCCATATCTACCTAGTACATTATAAAGAGGGCTTCAGTATTATTTACTGATAAAAGGTACAGGGTGTACTCATAACTAGTTATTGCGATATGATTTTCTGAAATAACACTTATTAAAATTTTAGGAAAAAATACTTTGTTTCAAGTATTTTGGCAATTAGACTAACTTGTCCCCTGTGTAAGCCATATCTACCTAGTACATTATAAAGAGGGCTTCAGTATTATTTACTGATAAAAGGTACAGGGTGTACTCATGACTAGTTATTGCGATATAATTTTTTGAAATAACACTAATTAAAATTTTAGGAAAAAATACTTTGTTTCATGTATTTTGGCAATTAGACTAACTTGTCCCCTGTGTAAGCCATATCCACCTAGTACATTACAAAGAGGGCTTCAGTATTATTTACTGATAAAAGGTACAGGGTGTACTCATGGCTAGTTATTGCGATATGATTTTCTGAAATAACACTAATTAAAATTTTAGGAAAAAATACTTTTTTTCTAGTATTTTGAAAATTACACTATCTTATCCCCTGTGTAAGCCATATCCACCTAGTACATTATAAAGAGGGCTTCAGTATTATTTACTGATAAAAGGTACAGGGTGTACTCATGGCTAGTTATTGCGATATGATTTTTTGAAATAAAACTAATTAAAATTTTAGGAAAAAATACTTTGTTTCTTGTATTTTGGCAATTAGACTAACTTGTCCCCTGTGTAAGCCATATCTACCTAGTACATTATAAAGAGGGCTTCAGTATTATTTACTGATAAAAGGTACAGGGTGTACTCATGGCTAGTTATTGCGATATGATTTTCTGAAATAACACTAATTAAAATTTTAGGAAAAAATACTTTTTTTCTAGTATTTTGAAAATTACACTATCTTATCCCCTGTGTAAGCCATATACTTATAAAGAGGGCTTCAGTATTATTTACTGATAAAAGGTACAGGGTGTACTCATGGCTAGTTATTGCGATATGATTTTTTGAAATAACACTAATTAAAATTTAAGGCAAAAATACTTTGTTTCAAGTATTTTGGCAATTAGACTAACTTGTCCCCTGTGTAAGCCTTATCCACCTAGTACATTACAAAGAGGGCTTCAGTATTATTTACTGATAAAAGGTACAGGGTGTACTCATGGCTAGTTATTGCGATATGATTTTCTGAAATAACACTAATTAAAATTTTAGGAAAAAATACTTTTTTTTCTAGTATTTTGGCAATTAGACTAACTTGTCCCCTGTTAGTCTAATTGCCAAAATACATGAAACAAAGTATTTTTTCCTAAAATTTTAATTAGTGTTATTTCAAAAAATCATATCGCAATAACTAGTCATGACTACACCCTGTACCTTTTATCAGTAAATAATACTGAAGCCCTCTTTATAATGTACTAGGTGGATATGGCTTACACAGGGGACAAGTTAGTCTAATTGCCAAAATACTAGAAAAAAAGTATTTTTTCCTAAAATTGTAATCAGTGTTATTTCAAAAAATCATATCGCAATAACTAGTCATGAGTACACCCTGTACCTTTTATCAGTAAATAATACTGAAGCCTTCTTTATAATGTACTAGGTGGATATGGCTTACACAGGGGACAAGTTAGTCTAATTGCCAAAATACTTGAAACAAAGTATTTTTGCCTTAAATTTTAATTAGTGTTATTTCAAAAAATCATATCGCAATAACTAGCCATGAGTACACCCTGTACCTTTTATCAGTAAATAATACTGAAGCCCTCTTTATAAGTATATGGCTTACACAGGGGATAAGATAGTGTAATTTTCAAAATACTAGAAAAAAAGTATTTTTTCCTAAAATTTTAATTAGTGTTATTTCAGAAAATCATATCGCAATAACTAGCCATGAGTACACCCTGTACCTTTTATCAGTAAATAATACTGAAGCCCTCTTTGTAATGTACTAGGTGGATATGGCTTACACAGGGGACAAGTTAGTCTAATTGCCAAAATACATGAAACAAAGTATTTTTTCGTAAAATTTTAATTAGTGTTATTTCAAAAAATCATATCGCAATAACTAGTCATGAGTACACCCTGTACCTTTTATCAGTAAATAATACTGAAGCCCTCTTTATAATGTACTAGGTAGATATGGCTTACACAGGGGACAAGTTAGTCTAATTGCCAAAATACTTGAAACAAAGTATTTTTTCCTAAAATTTTAATAAGTGTTATTTCAGAAAATCATATCGCAATAACTAGTCATGAGTACACCCTGTACCTTTTACCAGTAAATAATACTGAAGCCCTCTTTATAATGTACTAGGTGGATATGGCTTACACAGGGGACAAGTTAGTCTAATTGCCAAAATACATGAAACAAAGTATTTTTTCCTAAAATTTTAATAAGTGTTATTTCAGAAAATCATATCGCAATAACTAGTCATGAGTACACCCTGTACCTTTTATCAGTAAATAATACTGAAGCCCTCTTTATAATGTACTAGGTAGATATGGCTTACACAGGGGACAAGTTAGTCTAATTGCCAAAATACATGAAACAAAGTATTTTTTCCTAAAATTTTAATTAGTGTTATTTCAGAAAATCATATCGCAATAACTAGCCATGAGTACACCCTGTACCTTTTATCAGTAAATAATACTGAAGCCCTCTTTATAATGTACTAGGTGGATATGGCTTACACAGGGGATAAGATAGTGTAATTTTCAAAATACTAGAAAAAAAGTATTTTTTCCTAAAATTTTAATTAGTGTTATTTCAGAAAATCATATCGCAATAACTAGCCATGAGTACACCCTGTACCTTTTATCAGTAAATAATACTGAAGCCCTCTTTGTAATGTACTAGGTGGATATGGCTTACACAGGGGACAAGTTAGTCTAATTGCCAAAATACATGAAACAAAGTATTTTTTCCTAAAATTTTAATTAGTGTTATTTCAAAAAATCATATCGCAATAACTAGTCATGAGTACACCCTGTACCTTTTATCAGTAAATAATACTGAAGCCCTCTTTGTAATGTACTAGGTGGATGAGGCTTACACAGGGGACAAGTTAGTCTAATTGCCAAAATACTTGAAACAAAGCATTTTTTCCTAAAATTTTAATTAGTGTTATTTCAAAAAATCATATCGCAATAACTAGTCATGAGTACACCCTGTACCTTTTATCAGTAAATAATACTGAAGCCCTCTTTGTAATGTACTAGGTGGATGAGGCTTACACAGGGGACAAGTTAGTCTAATTGCAAAAATACTAGAAAAAAAAGTATTTTTTCCTAAAATTTTAATTAGTGTTATTTCAGAAAATCATATCGCAATAACTAGCCATGAGTACACCCTGTACCTTTTATCAGTAAATAATACTGAAGCCCTCTTTGTAATGTACTAGGTGGATGAGGCTTACACAGGGGACAAGTTAGTCTAATTGCCAAAATACATGAAACAAAGTATTTTTTCCTAAAATTTTAATTAGTGTTATTTCAAAAAATCATATCGCAATTACTAGTCATGAGTACACCCTGTACCTTTTACCAGTAAATAATACTGAAGCCCTCTTTATAATGTACTAGGTGGATATGGCTTACACAGGGGACAAGTTAGTCTAATTGCCAAAATACTTGAAACAAAGCATTTTTTCCTAAAATTTTAATTAGTGTTATTTCAAAAAATCATATCGCAATAACTAGTCATGAGTACACCCTGTACCTTTTATCAGTAAATAATACTGAAGCCCTCTTTGTAATGTACTAGGTGGATGAGGCTTACACAGGGGACAAGTTAGTCTAATTGCCAAAATACATGAAACAAAGTATTTTTTCCTAAAATTTTAATTAGTGTTATTTCAAAAAATCATATCGCAATAACTAGCCATGAGTACACCCTGTACCTTTTATCAGTAAATAATACTGAAGCCCTCTTTATAATGTACTAGGTGGATATGGCTTACACAGGGGATAAGATAGTGTAATTTTCAAAATACTAGAAAAAAAGTATTTTTTCCTAAAATTTTAATTAGTGTTATTTCAGAAAATCATATCGCAATAACTAGCCATGAGTACACCCTGTACCTTTTATCAGTAAATAATACTGAAGCCCTCTTTGTAATGTACTAGGTGGATATGGCTTACACAGGGGACAAGTTAGTCTAATTGCCAAAATACATGAAACAAAGTATTTTTTCCTAAAATTTTAATTAGTGTTATTTCAAAAAATCATATCGCAATAACTAGTCATGAGTACACCCTGTACCTTTTATCAGTAAATAATACTGAAGCCCTTTTTGTAATGTACTAGGTGGATGAGGCTTACACAGGGGACAAGTTAGTCTAATTGCCAAAATACTTGAAACAAAGCATTTTTTCCTAAAATTTTAATTAGTGTTATTTCAAAAAATCATATCGCAATAACTAGTCATGAGTACACCCTGTACCTTTTATCAGTAAATAATACTGAAGCCCTCTTTGTAATGTACTAGGTGGATGAGGCTTACACAGGGGACAAGTTAGTCTAATTGCAAAAATACTAGAAAAAAAAGTATTTTTTCCTAAAATTTTAATTAGTGTTATTTCAGAAAATCATATCGCAATAACTAGCCATGAGTACACCCTGTACCTTTTATCAGTAAATAATACTGAAGCCCTCTTTGTAATGTACTAGGTGGATAAGGCTTACACAGGGGACAAGTTAGTCTAATTGCCAAAATACATGAAACAAAGCATTTTTTCCTAAAATTTTAATTAGTGTTATTTCAAAAAATCATATCGCAATAACTAGTCATGAGTACACCCTGTACCTTTTATCAGTAAATAATACTGAAGCCCTCTTTATAATGTACTAGGTAGATATGGCTTACACAGGGGACAAGTTAGTCTAATTGCCAAAATACTTGAAACAAAGTATTTTTTCCTAAAATTTTAATAAGTGTTATTTCAGAAAATCATATCGCAATAACTAGTCATGAGTACACCCTGTACCTTTTATCAGTAAATAATACTGAAGCCCTCTTTATAATGTACTAGGTAGATATGGCTTACACAGGGGACAAGTTAGTCTAATTGCCAAAATACTAGAAAAAAAAGTATTTTTTCCAAAAATTTTAATTAGTGTTATTTCAGAAAATCATATCGCAATAACTAGCCATGAGTACACCCTGTACCTTTTATCAGTAAATAATACTGAAGCCCTCTTTGTAATGTACTAGGTGGATGAGGCTTACACAGGGGACAAGTTAGTCTAATTGCCAAAATACATGAAACAAAGTATTTTTTCCTAAAATTTTAATTAGTGTTATTTCAAAAAATCATATCGCAATAACTAGTCATGAGTACACCCTGTACCTTTTACCAGTAAATAATACTGAAGCCCTCTTTATAATGTACTAGGTGGATATGGCTTACACAGGGGACAAGTTAGTCTAATTGCCAAAATACATGAAACAAAGTATTTTTTCCTAAAATTTTAATAAGTGTTATTTCAGAAAATCATATCGCAATAACTAGTCATGAGTACACCCTGTACCTTTTATCAGTAAATAATACTGAAGCCCTCTTTATAATGTACTAGGTAGATATGGCTTACACAGGGGACAAGTTAGTCTAATTGCCAAAATACATGAAACAAAGTATTTTTTCCTAAAATTTTAATTAGTGTTATTTCAGAAAATCATATCGCAATAACTAGCCATGAGTACACCCTGTACCTTTTATCAGTAAATAATACTGAAGCCCTCTTTGTAATGTACTAGGTGGATGAGGCTTACACAGGGGACAAGTTAGTCTAATTGCCAAAATACATGAAACAAAGTATTTTTTCCTAAAATTTTAATTAGTGTTATTTCAAAAAATCATATCGCAATTACTAGTCATGAGTACACCCTGTACCTTTTACCAGTAAATAATACTGAAGCCCTCTTTATAATGTACTAGGTGGATATGGCTTACACAGGGGACAAGTTAGTCTAATTGCCAAAATACTTGAAACAAAGCATTTTTTCCTAAAATTTTAATTAGTGTTATTTCAAAAAATCATATCGCAATAACTAGTCATGAGTACACCCTGTACCTTTTATCAGTAAATAATACTGAAGCCCTCTTTGTAATGTACTAGGTGGATGAGGCTTACACAGGGGACAAGTTAGTCTAATTGCCAAAATACATGAAACAAAGTATTTTTTCCTAAAATTTTAATTAGTGTTATTTCAAAAAATCATATCGCAATAACTAGCCATGAGTACACCCTGTACCTTTTATCAGTAAATAATACTGAAGCCCTCTTTATAATGTACTAGGTGCATATGGCTTACACAGGGGATAAGATAGTGTAATTTTCAAAATACTAGAAAAAAAGTATTTTTTCCTAAAATTTTAATTAGTGTTATTTCAGAAAATCATATCGCAATAACTAGCCATGAGTACACCCTGTACCTTTTATCAGTAAATAATACTGAAGCCCTCTTTATAATGTACTAGGTGGATATGGCTTACACAGGGGACAAGTTAGTCTAATTGCCAAAATACATGAAACAAAGTATTTTTTCCTAAAATTTTAATTAGTGTTATTTCAAAAAATCATATCGCAATAACTAGTCATGAGTACACCCTGTACCTTTTATCAGTAAATAATACTGAAGCCCTCTTTATAATGTACTAGGTATATATGGCTTACACAGGGGACAAGTTAGTCTAATTGCCAAAATACTTGAAACAAAGTATTTTTTCCTAAAATTTTAATAAGTGTTATTTCAGAAAATCATATCGCAATAACTAGTCATGAGTACACCCTGTACCTTTTATCAGTAAATAATACTGAAGCCCTCTTTATAATGTACTAGGTAGATATGGCTTACACAGGGGACAAGTTAGTCTAATTGCCAAAATACTAGAAAAAAAAGTATTTTTTCCAAAAATTTTAATTAGTGTTATTTCAGAAAATCATATCGCAATAACTAGCCATGAGTACACCCTGTACCTTTTATCAGTAAATAATACTGAAGCCTTCTTTGTAATGTACTAGGTGGATGAGGCTTACACAGGGGACAAGTTAGTCTAATTGCCAAAATACATGAAACAAAGTATTTTTTCCTAAAATTTTAATTAGTGTTATTTCAAAAAATCATATCGCAATTACTAGTCATGAGTACACCCTGTACCTTTTACCAGTAAATAATACTAAAGCCCTCTTTATAATGTACTAGGTGGATATGGCTTACACAGGGGACAAGTTAGTCTAATTGCCAAAATACTTGAAACAAAGTATTTTTGCCTTAAATTTTAATTAGTGTTATTTCAAAAAATCATATCGCAATAACTAGCCATGAGTACACCCTGTACCTTTTATCAGTAAATAATACTGAAGCCCTCTTTATAATGTATTAGGTGGATATGGCTTACACAGGGGACAAGTTAGTGTAATTTTCAAAATACTAGAAAAAAAGTATTTTTTCCTAAAATTTTAATTAGTGTTATTTCAGAAAATCATATCGCAATAACTAGCCATGAGTACACCCTGTACCTTTTATCAGTAAATAATACTGAAGCCCTCTTTGTAATGTACTAGGTGGATATGGCTTACACAGGGGACAAGTTAGTCTAATTGCCAAAATACATGAAACAAAGTATTTTTTCCTAAAATTTTAATTAGTGTTATTTCAAAAAATCATATCGCAATAACTAGTCATGAGTACACCCTGTACCTTTTATCAGTAAATAATACTGAAGCCCTCTTTATAATGTACTAGGTGGATATGGCTTACACAGGGGACAAGTTAGTCTAATTGCCAAAATACTTGAAACAAAGTATTTTTGCCTTAAATTTTAATTAGTGTTATTTCAAAAAATCATATCGCAATAACTAGCCATGAGTACACCCTGTACCTTTTATCAGTAAATAATACTGAAGCCCTCTTTATAATGTATTAGGTGGATATGGCTTACACAGGGGACAAGTTAGTCTAATTGCCAAAATACTTGAAACAAAGTATTTTTTCCTAAAATTTTAATTAGTGTTATTTCAAAAAATCATATCGCAATAACTAGCCATGAGTACACCCTGTACCTTTTATCAGTAAATAATACTGAAGCCTTCTTTATAATGTACTAGGTGGATATGGCTTACACAGGGGACAAGTTAGTCTAATTGCCAAAATACTTGAAACAAAGCATTTTTTCCTAAAATTTTAATTAGTGTTATTTCAGAAAATCATATCGCAATAACTAGCCATGAGTACACCCTGTACCTTTTATCAGTAAATAATACTGAAGCCCTCTTTATAATGTACTAGGTAGATATGGCTTACACAGGGGACAAGTTAGTCTAATTGCCAAAATACTTGAAACAAAGTATTTTTTCCTAAAATTTTAATTAGTGTTATTTAAAAAAATCATATCGCAATAACTAGCCATGAGTACACCCTGTACCTTTTATCAGTAAATAATACTAAAGCCCTCTTTATAATGTACTAGGTGGATATGGCTTACACAGGGGACAAGTTAGTCTAATTGCCAAAATACTTGAAACAAAGTATTTTTGCCTTAAATTTTAATTAGTGTTATTTCAAAAAATCATATCGCAATAACTAGCCATGAGTACACCCTGTACCTTTTATCAGTAAATAATACTGAAGCCCTCTTTATAATGTACTAGGTCCTCGTGGCTTACACAGGGGATGTGGTAGTCTAATTTTCAAAAAACTCAAATTATAAATAGTTTTTCTAAAAAACTGGATTCGAGTTTTAAATAAAATATATATGGCATACACTTTACTCGAGATTACTCTGGGCCTTTTACTAATCATGAATATTGGATCGCTCTTCCTAAATTTATTAATAAAAATTAATTATTTTTTTTAATTGACTTTTCAAATTGGGCGGGTTATCTTGGCAGAAAACTTTTGGCCGCTAACTTCACACCGGTAAATTATTAGTAGATTAATTATTAGAAATGGCGGAATAGATACGTAACTAAAATCTTGTAACTAACATAAACATATCAAAAACCATCACTCCTCGTCAAATTGTCTGCTCTAGTGACAAGAGGGCTGGTTCTTTCCTCTCTCAGAGAATCACCATAGGGATTCAACGAGGAAATGCGGCCCATACCGTGCGGTCACGATTTATATTTAAACTAGAATGTGTAAGTATATATATACATATATATATTTGTTTATTTTTATTGTTATTAATTAATAAACAAATTACAAATCTTATAATAAAAAAAAAAAATTAAAATAAATATTGGGTTTCCTTAGCCATTAATATTATCTACCAAATTGGTAAATGGTGTTTCCATATGAACATTTTTAACATAGACGTCTAAGTTCAATAGCCTGTATGTTAAAATTTAAGGTGAGAATAATAAAATGTGCCAGCACGAACATAATCCGTTATCTAAACCAGTTTTTTTTAATACATGCGAGCTGTCCATTACGTCAAACTTTATGTCTAAAATTCCATTCTACATGGTCTGGATTCGATAACTGAAAAACTTAGTCAATATTACAGATCTACTGAATCCCATCTAATATTATTTAAAATTTTAAAATTGTGGTTACTGTCAAGCCAAATAAAACTACATGTGCTAATAATAATAAGAAATACACCTTTCTTACGTACATTTGGCATAGATTTACAAAATCACCGTTTCCGTGCACTAATACCAACTTGTACAATCAATAAGAAATTGTCAAAAATATAATATCAAACCTTCGACAACCTGTCTGGCCAGGATGGCGAGTGACGGCTGAATTCTCTATAGATATATTCTAGAAGGCCAACCTCCAGTAGTGAGGTCTAGGACTATAATAATGATAATAATAATAAATATTTATTTAAGTTAAATAACTTAAAACTAGGCGCACAGGCGATCTTTATGCCATAGGGCAAAAAAAAAAGATAGATAATAAGTAATGTTATAAAATACAAATTCATACTAATATTGGTACAATAAACTACATAAACAACAATACTTTCTATACATACATAATACACACTTACAATATACTACACATAATACATACTCAGAGGGTAACACTTACATAAAATACATACACTTAAATATTTTCTACTACAATAAAGAATATTAGTGAGGTTTATTTATTTCTTCTATCTTTTGGGAAGACCAAAAACACAAAAATACACATTATATAACATAACATATATAAGATTTAGGAGGTCAATTAAAGGTCTCCACTGATAGTATTAGTATGTAAAAGAAAATAACAATTAATAATTAAAATAACAAATATTTTTCTACTATAGACTATAATAAAGAAATTTTAAGAATGGAAGCAGCTGACATTTCCGACTAACTAAATTATGCCAGTTTATTATGAAAGTAGGACAGTGTTGTATATTATTTAAATTATACTATTGTAGGTATAAGCATTATCATAGACAAAGCAAAGACAATTTTAGTTGCAACATGTCCACGACTTAGATATCATTTTGTAAAGAGATTTTATTAAAACAAAAACACTGTGTATAGGGTCAGTAGATTTAGAATTATTGAATCTTCTTTCTCGGTCTTTTTGGACTTGGTGTAATATCCAATGCGATATATGATTCAAAGTCAAAGACAAAATATCTTTATTTCCGTAAACCTAATAAAGGCATTTGTGACACGCCATTATTTAAATATTTTTTTAGTCAATCAATCAATCAAAATCATTTATTTCCGTATGGTTAGCACGCAACACTTGGATATTGTCAATACATACAAGCCAATAAATACAAAAATAAAAACAAATAAAAAATATTACCATTGACCATGGCTGGACCGAACCTAACATCAATACAATAATTATAACTAAAACATTGTTGCCATAAACGAGGAATTTGTTTTTACTTACAGCTAGATACTTAATATTAAATTCGTGGCTGTAAAAAGGCCATGTCAGCTTACAATCTAATAATAATTATGTCCATAAATATAAATATAAATTCGTGGAGTGGAGGACTAAGCAGCTATGCGGTACAAAGAGTAAGGGGAGCATGTTTAGTCTATAATAAAACTCAGCTATATCGAATTTGCAAAATAAAACCAATACAGAATTACACAATAAATCAAACTATAGATACTGTGTATTGATATCGGACGTCGGAGATGAACGAGACACACGTCTTCCAAAGCTCACAATGAATTGAGGCTATCTGTTAACGAAATCGGTAACGTAAACAAAAAAGCTGTAAGTGAAATGGTCGTAATACAGGCTTTCAGGCGTATGAGTGGGGTAGCTATGAAATCTAGTGGTTTCTTTGGGACTAATGAATATTACGACTTAGGAGTCGTACGCTAATGGAAAAATAAATAAATTATTATCTAAAATATTTATATTAAAATATTTAATAAATAAATCCCTCAATAAAATACCGCATATCGATTCAGGTCATTGGCTACATGCCATCTCCAGCAAAAAAATAGGTACATTGTTGAACAACGATTGCGTTAGAATCGCCATGTCGTCGCCATCGCCATCGAATAGGGGAAAAAATATGTAATTAACATAAAAAAAAAACAATCATTTATTACATATAACTTATTAAATGGCCCGCCAAACTGTAACCACAGTTTGTTGGCGGAGACATATTTGTTCATGTGGCATCATCGTTGACCAGCTTGGTCACCACGGCCTGTCTTGTCAGAAAAGTGCTGGTCATCGTTTCCGCCACAGTTCAATCAATAGTGTAATCCACCGGGCTTTATACCGGGATCCCTTCCGTTCTTGAACCGTCTGGGATCTCTCACAGTAATGGTAAAAGACCCGATGGATGGATGGATGGTGGATTACACTATTTATTTATTTAAAAACTTTATTGCACAAAGTACATAGGCGGACTTAATGCCCGATTGTACTATTGATTGAACCGTAGCGGAAATATATAAATATAGTGTAATCCACCATCCATCCAGCCATCGGATCATATATATATATATATATATATATATATATATATATATATATATATATATATTTTACGGTTCAAGTATATATATATATATATATATATATATATTTTACACATTTTATGAAGTCGCATTGAATCTTTACTATTTTCTTTTTTGTTTGTTTTATGGTTATGTGTAGTTTATTTTAAATGTGTTATTGTTTTTACTGTGTAGTAGTTATTTATATATTTATCATATTATGTATGTAATAATATATATTTATAATATGTATTTCATATATGTATTAGGTTACGTCAAGTTAACTTATTCTCTTTATGTAATTATTTTTGCACCTACACCTAGATTCATTTTTGATCTCTCTCTTGTCCCAAAGGTCGACTGTCAGAGAATGCCTAACATTAAGCTTCGCCTTTTGTACTATTGTGCAGTAAAGTTTTTAAATAAAATAATGAAATAAATAAATATATATATTATTGTTTATTTATTATATATATATATATATATATAAAATACTAATATAAAACTACGTACGCAAAATAGGATGTTATTGCATATGAGGTTAGTAAGAAAATGGCAAAGAAATATAAATTTAGGACAGCATTGAGTTCCATTTAGATAAAGAGTTCCATTGCAAAATATAAGAACATTTTCGACCACAGACCATTTGCTTTGCTTGCACTACCAAGAAAAAAAAGCATTCGCAGTAAAATCGGTTATTCGACGTCATCAAAAACTCAAAGCGCTTGGAAAAGCTACCCGAAAAAAGCGCTTACAGTGACAATTTAAGCTCAGAGTATGTAGATAATTATGATCCCAACTAATATAATCCCAATAAACTAGGAAACATGGCGAGCCTATAGATTCGGCCGTAAACAAGATTGCGGATGATTTATGTCCGCCATTCCGCGATCGGTTGTTCCCTGGATGTTTGTTAAAACTTTGGCCAAAAAAATACCCTCTTAGAGGTCGCCGCTAATATAGGAAATCGATATGGAATCAACTACCGCCGCTTCAATAACAAATAACGCTTCAGAAGTATTATAATAAATAAATAAATTTAACGAGAAATGAGCCCAAAAATGGTTTCATAGAAAAAATCTGGAAGTCCCATTTTCAACAGTGGGACCTCCACTCCACAATAGGACTCTGTATTTTAGGGGCTGTAATAAAAATAGAAACAAATTATAACACATTTGGGTTAAATTAATTTAATAATTATGTTACACTTCATTGAATTAATTAAATAAAAAATAAATATTATTTTTCTTAGTGAAATGGGCCCAAAAAAATGTTCTCGTGTCATAATTATTTCTTTATTATTGCATAGTGATTATATTGTGATTTTATAATTTGTAATTAATTTTATTTATTTTACCCTAGCATAACGACAATTGACTAAAACTTTTTTTCCTTAATAAATTACACATTCCGCCAATTTGAAATCCAGTGTTTTATCTATAATAAAGTGATAACCTGATCATAATAAAAAACATAATCGTTTAAATAGTGTTTTGTAAGTAATTCATACATTTATCTTAACCAATTGACTATTTAATTAAATTATATTTTAATGCTGGGGTAAATCTGATGTAAAAAATAAATAGAAAAAAAAACACAATAAAAAGATATGATTATTGAATTATATTTAGTTGAGGCACGCTGCAACATTTTTTTTTTTTTTTTATAGACGGTAAATCGATAAATCATAATACGCCCCCTGCCAGAAGGGCCAACGCGGGTGGGGGTCGCATGCCCGACTCATCCGTGAAGCCTTCTAAGGAGGCCCCAGGGCGCCTACGGACTAAAACCCTATAAACCGTCTCTCTCTCACTGTTGGCCCTGCGTGCCTTTACAGCTAAGTCTAAGTTGGGGCCTGGTTTTGGGCAATCTCTTTTGTAAAATATATTTATATGTACTTGTGTTATTATATATTTATATATTAGTGTATAAGTATTTTAGCTTTAGTTGCTAGTAATAGTTTAAGATTTTTTTTATTTTTTATTATTAATCTCGATTTTAAATTAACGATTATATGCACCCACAATCATTAAGTTCGCCTATGTACATTTAAATGTGTTTTTGTTTATTGTGCAATAAATAATTTATATATCTATCTAAAATAAATAAAATTTAACTTAAATTAAATAAACTTTATTACAATAAAAACTAAATTTGACCTGAAAAACAAACTTTGAAAATTTTAAATTAAATACTTATGTGACTATGGCGCGATGGTGGCTCGGTCGTAAGACGCTTTCCTTGAAATCTTAAAAATATCGGTTCGAACCCCCGCGGCATGTACCGATGAGAAATCAAATTTTCTTACTTACATTTGTCATAGATTTACAACACCATCGTTCCCGTGCCTCACTAATACCAACTTGTGAAATCGTTAATAAATTGTCATGAAAAAAAATATGAAATTAGTTCCTCGCCAAACCGTCTGGCCAGCGTGGCAAGTGTTTGCCAAATTCTCCAGATATACGTTCTGGAAGGCCCATCTCCAACAGTCAGGTCTAGGACGGGCTGTAATGATGATCTCCTCCAAATCGCTGTCCTGTGGTATGGTGCCCAATATACTGGTAGCATTTCCCCTCTGAATTAAGATATCTATTTTTTGAGAGAAAAACTGCCAGCCTTATTGTCACCAGAGACGTCAATGAGCCTTGGATCAATTTCTTTATAGAGCGCTTTCAGTGATCCCCACGTACCCATCGTTTCTACAGCAAACGTCGAAATAAAGTAACTATTGCAAATCGTTTCATATTTTCGACGCTTGCTAGTCCACTGTAGCACCAACTCTAACAGAAGTTCTTTAAAGGTGGGGGGCTAGATAATCCCAGTAGGTAAAATCCCATAACAGAGATTGGTCCAATCTCCAAGGTACTAATGTCATTCCGTCTGGACGTTTGCCATCGTCTCAACTCAGACCGGTTGGTTTTAAAATAAATAATAATTTATCGTAAATATATATTTTTTAAACATTCATTCATTCACCTGTTTAGATTACTGTAAATGACTTGTCTATATTAACGTTTTAGCCATGTTCTACTCTGATACATCTAACTAATCACCGGAGGCAGTATCAAGACAACTCTTATCCCGGACTGACTTTGCAAATCCACTTCGCTTGCTAATATACGAATACTGCTATACAATATATAGTATAATTCTGCTCCTCCCTCTCATTCATTAATTTTGTTTTAGGTAAATAATCATTAACCTATTGGTTTTCAATTATTTATTATTATTATTATTTTACTTGTGCTAATCACAGTTCAATTGCACTATTAATATAAATCTAATTACTATATTTTACTCTTATTTCCATATATACTAAATCTATGCTTATTTCTGTTTTAATTGTATTGTCTAAATAATATAAAATCTCTTTGGCTTGTGTTCCACTTCTACTTTGTTTCTGTGTTTAATATCATAAGCTGTGTTTTTTTTAAATATATTAATAAAAATATTTTTAGAGTTAAAGTGAAATTACACTAGAAATGATAGAGCTAAAAATAAATTCTTATTTCTGAAGTGTCAATACTCAATAATAACACGCAACAAAATGGCCATTGCATTGCAACTTGGATATTTTCGTCAAAGAAATATAACATACAAAGAAATCGTTATAAAGCAGCCATACATGGGACAGGCTGCCTGTGTGTGACAGCCCTTTGTTGGCATCTGCCAGTTCCTTTGGCGGTTCGATTTATCTGAATTTTGTTGCCTTTCTTTCTGCGTTGAACTTTTGATAGAAGCAATTGTATGTAATCTATTTCAATTATACCTAGGTAGGTATATATATTTTTAGGTATATTATTTTATTAATAGTTAATAATTTACTATTGAATGAAGTAATATACAAACAGTATAAAATAATTACAATATAAATTAAAATTACTTAAAAGTAAAAATTAAAATAAATATAAACTAAACCTAATAAAAAATAAACTATAAGTAAAAAATGTCCTCTAGAGACGACCCTTCAGTGATAGTCCCAAAAAAGACTGGCAACATTTCCTCTCTGTATAGCTAAGCTAATACGTTGGCAGAAATAATTGCCAGCCTTCCTGTCTCCAGACTTCTCCGTTAGCCGTTTGGACAACTCCTTGGCCAGACGCTTGGCTGAGTGTCCCCATGGGCCCATCGTCTCGACCCCAAACACTGAGGTTGGCGTATTTGCGTATGGCGTATTAATAATTGTATTAATTATATATTTACTTTTGTAGGTACCTACCTTATAGTTGAATGATGACTTGCAATAAAGGTATAAGTCCCATTGTTTTTTATTTCTATATTTACCTAGAGACTTAACGCGTGGGCTGATGATTCATTACAGCCCCTAGAACACAGCGTCCTAGACCTCCACTGCTGGAGATGGGCCTTCCAGAACATATATCTGGAGAATTTGGCCTACACTTGCCACGCTAGCCAGACGGCTTGTAGAGGATATGATGTCATTTTTTAATGACAATTTATTAACGATTCCACAAGTTGGTAATAGTGGAACCGGGACCGACGGCTTAACGTGATCTCCGTTAAATGTACTACATATTAAATGTACGTAAGAAAAGTATATTTATCATTGGTACATGCCGGGTTGGTTTAAACCGACCTTTGTAGGATTTAAGGAACGCGTTCTTACAACCGAGCCAGCACCGTGCCAAGTATATTATATATATAATATATTTGGTGGTGGCAGAGGTCTTTGTTTTATAATTTCTAGTGATATTTGTCTATAATAAATAAATAAAATAAATATTTCCAGACAATCACACAGCGCCATCTGATTTCCGTGGTAAGCTGCGAGGCTTGTGTTACGGAAACTAGATGGTTGATAAACTACATATTATACTTTTTTTTTTTTGTAAATATATACATATTATACATATAAACACCCAGACCGAGACAAATTATACAATGTACAACTTGCCCCCGGTGGGAATCGAACCCACGACCTCCCGAGTTTACGGCAACGTCTGTTACCACTAGACCACGGAGGCGGTCAAATGTATGTCTATGTATGTTTATTTTATATTAGTATAAAAATTAAAATGTTATTTTGCTATTTGCAACGTACTTAATTTAAAATAATAATAATAATAACAGGTCACACAGCGCCATCTAATTTCCGTGGTAAACTACGAGGCTTGTGTTACGGAAACTAGATGGTTGATAAAATACATATTATACTTTTTTATGTAAATATATACATATAAACACCCAGACCGAGACAAATTATACAATGTACAACTTGCCCCCGGTGGGAATCGAACCCACGACCTCCCGAGTTCACGGCAACGTTTGTTACCACTAGACCACGGAGGCGGTCGAAATGTCCCAAAGGTTAATGGGAAGAGAATGTTGCGGCATTACATTCGCTTTTGTATAGTTTTACAATACATTAAACTAGGCTGACCGGGCAAAGTTCGTACCGCCTGACAGTCAATGAATGTATCCTCGGTCGGTATGTCCCACAAATCAGCGCTGATGCGCGCCACCTATCGGACAACAGTAGTACTATGTCAGAAACCTTCGCCGATGCTCACACAACATATTCTCAAAGTTTCATCCCGTTCGGTCAAGTAGTTTTGAAATGCATGGGAAACATACACACAGACATTCATAATAATAATAATAATAAAATTCTTTATTGCACACAAAATATACAATATAAAGTGTTGTACATAGGCGAGCATAATACCATGAAGGTATTCTCCACTAGCTAACCTTTGGGAGGGTGAGAGATTAATATTATGGGTGCAGAGTGTGAAAATGGAAACAATATAGTAAAAACCAGAATTAAAATATGTAAATAAATACAATATATACATTTATAATACTATAATACCTAACAGAAAAATAATAATACATAATTAAGATAAATACATAAATAATTATATATACATATATAGGTACTAATAATATGTCAGGTGATTAGGATTTGTTTTGCTTTTTAAGGAAATAAGAGAGAAGTTTTTTCAATATATTTAAAGACGGTGCCTGTCGGATAAACAATGGTAGCCTGTTCCATTGACGAGCTGCTGACACGGTGAGAGAATCTGAATATCTGCTAGAAGAGTGAAAAGGGGTAGAAAGTTGGTTGTTCTGTGAAGAACGAAGAGAACGGGTGTGTGAGTCGCACAGATATTCGATATATACGAAATATAGATATGCACAGATATCTTTATAAATAAAATCTTTGAAAATATTGGATTGTGCGAGCGAGACGGATGCAAATGTGTTAAACACTAATAGATGATCGTGCAGTTTGGAAAGCGTATACATGAGTTAAGACATCTGTCAGTGTGCCAGAGATTCCTTTTGCTGAAATTAATTCCGCAACTCTGCCGATGGTGGCAATTAAAACTTTGCAAATGAAATGTGGATCGCAGGAAGTAAAGCAGCCCAGTTGCAAAATTCTAATTCTTTTTAATTTCATTCCATCTTCGACTGCGGAAGATGAAAGTTTCATATAGAAGCAGGTGGTTTACCACGACCGCTCATTTCTGTGATTTAAAACAATATTTTTTATCTCCGAATTTCTTCTAACTAATCAATAAACGCCACACTAGTTAATTATTTTATTCTATATGTATGTACGCATAGGTATTGTTTATTAATACATATCTATAACCCAGCTTCAACATACTTGGGGTTAATACAATACGGTCGTTAGTGGCTAGCGTCAGTTGCTTCCATTGTTGGACCTCGCGTCTGCTTACCATCAGATGCTCGCGATGACGTACAAAAAAAAAAAATAATATGGTCGACCCAAAGAAAGAGCACCTACAATGCCACAACCCGGCCACCGTGACACTGGCTCGCCTACAGTACGGTAACTTTGGTTATTTGACAGAAGTCAAAGTTTCTGACTTTATTCTTCAGAGATTTTATTTGTATAATGGGGTGTGTCACTAACTTTTTATCACGAAAGATGGCGCATGATAGATGGTACCTAATATAACTGTCAGTTGCATAGAAAACTTGTATTTTTATTACGAAATGTATTATTTTCTGGATATTATGCAGAAGTGAGCAGCTTTTAAGTGTACAAATCGAGATTTCCAAGCGAAAGCAAAAATATGGTGATCTCAAAATTGCCGTTCTATTAATTCAACCTTTTTTTATTTCAAAGACGGTGTTCGCTTACTTAATTCGTCTTTTAAGGTAGGTAATGTTAAGTTAAAATACATTTTTCTGTTATAAAAATGTAAAACTACAATTAAATTTAAAAAATGATCAATCATAGGTGGAAACAAGGTACCAGTGCCGCTAGCGACATCTACAAAAAGCTTTGCCTGATACACCCCATTTGATTTGTATGTATAATTAATATTAATTTGTATGGTAAGTATGTTATGTATAATTTAGTATAATATTTTTAAAAAAAGTTTAAACAATCAATTAAACGCACCTATGTGCGGATTTGTAAACTTGGAAAGTAGGAAGATAGAATCATAGTAGACCACCTCTTCTCTATAGAAGGGTTTGTGAAAGAAAAAAACTAATTACGCAGTCATGACGAGGCTGAAGTAACCCTTTCACTTGTTTCAGGGTATTTTATGCCCCTACTTTGTATTTTGGCACTTATCCAACTCTTAGGTGCTGATAGATTTATGTACATATTTTTTTTACGAGCTCAATTCAACTGACCAAAACTAAAATAAACTAAAAAAAATATTTTAATAAAAATATTAAAAAAAAAAAACGCTACCAATGGGTAATGTGTCAAATATACTGGCAGCATTGCCACGTTGAATGATAATGCTGATCCTTTGGCCCAAATAAAGCCCAGCCCAAAAAAATAATATATCTATGAATGATTTTTTAACAAACTGCCTCCGTGGTCTAGCGATTAAGTCCGTGGATTTAGACACTGAAGTATAGGGTTCGATTCCTGGTCCGAAATCCGAGTTTAATTTAACAATTTGTAATTATTATTTTATGTATATTGTTTTTCGAATAAATTTATTATGTTGTATTAATAAAAGCCCAAACTTTATGTTTTTACAATTATTTATTATGCATTTATTCCTTTGGTTCGATGAATTCCTTTGGGTACCGCTATCCTCAGTCGTGATGATACCTTACTTTATTTAAGACATGTAGTACGGTTTTGGTTTTCAAGGCTCGCTGGAACTGAAAGAGTCGTCGTGACCTGTAAACACTCTCTTTGATGAAAAAGAAAATACAGTTTGGTCGTGGATAGCTTTTTTTAATTACAACCGACGCACAGTGGTCGCGGCCCGATACAAAAAAAAGTAAAGTAAAGTATCATCACGCCCGTTTCCCTTTCGGGGTGGTCAGAAACCACGCTTATAAATAAGCGGATTCACATTTAGACCTTTCAAGTGGCAAGCTCGTCGATGTCTACAGCGTACCAAACTCGAGAAATATAATAATAATAATACAATTCTTTATTGCACACAGAATCCTAATATTTTTTATTTTTTATATCAGCACTACCCTTCATCTCATACTCTCCCAAAGGTTAGATGTTAGAAAATGCCTTGTAGGCATTAATCTTCGCCTTTGTACATTTTTTTCGTGCAATAAAGAATTTAATAATAATAATAATAATATAACATATAAAACATGTACATAGGCGAGCTTAGTACCATAAAGGTATTCTCTACCAGCTAACCTTTGGGAGAGTGAAAGAAGAATATTATGGGTATATCACAAATAAATTAAATATTAATAATATAATAATAAATATTTCCAGACAGGTCACACAGCGCCATCTAGTTTCCGTGGTAAGCTACGAGGCTTGAGTTACGGAAACTAGATGGTTGATAAACTACATATTAAACTTTTTTTTTGTTGTAAATATATAGGTACATATTATACATATAAACACCCAGACCGAGACAAAGTATACAATGTACAACTTGCCCCCGGTGGGAATCGAACCCACGACCTCCGGATTTCACGGCAACGTTTGTTACCACTAGACGACGGAGGCGGTCAACTAACTAAACTAAAAACTAATGCATTTATTTACAGTGATAAATATTTTTGTGTCCCGACCAGGAATCGAACCTCCGAATCTAAATCCAAGGACTTAACCGCTAGACCACGGAGCCCCATACAGAGGTCGAAAAATACAAACCACCCTAAGGTCTATAATGGCATGCACATTTAGAACATAGCATTTACACATGGTGGGATACGCAAAAACTCAGTTTTGTTAGAGAGAATTCGTTTACAGTACGCATACGTAACGTACGCATGTCGGCCATAAAGAACGTCGCTAGACAGCGCTACAATCGATATAGCTATTATATAAATAAATATAAATAAATAATAAATAAATATTTCCAGACAGGTCACACAGCGCCATCTAGTTTCCATGGTAAGCTACGAATACGAGGCTTGTGTTACGGCAACTAGATGGTTGATAAACTACATATTATACTTTTTTTTTGTAAATATATACATATTATACATATAAACACCCAGACCGAGACAAATTATACAATGTACAACTTGCCCCCGGTGGGAATCGAACCCACGACCTCCCGAGTTCACGGCAACGTTTGTTACCACTAAACCACGGAGGCGGTCAAGTCATATATCCTAATCACTCTTTTCGGCATCCTAAACAACCCTCTCTCGGCACCATAGCTAAAAGAACGTTTTGAATTTCTCTACTGAACTCATGATCGCGAATTACGATCTGTGCAGAACAACCTGCTCTGTATTCCTATCCACTCCTCGGCCAGATATTCAAATTATTTCTATTACTGCAGCATCACTCTGGAACTCCCTTCCCTTTACCCTTTGTACCCTTCAAACTGCAGTTTCCTTCAAAAATAATCTTTACTCTCACTTTTTATCCACACAATATATTTGTAGTTCATCTCATTTCTATTCCATATTGTGGTAGAAAACATTTAAATGTATGTATTTTATGTAAGTATTACCCTCTTAGTGTGTATTGTATGTGTCTATTATGTATTGTTGTTAATGTAGTTTATTATATATTTAAATTTTTATTCGAAGTAATATACAAACAATATAAAAGAATTACAATATAATAATTAACCTAAAAAAATAAACTAAATCTAAATAACAAATTAAATATAATTAAAAAAAAAAATTATACATACCTTATAATATAAAAATTTCCTCCAGGCCATTGTCCAGCGGCATGGTGCCCAAAACACTGGCAGCATTTCCTCGTTGAATTTCAATACTAATCTTTTCAGCGAGGAAGCTGCCAGCCCGTGGGTCACCAGAGACGTCGACTAGTTTTTATAGTATATAGTTTTTATTATATATTAATATTAGTAATTATTAGTTTATTTTGTAGAATAGTTTTAATTTCATAGGTATTTTTAGTTTAGTTTTATTTATAATTAGTTTTTTAATCTATTTTAATTTAATATAATTTTATTTTATAAAATTACTCATTATCTATCATATATTTATTTTTTGTCACTCTGGCTGTAATTTATTATATAGGATAGCTGGTAGAATATGCCTCAAGGCATAAAGCTCATGTTTTAAGTATATGTGTGTGGAAGGTAAGGTCACTGCACATTCGCGGACCTACGCTGATATCACACACACAAACACAACACAATTTCGTACAAACATACTTAAACACAACAATGTTGATGGGTGTTTAATTGGCAACCTTAATGCATCTGTAATATGGGCGGTCTTTTTTTTAAAATATTTTTTACAAAATATAAAATAATAATTACAAACTACTTAAATAACTATAAACTAAACGTAATAAAAAAAAAACAACTATATATAAAAAATGTCCTCAAGAGACGTCCCATCAGAGATAGATATACATACTAGTATTTATGTTATATTTGTAATTAGTATTTGATGATGCATTATGCGCCTATAGTAAAGTTGGCTAAATGAGAATCCGATTATTTAAAAAAAGCATGGTTTCTGAAAAAAAAAAAAAATAAGCTACGATCTGCCACTGGTAAGTCACTTGAGTAGTCACTTGTACCAATTAACTTAGGGTTTTTTTATAAATACGTTGAATTGTTAAAAAAAAACGACGTTTATTTGGATGAATTTGATGCTCAGACAATAATTATCTGGGTTAAGTTGGGGATCACTTTCTTATTTGATTAAATTTAATATATATATTTTTTTATTACAGCCCCTAGAACACAGCATCCTAGACCTTCACTGCTGGAGATGGGCCTTCCAGAACTGGAGAATTTGGCCTACACTCGCCACGCTGGCCAGACGGCTAGCCGAGGATCTGATGTCATTTTTTTATGACAATTCATTAACGATTCCACAAGTTGGCATTAGTGGAACCGGGACCGACGGCTTAACGTACTCTCTGAGGCACGGGAACGATGGTGTTGTAAATCTATGACAAATGTACAAAAGAAAAGTGTATTTCTCATTGGTACATGCCGGGGGGGTTTGAACCGACCTTTGTAGGATTTAAGGTACGCGTTCTTACAACCGAGCCACCACCGCGCCTTTTTATTATTTATTAATTTATAATCGCCTGCCTACATACTCGTATACTGACGGTAGGTCTGGTACACAAGTTTAAGGTCGCTGGAACTCAGTATTTCTCTGATGGGTAGAGTCTGAAATGTTGAGTCCGTTAGAAAACCAAAGATAGTTTACACAATTAGTAAAAAAGGCTATGTGCCAAACACGACTGTCGTAGAACCGATGGAGTGGAAACTGGAAAACGCAGATGGACGCTTGGATTAGGGCGAAATGTCATGTGCAACGGTGTGCCTTCGGGCCTACATCCAGTAGTGGAAAGACATAGGCTGATGATGAAAACGTGCTTTGCGTTTCTGTGCGATATTATTCTAAAGGTTTGTACACACTATCCCTGTGGCCCGACCGGCAGGTTTTTTTTTAGGTATGCCATCTGCGCCTGCACTAGATTTACACGACTCTTTAACAGTTAATAATATTATAATAATGAGATGTTATTTTTTAAACTTTATCTCTTCTTGACTTTTGTCAATGCCAAATGAACTTGCAATTATAATCGTGCTGAGTTCATACGTTTATTTTTGATCTTAAAATCTGCATTTCTAAGATTCCATAAAATGTAATTTTCGTGAAATTTTTTAATTAGTATCAACACTGCTTCGTCATCCCAAAAAAATTAAATTTTGATTTATTTTACGTCGAACACACCGTACAACCAAATGCACAACACAATGCCGCGCGCAAACTGACGCCAGCACCCCGCGCAACCTTTAGCGGCTCCAGTACCCGCCAGAAATGCGCCGGGTTTGTTGCTACCGGCATAGTGTGTAGGAACCTTAAGGAGAGAGCAAATAAAGGTGCTGTTATGTTATTACTTATTTTGTTGATCACGAACTCTATACTGTATACGAGAGTTGGCCAGCTCCATTAGTATTCCGTGGCTGTCGATGGCTCTAAGAGGACAGTAAGCCGAGGGTGTCGTTAATCACATCAGGGTGACTCGAGTGCTTCTGACAACTGGGTCAACTATATCTTATTTAGAGGTAGGTAACGAGTATTATGAATTACGTAAACGCTTCCTTAAGAATGTCGGTTCTAACCCCGGCATGTACTGCATGCATTGTAATTGTAATCACCGTTATATTTAAAATTGTTACATCTATGTTCTGTGATGTGTTTTTTTAATTAGTAAGGCGGCGACTGAAAATCGTCGCTATGGCCTATCCTTAGGTGATCACCTCTTTGTCGCTATACATGTGCTGGTAGTGTTTTTTTTTGCTTTGACCTTATTTATTACACCGAAATACCTCAAGGATAAATTTGCCTATCTTTCTTAGTTTCACGACAAATCCCTTCGTTCTTCTCACAACTCACTTCTTTCTGTTCCCTTGCATCATTCTGGATTTGTTTCAAATTATTTTACAGTTGTTGCCACAAATTTATAAAACAATCTCCCTGTAAACATAAGGCAAGCGTCTACCAGATCTTCGTTCAAAAAACTCGTCTATCTACACTTTCTAAATAGCTATGTATATTTGTGTATGTATTAGTATTTAGTATATTGATATTACGTATATTATGTAAGTATATATAATTGGGGGGAAGATTTCCAACTCCCTCACCCGTGGTAGATGAGTGGACTGTATATTGTTTGGCCAGCCCAGCCAGCCAGCTCCGTGAAGTCCAAAGAAAGGGGCAGAAGCACTTACCTCTTCCAGCAGCAGCTGACAACGTCTCAGTGGAGTCGACCCCAGGGTTCCAGAAGAATACCAGCTCTTCTGATGCTAAAACTCTTGTCACACAAAACTAATAATCCAAGTAACAGTTCCGATAAATACACTCGCGTGGCTACTCAGCAGACACTGCTGCAGCACCGAAAATTGAGCACACACGGTGTGACGTTACCGAAACACAAATTGTCTCTCAACAAAAACTCTCCCCACCGATGGGTCATAGAACTGGCTTTAACAATAATTATGTTGAATTTATCCTACTATTAATATTTATTTCATTGCACCTATAAATGTTCTAATTTATTCCCAAGGTTTGGCTGTCAGAAAATGTCTACGGGCATTAAGTCCGCCTTTGTACTTTGTGCAATAAAGTTTTTAATAAATAGATAAATAAATATTTTTACCTTTTTTTAATTTGAGTTATTCTATGTGTATGGCTTAGCGACAAATATATATATTTCTTTCATCTATCATTTTTTTTTATATACTAGCACGACATGTAACCTTGCATCTAGCAACTGGCATCAGACACTCATGACTGGTATCAGTCTCTAACACTATGCCGGCTTGACTTGACATGACGGCAATTTGAGCCTGATCCCGAAACGTGTGGATACACTTTACTGGGTTTATTGGTACGAACGGTGGATATAACGGGGGCCCCGGCATACTGCGCAAATTACCACCATCAGTCCGCCTACCACCTATTTGGTGATGCAGATCCCGGTTGTTGATGCTGTCCGCGGTGCTGCTGTCAATTCTACAGGGCTACATCACATCTCACTCACTGTTAGGGTACACTTTCCTGTAGTTAGGGCAGCCAAGAATTATTTAATTTAGAACACTTTTTAATTTAATTATTAATTTAATCTTTAGATTTTTTTTTCTTTTTTAATTTAATTTAATTCTATATTGGATATCTGTAATTTTATTTGTATTATTGTTTTTTGTTTAATTGAATTTCTATATCTTTTGGTTGTATTTCTTGTTTTTTCTCCTTCTATTTGACACCTAAGTATCAGTAATACAGTATGTTTCCTAATTTGGCCAATGTATAAACTCAATTATATACTAACCTTTATGTTCTGTAATGTGCTGTGGAAATGAATGAATAAATAAAATAAATTATTTGTTGTTCTCATTAAAAGTATGTGCCATTAGTAATTTTTTAATTCAATTATAATTAATATTGTAAGCTTACCATGGTGATATTTATATAAAAATTACACCGCTTGAAAGAAGACTTACCAATTAACGCAATCAAGCACTCATTATTGCATTTGGTATAATGCCTTAATTTAGGATTCCGCAGTCAAACGTTATGTTCATCAGATGACGATTAGACTTGGAAGCAATTATTAATAGCAAATCATAGTAACTCGGGTATAATTTTGCGGTATACGTGCACTACATAATTCGGGGACATTGCGGCAATTCCGCAAATGAGCCGATTGTTGCGGCAACGTAACGACCTAATAGTCTAACTATAGAACGTGTTTCGTAGATATTTAGGCGGTAATTGAGGGTTTTGAATCTAGAATGCCAATTTTTATATAAGAATTAACGTATTTAGCTTACCACGTGTTTTATTTTGGTAACCATTAAGATAATTACCTTCTTTGCCGACGTTACGCACGTTGCAGATATCGTGGTAGCGGCGAAACCGAAGCTATTGATCTTCCCGAAGTCACTCTGCAACTGTAGTTTTCAACTAGCCTAGATTTGAACGCAAAGGTGCTGGGTTCGATTACTGGTGGAGAACACAAAAAAATGTGTCATTTCTCGAGTTTAATACGCTAGATCCATCGACGAGCTTGCCACTTGTCATGATTTACCTTTAGTAAAGTTGCCTAAATTTAAAAAAATTAACACAGCGTGGTTTTATGATCACGATTTTGATGACCTTTAAAGCCAAAACCAAAAGTGTAAATGCCGAAAATCTTGTGAATTATGTGTACGCAAAAATTAAACAACGTTATGTCTAGCTACTGAACCCTTTTTTTTAGTTTAATCTCTCTCTCCCTCTTTGTCAATGAATTATTTCATATTCTATTTTATTTTATTTTTTGCTGATAGTTTAATGTAAATTATTTATTAAATATTTCATTTATTACTTCCGAGTGATGCTGCAGTCCTATTCCGTTACTTAGTCGAAAATGTTATTAGTAGATTTCGTTATTTACGTCAGTGCTTGCGTCATAATTACAAAATTTATGCGAGCCCTAAATAACTACACTAGAAATAGGTTTATAATTCGCTGTCTTACATTGTATAATGACCATTTTTCTGAAATAGATATATTTAATACCTCACCAGCCACCTTTAAGAGACGTATCCAAAATAAAATTAAAACTGTAACTGTTTAACTTACTACCTATTGTTATTACTATATCATACCTTGTTGTTTATTTCTTTTAAATTTTTAAAAATTGTCTTCATAATTAACTGCTTACAATTTGTTTAACTATTGGCCCTAAAGGTCTTCTTTTATTTGTTATTTTTAAATTATATAACTTCATTTGTAATGACTGTTTGTGCCATAATAAAATAAAATAAAATAAAATAAAATAAAATAAAATAAAATAAAATAAAATAAAATAAAATAAAATAAAATAAAATAAAATAAAATAAAATAAAATAAAATAAAATAAAATAAAATAAAATAAAATAAAATAAAATAAAATAAAATAAAATAAAATAAAATAAAATAAAATAAAATAAAATAAAATAAAATAAAATAAAATAAAATAAAATAAAATAAAATAAAATAAAATAAAATAAAATAAAATAAAATAAAATAAAATAAAATAAAATAAAATAAAATAAAATAAAATAAAATAAAATAAAATAAAATAAAATAAAATAAAATAAAATAAAATAAAATAAAATAAAATAAAATAAAATAAAATAAAATAAAATAAAATAAAATAAAATAAAATAATTCTCAACTCTATAAACGCTCGACCTAGGCAGCGGCCGTGCAAATATCAACTTTAATAGCGTTAAAGGTTACCATAATATAACGTTTGCGCTTAGATAACAGAATAGGGCTGCTGGATTTTGTGTATGATGTTGACATGTTAAGAGTAATAGGTACTGATACATTTTAGAATAATTTAATATTATCTTATTGATATTGTTTTAAAATATTAGATTACAGCCCCTAGAACACAGCGTCCTAGACCTCCACTGCTGGAGATTGGCCTTCCAGAACATATATCTGGAGAATACTAAAACGCAAATTCATAAGTAATTAAATGTGCATAATATGTTTGTGCAAAAAAATTAACAGGTTTATTTTTACGTAAGTTATAATTATTAGTTATTACACTTATGTATGGAAGCAAAACGTGGATATGTCAGAATATGCATGAGAGTAGAGTTAATGCAGTTGAAATGAGGTCGTTGCGTCGGATATGCGGCGTAACTTTAACGGACCGCATACGCAAAAATACCTACCGTATGAAAGAAAGCATAGGGACAAAATTAAGGAAAGGCATGCTCCGATGGTTCGGGCTTGTTGAAAGGATGAGCGAAAAGAGATTGACGAACCAGATATATAATGCGAACGTGGGTAAAAGAGGCCCTGGCAGACCAAGACTCACATATCACGATCAGATAAATAAAACAATAGCTAATGGTGCATTAAAAAGCCATCGAAACAAAAGGGCATGGATGAAGAGGTTGATGAATGTTGAAGAAGCGAAAGAGGTATGTCGTGATCGTGACAAATGGCGCTTAATTGTCTCTGCCTACCCCGCAAGGGATTTGGCGTGAAGATATGTATGTATGTATGTATAATTAAGGACCAAAAATACGTTCGAAAAACTGGCTGTTAGTTGGTTTTTATTCTAACACGGCGACATTAGTTAGAGAATGCCAAAATACTAAAATAAAACTTCCGAATGTGTTCGTTTATTACCAACTACTAAAAGGATATACCGTTATAGTAAAATAATATTGTTACGTCCCATGATAAAAAAATACTAAAAAATATATGGTGGTTCGGATGTTAGAATTTTCTTAAATTCAAAATAGTTTATTGCACAGAATACAGGTAGATATAGGATAATACAATTTTACAGTTCAGCTGTATCCTACCATAATGGCATGCAAATAATAGTACATGTCAAATTAATAATAATAATAATAAAATCCTTTATTGCACACAAAATATAAAATATAAAAAGATGTACATAGGCGAGCTTAATACCATAAAGGTATTCTCTACCAGCTAACCTTTGGGAGAGTGATAGAATGAATATTATGGGTGCAGAGTCAGAAAAATAAAATGATATATAAAAAAATATAAAAATAAGAAAAAAATAATAAATAAACTATGGGATAAATAGGATCATAATGAACTTATGTAATAAATACTACAACTAAAATTATATTTGTCAACACTTATAATGTAAAAATTCCTGGATATTATAAAAACATTGTTCTTTCAACCATTTAATTTAGAAACCATGGTATGTTTTGTAGCAGGTTTCCATAAATTGTATTTATATTGAGTCCGAACATTTGTTCGCCCGTCCTCGTTAACAGGCCGAAAAAGACTCGGGTAGTTTTTGATATAAACATACATGCGTCTTAAATGTACAGACACGGTAATGTTGAAATATTATAGTCACGAAAGTATAGTCTACAGGAGTCTTCACGCCAGACATACATATCTTCACGCCAGATCCCTTGCGGGGTAGGCAGAGACAATTGAGCGCCATTTGACACGATCACGACATACCTCTTTCGCTTCGTCGACATTCATTAACCTCTTCATACATGCCCTTTGGTTACGAAGACTTTTTAATGCACCTTCAGTCAGTGTTTTATTTATTTGATCGTGATATGTGAGTCTCGGTCTGCCAGGGCCTCTTTTACCCACAACTTTCGCATTATATATCTGGTTCGTCAATCTTATCTTTTATCTACAGGAGTCGCGCTATTAAAATCCATGAAGGTCGTAGTTCTAACCCCGTCAACCTTTGCCTCAGTAAGACTGTAAGGGGTTTTGCACATGGGTCTTAAGCGTAGTCGTAGCGTAAGCGTATCGTTGCAAAGCAACACGTACGAGACCTGCAGTAGTCTACAAATGAATCATAAAGTGGACGAAACGTTTTGAAAGATCTCAGTTGAAGTTACTTTTTATTTAATGTGTATTCCTACTAACATAGTTCTAAGTTAAATTGTTACAAACAGATATGGATTGAATCAGATATGGCTTAGCGACAAATAGCCGTGCCCCCTCATACAGACCCCGATAGCATTGGGTAACGCAAATGACATAGTGTATCCACACGTTTCGGGATCAGGCTCAATTTTCCGTCTATTCAAGCCGGCATAGTGTTAGGGACTGATGTCAGTCATGAGTGTCGGATTCCAGTTGCTAAGATTCATGGACCTTGCGGCCCATTTACAATCAGGTGAGCGTGGTGGTGGGGGTCATTAAATCGATGTAATGTGATAATGGAAATTAATATAATTACGTACAAATGTCATAGATTTTTACATCACATATTTATTCGTATTTTCGACCATGAATCGAAGACCTACTGTCTTAACCGCTAGACCACGGAGGCAGTAAAAAAGATATATGGAGTGTATTTTCATTGTAGTAAAACCAATAATGCGAGGATCTGGCCACCACAAACGTTGCCAAAAAGAGTTATAGCCACGCAGCCAGCGCTAATGGGAATTTATAGACTATAAAACCTAACAACTATCTTTCAAGTATAAAAAGGTAGAAAAATAGACTTTTATAGGAACCGGGCATTTCAATTCAATTCGTTTATTTTTTCAAGTAGGCATGGCACATTTTTTTTACAATATTGAAATAATACATCATCATTTTATAGTACATATTGGTGTATCTGGATACATGATAACCATCATTTGGGAAGAGAAACAATAAAATAACAATAAAAAACTAAATACAAAATAATGCTTAACACTGTAGCTGCTGTATATAGGCATTGTAACACTATAAGCTAAGACTGACACAATTATAAAAATATACATGTTAGTTAAGATAATAGCTGCTGTAAAGAGGCATTGCATACTATAAGCTAAAACGTACAGTTATAAAAAATCCACTTAAGATTATAGCTGCTGTATTAAGGCATTGTCATATTATAAAACAAAATTTATTGTGCTTAGTTTTAGACGAAAATATACCAGGGCCTAAGTTACCACCCAGGGTGAGACTTAACATCTAGACGAAGCTGCTCGCGCCTTACCTACGCTGCACCGGGGCGTCACTACACCTGCTGGCTCTATGCATAGCAGCTGTTATCTGCCTTTGCGTGACCGTCGGATATCCGTGGTTCGTGTGCAACATCGTCCTACAAGACCTGAAGACGAAGACCATTATTATTAAAATACTTTATTGTACTTTACTTAAAAGTATATACAAAGGCATTTCGGCTTTGGTAGAGTGAGACGGTACAATTATGTGGGGTACAAGCCAACCGCATAAATACTTAGAATACATAAATACCTATAAATATATATGTTTATCATCGCCATTCCGTCTGGCCAGCGAGTGTAGGCCAAATTCTCCACATATATGTTCTGGAAGGCCTATCTCCAACAGTGGAGATCTAGGACTCTGTTCTAGGGGCTGTAATGATGATATACTTATTAACATAATACATAATGGATTTTCGAGACGGGTCAGCCTACCTTAACCATTATAGTTACAGACGTTACGTTCCTATGAGACGATCCATAATAATTCTGAACTAAATACACAGATTAAAAAAAAATACAGTTAACAACACAATGGTATAATTGTAAAAAAAAAGAAAGAAAAAAGTGCAATCAATTTTGTTAGTTAGGAATATAGCAACTCGTAGCGTTTCAAATGTTTACTGATAGTATTAATTGGCTGTCAGATAATGTCTAGCGGCATTAAGTCCGCCCCTTGTATAACGTGCAATAAAGTTTTAAATAAATAAATAAATAAATATTAATTAATTTAGTAGTACCTAAATCAGGCAAGAAAAAAAAATGAAGATAATACAACTAAAAAGAACAGGCTAACATTAACAATTGAATAATAATAAACAATAGCATCAAATGCTTTATAATTATCTTAGAGAAGTAATATATATTTTTCTACTACTGAAAAATTTAAGTGTTTTGAATGTCCCGGTCCTTGCAATAAAGTCAATACGTAAAAGCATGTAACAAAGTGTTTTATGTTACAAGTTGAAGAGATACCATATTTTGTTATGAGTGTGCTCAGTTTTGTAAACATGGAGTGTGCAAACTTGTATCAGATAGAGTGTGCAAATATGTATAGCGTGCGCTAACATATTGGTATAAAAATGCAGTCAAAAATGCGTAGATATCAAATTAAAAAACGCGAAAAAGGATATAAAATAAACCATTGCCTTATCTTTGAATGAAAAATACTGAAATGCATTCTCCGATGGTTCGGGTAGTTGAAAAGATAACTAAAAAAAGATTAACGAACCAGCAGTCCTATTCTATTACTTAGTCGCAAACGTCAGAGATTGCGTCATAATTACAAAATGTTATTAATTCTCAACTCTATATATAAGCGCTCGACCTTGACAGCGTCCGTGCAAATATCAACCTTAATATCGTAATATATAGTTAACGGATTTCATAATATAACATTTGCGACTAAGTAACAGAATAGATGCTCGCGCCTATTTAATGTAATATATATAAGCGCTCGACCTTGACAGCATCCGTGCAAATATCAACCTTAATAGCGTAATATATAGTTAACGGATTTCATTATATAACATTTGCGACTCAGTAACAGAATAGATGCTCGCGCCTATTTAATATAATATATATAAGCGCTCGACCTTGACAGCATCCGTGCAAATATCAACCTTAATAGCGTAATATATAGTTAACGGATTTCATTATATAACATTTGCGACTAAGTAACAGAATAGATGCTCGCGCCTATTTAATATAATATATATAAGCGCTCGACCTTGACAGCATCCGTGCAAATATCAACCTTAATAGCGTAATATATAGTTAACGGATTTCATTATATAACATTTGCGACTAAGTAACAGAATAGATGCTCGCGCCTATTTAATATAATATATATAAGCGCTCGACCTTGACAGCATCCGTGCAAATATCAACCTTAATAGCGTAATATATAGTTAACGAATTTCATTATATAACGTTTGCGACTAAGTAACAGAATAGATGCTCGCGCCTATTTAATTTTAAATGGATTATTTGTATTTTTTTTAGTTGGCACACTTTTAATATTCCCTTCGTTTCCGCTTTCCGTTAGCAATGCACACCGCACTTCACTCTGCGTTTTGGTGTCTCTGCCGACGCGTGTCCCCGCACCGCCGTTATATTTAAATTTCGTTATAAAACCGCAAAATTCAGTACGTTTATCATCAGGACTATAATTCCTCGTAAAATTTGTGTTAGTGTTTATGGATCCACATTAGCCAAGAAGACGCCTGAAGGTTAGTGCATGCTTTCTTTTCCTGGAACAGATCATTTCTCTCTCTCCGCACTGTCTCCCCTTTTCTCCTCCTCCGTGGTCTAGTGGTAACAAACGTTGCTGAGGTCGTGGGTTCGATTCCCACCGGGGGCAAGTTGTACATTGTATAATTTGTCTCGGTCTGGATGTTTATATGTATAATATGTATATATTTACAACAAAAAAAAAAGTATAATATGTAGTTTATCAACCATCTCGTTTCCGTAACACAAGCCTCGTAGCTTACCACGGAAACTAGATGGCGCTGTGTGACCTGTCTGGAAATATTTATTTATTTTCCTACACCTTATTATTAGTGTGTCCCGCAGGTCCTTCGAGTTTTGATATATTTAAAAATTAACCGCTAAATTAAATTCGCATCAATCCAAATAGTTGCCGCACGCCACATGGGCTTGGCCATTTTGGCCACCCCAATAGACAATGTTTAGAGATTTAAATAATTATTCTTTTAAGTTAAATAAATTTAATCTAACAGAATAAACATTACATTTTTTTTTAAACACACCTTTAAAAGATATTTTAAAGCACAAAGAAAAGAATTATATTGGCATTATTTTTACAAAGCAACCTTCGAGCGGTTGTAAGCGCCTGACCGAAGTCCAAATCTGCTCATTACATACCCAGTCGGTCATTTCTATTCGAACCACATGCCGATTTCAATAAAACTAACATGCCAGCTTATACCCCGGAATAATGACTTATGTTAAGATCGGGCCTTTATTATACATTATTGGATAACAACGCGCCAATTCTCGTCAAAATTATCCACAAATGGTTTGATCACGACCGCATATAATATATTTATTTATTATAAACTTTATTGCACAAAGTACAAAGGACCTAATGCCGCTAGACATTCTATACTGGGCAAACCTTTGGGACAACTAAAGCAGTTACGACAAGATAAGGCAGGTGCTATCAAAACTAATAGAAAAATATTAGACTTCAATATATACTAGTGAATAAATACTTATTTACATACTAATACATGCACAAATACATACAAATAAAACTACATACATACGTTTTATGAATATACATAAATATAATATACCCACTATATGATGACTATAATGAGAGAAATAAATATAGCAGAGATATAGTATATTTTCCCATCCTGACCAGAGTCATGCTTACGAAACTCGAGACATATTACATATAAATAATTGTGTCCCGACCAGGAATCGAACCCGGTACCTCCGAGTCTAAATCCACGGACTTAACCACGAAGATTTTTCTGATTTTAAAATGGAGTGGGGGTGATGAAGAGAGCCGAATTGCTATGATAGCATTACACCAAGCAGGTATGAAGGTCTCAAGACTTATGAACACACAAGGAATTATTACTAAATAGTACTGCATGATAGTGGCTCCTGGAAAACGGATCCACAAATGGAATAATAACAAAAAAAAAGCTTGATGATATTATAAATGGAGCAGTGAAGCTCAAAGTCAGCTACCAGGTTCTCTTCTGCTTAGAGTCCTTCAGTATTTTGGTTATAAAGCCCGAAATAGCTCTGACAATCTGAAAAAGCTGGCAATCACGGGCAAAATAATTGAAGTCAACGCTGGTCACACCAGATTCTAACCACACCTCACACCCAAGTGCACGAAGCTCTGCACGCTGCTGTGAGCAGATCCGTAAGGCGTGGCATCGTCCGAGACAAAGTGACACGTATCATGACCCTAGGCATATAGGAAAACGACGCAAGGAGAAAGATTGGTGAAGGTCTGGTTGTGACCAGTAGTGGTTCGGTTGTAAGTGGTGGTAGTCTGGTTGTAAGCAGTGATGGTACGATTGTTAGAGCGCCGGCCTTTAATTTAAAAAGAGCGCGGATCATACCGCGGCAAGTACATGAGAAATACACTTATCTTGAGTGGTACATTTGTCATAGATTTACTACACCACTGTTCACGTATCAGGAGTAAGTGTGTGAGTCGGTAGAGCGGTGGTAGCTCGTTTGTAAGTAAAACTTTTCTAAAAATCCTACAAAGGTCAGTTCAAATCCCCGGCATGTATCAATGAAATGAAAAATGTACATTTATCATAGATTTACAACACCACCATTCCTGGAAGGCCCATCTCCAACAGTGAAGGTCCTATGACTATAAAAATAAACCCCTCTCTCCAACAGTGAATCTTCTGTGTTTTAGGAGCTATGATAAAGATGATTCCAGAATAGGACTCTTTTTTTTTGTATTTAGCTAATTTCTTATTTAGCTGTCTTAAACGATCTCTTCGTTTTTATATATACTAGCACCTTGCGCCCACCTGATGGTAAGTGGCGCGCGTGGACCATGAATAGCAACTGGAATCAGCCACTCATGACTGACATCAGTGCCTAATACTATGCCGGCTTGACTAGGCATGACGGCAACTCGAGCCTGATCCCGAAACGTGTGGATACACTTTACTAGGATAATCGGCATGAACGGTGAATACCTTCCTGCCCCAGCAAAATGGGCAAATTACCACCATCAGTTCGCCTACCACCTATTTACAGTTTTTATTGAATGTATGTGCCATTTGCAATTATGTTAAATGTTAATTTTTCATTTAAAGGAAAACTAATATTGTAAGGTAGTCATGGTGATATTTATATAAAATAACACAGCTTGAAACAAGATTTACGGAAAATAAAAATTAAAAGCCCTATTCACGAATGTAAGTCATTTTCCGGACACTTGGGATCACAGGTTAGGCAAACTACAGTAAAATGCTCGGGAAAATTAAACCTTTATTTATTTAGGCAGGTCTACAACACGTTTAAACATTATCTATTTACTTTTCTTTATTATTATTTGCTGGGTTCGATTACTAATCAAGAACACATTTTTATTTTTATTTTTATACTAGCACGACATGTGACCTTGGGCCCACCTGATGGTAAGTGGCGCGCAAGGTCCATGAATGTTAGCAACTGAAGTCAGACACTCATAACTGCCATCAGTCCCTAACACTATGCCAGCTTAACTAGATGCTTTTTCACACTTCGCTTGAAGTTTTTTCCAAGTTATAGGAAAGTGAAAACACAGAGGCTGGAAGAGCATTCCACATCTTTATCGTACGACAGATGTATGAGTCCCCAAATTTATACGTACGCGAAGCGATGGTGACTACGGTATGTGGGTGCATATTCTGACCTGTGCGTTTGGTTCGGTTGCGGAATGGAGAGGGAGGGATTAGGTTATAGAGTTCTTCGGAGCACTCACCATAGTATAGCCGATAGAACACGCTCAGAGAAGCCACATCTCGGCGAAGCTGCAGGGATTTGAGAGTTCCAGATATAGTGGCATCGTCCACAATTCGAACAGCTCGCCTCTGCAGGAATTTCATGCTTTTCTTGAAGTTACTCGCGGCACCATAGCTCAAACACGTCGGATATAATATGGAAGTTTACACCGTAGCAAAGCCGCAAAAAATAAACTGCAACTTGTGCACCATATTTAAAGTACAATTTATCGTTTTCTATAATTATTCACATTGTAGCACATTATTAAACAAAACAACACCACTTTTCACTAACAATATTCACAGGAAAGTAATTTACAAAACAATAACTTGCACTTGACATGTCTCATTCGTTTTTAGGATAACTGCGTGTAATTGTCAAAAGAGCATTTTTTTTTTATAGGCTTCAGGTGTCATTAGTAAGACCTCTATTTGTTTTTTTTTTTTATAGATAATATTAATTATCTGAAAAACAAAACACTACGGCATAGTGAATAAGGCTGCGTCTGAAAATAGCGATATTCATCGTGATAAATACCTAAACGTTCGGGAGTGTTATTATTTGGGGTCGAGACTTGGAGACCTTCAGCAGACGCCTGGCTAAGGAGTTGTCAAAGCGGCTGACGGAAAGGTTTAAAGACAATTATTTCTACCAACGTATTAGCCTCGCTATACAGAGGATAAATGTTGCCAGTCTTCTTTGGACTATCTCGGATGGGTCATTTTTTATTTATAGTTTAGTTTATTTTTAATTTAATTATTTAGGTAGCATTTAATTTATATTGTGAAATTCAGGTGAAATAAATAACTGTAGAATACTAAGGTAGCTAGTGCATTCCTGGTTTGGGCTTTTTTGACATTGACACTACGTCAATTTTGTACACATCAAGTAATTTAATATCTAAATATTTTACTATTGTATTAATTTTTGTAACAGATTTCATGCCTCTCATGCCCATCACACGGATTATGTAGATGTTAAGTTATGTATATATTTATTACTAGTTTATTGTTTATTTACTATTATATAAGCATAGTATATATGTATAAATGATTATTATTATATAAATACATAATACATTTATTTAACATTAACACCTCCTCTTGTGTCTCAAAGTTGTTTTTTTTGTTGTCCTTTAGGTTAGTTGTTTGAAATGTACGTGAGTTGGGGTGTTGGCATAACAACAGTGTTATTAGTGCATCACATGACATGTAATGCGCAGCTGACTAAAGCTGAGCCAAGACCCTTGCCACATCATGCTGATTTGAATTCTAAATTGTTGTTATTTTCACTAATTGTAATGCTTATTGATGTGGCAATAAACGTTTGTTTGTTTGTTTCTTTGAAAATTTCCACTGTATAAATAAAGAATTGATATTCGTCAGAGAACGAAAGTTACAGACATAGCTTTTAAAATTAGCAAGCTGAAGTGGCAATGGGCCGGACACATCTGCCGCAGAACCGACGATCGATGGGGCAAACGGGTTCTAGAGTGGAGACCACGTACGGGAAGACGCAGAGTGGGACGACCCCCCGCCAGATGGACAGATGACCTAAAGAAGGTCGCTGGTGGGGGTTGGATGAGGGTAGCGAAAGATCGCGTTAAGTGGCGAGCCTTAGGGGAGGCCTACATCCAGCAGTGGAGAGATACAGGCTGATGATGATGATGATGATGAATAAAGAATTATTATTGTTATTTAATTTACCAGTAGGCAGGACCAATAACTGAAAAATGCTAAAATCCTTCTTTGTATTTTTGGCATAGAAGCGACGATATGTTAGCTATAATAATTACAGAAGAAGTTTGTACAGAAAATACAAAGGCCAATGTAACAGGTGCAAACGGCGAGAGGATTCTAGCTATATACTCGTAGCCCTCACAATGGCTGTGATTTGTGAGTATTCCTCCGCACTGCGGCGGCTGACCGCATGCGTATAACTTCATTAACCCACATTTAAAGTATTAGATGTATTGACTAGCTTTTTGACCCGGCTTTGCTGTCTTCACTGTATGACAGACAGACAAAGTGGCACAGTGTCACGTTAGACGTGACGTAGAAATTAAAAAACAAGAAATTAAGTAGGTACAATATTAACTGCTTCTGTGGTCTAGCCGTTAAGTCCGTGGATTTAGAGGTACCGGGTTCAATTCCTGGTCGGGACACAAATAATATTTATTAATGTGAATAAATATATTTAATTAATATTTTATTTATTTGTGATATTTCTCGAGTTTAGTACGGCTGGAGACAACTTAACAAACGTACAAAACAACGACTATCAAATCACTTGGTCTCTCTTTACATCGCAAAATTGACTGTGATTTGTTCTGGAAATTGGTTTGTGTGAGTATAGATTTTTGTACTTTTTGTATTACTTCAATAATAAATCATAAATTTAGTTCAGCTAATAAGTAACACGACATTCAATGACTGTTACGAAGTTCGCCGGGTCAGATAGTAAATAAAAAATATCATCACCAAAATGACCATTGGGTTTTATCACAATAAAACTAAAATAAACATTAACAATCCCACCGGCACTTTCTCCACCAAGAACTGCCTCCGTGGTCTAGTGGTTAAATCCGTGGACTTAGAGGTACCGAGTTCGATTCCTGGTCGGGACACAAAAATATTTATTAATGTAAATAATTTATTTGTGATATTTCTCAAGTTTCGTACGCTGGAGACATCGACGAGCTTGCCACATGTCATGATTGGCCTATAGTAAAGTTGGCTAAATGTGAATCTGCTTATTTATAAGCGTGGTTTCTGACCACCCCGAAAGGGAAACGGTCGTGATGATCCTTTACTCTTTACATCGCCAAAATGACCATAGGGTTTTATCACAATAAAACTAAAATGAATTAACAATCCCACCGGCACTTTCTCCACCAAGCAAAAGCAATTCCTAATGAACGAACACCGAAAACGTTCTATAAGACTGAATAGCATTAAAAAAAGAAAACAGCACGCCAAAGACAGGGTTGAAATATACCGACCCAATTGTATTTATTTTTTTCTCACATATTTTCTTGGCCCAAGTACTAAGCAGCTGGTCTTCTGCTAACAGCTTACTCTTTCGAGTTAGTCTTCCACTTGCAAAAGTCAGTTATAAGACAAAAGATTTCATTACATTACAGCCCCTAGAACACAGCGTCCTAGACCTCCACTGCTGGAGATGGGCCTTCCAGAACTGGAGAATTTGGCCTACACTCGCCACGCTGGCCAGACGGCTTGGCGAGGATATCATGTCATTTTTTATGACAATTTTTTAACGATTCCACAAGTAGGCATTCTTGGAACCGGGAGGGGGCTTAACGTGCTCTCCGAGGCACGTGGTGTTGTAAATCTATGACAAAAGTACGTAAGAAAAGTGTATTTCTCATTGGTACATGCGGGGTGGGTTTGAACCGACCTTTGTAGGATTTCCTTCTATTTTTTATATTTTTTGCAATCTATATTTGTTTGTGTTTGTTTATTATTAGTGCTTATTATTATTATATTGTATTGCTTGTTGTCTCAATATTTCCAGTGGGTACTTGAAGATAGATTGCTTTCACACTTTAGATTGTTTATGCATGCGGTACGGATCTTAAACTTGACTTATAATTCTGATTTATGATTAGATGGATAATTTAAGTATATACTATCAGAATGTCAGGGGTATGAGAAGTAAGACGGGCAGAGTGTACCTGGAAATATTAAAAAATAACTTTGATGTAATAGTGTTCACGGAGACATGGTTAAACAGTTCGGTTCATAGCAACGAGTTTATGGATGATCGATACTTGACCTATAGGCGGGATAGAGAGTCAGCGGCTAGTGGGGATGCTTATAGCGAGGGGGGTGGCGTCTTGATAGCTGTATCTAAACACATTGTATCTCATCGGCTTTATAATTTTGAAACGTTGTGTGAGGATGTATGGGTTTCATTGGAAGTCGGAAAGGGTAAAAAAAGATCAAAGTTAAATCTCGGTGCAGTTTACTTGCCACCGCCAGTAAGAAGAGATACTCTTGATGTTTTCTTGGATGGCGCTAATAGGGTTTTGGAGACCGAGGAATGTAATCTTATCTTCGGTGACTTCAATTTGGGGACTCTGGACTGGCAGTCTTACAGCGTATTGGCTTCTGACAAGACCTATATTTCCAATGCTTTTACGGAATTCATAGTTTCCAACGAATTTAAACAATATAATGAGATTCGTAACCATAACGGCAAAGTTCTTGATTTGGCCTTGTCTAATCACTTCGAGTTAAATGTTTCTGAATGCACTGATCCCATCTGTAATGTGGACAGGCATCACCCGCCGCTGGTGATTGACTCTGCAATACCAGCGGTTGGTAGACTTCGAGACAATAACAAACCCCGATATAATTTTTTCAAGGCAAACTATGAGGCCATAACCAGCGACCTCATTAACATCTCATGGGCTGATGAGTTTCAGACTTTTAATGACGTTGATATAATGGTAGACTTTCTCTACTCCAAGTTAAATGAAACTGTCGTTAAACACGTGCCGAAAACAATTTGCCGAAGTAAAAAATATCCGATATGGTTCACTCAGAAACTTGTGCATGCGCTTAAGGAAAAGAATAAGCTCAGGTTAAAAGCCAAAAAATATAAAAACCCGCTCGATGTAATTTCATACCAATCCCTGCGTGCATATTGCAGTAAGCTAATTAATGTCTGTTACAGTGATTACGTTCGGAGTGTTGAGGACAATATTAATAAACACCCAAGGCACTTTTGGACTTTTGTAAAGAACAAAAGAAAGAAGACTGATGATTGTCCATCCGAAATGTTTAAAGATGGCACAAAAGCTTCCGATGGGGCTGCAATCTGTAATTTATTTGCTGAGCAGTTTGCATCTGTCTATGTTGATGAAACGACGCCTAATGGTACTTGTAGTCAGGTTGTACCTAATTCTTGCAGCGGTTTTGGCCTGTGTAATATAAGTATTTCCAGGTATGAAGTTTGTAAATGCTTTTCGCAGCTCGATGTATCAAAGGGTGCAGGTCCAGACAACATTCCCCCTTTGCTGGTATCTACTTGCGCGGTTGCCATGTCTTATCCTCTGACTTTTATTTTCAATTACTCTTTGCAAACTGGCAAGTTTCCGTCTAGGTGGAAGGAAGCCAGAATAGTCCCAATCTTTAAAGGTGGAGACAATAAACAAATTGGAAACTATAGACCAATTTCCATCCTATCGGTTTTTGCCAAGGTATTTGAGCGCTTTATCCACCCAAATGTGTACCGGGCAGTAAGTCATTGTTTGTCACCATCGCAACATGGTTTTATGAGCGCTAGATCGACGAACACAAATCTGGTTACCTACACGTCGTATCTGATGACTAATGTAGATAAAAGGGTGCAAGTCGACGCCGTTTATACGGACTTTTCGAAGGCATTCGATAAGGTAAATCACGCTATTCTAATATCTAAACTTTCAAAAGTGGGTATAGGTGGTAATTTGCTTAATTGGTTTACCTCGTACCTAAATAATCGTAGGTCTCGTGTTGTAGTAAAGGGATTTGAATCAGGTACGTTTTTCGCCCCATCAGGTGTCCCACAAGGCTCTCATTTGGGACCTCTCCTCTTTAACGTCTTTATTGACGACATCGTAGAGAGAATACATCACTCTCGATGTTTTCTCTTTGCAGACGACCTAAAGTTGGTGAAAAGTATCGCTAACATTGGTGATTCGGACTTGCTGCAGGAAGATATTAACAGTCTGCAGGAATGGTGTATTGAAAATAAAATGCTCTTAAACAGGGAAAAATGTTATCATCTAAGATTCACCCGGAGCCGAAATATCTTTAACACCACTTATATCCTAAATGGTGTACCATTGGGCACTGTGGATCAGATACGAGATTTGGGTGTTATCTTCGACAGTAGACTGAGCTTTGAATCTCATAGAGAAATGACACTATCTCGGGCATGGAGAATGCTGGGTTTTGTTATTAGATGTTCCAAGGAGTTTAAAAAGCATCGAACAAAACTGAAACTGTTCAATTGTTTTGTGCGTTCTGTGCTTGAATATTGTAGCACTGTGTGGTCACCTCAGTATAGGGTTCACATCGATCAAATCGAACGTTTGCAGAAACGGTTTATGTGGCATTTGGCGTATGCATGTAAAATTGCCAGAAAAGAAGGCTCTTATCGCAAAAGACTTAAATACTTTGGCTGCGAAAGTCTCGAAACCAGGCGAGCTGTCCTCGATCTGACACTGTTATACAAGGTAGTAAATGCAAAGATTGACTGTCCTCAAATATTGGAACAAATAGCTATTAACGTTCCCAGACGCTTGCCTCGGTACCCCTGTCCACTATTTCATACTCGTGGATTTAAAACAAACCTCGCAAAATTTTCACCACTTGTCAGACTTCCTAGACTGTATAACGAAATGTCTTGCAGGTCTGGAGACTTGGATATACTGAGTGATTCTCTGCACATGTTTAAGAGAAAGGTTAGGTTGGGCTGCTTAACGGACTAATACCGCACGTCTGGACCCACGGGTCACGGCTCGCTTTGCGAATTGATACACAGCAATTTGATGCGAATATTTATAATAGCTTTATTAACCATAGTTTACCACTTTATTTTTGTATTTAAAACCTTTGTTTTACTTAGTTGTAGCTCTTCGGCGGTACTTGTGGACGGGACAGGCGCGCCATATCTACTATTAACTGCTATTATTACTACTTTTATCCTTGTATAATAATATATAATAAAAAAATAAAATAAAAAATTTAAACAAAAAATATATATATTAAAATACCTACATCTATACACTTGACTATACATTGTTTGACTGGTTCTTCCCTATACTTTATAATACTACTATATTTATAAAAAAAAAAAAAAAAAAAAAACAATAACTATATCTTTTATGTAGGTAATTGTATATTAAAATTAAATATAAGATGGTTAATTAAAATTGTCAGTCTAATAACGATATGAATTCATTATACGTAATGAAATAAATTAACTGTAAAACGTGTGGTAACCCTTGCGAGTATCTGTCAAAACTATTATCTGACATTCTGCCGCGTTCACAGGTGGCGCTGGAGGGCTATAGTTGTAATGTTTTCATTTGTTGTTGCTTTTGTTAGTTGTATTGTGTATTTGTAAAGTAGCTTATACCTTTCTATTCTGATATTTTACGTATTCTTCTTCTCAGTTGTTTATTTTGCTTTCAATGAAGTTTGTATATAAGATACTTTTATCATTTAACTCTGTAACTGTAAGTATTACTTTTAGTCATAGTTCTCATTAATTTTTAGGTTTTAAGTATTGTTAATATTATTATTTAAATTTCTTAAACATATAATGTATCATAATTGAATGTAGTTTGACATGTTGTGGTCACCTGTTACTGGGGTACCATTCACTAATGTTTTTTTTTTTTTACTGTTTTCTTCTATTGATAGAATTGGATTCAATGTGTACTCTGTTGGTGATCCTAATTAAATAAATAAATAAATAAATAAAGTACGCGTTTTTATATCCGAGTTGTAGGATTTAAGGTACGCGTTCTTATATTTGAGCCACCATCGCGCCAAAAGACAAAAGATTAATAATATGTTAATTAGTAGAGCACTACCAATGGCACGCACCAATAAGAAATGCACTTCTCTGACGTACATTTTGTTATAGTGCCTCGGAGAGCACGTTAAGCCGTCGGTCCCGGTTCCAGTAATACCAACGTGTAGAATCGTAAAAAAAATCATTTAAATTGACATCAGAGAATCAGGATGGAAACGGAATCGGGATTCAACTGGTTATCTTTTCAGAGCAAATGTTCACTAACTCTAACTCCAACTCCAACTTCAACTTTTAGTACAAATTTAGGTACAATGTTGGACAATAACACACTTTGGATCGCCATGTCCCTCCGCTTAGGGGAGAGGATATGCGTTCCCCATATTTATTCCTGTGGCAGCAACGTTGATCAGCTTGGCCACCATGGCCTTGTCATTGGCATTGTCACAAGACATTGTCTCGAAAGTGCCGGTCGTCGTTCCCGCCACGGTTCTGTTAACAATGTGATCCATCGGGCTTTGGTTACTGCCGGAATCCCATCGGTTCTCAAACTCTCTCGTAGTGACGGTAAAAGACCTGATGGATTGACCTTGGTGCCTTGGTCGATGGGACGAGCATTGGTGTGGGACGCTACTTGCGTCGACACCCTTGCTAGGTCTCATCTCCAGGGCACCTCTGCCAGGGCCGGGGCTGCAACAGACTTAACTGAAAAGGCCAAAAGTCGCAAATACGAGTCGATTAGCAACGACTACGTGTTTGTGCCTTTTGGTCTTGAGACAATGGGTCCGTGGGGGCCAAGTGCAAAGAAGTTCTTTAAAGAGTTGTCTAAGCGCCTGGTTAATGCTGTATGTGGCAGTTTTCTCGCGCAGTAAATCAGCATTGCTGTGCAGCGGGGGAACGCTGCAAGTGTTCTTGGCACACTGCCACAGGAACAAATCATGGGTGAGTATTTTTATTCATAATTTAGTTTTAATTTTTATTTCATAATTTTATTATTTTATATTGTTTGTATATTACTTCGAATAAAGTACTTCAACTTCAACTTGAACTTTAACTTAAAACAACTGCATGCTGTGAAGAATTTGGATGCTGGAGACAGTAACAATGTGCTGATCTTAATGATCATCCACTACTAGGTACCATATTTTTAAACAAATAACGATTTTTTTATTTATAATTTAAATAAATTGTCATTAAAATTAATATTTGACGGGTTGGCGTCTGGCCAGCTTAGCGAGTATAGGCCAAATTATCCAAAAAAATGTCTTGGAAGGCCATCTCCAATAGTAGAGGTCTAGGACTTTGTGTTTTTAAAATATCTACGGGTAACGCTGTCCAAGATAGAAACAAACTGAGGTTTCGTAATAAAATAGACGCAATGCATTTTTCAGTAGGGCGGAAATAATGTTTAACGAGCTCAGCATCGTGTCGATCTCTTCAATGCCGGCATTGCAATGGTTAGACGAGTAATGACGAATGAGCACTTCGAGTTAGTAGTGACCTATTGTTTTTTAATTTTGTTATTTTTGTTTTCTTTTCTGCAGTTGTATTTATTTGTCATGTCTTTTTATTATTTTATTGTATCCATTGTTTTTTTTTTGTTTTTTTTTTATTTTATTGTTGTTCCTGTATTTGTACTTTGCTTTTCTAAAAGTTTTTCTTGCATGCTTTCTATTGTAACTATCTGTGAATTCTTGTTATCGGCTTTATAGTATTATTATCTTTCCTATATTTGTATTGTAGCTGTAATTTTTCCTAAATAAATAAATAAATAAAAATTCTTCAAAAAAATGTATTGGAAGGCCATCTCTAATACTCCAGGTCTTTGTGTTCTTAAAATATCTACGCGTAACGCTGTCCAATAATGAAAGAAACTTAGTTTTCTAATAAAATCAGCAGAATTGGGCGATATAATACGTCTGTGACTGTACCACAATTGCGGCCACTAAGAGCGGACAATGGAACAGAGGGCGGGCGGCATGGGGGCGGAAAATTAAGGAGATTTTCGGCTTTATCCAGCAAGTCCATCGTTAACGCATACACTGCATCAGCCAAATATTATTTTAGAGGTATTCGGGTTTATGGAAATGGAAATTCTAACTACGCGAACGGTTTAGCATTTACCGCGTCCGTTGTGTGTGGAGCGCTTAAAAGTGATACATTGGGGCTAGAATTACCAAATCACAAAAATAAAATTAATTGTTATGTAATTGTGTCGGTTATGTGGCATCACTTTGAATATACGCAAATGGGTTGGTAAGACATGCTCCAGTGGTTAGGGCGTGTATAAAGAGAAATTGACGAAACAGATATGTAATGCGAATGTTGTGCGTAAAAGAGGCTCTGGCCGACTAAGACTCACATATTACGATCAAATAAATAAAACAGTAGCTGAAGGCGCATTAAAAAGCCATTTAAACAAAAATTTGTATAAAGAGGTTGATGAATGTCAAAGAAGCGAAAGAGGTATGTCGTTATGGTAACAAGTGACGCTCACCTACACGCGAGGGACCCGGCACCCGCACGGTGAATCGATGGAATGCTTAGAAATTTGTCTTCTTCTATGAGTGACTATTTCAATGAATTTGTTAATTGAGCCTTTGTGAACAATAAAATATTTTGTATTTTTGCCAGATATGTTTTGCCACTTTTATTCTATGACAATGTGATTGTGACAGAAAGGAAATTAAACTATCCTAAACGTTACAGAATAAAAGGTATCAAGTGTTTAGAGAATACGAGTACGAAAGAATAAGCAATAACAGTTTATAATATAAAGCCCGTCATCGCTCACAAACGTGTTCTAGATTTCCATGAAATAGCCGGGGAATTTGTAGAACATAATTTCAACATAAAACCACTACAGGCATTCTTGTTTAGCGCAAGATGTTCACTATAAAATTTCCCTAAAAAGCCTTGGTATTTTGAAGTAATAAATAAGAAAGCACATTCGGCGAGCATATGAGAAAGTTTGGCCATTTCTCTTCGGATGCTGTGGAAAATAGTCTGGTCTAGGCGGAGAGGAAATTTCTAGAAATACAGTTAGAGTTTGCACTGCATCTTGAGTTTATCTCTGTGAATCCACTGACCATAGACGTGTGTATAATGTTAAGTACTTTATAGGTGGTAGACTTACTTGAGAGGATTTAACGATTTGTCAACTTGCTATATTAAAATTGCGGACATTTGGAGATAAATTATTCAGATGTTTTTGCTATTTTTATAAAAATATGTCCAAAATGTCCGTAATTTTATTTTCTAGAAAGTTGATAGACTACATTACTCAAAAATACACTCAAACTTAAAAAAATCTTTAAAAATATTGGGATGGCGACCGAGAGGTCTGTAAAAGCGCACGTCGCTCGGGAATAAGAGTGAGATGTACGCCTAAGATCGTCTATCTACGGTTTTGTAGAGCGTTCTTTCTGTCGCTTAATACGAAATCATTCGCATTTCTTAATCTTGATTTCGATGTGCCATATTAAATGTTATTAAATGCTTATATCTATATAAATGGTTTTAATTGACACTTAAGCGCGTTGGACCACTTTGCGCCTTAGGCTTCTATTAGCAGGAGTAGAATGATTTAAAATAATGCTAAATATGTTTATATGTTGGCTTTGACATTTCAATTGTGGGTAGTTGTCAGACAGATGTCAGTTGTCTCATAGAACACAGCGTCCCAGACCTCCACTGCTGGAGACGGGCCTTCCAGAACATATATCTGGAGAATTTGGCCTACACTCGCCACGCTGGCCAGACGGCTTGTCTATAGTCTATTATATATAGGTATGTAGAAATAGTATTAAATACGAAATTCTATTTTTGAGCCTTGCCAAATAACTTTTCTCGAAAATTTAAAATATTGTTTATTGTGTTACTAGTTTACCATACGATACATACTCGTAGCCAGACACTAAAAGTTACACAATACATTTAATTATTGTTTTTAATAAGATTGTATAGTTCGCAATTTGACAACAATGGTCGACATAAAATAAATGAATGGCAACTCTATTATGTTCAAACCAAGATATTACATTAGTACCCTCTACTAGTCTACTAGGCGGCGTCATTTTATATTTGAACCGAAATTTGTCAATAGCTTGTTCTAAGTTTTCACCCCCTGGCCATATCTCTACTTGGTGACCCGATTACCAACATGTGAATTGGAACGATGTCTTATTTGTGTTAATATAAAAAAATATACCTATGTTAACAACCCACAACTAAATATATCTTGCTGGCCCCATTTTGCGAGTATAATGAAACAGTATATGTCACTGTTTATATGCTTATACATTTATGATGGGGAAGTGAAGAGAATTATGATGCTATTATGTTGTGCTTTACTATAAAGAGTAAAATGTATAAGAATTGTGTTTTTTTATATTACGTGTAGTAGTGTTTGGTCCATGTAAGAAAAGTTGTTTTATTAATAAGTTGTTAAGTTGCTGTTTAGTCTTCCACTGGCAGGAGTAGAATCATTCTAAATAATTAAATTAATTTTAAATTTCATAAATGCCTGTCATAACTGTTTGGGGTGATCTCAATGTGATACAAATAACAATACTTCTGTTAAGTTAACTTATATTGTTTATTGCGGAATATCCCTGGACTATATTGTACTGACTATAGGTGTTGCGACTGTTCACGAGGTGTGCACAAAACCAACTGTCGTGCGCGTCGACTAATGCATTTCAGAATGTCATTCACCACACGTGAATAAAGATATTTAGACTTTTAAATATGACATCACTTCTACAATTACATTCACTTACTAACCCGTGTGAGACGCCTCCATGAGCACTAAGGAGCTGGGGTAGTCGAGCCTGGACTCGCTAGGTTCGTGGGCCACACGATGCCCAGAACTAAGAGTGTCATGTTAGGCGCCTAACGTGACAAGAGTGCCTAAATTACCAGCGGGTGAGTACGCGATGAGATCATTCCGGGGATAACATGGGAATTTCCCTGTCTTAGATAAGTCTTGTTTTAAGCGGTGTGTGTTATTTTTATATAAATATCACCATGGGAAGCTACAATATTAGTTCTCCTTGAAAGTAAACATTGGCATTTGACATCATTGCAAATGACTCATACTTTCAACGAGAACAACAAATTGGTGGTAGGCGTACTGATGGTGGTAATTTACCCAGTTTTCGAGTCAAATATTATGATCTCACAGAAGAAATGATCAGGAACGGTTTCAAGACTCAGCTTTACGCAGTGGAAGTTGGTGCGAGTAGAGTTTTAGCAAAATATTTGCACTATTAAAGAATTGGGCCTAAGCAGGTCTGTCGTCAATATATTTATGGAAAGAGCTCCAAGACGGCATTAACGGAATAATACAGTATTTAGTTGGGTAGGGAGAAGATTAGAAAACGGAGGCCTCGTTTTTAACCAGCCTATTGTCGATCGCAAGCCCGAGACACCATTATTTTCATCTCTTACTCACACACGATGGACCCGGGTGCACGGTGAAGCAAAGATGCAATAAAGACAACCTTTTTTTTTTCTTTCAAATCCTTCTGTTCTCTTTATTAGGCTGTTCCTCTCTTCTCTTTTACATTTCTTTGTCTGTAGGATTTCGGCCATTGATGTTGCTATTTTATACAACACCTAAGTCCGAGATCATAGGTTTATACATTTTGTTTATACATTATACAGATTATGTGCGTTAGAAGGTGCTACTGACAGTTTTCGGTAGTTTCGCTAACGCTTACGCTTCCACATCTTAGGTGTGTACCTATGTCACTTTTTTTTTTTTTTTTTATTTAATTTTAACTTGTCACAAGGGTATTGGTGCCGCGGCGTTTGGATTTCACTCATTGAATTTCTTGAGTCTCATAACAATGTGATCCACAAAGCTGGTGAAGGAGTCCGTGGTGACATGGTTTTTCAGAAGGGAACCAATATGAAAGGGCTTAATCTATTTAAGGTTGCAGAGTTAACGGTGTTAAAGCCTTCGGACAGCAAATTATACGAGTATATAATATCTCTACACACCTACACACGGACACAGTTTCTTCAATCCCAAAAAAAAAAAAAAAAAATATATGTTACTAAAAAAACGTTCTGTTTGTTTATTTCGTTTAAAACAAACGAAGCGTACTTTAAGGCGAATTTTTTTATCTAAAAAGTGCATGTCCCATGTTGTGGGCAGTGAACCAATTTCCGGCCTCCCTCGGGATTATAGTGCGGTTTTATATCATGTACAGTCAGCAAAGACTATATTAATGCATATAAAACAGTGTTTTGAGTTTTTTATGAGACAAATTTATCATTATCAGCCTGTATCTCTCCACTGTTGGATGTAGGCCTCCCCCAAGATTCGCCACTTAACGCGATATTTCACCACCCTCGTCTAACCCCCACCAGCGACCTTCTTCAGGTCATCCGTCCATCTGGCGGGGGGTCGTCCCACTCTGCGTCTTCCCGTACGTGGTGTCGACTGTCCACCCGTTTGCCCATTGTTCGTTGGTTCTGCGGCAAATGTGTCCGGTCCATTGCCACTTCAGCTTGCTAATTTTAAATGCTATGCAGTAACTTTCGTTCTCTGATGAATATCAACGTTTCGAATTCTATCCATTACAGAAATACAATGTTCTTGAGCCAGCTGTCACGTGTTTCTTTTTATTTTTTAAATTTGTTGGTGCATTGACATGGATTTTACATATATTTTTTATATTTAATTCAGTTATATACGATACTCGTATATATGTTTTCTACTAATAAAATACAAGTCAATGCTCCTCTAATGTTATTTTGATTACTTTATGTCACAAATCCGTTAACCGGCAGGAAATGCAGTATTATTGCAGTATTATTATTATTGTTAGGCATAGTTAAGATTTTATTATTATTAAGTAATAATTTATTATTTAATTATTCTATTTGCATATATACATATTATATTATATTTTATATATAGGTACTTACAAATAAAAAACTGGATTTGAATAGTGAAGATGATTCATTTTATTCTATTACAAGTAGCACTTCTGGTGATTCTTTTTATGATGCTGAAGGCTTAGATATCTTACTAAATAAGGAATTTTCTCTGTATAAAAAGTATCTTAACATATGTCATATTAATGCACAAAGCGTGCCCTCTTCTTACTCTGATCTTCTTTCTACCTTCACCTCTCCCAGTGTAATTGATGCCATTCTTATATCTGAGTCCTGGCTTAAACCTTCCTTATCCTCAACCTCTTATTCTCTTGCCGGGTATATCTTGATCAGAAACGACCGTATAGGCGCAACTGGGGGGGGTGTAGCAATATACTTACGTGCTGATCTGCCATATAAAGTAATCAGTTCCTCACCAAGCCCTTACTCTGCTTCGGCTGAATTTCTATTTATAGAAGTACAATTTTTAGGGTGTCAAGTGCTAGTTGGTGTAGTGTATTGTCCTCCCTCCATAAACTATTTTTCTTATTTGGAAAGCGTTCTTGAGGAAGTGGTACCGCTTTATACACACAACGTCATCATGGGCGATTTCAACACCTGTCTCCTAGATGAACGTCGGGCTGGCAAAACAAGGGCGTCTAAACTCCTTAACGTCACTTCATCAGTAAATTTGTTTCTTCTGCCGTCTGGCCCAACTCATCATTTAGCGACAACGTCCACTCTTCTTGATCTTATTTTTACTTCACGCCCTGATGTTGTTGCCAGTCACGGCCAGCTCCTTGCTCCCTTCTCCCACCACGATCTCGTTTTCGCCTCGTATAAAGTAAGACCGCCAAGGTACCGCCCGCCTACCATAGTGATGCGTCATTATTCCCGTATGGATATCGATAAACTACGTGGTGATGCAGCTAGCATCGATTGGAGTACTTTACTAACAGCAAACAATATAGAAGACATGGTTGATATATTCAATCATGAGCTGATTAAATTATATGACTCGCATGCTCCACTCCGAGCTACAAAAGTTAAGAGGGCCCCAGCACCATGGATTAATGAGAATGTACGAATCGCTATGAGGAAACGAGATCGTGCGTATCGAAAATATCGGCGTAATCGCTGTGATGATAATCTGTCTGCATTTAGGTCTGCGAGGAATCGTTGCAACCAGGTGTGCAGGATTGCCAAACGTCATTATTTCCTAGACAACGTAACCAACAAATCATCATCAAAAATTTGGCAGTTCTTTAACTCATTGGGTCTTGGGCGATGTCGTGAACAGGTAAATCCTGGCTCCGTGACACCTGATCAGCTTAACACTCACTTCTCTGCGGCTCCGGTGCTGGATAGTGTTATAAAAACTAATACTTTGGCAGAGATAGCTGAGCTACCGGTGTCTGCTGATGTGGAACCATTTTTCCTGACAGAGGTTGCTAATGATGTAGTTTTCAAGACGATAAATTCAATAACTTCTAAAGCAGTAGGATGTGATTCCATCAGTCGTGTTATGATCATTACCATAATTGACCTTCTTTTACCCATCATTTCTCACATCATTAATTTTTCCCTTACCTCCGGTCAATTTCCCTCCCAATGGCGCAAGGCTTATATCATTCCATTACCAAAAATTCCTACACCTATACTTCCTACCCACTTTCGTCCTATATCTATATTACCATTTTTATCCAAGGTCCTTGAGTCCATTGTACATAAACAACTTTCCCTTTTTATAGATAATAATGATATATTAAACCCCTACCAGTCCGGATTCCGCCCTGGTCATAGCACAACTTCAGCTTTACTTAAGGTAACTGAAGACATCAGAAGAGGCATGGATGAAACTAAGGTCACAGTACTTGTACTGATTGATTTCACAAATGCCTTTAACACAGTTGATCCTGATTTGCTTATCGCTATGTTGTCTCGTCTTGGAATTTCATCGGAGGCTCTGTCATGGTTTTCACAATATCTTCATGGCCGTCAGCAGCAGGTACAGGTTGATCAGGTGTCGTCGGAGTGGCGCGATTTGGTTACGGGCGTTCCACAAGGTGGTATTCTGTCCCCTTTATTGTTTTCGTTGTTTATCAATGCCATCACCTCCCTTCTACACTGTCACTATCACCTGTATGCAGACGACTTGCAGCTTTATGTGCAGACGGATATCAATACCCTCAATAGTGCAATAGCTTGGCTTAACTCTGATCTTTCTAATATAAGTTCGTGGTCGGAACGTTTTGGGATCGTTGTCAATCCGAGCAAGTGTCAGGCAATTGTAATAGGAAGCTCCCGACAATTATGCAAAATTGACCTTAACGATATCGACTTGGTTCGGTTTGACAACGTTCCTATTCCATATAGTAGTGAGGTAAAGAATTTGGGAATTCACTTAGATTCCAATCTAAGTTGGACAGTCCAGGTTACGAACACGAGCCGTAAATTTTTTTCTTCTCTGCACTTTCTTAATAAACTTAAACATTTTCTGCCTATTAAAGCTAAAATAACCCTTGTCCAAAGCCTTCTCCTTCCACTTCTCGATTATGGTGACGTGTGCAGCGTTGATCTCTCGGAGATATTGCTCAATAAGATGGACCGGCTACTTAACGCATGTATCCGGTTCATCTATTGTTTGCGTAAATATGATCATATTTCCGAGTATCGCGCTAAGTTGAAGTGGCTGCCAATTCGGTGTCGCAGGAACCTTAGAATTCTTTGCTTGCTTTTTTCTGTTCTGAATGAGCCTGCGACACCGAAATACCTCAAGGACAATTTCGCCTATTTGTCTTCGTTTCACGATAAATCCCTCCGTTCCTCTCATAATTCTCTTTTGTCTATTCCCTCTCATAGTTCTAGTTTCGTTTCGAACTCATTTGTAGTTGTTGCCACGAACCTGTGGAACAATTTGCCTCTTAGCATAAGGCAAGTAACCACCAGATCTCTATTTAAAAAAATGGTCTATTCACACTTTCTATCACAAAAAAAGTAAGTATTATCTATGTATGTGTATGTAGTTACTATAACTTATTTATTAGAATTTAGTATATTGTTGTCATTGATATATAATATGTAGTGTATGTAATAATATGTATGGGTATATGTAGTATATGTATTTTTATATATATGTATTAGTATTACTATATTTATTAGTATATAGTTAAACCGTAGAATTTAATACAATTTTGCACCTACCTTTCAATATAATACTCAAGTTGTCCCAATGGTTGGCTAGGATAGAATGTCTAGCGGCATTATAAGCCCGCCTTTGTCTTTGTGCAATAAAGATTTAAATAAATAAATAAATAAATAAATACCAAGCAAGAGAGTTCCATGGCTCGCTAAGCAACCATGAATTTATGGACCAAACCCACTGTCAGTCTTCACGTCTCTGCTCCGTACGATATTAGCGGGAGGACCTTCGTCTTCAAACGTTGTGGTATGGACGATCATACATTTTTTTTTATTTAAAGTAGGTAATAACTTAATTTTGTTTTTATTTTCATCTAAAAGGCATCTAGATTCTACCGGTTAAGTCCGTGGATTCGGACTCGGAGGTACTGGGTTCGATTCGTGGTCGAGGTATAACCATATTAATAAAATTAATTTACTTGAGCTATTTCTCGAGTTTGGTACTGCTAGACATACGAGCTTGCTACTTGTCATGATTGGCCTATAGTAAAGTTGGCTAAATGTGAATCCGCTTCATTATAAGCGTGGTTTCTGACCACCCCGAAAGGGAAACGGTCGTGATGATTTTATTTTTATTTATTACAGCCCCTAGAACACAGCGTCCTAGACCTCCGTCCTCTTAGTTGGAGATGGGCCTTCCAGAACATATATCTGGAGAATTTGGCCTAAACTCGCCACGCTGGCCAGACGCGTTGGCGAGGATATGAAGTAAATTTACGTCTATTTCACCTCTTTACGATGTTAAGGAAGACATTCTTACAACCGAGACACCACTGCTCTTTCAAAATGTGTCGTAAAGATACTTTCACCTAAAGAAGGTCGCTGGCGTAGTTTTGGCTAATTTAAAAGAGTAATGTGAGAAGTATCTATTACTAAGTAATTTCTTGTACCTTGTATCTTAACCAATAGGTATCTATTATCCACAAAAACCACTACCATTGACTTAATGACATAAAACCATTAAAAACTTGGTCAGCTTAAGGTTGACTTCTGAATAAAAAGTCAGAGATGTTGCGTTCAATTTATTATTAATATTTTTTAATACATTACGTACTACATATACGAGTATATGTATAGTATGTCGGCGTATCAAGCAACGTTCAAGGTCGCTCAGCGAGCTATGAAGAGAGCTACGCTCGGGATTTCTCTAAAGAATAAAGTCAGAAACGTTGACAACCAAAGTCACCGACATAGCTTTCAAAATTAGCAAGCTAAAGTGGCAATGGACTCGACACAGAACCGATGATCGATGGCGCAAACAAGTACTGCAGTGGAGGCCACGTACTGGAAGGCGTAGAGTGGGACGATCCCCCGCCAGATAGTCGGATGACTTGAGGAAGGTCGCTGGTAGGGGATGGATGTGGGTGGCAGAAGATCGTTTGAAGTGGCAAGCCTTAAAGGTTACATTATATATACACAGGCTAATAATCATGATCAAGCTAAAGCAAAATATTTTTAATACATATAAGTATCGACAGATAAAAATTGCTTTGGCCACAGAAACCGAATTTTGGTTTCAGGTGCTCTGTCCCCTTAAAATGTACAGATGATTTTCGGCCTTGCCCGAAGATATAACTTTGTTATTTGTTATTATTAATTTCTATTTTGTATATTACCTATTTATTTTTGTTTAATATTGATTCAATATATTTTAACTCCACAAATTTCTACTTCCTAATAATATATTATCCTCATATATGTATATCTTCTATAATACTTATATATTGATGAGTATTTATGTAGTCTATGTATTCATACTATTTATGTAGTTTATTGGTTAGAATTGCACCCCACATATTTATACTGTCTCACTCTCCCAAAGGTTAGCTGGTAGAAAAAGCCGAAATGGCTTTAAGTTTGCCTTTGTACATACTACATACATACATAAGTAAAGTGCAATAAAGTATTTAATAAATAAATAAAAATACTATAATATAGTATATATATATAATAATCGAAATTGTATAACGTATGAAACATAACTATTGATTATTTGATCTGCGTTATTATAGTTAAAGTAAACTTAATGCTACTCGTTGTTCATAATATTCTCAATGCAATGTTATCAGTAGTTTATACATTGCTCAAGTAAATAAGTAAATTTTATTAACTTGGAAGTTCTTTCGTCCCAGGACCATGATTCAGTTTGCATAAAGGGCGCTAAACCATTTTAGTCTGTAGTAATAGAGATAGTAGATAAGCCAGCGTTGTTTCTCCTCACCATGATAGGGCTGGGCTGTTGACTGCCTTTCCACTGTGGTGACACAATACGGGCTACACCACCACAAAGATCAACCTGGTAGAGTAGTTTTCGAGGTAGAGTACAAAGCACATCTAAAATAACATAAAATTAATGTGCACAGACGAGCTTTATGCCGTGAGGCATTATCCACCAGCTAACCTTTGGGAGTTTTGAAAATGTGACAGGCAGAGTTCCAAGTAAATATTAAATAAACAACACATACTAATACTACATATATAATACAATACATATAATTAAATATATACAGGCTCATGAATTATATATATAGAAGTTATGGCGCTTTCCATTACCTCATCAAGACCTTCTCCAAACAAATAAAAAAATATTTATGAATGCAAAACATTATTAATAATTGTTTTTTTGGCAATGGTCAAGAGTCTCTTAGTTCGGAAGCGTACCTACATAATACTCCAAGTACTCCAAGTTCCCACAGTAAATTCGTTTAGCAAAAAAACTTACTTCTGGACGAAACCCATTAGGCACGTCACGTAGAAACCAAACAAAAAGGCACCGATCAATGAGCCGTGAGCCCGAAGAGATCTCGAAAAATATAGACAAGTACAGTCTGCAAAAAGTGCTATGGAACATCTAGAGATCTTTTTCCAGACATGTGTTTTTTGTGACATCGCGTCCACCTGATGGTAAGCAGTACGCGAGGTTTTAGAATGGAAGCAACTGACGCCAGCCATTGGCTGGGTAAGCATTCCACATCTTTAGCGTGCGACAGATGTACAGTCTTCAAATTTTTATGCAAGCATAGGGATAGTGGCTACGGTATGAGGGTGCATATTTTGGCCCGTACGTGTGGTTTGGTTGCGGAATAGAGAACAAGGGATAAGGTTGTGAAGCAATTCAGAACACTCACCGTAGTATAGCTTGTAAAACACGCTCAGGAAAGCCACCTTTTGGCGAAGCAGAAGCGATTCGAGAATTATAGACACTGTAGTATCGTTCTAATTTATTTTATATATAAGTAATATTTAGATCTCAAGTTGGACACGGCCTTTTTACAGCCACGAATTGGGTTTGGTTAACATTAATAAAAAATATAATTATTGTTTTAGATTATAAGCTGACACGGCACCTTTACAGCCACGAATTTGATTTATGGACATGAATATTATTATTACTAGATTGTAAGCGGACACGGTCATTTAACAGCCACGAATTAATATTTAAGGACATAAATGTTATTAGATTGTAAGCTGACACGGCCTTTTTACAGTCATGAATTAAATTTTAAGTATCTAGTTGTGAATAAGAACAAAATCCTCACTTATATCAACAATGTTTTATTTATTTTTATTGTATTGCTGTTAGATTTGGTCTAGCCATGGCTGCTAATAGTATATTTATATATATGTATGTTTATATATATATAATCTCTTGTATTGTAAAAAAATATATACACACATTAAAAGTGTCTAGGGATCAACATATATTTTTGCAATAACTTTTCTCCTGATTGATATTCATTAAAATTTTCTTTAAGGATTGATCAAATAAAATGTTTTCGTTTGTCTACAGTAACGAAAAACCAAGTCACCTTTGCATTAGTAAAAAAAATTGCCATTTTCCTAATAAAGGGATTTTTGACATTTGAACCACTAACATTAAAGTTCGAAAAAAAGACTGAAATAACAGTTTTTTTTTTAATTTTATTGGGTAACTTAAACAATTAATAATCCGTGTTTCTACCGCGAACACTAACAACACAAGAACATCGGTTTGGCATACTCAAAATGAGTTCATCCAAATCACGCTGTGGAATGGCCGCCCATGTTCGTTGCAACAACAAAAAAAGGTCTTCTTGCGACTGGATACCCTCCATATTCGGCAGAGCTCTTCTCTGAAGAATATCCCATGCATGCTCAATCGGGTTCAAGTCTGGCGACTGAGCAGGCCAGGGCAGGACATTGATGTTAGCTGCGGCGAGAGTCTGTCTTACAACTCTTGCGGTGTGCGGTCGTGCATTATCATGCATTAACTGAAATAAGGGACCGATATGCACTTGTAGAGGAACGATGACGTCTGATACAACCGTCTCAGCATAAATTTGAGCGTTGAGGTTGCCTCTGATCCAAATCAACTCAGTTCTTCCGCCGATCGAAATACCCGCCCATACCATGATGGTTCCACCACTATAAGGATGGACTTCCTGGCGTCCAGGGGTTCTCCAGTGTCGTATACGTCTTGTATCCGGCCTCATACCAAAACGAGACTCATCAGAAAAGCACACGAAACGCCATTGTTCTTCTGTCCAATTTCTGTGTTCAAGAGCCCATTGATATCGAGTCCTACGATTGTGCATTGCTATAGGTGGTACCCGTAGCGGTCTTCGGGAATGAAGGTTCACTTCATGCAAGCGGTTTCTGACTGTTTGGTCGCTAATTAAGTTCCCTGAAGAGCGATGAAGGCTCACGGCTAACATCATGGCGGTTATTGTTGGAGTTCTTCGAGCTGTGATTTGAATGTATCGGTCTTGTCTCCGTGTGGTGCAGCGATACCGTCCTCCATGGCGCTCAGCCACGGTACCAGTGGTTCGGTAACGTGTCCAAAGTCGACTGATAACACTCTGACTTGTATTCAGAGCTAAAGCCACAGTACGTTGCCGGGAACCAGCTTCTATCATTCCCACGGCTCTGATCATTTCTTCCCTGCTTAAATGACGTCGCCGCTCCATAATAACGTTGGTTTTAATCAGTAGTAGGGAAACAGTAGCACTAATAATGTCTTCAATGCGTCTTATGTTTTTATAGGGAAAATATTGACAGCTGATTTTCATCTTTTACTCGAATTTGATTGACAGTTCCTGTTTTAAATTATGAAATGCACCAAAAAGGATCCATATAAATTTATAAAATCATAAATTTATTACAAAGCCACATCTCAATCACAAGAAATCCGCATAAACATGCTTGATCCCTAGACTTTTTTGATGTGTGTATATTGACAATATCCTAGTGTTGTTTACTAATCTAAGGAAATAAATGATTTGATTTGATTCAGTATCCTCAGTGTTTTTTTTTGCATACGCGCATTATATATTCGCCTTTATTTTTTTAGTAGTTCTGCTGCGAGTTGTCATGCTCATTGTGAACCAAAATATAAATAATAGTATATAAATTTAAGTTTTCTGTGTGAAATATACTTTAAAAATATAAAAAAGCTGTGTTTCGCTGGGTTTGAACCCAAGCTTACTCGGTTGTAGACCGATTGCTAAGTCTAAGGACTACGGCCTTTATGATCCGATGCAAATATTGTGGTTACATTCGTCCTATGTTTTATTGCAATCGATGAGTCATTTGTTATTCTGCGAAATTTCGAGTGATACACACAAACTGACGCACTTTTTATATAAAATGTCGTTTCAGATTCAATATTTTTAGTTTTAAAGCACTTTAAATCACTTTTTGAATAAATAAATTTGTTCCACACTTGTAGTTATTTATGCGCTACATTATTATTATTAATAAAATACGGATTATTAACTTATGACAACGTATTTATAAATTAATTACGGAAACCACAAACACGCGTCCGCCTTTGCTCAAGCGCACGACTATTAATGCTTTCATGCTTCTGGTAGTTCAGGAAAAAGTCGATGGCAAGAGGATGCGTGGTAGGTCTCGGATGAGATGGACTGACCAGGTTAAAACAGCAATGGATCACCCCCTGCACGGCTGCAGTTCGAGAGGAGTGGCGAGTGCTTGTTAAGCATACCACTGACACTGAAGTGTGTAGCGACTAAGAATAGAGAGTGTACATAAGCGAACTTAATGTATGACATTCTCTACCAGCTAACCTTTCTGATGGTAAAAAGTGAGGTAGAGCGATTGAGATTGAAAATAATAATAGATAAATAGATATAATATAAATCAATAGATATTAATTAATTAATTAATAAATAATACTAATCTATTAAGTAGATAATTAAATAAACGTACATATATATAATATTTATTATGTCAAAGCGTAAATTGGGTCATTTTGGAATTTAGCGAAATCACTATAGACTAAGTTTTTAAAGATGGTGATAGAAGAAGCATGTCTGATCATCAGTGTGATCTGAAAGAAATGATTTAGTAAAGGAGCCATTGAGAAAAAAAACTTATTTTGTAATGTTTATTTCAAATTTAAATCAATGATATTATCGTAAAAGCTCAGGCTTTCTATTCGAAGCGCTTTATTAAAAGCGAAGGAACTAAAACCTGCTATTGGCGCTCACAAATCTTGAGGCTTATTTTAATGGAGCGCGACTTCCAACTACCATTCTAAAGACGTGTCTACATTGAACGTTAAACTAAATTGCTTCCCAGCAAAAAGTGTCATAAGAAAAAAACAACTTTTTCGAGAAGATAGGACTTTTATGATGTTAAAGCCAGTTCTGTGACTCATCAGAGGGTAGTCGCACCTCAGCCTCGGTCTGCAGCAGACGTCTAAAATTTTAGTGTTTCGGTGACGTCACAACGCGTGTGCTTTTTTTTCGGTGCTGCAGCAGTTTCTATCGACTAGGCTATCCACCATATGCCTTCGTCGGATACTCCAGTACTTCGGACACATTGCCAGAAAAGGAGGGGATAACCTGGATAAACTTTTTGTTACTGGCAAGGTGGAAGGAAAGAGACCGAGAGGCCGTAGTCCGATACGCTGGTCCGACCAAATCCGCTCCACCACCAACACTAGCGTCCATGATGCTGTGCATGCCGCCGAAGACAGGAACGGGTGGCGTGCTATCATCAAGACGCACACCAATTCATCGGGAGGTCACGACCCTCATCAATGAGGAAACACGACGCAAGGAGGAGGCAGCAGTTTCTCCTGTGTGGCCATGTGTATCTATCGGTTGGAACTGTTCCCTGGTGTGTTGGTTAAATATTTAATAATGTAAATATGCTTAGTAGACATGCTTTTCTTATGTTAACCTTAAAAGTTGGTATGGTAGTGGACGTTAGGTGGCGTAAAATATATGTATGTAACAACCATTTTGTATAAAAATGTGCTCGATGCCCGCTCCATCTTGTATTTGACCTCGTTCAGTCCATAGCATGTCGATGCCCTAAGTCGAGCAGTAAATACCCGTTTGCACCAACAATAGTTTCGCATTATTCATTTTTCAATTACAAAAAATAAAAAGAGTGAATCACGACCGAAAACGGAGCGCATTTATTTGTACAATCAAGGAATAATTTAAGCAGAAAAATAGTAGGAACGCATTGTGTTATTTCAGCCATTCTGGGGCGGCGCGCGCTTTTGAATAAAACAGGCATTTCCATTGATTTAATGTAAAGAGCCGGTCATTCATCGACAACAAATTGTCAGAAAAGTGCTGGTCTACGTTTCCGCCACGGTTCTGTCGAAATAGTCAAATCTATATATATACGAAATCAAAGTAATATTTCCTAACTTACTGACATAACGAGCAATCTTGCATATCGTTTCTAGCGCTTTCAACATTTTGTCGAATCGATTTTTGGAATAAAAGATTTTCTATGGAGATCTGTCACTTTTCACTTAAATATATCGAACCGACACATAAGTCGAAAGCTTTTTAAACCTACCCTCGTGTATTTCACGCATTAGGAAACTGGTTATTAAATATAAGGCACTGAGCTTCTCTCTTTTATTACCACATAAGAATATACAATTGAGAAGACGACCTCTTTACAGTGTTATTGTTGAAGCGACTCGAATGAGGAACGCCTGATGAAACCCCAGGGACTAGTATGTGAAAGAATCACGGACATTGCATTGCTTTCAGTTGTATTTTGGGTTTTAAAATAAGTAACAAGTAAGACAAAAGTCTAACAAAAAAAAGGATCATCACGACCGTATCGGGATAGCCAGAAGTCACGCTTGTTTTAAAAAAGAAGCGGATTCGTCTTTAGCCATCTTTATTATAGGCCCATCATGACAAGTGACAAGCTCGTCGATGTCTCTAGCGTACCAAACTCATGGAATACTACAACTAAATTAAATAAATTATTGTATACCGACCAGCATCCCTATTCTGTTACTTAAGAGCAAACGTTATATGAAATGAAATGAAGTGAAATGAAATTATTTATTTGCATTGAACATGGTAATAGTAAATATTAATAGTAAGTTAGTTCTGCACATTCAGCCATTTCTGGCACACAAATTTTGTTAAACATTATTTACAATGTTAATTTCTTATTATTATATTTATAATTTTTGTCACACTTATTACATACAGATTATTATTAAAACATATTGTACAGGTAATTGTTATAATACACATAAAAATACTTAAAATTTGTGGTTGTAATATTCACTTAGCGAATAGAAGCAACATTCTATCAATAGTTTCCTAATTTGGCCTTTAAACTAATTGTCAGGTAATTTTTTGAGAAACTCGGGTATATAGTGGAACCGTTAACTATATATATATCACGCTATTAAAGTTGATATGTGCACGGCCGCTGTCAAGGTCAAGACTACAGGAAACTTAACCGCTAGACCACGGAAGCAGAAAAGTCTATAACATTGCAAGTAATTTTATAATTATGTGCACCTTTTATATTAAAAACTGCATAGCCATTGTAGATTATTCACTGCATTAAATAATAAAGAATATCAGTAATACTTTTCTAGCTTTGTTATATATTGACATATTAGACATCTCTGACAGAACATTGACTTTTTATTACAAAACATAATGCTAGATAGATTAAGTTTTAACACCCTCCCTTAATCTAACCGCATTCCTAAACCATTGATACAAAATACATGCTTAGGTTTTGCAACAGATTTAGTCAACCCATCTGCTATCATTAAATTTGTAGAAATATATTTAATACAAATTTTTCCATCACACGCCATATGAGACGTAGCTACAGGATTACAATCTTCCAATCCATATTTATTGAGCAAGTTGTTTACATACCTCTCCTGATCGATAAATAGCATACCATCTCGCCTTCTAATCCTCATACCCAAACATTCCTTAGCTTCACCCAGATCTTTAATCTTAAATTTCTTACTTATTCTTTCTATCAATAGTTTCGTTTCCATTTCATTGTTAGAAAAAATATAAAAATCATCAACATAAAGAGCAATAGCCAAAAATACATTATTTTTCTTCATTACATAAATACACGGATCATATTTCGAATGCTTCATGCCCATATTTATAAGACATTCATGCACCTTCTTGTTCCAGCAATTGGCAGCTTGCTTTAATCCATAAATAGCCTTCTGCAATTTACATACCTTATTTTCATGACCTACATCAACAAAATGCTCAGGTTGTTCCATGAAAATACATTCTGTCAAATCTCCATTGAGAAAAGCCGTTGTCACGTCAATATTACTTATTTTTAAATTCATTTCGACAGATAACCCAAATAGTAATCTAATTGATGACAACTTCACAACAGGAGCAAAAGTTTCATAATAATCCTCTCCATATTGTTGAGAAAAACCTTTTGCTACAAGCCTTGCCTTATGACGCTGAATAGAACCATCAGCTCCCATCTTTAACTTAAAGATCCATTTGCACTTCACGACATTTTTGTCTGTGGGTCTATTAACAAGTTCCCATGTATTATTTTCCATTAGAGAATTATACTCATCAGTCATAGCCCTCTTCCACAAATCTTTATCTGTCCTAGACATGGCATCCTTGACTGACGTAGGATCTACATTATTCACATGATAATTACAATCCATATACCTTTCTACTGGTTTTCTAATTCTAAGAGGATAACGCCGTTCAACCTGTACATCTTCAGTAGATATAGTATCATCTACTTCAATAATATCATCATTATGATCATTCTGATTATGTCGTTCAACAAGTACATCTTCAGTAGATATAGTATCATCTACTTCAATAATATTATCATTATCGTTTTCATTATGTACATCAACTTCGACTTCTATAATATTACGATCATTAGAATTATTTACATTACTAGGTTGTTCCTCTCCAGAACCTGTACAGTTTCTATTTACATTTAACCCATCATTCATATTATTAGAATTGATATTTACAATACGTACGTCAAGTATATCTTCACTTAAACCATCCGTTATTTCATTGTTAAACTGTACATCATTACTACCAGAATACTTCTTTGATTCAATAAAGACCACATTTCTTGCCTTTATTATCGATCTAGGTTTCTTCATATTAATTAAACGATAACCTTTGGTATTCTCACAATATCCGACCATGACCAGTGTTTCGGATTTGTTATCTAACTTTTTCCTTAGTTGTTTTGGAATATGTGCCTGTGCTATACATCCGAATGATTTTAAATGGGATAAATCAATCTTCTTACCTGTCCAGATCTCTTCAGGAACAGTACTAACCGCCATAGTAGGAGAACGGTTTTTTAAATAAATAGCCGTATGCATTGCCTCAGCCCAAAACTTTTTACATAAATTTGCTTCTGACAACATACATCTGCACATATTAACCAAAGTCCTAATACTTCTTTCCGCCACTCCATTTTGTTGCGGAGTATATGGTACCGTGGTCTGATGACGCACGCCATTTTTCTTAAGGAAATCCTGAAAAGCTTTATTTGTATATTCCGTACCATTGTCGCTTCTCAAACATTTTATCTTTTTCCCAGTTTGGTTCTCTACAAAACTTTTAAACTCCTGGAACTTTTGCAGTACTTCAGTTTTTTCCTTTATTGTAAAACCAAATATTTTCCGAGAATAATCATCTACAAAAATCAAACAATATCTTGATCCTCCCCATGACATTTCAATTGGACCAGTTATATCAGTGTGAACTAACTCCAATAAGTCATTAGCCCTATTTCGGCTTTTTGTGGGAAATTTCTGTACACTTTGTTTTCCATTCAAACATGTCACACAAACTTCATTATTTACATTTGTATATTTCATACCATCAACAAGGTCTTTCAATTTATTCATCTGTGCTCTACCTAGATGCCCTAGTCTTCTGTGCCATAATGTGTATGCACTGACATCATTAGCATCAGTAGCGTACGCACTGTCTCTACTTAAATCTAATGTGTACAGACCTTTATTCATTGTACCTTGTGCTGTAATTTCTCCTCTAACTGAGAATCCATTGGTATTATACATTGTACATTTTGTGTCATCGAAAACAAATATATGTCCACGTTGTGTCGCTTTACTCACTGACAATAAATTAGTTGTCAAATCAGGAACACAAACAACATTGGTAATATCTAAAGGTTTAGATATACCATTTACAGAAATATTTACATGCGAATTGCCAATTCCAATCGAAGGAAGTTTCAAATCATTCGCAACTGATATCTGCCCATCTAACTTTACAATATTTGACAGTAAATTGCCATCACACGCCATATGAGACGTAGCTCCTGAGTCAATAATCCATTTAGATTTTAAATTACTCATTTCATTACATGCCATCATAGTGCCAGCCTTATTATTCTCCTGTTTCTGTACTTTATTATTATGATTTCGTTTACCTTTATATTGACAGTTATATTTAACATGCCCTTCTTGTCCGCAGGAATAACATTTCACATTCCTTTTCACGAACTTCTTGGTTTTAAGAGCAGTATCTTCCGTCATAACATTACTCAAACCCTCGTTGCTTTGTCGACGAGCAGCCTCCTCAATTAATTTCGACTTAATTGTTTCTGGACATAAAGTTTGGTTAGAGTAAGTAACTGTTAAAATCAGTGGATCATAATTAGAGGGTAATCCATTTAACATTACAAAGGCAATAAAGTCATCATCAATATTTACACCAATATCAGCTAAAGTATTTACAGTTGTCAAAATATCATTAAGATATTCTTCCATGGAATTGAAATTTGAAAGCTTGCTGCCAAAAAGATGCCTTTGCAGCTCAAATTTCCGTAACATTCCTCTGGCCTCAAACGCTGATTGTAAATTTTTCCAAGCCTCGCTAGCAGATTTAGCTTTATTTACATGCACATAACAAATAGGTTTAACCATTAAACATATTTTCGCTAATGCCTTGCTATCATTTTCAATACTTATCTCGTTAGATCCCGGTTGCAGTCCATTTTCAACTAAATGCCACAAACCATCCAACCTGAGACACATCATCATAGCAAATTTCCAACTAGAATAATTTTCACGTCCTTGCAACTTCTCTATATTCGGTAGAGAGGACGACTGTACCAATATTCGACTCGAGTCCCCGGCCATAGCTCCGGCCGATGTGTATCCACCACTATTCTCGATCGACATCTTTAAATTTTATATTTACAGAATTCACAACTCAGAATGGCCCATAACCTATTAAAAACTGCATAGCCATTGTAGATTATTCACTGCATTAAATAATAAAGAATATCAGTAATACTTTTCTAGCTTTGTTATATATTGACATATTAGACATCTCTGACAGAACATTGACTTTTTATTACAAAACATAATGCTAGATAGATTAAGTTTTAACATTTTATATGTAATGTGTATATGTATATTGTATGTAGTATATGTATTTTTGAATATAAGTATATCCTTTTATCGAGAGCCTAATTATTTCCATATTTATCATATCTATATTACGTGTTGCACCTACCTTACACATTGAACTTACTATATTATCCTAAAGGTTGGCTGTCAGAGAATGTCCAGCGGCATTAAGCCTGCAAAAATATTAGAAATAAGTTAGACTATTTAGAGTTTAAGTTAGAAGAATATTTATGTTTAAATATTATGTTTTTAAAGTTTTTTTAAAAATTGTTTTCAGACTACTTGAGTTTTCATATATTTTTTTTTGAGACCTATTGTAAAAAAATACCTTCAAAATAAATAATTTAGAATTTCAATTTGCTATCCACTATAAAAAAATGTACAAACAGTACTTTGGATACATTGTCAGAAAATGAGGAGATAATCTAGAAAGACTCTTCGTTACTGGCAAGGTGGAAGGAAATAGACCGAGAGGCCGAAGCCCGATACGGTGGTCCGACCAAATCCTCACCACCATCATTAAAAACAAAATTTGAATTTCTATGCGACTCGCACGACCGCCCTCTCCGTTCCTCTCATAACAATTAACTTAAAATCCCACCCCACACTTCTAGCAGATATTCAGATTCTTTCACCGTGTCTGCTGCTCGTTGGAACAAGCTCCCACTGACGATCAGACAAGCACCCTCCGTTCACATCTTTAAACAATTACTCACCACCTTTTTTCTAAATAAGCAGAATAGTGTCTCCTAGTTCATTATAATAATCACTTATGTTATGTATTTTATGCTTATCATTATTATTATTCTAAATCAACTGTTACTTTAACTATGTGTGTACTAATTTAACTTAATTATAATATATATAGATATGTAGGTATTTATGTATATATTTATTCAGTATATGTAATATTAGTTCATCATCATCAGCCTGTGTCTCTCCACTGCTGGATGTAGGCCTCCCCCAAGGCTCGCCACTTCACACGATCTTCTGCCACCCTCATCCATCCCCCACCAGCGACCTTCCTCAGGTCATCTGTCCATCTGGCGGGGGGTCGTCCCACTCTGCGTCTTCCAGTACGTGGTCTCCACACCAGAATCCGTCTACTCCACGTAATTTAGTATGTAAATCTATTATAATAAATTGTATCCTTTGTTGTTACCTCTCCACACTCCCAAAGGTTGGTTCTTAGAAAATGCTTAGTCATTAAGCCCGCCTATGTACAATATTTTTTAGTGCAATAAAGAATTTTTGTATTGAATTGAAATGAATGCTGTGGATGCCGCTAAAATTAGGAACGGGTGAGGCGGTATCATCAAGACGTAACACCAATTCATCAGAAGGTTATGACTCTCAGTAATTTTAAGCAAGAAAACAGAAAGGATGATTAAAATAATCTATGATCAATAATTTTATATACGCCACGTGATTGGTAGTTAGCTTGTCACTTTCGTTATTCCAGCCAATGATGTGCCTCATACGTTGAACATGTCTTAATATTATTTGTGCAACTGGCTTATTACTTGCTTACTTCACGAAATATCAACTAAGAACACGTTTCCACCACAGTTACGAGTACTTACGTCAATAGTGCCTAGTTATATATCTCCATCTCCCAACGCCTTGGGCAAGTAATCTTGCATAGTCTAATGGTCAGCTATAAATTGAGTCACTAACTCCACCTTCCCCTGAATACATGAATAAGGCCGACTGCTCATATTAATCTAACTATTCAAAGAGGTTGCAATTCTAAATGCATTGCTGCCAATTGACTGTTATTTCACAAAGGTTGCGTATCGAGCCCCGGTCATGGTAAATATATACACTTTTCTTACGTACCGTACGTACGAGTAACATTTGGGATTGATTTATAACACCACTATTTTTGTACCCTTTCTACTCCCGATGGATGATGAATTAGGTGATAGGGAAGGCAAAGGCGGAGTTCGTCTAACAGTTTTAATGCATTCAAACACATACAATGCAGTTGTTTTTTTTAAACAAAAAAGGTGATATTTTACGAATTGGACGCGACAACTTTATTGTCCGCAAAACACAAAAACAATTAACCCAAATATAAGGCTTATGGAGAAAATATTAACTTATAAATAAAACTTCAGGCACGAGTAATGACCGATGACTTCTGTTAGCTGTTGTGAACCGCATCAATTTTCAATCGTATTATTTATTAATTTAAACTGTATTAGTGTCCCTGGGTTTTAAGGATCTTACCACATTTTATTGAATTCGGTTGAGTAGCATAAATCGAAACATTACGAAAGCTACTTAAATTCGGATTCATCATTATAATTACAGCCCTTAGAACACAGCGTCCTAGACCTCTACTGCTGGAGATGGGCCTTCCAGAACATATATCTGCAGAATTAGGCCTACACTCGCCACGCTGGCCAGACAGCTTGGCGAGGATGTCGTCAATTTTTTATGACAATTTATTAACGATTCCACAAGTTGGTACTAGTGGAACCGGGACCGACGGCTTAACGTGCTCTCCGAGGCACGAGAACGATGGTGTTGTAAATCTATGACAAATGTTCGTATGTAAGATAATTTGAACCGACCTTTGTAGGATTTAAGGAACGCGTTCTTACAACCGAGCCACCACCACCAAACTGCCTCCGTGGTCTAGCGGTTAAGTTCGTGGATTTAGACTCGGAGGTACCGAGTTCGATTCCTGGTCGGGACACAAAAATATTTATTAATGTAAATAAATACATTTAATTAAGATTTAATTTATTTGTGATATTTCTCGAGTTTAGTACGCTGTAGACATCGACGAGCTTGCCACTTGTAATGATTGGCCTATAGTAAAGTTGACTAAACGTGAATCCGCTTATTTATAAGCGTGGTTTCTGAGCACCCCGAAAGGGAAACGGTCGTGATGATACTTTTTTTTAATAATAATAAAAACACAAAATGCGTCAATTTCTTTTTAAACTTACCCAAGTATTAAATTAAAAATAATTGAATGTGTAAAATATTTCCTCGCCAACCCGTCTGGCCAGCGTGACGAGTGTAGGCCAAGTTCTCCAGATATATGTTTAGGAAGGCCCATCTACAACTCTGGAGGACTAGAGGCCAATGTATAAAATAAATGATATACGAACCTGTATGTTCTGTAATGTGGTTTGGAAATTAATGAATATAAATAAATAAATAAATCTTAAAAGTACGACTTCAATAATCTTTAAAAATGCTGTTGTGTGCGAGCAAGAGGGAAGAACAATCGTTAAACGATTTTAAATAAGGTTTAGAAAGCTACAGGAATCATTCACGGGATTCTGTTCTGACACTTTCAAAATATTAACTTTATCATTCTTCATCTTCCACGGCAGAGAGAGCCATTTATCTTCATGCCACAATTTGTTCTTTTTCACCACCATAACTCTTCCTGGATTCCCGCCTTTTTGCTTGCAATTGCATACGTTTTGTAAGCTGTTTCCTTACGTTTTACTACTGCAGTTTCTGGTAACTAATTACAGCAAAACAGCACAGTAATTTCAGTTTAAGTATTTAAAATGCACTGAGAATAATATACCTACACAGGTTTTTTACTTGAGTTCAATGCTCGCTAGGCATATATATAAAAAGTGACTAGGCGTCCTAAACAATAATTAACCCGTATTTATTATATTATAGTATATAATATAAAGAACCACCCAATTGCCCATTCTCAATTATAACATACACTCGTATTGTCCAAATCCTCATTCCATTCCACACTACAATTAAACTACTATCAGACCCACTATACACACACTACACTTACACTAGTATTAGACATCACACACATATATTCACACACCCAGACTGCACACACCGTATACTTAGACTACTATCAGACATCACACTCAGACCCACTATACACACACTACACTTACACTAGTATTAGACATCACACACATATATTCACACACCCAGACTGCACACACCGTATACTTAGACTACTATCAGACATCACAGTCAGACCCACTATACACACACTACACTTACACTAGTATTAGACATCACACACATATATTCACACACCCAGACTGCACACACCGTATACTTAGACTACTATCAGACATCACACTCAGACCCACTATACACACACTACACTTACACTAGTATTAGACATCACACACATATATTCACACACCCAGACTGCACACACCGTATACTTAGACTACTATCAGACATCACACTCAGACCCACTATACACACACTACACTTACACTAGTATTAGACATCACACACATATATTCACACACCCAGACTGCACACACCGTATACTTAGACTACTATCAGACATCACACTCAGACCAACTACACACACACTACACTTACACAAGTACCAGACATCACACACAAATTCTTACCCTTAAAATCTAAAATCACGCTTGCCCAGTCTCTTCTTCTTCCTCTTCTTGATTACGGAGATGTGTGCTGCGTGGATCTCACTGAGGAGCATCTCAACAAGTTGGATCGGCTGCTTAATTCTTGCATTTGCTTCATTTTCGGATTGCGTAAGTACGACCATGTATCTGAGTTTCGTGCAAGACTCAAGTGGTTGCCTATACGTTCTCGTCGTAATTTAAGAATTCTCTGCCTACTTTACTCTGTCCTCTATGAACCGTCTTCACCTACGTATTTGAAAGATCAATTTTCTTTTCTTAGCTCCTTTCATGAGAGAATTCTTCGTTCTGCTCATAACTTTCTCCTTGCGATTCCTTCACATCACACAAACTCTGTTTCTGACTCTTTTTCAGTAGTAGCTGTTCTGCTTTGGAACAGCTTGCCCCTTAATATCCGTGAAGCCCCAAGCAGAGCTATCTTTAAAAAACTAGTTTACAATCACCTTTTACAATTACAATAAGCACTTGTCTGTTTTCTTTAAAGATATTGTAATGTAGTGTAGTATATGTATGTATGTTGTATATGTAGTTTATATAATATTTTATATATGTATGTATATGTACTTTGTTTATGTAATGTGTATACCCATTTATATATGTAATTTTATATTGTACCTAGTTGTAAGTAAATATTGTATTTTTATTTTTCTTTTCATATTTGTTGTTTATTTGCTAACCTTACCTCTTAAGTTTTCATTATCCCGAAGGTTGATTGGAAGAGAGTGCCTATAGGCATTATGTCCGCCTTTTGTTTGTATAACAATAAAGTTTTTAAATAAAAAAATAAAATAAATACACAAACCCACACCCTATACTTAGATTACTATTAGACATCACACTCAGACCCACTACACACACAATATACTTACACTAGTTCCAGATATCACACACATATATACACACACCCAGACTGCACACACCGTATACTTAGACTACTATCAGACATCACCTCAGAGCCACTACAAACACACTATACTTACACTAGTATCAGACATCACACACATATATACATATTATTATATACATATACCCACACTGCACCCTAGACTTAGACTACTATTACTACTTTCAACGAAAACAACAAATAGGTGGTAGGCAGGGCAGACTATTGGTGGTAATTTGCCCAGTATGTCGGAGCGGGGAAGTATCCACCGTTCGTGCCGATAAACCTAGTAAAGTGTATCCACACGTTTCGGGATCAGGTTCAAATTGCCGTCATTTCCAGTCAAGCCGGTATAGTGTTAGGGACTGATGTCAGTTATTAGTGTCTGATTCCAGTTTCTAACATTCATGGACCTCGTGCGCTACTTACCATCGTGAGCGCAAATTCACATGTCTAGATAGTATAAAAAAAATGTAATACAGACCGCGATCTTTGGATTGAAAAACGCGTTTTATTATCTCGCTAACCATCAACTGAAGCAAAATAAAATTTATAGAACAAAATTTCAGATATTTTCTCGTTCGTTTTGAATTCTGGCTGACCTAAATATTTATCAATATTTACCCCTTTTTAAATTAATATTTCATAAACAACGCGTTAGGTATATCCGCATATTATATTCTAATACGAAAACACATAAAAAACGAAGAACAAAATTACAACTTTTTTACGAATAGACCTCAAAATTATACGAGTATAATGCCGGCTCTACACTTCAATACATTTATAAATACACTGGGATAACACATAATAATTTAGCAAATAACAATACAGCAACAACTTTATGTATAAAACTTGATATAAAGTACTAGGACCCCTAAACTAGGGGAACCTGAACTACAGAGGTCAGTCAATAGTAGTTGCATGGAATTTAATGTAGTCCCTGAGTCTCATTCACTGTAGTATATACCTTAGAAACAATACATATATTATTAAATCCTATGGTAAGATAAGATATGATTTCTTTCTCATACAATGTTCGTAATGTTTCGAATTGTTTACAAAATTAAAACTTGTTTCTATCTTTTTAGTCTTCAGTCATGTCATCTGCACGTACCCACAAACTTTAGTAAAAAAACTGAGATTTTGTGTTTTATGTTGGCAGTGACCTGCACCGATTGCAGTGGAGGTAAGAGAGACTCAAGGAAGCGTCGGTGGGTGGGGGATATGTGTCTAATGTTAAACTAGATAACCAACGGTGCATGTCTACATGCAATATCTGAGAGATAAAATCCTTTTTTTTATTTTCATGTGCTCGGTTGTAAGAACGCTTTTCTTAAAATGTATGTACCAATGAGAAATACACTTTTATTACGTTCATTTGTCATAGATTTACAACACCACCGTTCCCGTGCCTCGGTGAGCACGTTAAGTCGTCGATTCCGGTTCCGCTTGTGGAATTGTTAATAAATTATCATTAATAATTGACATCATACCCTCGCCAACACGGCAGGTGTAGGCCAAAAAAAAATATTCTGAAAATTCTGGAAGGCCCAGTGGAGATCTATAGGACTCTGTGTTCTAGGGGATGTTTAATGCACGAAATATTTATTAATTACCTCCATGGTCTAGCGGTTAAGTCCGTGGATTTAAACTCAGAGGTACCGGGTTTCATTCCTGGTCGGGACACGATAATATTTATGAATTTAATTAATAGTAATTATTTGTGATTTTTATTGAGTTTGGTACGCTAGAGATTTCGACTTGACTTGCCACTTGTCATGATTGGCTAAATGTGAATCCGCTTCTTTATAAGCGTGGTTTCTAACCACCCCTGAAGATAAACATTTGTGATGATACTTTACTTCTATTTACTAATTAAAAGTTAAAGTTCGCACAGTATTAAACTGTCAGTGTGGAGCCGGCATTACGCGAGTTGTGACTGTTCAAGCAGAAGTAACTGCCAGATACATCTTAGTGTAATTTAACTTTTCTGATTACTTTTTCTGACCAACCGCAGATGTAATGCGATATACCGTCCTATAACCGACGTCATAGGGTCGTGTAAAAAAAAGAAGTAAAAAGTTGAGAAGGATTTGATTATTACTTAGATCACTGCCTCCATGGTCTAGCGGATTATACCGTAAATGATCATAATCTATATTAATTATGCAAAATTATATTGTTGCAAATTAAAAAAAAAAAAACTTAACGTAAAATTAAACACTAAATTATAAATAAAATAAACTACATTACAAATAAAACAAAAAATTATAACCGTCTGATTGGCTTAGTGTGCCGATGACACTTGCTGCGTTTCAAACGACGTGGCTGACTTTTTAAACAAAATATTGTCTACGTAAAGGGTCACTCGTCGTCAAACGGATTTTTTCCCCAAGACCACGAGAGAGCCTCAGAGAGTGGCCAGAGCCTCCTCGGACCACGACCCATCGTTTCGACTGCAAATGGGATTAAGTGGTAATTTATGATGAACTCATCGTACTTGTCGCGTTAAGGCGTGCGGCTGACTTTGGTTTTCTGGATGTCAGATATTGTGTGTAAAAAAACTAAACCAATTCATATGCCATGCTGTCTAAGGTTGTCAACCAAAAGGCGGTGCTTTCAGCGTACCATAATTATGTTTCATCTACATTAGATGGTTTAGAATTATTTTCTGGGATGACCGAGTTAAGACCTGCAGCCATACCCAGGTGACAAGCTCATGCAGAAGAACCGAGGTAAGGTATTTTTTCATACTTTACTTCCTTTGTTCATACTTTGTGCCACATATATTGCTATATATGCATATGTGCATCAGAAACTGGTGACAATGTAAATTGTAAAAATTGTAAACGCATACAGTCTACTTCAAAATTCCCAGGATTACTAAATTGTAAAAATTGTAAAAAAATCCCAGGATTACAGTCCACTCGCTCCAATTTACATACATTCTCAAAAGATAATAACTCAAATTTGGATTTCAACCTAGCTAGGAACTAATGTATTCGCATAAAAGACAAAAGGCAGTAACGTTAAATCAAAAAAGGGCATTTCAACGTCTGTCCACGTACATCGGGGTCCCGGTTGCCATTTGACCGAACCGCAAATCTCATTGAAGGGTCGGTACATTGATCTGAAATTAAGTAGATGCAACATTAGCGTGCGAAATATGTCCCACGAATAAATGCAAAACTGACATATAATTTTAGCTCAATATGACTTTACGTTATATTGTACATGGTTTCTTTAGCAAAGCTTGTAAAATATACAAAATAATAAAAACTACAATACAAAGAAATTAATCACCATCATCACAGCTCCTATGACACACAGCATTAGATCTGCAATGTTAAAAAAGGACCTTCCAGAAAATAATTCTGGAGAATTTAGCCTACACTACAACCAGACGGGTTGGCAATAAGCTGATTTAAATTTTAATGTCAATTATATACGGTTTGGTCAGATCAGTACTGGATAGTGGCTTTTTATAATTTTAACGGGATTTTACGCGATTTACCTTAGAGACATATTTCTCCCGACGTTTCAGCCAAGTTGCATTGGCCGTGGTCACGGGTCGACTGGAGCTATGCGGTGTAGTCTCGTACATACTGGGCGGTAGATGTAAACCTACCCACTTATCACTTTAAAAAGTTTTTAGAAATCACGACACACGACACTTATAATATCATTGACGACACCGGGAGATGTTTTTCGGCGTCGAAACCTATTGATTACTGAATTCCACGATGAAAATAGCTTACAACCCTCCTCTCGAATGAAATTTTTGTGTTTCTTTATTTAAAATTATAATAACTATTATAAATGTGTTCGAAAGTTTAAAAAGTTTAACGGATAGTTATAATGACGTAGGTTTAGTAAAATCGTTACTAACATTTAAATTATAGATCATATCCGAAATAAAATTTTATTATTATTATTACCGATCCCACAAGTTGGTAAAAGTGGACTTGAGACCGACGACTTAACGTGCTTTCCGAGGTTGTGCTATGGAAAAGTACGTAAGAAAAGTGCATTTGCGATTGGTATATGCCAGGGTTTGATACTTGAAATTTAGATTTTAACGGAAAGCTTTCTTACAACTAGGACATCACCACTCCAAATATAATAATAGTATTTAATCCTTAAACGATCCTTTTAGGATTGCGAAAAAAATCAGTTCTCATACAATTTGCGTTTTACAAATATAAATATAAATTGTTTATAAGAGCCCTGATTATTGGAATAGACACACTTGTATTATTATCTATAGTATTTTTTTTTATACTGGATGCGGAATCTATTATTGGATATAATATATCTTTGGGTGGACAGGACAAACGATGCCTCGACGATGACTCGGCAGATATAAACCATCCATGCGTATTCCTATCCTATTCCTATTCCGAATATTCTTGATTCTTTTCATAGACATAGTTTTATGGACCAGCCTAAAAACGCAATTGTTTATTATCGTCTGACAACTAGTGGTGAGTAGTTATCGAACTCATTAAAATCGCAAACATTTTCTGGAGAACGAAAACTAGTTGGAGAAACGGTTTTCGTTGCAATTGGATTAAAATACAAGAAATAATGGATAAAACTGTTAGCCTAATAATTCGTAAAATTTGAATGTTTTTTTAAGTACTGTATAATTCAGCAATAAGCTAATATATTTACCTAATAAAAAATACTTTTATAAGGACTCTAGTTCATTTACAAAAAAGTTTACATAATTTATTAAACATGTAGAACAGAACTATTTTGAGAAACGGGAAAGAGTTGCGCTGAAACGACGACTAATAGTTCCTGCGACTAGCACTGTTTTAATCGAATAGTAAAAACGGTGCTATTGACGCAGAGCAAAAAAACGGTTCTTAAAAACGGTTCGTCTTTGCCATGCCTACTACTACTGTCAACTGTCTACGTAACCATACATACTACATATACAATAATTTTAAAAACTCTGACTTCAACATAATGTCTATCTTTACGGTCAAGTCCGTTGAATTTTAGCCTAACATCTATGATTTGAACAAAAAAAGAGAGAACACAAGCTTCTTATCATTCCTTAGGATTCACTGTGGCGTCCCCGTAGCCGCGTCGCCTCGCAAAAGACGTTAAGCTTACGACTTTTATTTATTAATAAAAAGCTAACTTTCCACCATTCTGCTCCTCTTCCTACCCAAGCAAATACTGTATGATTCCGCTAATAAATCTAAAGTATCATCACGACCATATCCCTTCTGGGTTGGTCAGAAACCAGCCACCATGACAAGTGATATCGTCAATGTCTCTACCGTAACAAAATCAAGAAATATCATAAATATATTATTGTGTCCTGACCAGGAATGGAATCCGATACCTCCGCGTCTAAAGACTGCTTAGACCCAATTCTTTAAGAAATTCTAAAAATATTTTGCTAGAATACCTCTCGCACCAATTTTAGGGCCAACATTTCATCAAGATTAGGTTTTACTACTTGGATGGTCCCTATAAATTGAACCATGTTCCCCCCCTTTTTATTTACGGCATATTATCTTTGGGACGCGATTGGGGGTTCAGGGAATTATTGTCACGTGATAAAACGAATAGATTACCAAAGTTCCCGATCTGCTTGCTCTTTTGAATATTGAATATGGACAGCTCTATTTGCGCCCTTTGGGATCGAGAATCATGGGGAAGGGCACTCAGCTAAGAGCACAACGACAAGGAATTAAGCGGCTGACGGAAAGGTCTGGTGACAAAAAGGCTGGCAATTATTTCTGCCAACGAATATATTCGGTAAATAGTAAATAGCTACCACTCGGTTGTAAGAACTCTTTTCTTTAAATCCGAAAAGGTTGGTTCAAACCCCAGCATATACCGATGAGAAATACACTTTTCTTACGTTTATCATAAAGCCGTCGTTCCCAGTGCCAAACATCACAGAGTCACTTTGGAATTGGAAACGATAGTGTAATAAATGCGTGTACACGACAATAATGCCAGTTGTAAGAGGAGCAATCAACGGACTTAACCGCTAGATCACGGAGACATTTATTGTTATATAGGTAAAGTAAAAAAAGTAAAGTATCATCACGACCGTTTCCCTTTCGGGGTGGTCAGAAATCAAGCTTATAAATAAGCGGATTCACATTTAGCCAACTTTACTATAGGCCAATCATGACAAGTGGCAAGCTCGTCGATGTCTCCAGCGTACCAAACTCGAGAAATATCACAATATTAATATCATATACTAATTAAATGTATTTATTTTACATTAATAAATATTTTTGTGTCCCGACCAGGAATCGAACCCGGTACCTCCGACTCTAAATTCACGGATTTAACCGCTTTTATATAGGTAATTGTTGTTATTGTATATGTATATGATATTAATTCTCCAGCACATCCTTCTCATCGTCCATACCACAGTGTTTGAAGACGAAGGTCTTTAACCAGTACGTCCCCCAGGTAATGTTGTACGGAGCAGAGACGGACACTGACAGTGGGTTTGGTCCATAAATTCAAGGTTGCTCAGCGAGCTATGGAGAGAGCTATGCTTGGTATTTCTCTGGTGGATAAAATTCGTCAGCGAATCAAAGTAACTGACATAGCTTTATAAATTAGCAAGCTGAAGTGGCAGTGGGACACATCTTCCGCAGAACTGACGACCGATGAGAACCGGTTGGGACGACGCAGAGTGGGACGACCAGCCAGCCAGTTGGACAGATGACCTGAAGAAGGTCGCTGGCGGAGGTTGCAAAAGACCGCATGAAGTAGCGAGCTTTGGGGGAGGTCTACATCTGGCAGTGGATAGACACAGGCTGGCGATAATGATGAGTCATATTAATTAAAGTATTTTACATTTAAAAGACACTTGTTGTTCTAAGTAACAAAAAAATAAAAAATAGGATATTATTTATTTATTTTTAAAAAATATTGTAAATCTATACAAAAGACTAACGTAATGCTCAAGACATTATCTTCCTTTACATTTAAATTTGTTGGAACATATAAAAAATAAAATAAACATATACTTTTATGTCTGTTTATGTATGTTTTTTTTTATTAGTTTTAAAATATTATTTATGTTTAATTTTTATATTTTTTTCTCTATTTGCACCGTACTCAAATTTAAATGTCCCAAAGGTTAAAATATATATATAAATATACATATATACATATATATTGTTTATATATCGCCGGGATAGAGCGAAAACAAACTAACTATTTATTTATTTTTCAGTTAATTCACTTTTTTACACCAGTCGTTTAAATAACTTTCAGCTTTTTGCAGTGATAAAATCAATTAAGAACTGTGACGCTTAGTATCCAAGATAGTGGGTGTTAAAAGTAATTAACCGAACGGTTTTAGCCGAAAACACAAATTATAAAGTAATTAAATGTACATAATATATTTGTGAAAAAATTACAAACATTGTTTTTCATAAATATAATACAATAAAATTATATCATAATACATAAATACCTAATTATTATTAACTATTATTATTATCTTGTACCATTTGGCAACAATCGCTCAACAGTTATCCAAATACACGAAGCCGAGTTATTTCAGCACTTAGTCGTTTATTTCGTCAAACCGTAGAGTTTCGAGTAGGTACCAATAGAACATGCCAGAACTTTAGCTGAAAAAGTATCTTCACGACTGTAGTCCCTTGCTCATCGTAAAACAAATGTACCACATACCATAGCCACTAAACTCACGCTTACTCATAAATAAGCGCGGTGGTGACTCGGTTGTAAGATCACTTGCCGTAATAAAGAATAAATAAAGAAGCACGCATTTTTTATTTAAATTATTCAGTAAAATCTTAAGTTACGGTGCGGAGAAGTGTTCCTAAAAATATAGCCCCTTATACTGTCCTAATCAAGTAGGTAGCAAAAGGTCGACATTCGCGCGAACGTTGACTTACGTAATTTTGTCTCTCTTTATTTCGTCTCTTGTCGTTAGTTTGTCATTTTAGGTATTTAAGGCAATGACGTGCTCCATAGGCATGCATACCCGGCCCTGCACGCCAGACCTCCCGAGGTTCCACGGCGCATGGAGCGCGATTTGATAGCCTGATCATGTTGACATTCCGCGGCCTCCGCCGCGCCCGCCCGTATTAAATTTAACCTATAGTAAAGGTTCCCACGCCCTGTCCGTAGTTACGTGCAGCGAATGCTACTTTTGTTAGGAGGCCAACACCTCGTTACAAATTCCCGTCTTCCCCCGGAAGGGGGGGGGGGTCTGAGATGACTAGTCGTATATAGGCATGCATACGTTAAACATGTCAAAAGATAATCATCATTTCTGCAACCAGCCGACGTTTAACTGCCCATCATAAATACCTAAGGTATTTATCACGATAGATATTGTGATTTTCAGACGCAGCCTTATTGACCATGCAGTAGTGTTTTGTTTTTCGGATAACATTTTTTTTTTATAAAGTTGCTTTTTTTATTCCAAAAAGACATTTTAATGACACCTGAAGCCTAAAAAAAATATTTGCTCTTATGACAATTACACGCGGTACATTAACTACCTCCGTGGTCTAGCGGTTAAGTCCGTAGATTTAGGCTCGGAGGTACCGGGTTCGATTCCGAATATTTATTCATGTAAATAAATACATTTAATTAATAATAATTTATTTGTGATATTTCTCGAGTTTGGTACGCTGGAGACATCGACGAAGTTGGCTAAATGTGAATTCGCTTATTTATAAGCGTGATTAAAATGTGGGTTTTTTTTAAAATCAATTTATGTTTAAAATCTCTTTGGGATTCTCCGAAGATGTCATTATCTGGAAGCCTTAGATCATAGAACTAAAAGAGGTATACATCATCTTCTTTCCAGAATCCAATAAAAATACAATTCTTTGTTATTTCTGTGATAGGCTATATTAAAAATGTTTTGAATATTTGGTCTGGGGTATCTTGTTTGATTTGATCTAGAAGCTGTGTGCAGTTTATTTTTCCATGACGCTGAGCATTAGGACTCATATGTGATATGCCTTGTAAAAAAATGGAAGATGTCTGGTGGCCCTTTGAATACCCTCCACTCTTTGAGATGATACACAGCATCCCGAATTCCAGGCGATACCAGGTTTTAATCGAACTATACGAATGAACTTGACTTGGAATTATTTATTTTATTTATTTATTAAGGAAAACTATTGATATTTAATTCACAAGTATAGATACAAAAATAGAAAATTATACGTATAATCATTTAGCAGGATGAAAAAGAGGAAGGGGTATATACTCGTATATAATAAATATTTAGTTAAATAATTCCTTCGTTTGCGCTTGAAGAAACAGAATCTGCTGCAGGAATCAAACCCGGTACCTCCGCGCTGAATCTACAGTCGTGACCGCTAGACTACAAAGTCAGTCAGTACTTCAGCTGGTTCCTTAGTTTACTCTAATACTATCTTCACATGTTCATGCCGCAAATCTAATTCTTGAAACACCCACTTTTGAAAGTCGAAAGAATTTCTGTATCTCACTTCAATTTTTTTATTATTCAGCATTAGGTCTTTGACTCGATATATAACGCGTGTATCCAGTTCATCTTCTGTTTACGGAAATACGATCACATCTCAGAACATCGTGCTAAGTTAAAGTGGCTGCCAGTTCGTTGTCGCAAAAATCTTAGTGTTCTTTGTCTGGTGTCTTCGCTTTCAAACCAGCCACAACAAATTTGTCTCACAAGTCGCTTTCGGTCCTCTTTTATCATTCCGGATTTATTTTAGATTATTTTGTCGTTGTGACACCATTTTTTAAAACATTTTTCGTTCCACAGGTTTGCGGCGATAATATCAAATAAAATGGCCATAAATCCAGTTTGGTGAGAGGGAATGGAGAGAACAGAGTTGTGGGAAGAGCGGAGTGACTTATGATGGAATGAAGAGAGATAGGCTTTGCTCTTGAGCTATTTAGGTGTCACAGGCTCGTTAAGTATAGAAAATAGTAAGCAGAGTATTCGGAGATTCAGACAACGAATTGGTATCCATTGGTAAAATTAAGTTTAATATTTCTAACTTGGAGTGAGTTTGAGAAGTGAGGCTATCACCCGAAGAGGCCGACTTCCGCTGAGCCATCGTATATAAATTGAATATGACATGCCATATCCGTATATTTGGCACTGAGCAATCAATATATTGAATGTTATTACTGTATAACTACTCTCTCACCTAGTCCAAATAGCTTATTTAATATAATTCTTAATTATTATTTAAATGCTGTAAATTATCCAAATATCTATATCATCATTAATCATTACAGCCCCTACAACATAGCGCCCTCTCCACTGTTGGATATGTGCCTTCCAGAACATATATCTGGAGAATTTGGCCTACGCTCGCCACGTTGGCCTGACGGATTGGCGAGGATCTGGTGTAAATTTATAATGACAATTCATTAACAATTCCACAAGTTGGTATTAGTGGAACCAGGTCCGACGCCTTAACGTACTTTCCGAGGCACGGGAACGGTGGTGTTGTAAATCTATGACTGCAGTACGTAAGAAAAGTGTATTTGTCATTGGTACATGCCGGGAGTTTGAACCGACCAGTGTAGGATTTTAAGGAAAGTGTTCTTACAACCGAGCCCTAAATATATATATATATAATATATATATATATACTATATATATACTACGTGGAATTTGTTAAAGAGCAAATATTTAGATCATATATAATATATATGATCTCATAGAAGAATACATAGCTTTACGCAGTAGATGACCGCCTCCGTGGTCTAGTGGTAACAAACGTTGCCGTGAACGCGGGAGGTCGTGGGGGTTCGATTCCCACCGGGGGCAAGTTGTACATTGTATAATTTGTCTCGGTCTGGGTGTTTATATGTATAATATGTATATATTTACAAAAAAAAAAGTATAATGTGTAGTTTATCAACCATCTAGTTTCCGTAACACAAGCCTCGTAGCTTACCACAGAAATTAGATGGCGCTGTGTGACCTGTCTGGAAATATTTATTTATATTTTATTTTATTTATATTGGTGCGAGAGGAATACCAGCATATTTTTTACATCACTTACTAAAATACTGCCTCCGTGGTCTAGCGGTTAAGTCCGTGGATTTAGACTCGGGGGTACCGGGTTCGATTCCTGGTCGGGACACAAAAATATTTATTAATGTAAATAAATATGTACATTTAAATAATTAATTAATATTTAATTTATTTGTGATATTTCTCGAGTTTGGTACGCTGGAGACATCGACGAGCTTGCCACTTGTCATGATTGGCCTATAGTAAAGTTGGCTAAATGTGAATCCGCTTATTTATAAGCGTGGTTTCTGACCACCCCGAAAGGGAAACGGTCGTGATGATACTTTACCTCTTTCTTTACTTACTAAAATAATTGGGTCTAAGATCTGAGCTAAGCTCCAGCACCCGCTCGATGAATCCATGGAATTTGTTTGAATGCTAAGGAATTTAGTAGAACAAGTAATACCGTCGGTCCCGGTTCCACTAATACAAACTTGTGGAATCGTTAATGTCATTAAAATTAACATTAGATCTGGCGCCTTGCTAGTGTAGTCCAAATTTTCCAAAGTTATGTTTTGCCAATCTCCAGCAGTGAAGATCTAGGTCTGTGTTGATGATGAGGCTGTGTTCATGATGATGATGAGTGTAAATAAACAAAAATAAAAGTGGATCGTTTTCTGCTAAATATTCGTTTTTTTAGTTCATTTGTTTTTGATACGTAAAGTTAAACTGTTGATAATTACAAAGACCGCAGATCGGAAGTACAGTCAACAGATAAATATACATAATAACATCCAATCAGCTCTATTTACTGATACCCCACTTCCGAACTGACAATAGACTCACCCTTCATATTGAAGGTTTTGTCATCAATATGTACACTCAGCGACACAATTTTAAACAACATTGAACTATTTGCAGCTGATGTGGTAGTCTTCTAGACGTCGTAGCACTTTTTCATGTCCTGAGTTTATGTTTATGTTAAATTTAAAATAATCCACCAACCAATTCGTGTTATTAGTAGGTACCTACCTACTTTATAAAGTTTCGAAGTTTTATAATGTGCGTAATCGTTTTACATATACTAAACAAAAAAAATAGATATATTTTGTTTAATTAATATATATTTATTTGAAGTAGATACAAAAATAATAAAATAATATAGATTATAAAAATAATTATAAATAAAACTAAACTAAAGATACCTATAAAATTAAATCTATTCTACAAAATAAACTAAGGGCTTACCACCAGTGAGCTGGCTCGCCGCATTTCCTCGTTGAATTATAATGGAAATATAATGTTTTAGGTAGTTATGGAATTTGTATAATTACCTTATATTATAAAATTAAAATACGTACAATATTTATTTATGTATATAAAATTATTTTTTATATTATTTATTTAAAAACTTTATTGCACTATGTACAAAGGGCGGGCCTAATGCTGCTAGGCATTCTCTAGCAGCCAACCTTTGGGATAATACAGAGAATTTTGATTATGAGGTAGGCTGCAAAGGGCTCAAATAAAAACTTAATTTTAAAGAAGTGCGGTCCAAGCGCTAAAACATTTTTAAAAAACATCACCCCTCTTCTAATTGTCTGCTCTGGTAACAAGAGGGCTGGTTCCTTCATCGCCCAGATAATCAGCATAGCGATTCAGCGAGGAAATGCGGCTAGCGTTCTTGCCACCATGCCGCGCGGATACGATTTATATTTAAATTTGTTTTTTTTTTTTGTTATAATTTGTTAAATTTGTTTATATGATAATGATGAATGATATGATGTCAATTTTTAATGACAATTTATTAACGATTTCACAAGTTGGTATTAGTAGAACCGGGACCGTCGGCTTAACGTGCTCTCCGAGGCACGGGAACGGTGGTTTTGTAAATCTATGACAAATGTACGTAAGAAAAGTGTATTTCTCACTGGTACATGCCTAGTGGTTTTGAACCGACCCTTGTATGATTTAAGGAACTTGTTCACCGCGCCACATAATTTTATGTATTTATTGTATCCGATTTACGAGTAACTTTTGACGTTGACTGTACCTACCGGTCGGATGCCGAAATAATTCGGCATGCCCCTTCGTTTATAGAACCTTTCTACCTATTGTGTGTGACGAAAAATAATATGTCATAGATAGTTATTGTGCAAACATATTGATATTTCTACCTTTTTTAGATGAAGGAATTCGTTTATTTGTCAATTATATTTGGACGGATGTTGTTACAGACTATAGGCACGTAAAAAAAAACAGTTAATTACAGTGATTTTGAACATAGCACAAGATGGGGCAAGATGACAAACGTTATGAGAATTACAACTTGACCAATCAGTACAGAATACATTAGTGTATGCAAGTCATTCCCGCGCGGTGGTGGCTCGGTTGTAAGAACGCGTTCCTTAAATCCTACAAAGATCGGTTCAAACCCACCTGGCATGTACTAATGAGAAATACACTTTTCTTATGTATATTTGTCATATATTTACAACACCACCGTTACCACGCGGCGAACGAGTGCCTTCACTCCGTAGCCACGACTCAGACTTAGCTGTAAAGGCACACAGGGCCAACAGTGAGATAGAGACGGTTTATAGGATTTTAGTCCGTAGGCGCCCTGGGGCTTCACTAGGAAGCTTCACGGATGAGTCGGGCATGCGACCCCCACCCGCGTTGGCCCTTCAGGCAGGGGGCGTATCATTGATGATTTATTGATTCACCGTCTATAAAAAAATTAAAATAAAAAAAAACCACCGTTCCCGTGCTTTGGAGATCACGTTAAGCCGTCGGTCCCGGTTCCACTAATACGAACTTGTGGCATCGGTAATGAATTGTCATAAAAAAATACATCATATCCTCGCCAAGCCGTCTGGCCACCGTGGCGAGTGTAGTCCAAATTATCCAGATATATGTTCTGGATGCCCCATCTCCAGTAGTGAACGTCTAGGACGCTGTGTTCCAGGGGCTGTAATGAATAAAAAATAGACTTTCAAATTTATTATTTTGTTGTTTCACGGACAATATGCCGACCTGCATGCTAAGGAAGTGTAAAACACGCGTTCTTCTTCGACAAGAAAAACTCGTTTCAGTTTTTTTTGTACGTAGTATAAAGAGGATCAAATTAATAAGCTTAACCTCATTCTTTTTACATTACATACTATAATAATAAAAAAAAAAATTATATATAAAAAAAAAAACAATATATAACATAGTGAAAAATATTTAAAAGCACAGAAGAAATAATATAGAACTATCATCAAGTGAAATCTAAAAACTGTAAGTATACACAATTATTATTAGGAAGAAAGGAATATAATTATTAGAAAAATCCAAACATTACGGTGTTATAAAAATAATGCGTGCTAAGGTAGTGTAAGACTTGTGTTTCAGTTAATTTTCGTAAATAAATGTTGCTTAAGCGAATATTTTTTTTAGTTTTTAATTAAAATACACGGAACATTGATAAATAGATTCGGGATTTGTCTAAATAAATGAGGATAAGCTTTTGGAAATAGCTTTGATTCTAATATTTAAAAAAAACACAGCTATCGATTTAACCTTGTCAAGAATACAACAGTGTTGCCTACTACAAAGAATCAAACTTAATTCTAACAATGATACCAGAATAAAATATTTGATGTAATATTTTTAACAAGAAATAATGATTAGGTTGACATTGACCGCCTCCGTGGTATAGTGGTAACAAACGTTGTCGTGAACTCGGGAGGTCGTGGGTTCGATTCCCACTAGGGGCAAGTTGTACATTGTATAATTTGTCTCGGTCTGGGTGTTTATATGTATATATTTACAAAAAAAAAGTATAATATGTAGTTTTATCAATCATCTAGTTTCCGTAACACAAGCCTCGTAGCTTACCACGGAAACTAGATGGCGCTGTGTGACCTGTCTGGAAATATTTATTTATTTATTGATTCCAATTATAGCTCAGTTAATCGTTAGCCATGAAAAGTTCCTTTATTCGATCAAAGATCTATTCTTCTTTTTCTTAGTCGCTACACTTGGCCGAGTGGTCGTTGCCATTTGAGTGCTAGTGGCATGCTTAACAAGCCACTCCACTCAGACCGCAGCTTTCCTGGTTTTCCGGATAGGTCCATCTGGACTCTAACAGCCGCTTGATGGATGTTTCTCCACGCCGTGACACGTGTCCGAAGCAAGTGAGAATGCGTGATTGTACAGTCGAGGAAAGGCGTTGTCTGATCCCCGGTTCCTTCAGTATGGATTTGTTGGTTCGGACCTCTGTCAATGATATACCCAACATTCACCGCCAATACCACATCTCTAAAGATTTATGACCACATCTCTAATGATTCTACTAAAAAATTTTAGTAGCTTTGGTAAGGTTTTTGGGCTATTAAAGTTGCACACAATTATAATCTTAAAAACACTAGCATAAGGTTGAAATTAGTTTCATGTAAAGCTCAATATTCTTTTTAGCACAATCCAAGAAAGAACTGCAGCGCTCATAACATATGCAGGTAAAACTTTCCTAAATCTACGAAACTTAAAACTCCGCTTTTCCCAACAAGTATTCTAATTAGTGAATTTCACATCCATAGGTACTTAACCTACTTAAATTTACTTTCATTCAAAGAATCCCGGCAAAATGGCAAAGAACAGTCGCCGAGGAAACTGTGGAAAAATGCAGAGTTTCCTTTTAAAAGTCGGTATTAGTCAACCATTTTTATTATTTTTGCGGATTCAAATTTAGATATTTAATTTAAACTTTTATAATTATTATAAATGTATTATGATTAAAAGTAACTATTTAATGGGGGTATATTCTCTTGATACCGACAAATTCATAAAAGAGCTGGGTAAATGAATTTTTCAAGAGTGTGGCGATCCCAAATGCCATAACTACCTAAAACAGAATATGATGATGACCGCCTTCGTGGTCTAGTGGTAACAAACGTTGCCGTGAATTCGGGAGGTCGTGGGTTCAATTCCCACCGGGGTCAAGTTGTACATTGTATAATTTGTCTCGGTCCTGTTTATATGTATATATGTACAAAAAAAAAGTATAATATGTAGTTTATCAACCATCTAGTTTCCGTAACACAAGCCTCGTAGCTTACCACGGAAACTAGATCGCGCTATGTGACCTGTCTGGAAATATTTATAATATTTATTTATGTCGATTATAATTCAATGAGGAAATGCGGCGAGCGTTTTAGGTACCCTCCCTGGTGGTAATTATTTATTTTGTAGAATAGTTTTAATTTCATAGGTATTTTTAGTTTTAGTTTTCTTTATAATTAGTTTTTTAATCAATTTTATTTTAATATTTTTGTATGTAAGTACTCGAATAAATATATTTAAAAAAAAAAAACTATTTATTAATAAGTCTAAATTTACACCCTTTACAATATTATGTATACAAAAAATATGTGCCATCTTAAAGCCTTACAAATTTTCACTAATAGCTATAATAAAAAAAAAAGAACCAATTAAATTAGTACAATAACAATGAGATATGAAATAACAATTGAATTTGTATACTGATCCCGTTTTACAACTTAAGAATCATACAATATAATAAAAGTAATTAAGTGTAACAACAACTATTAGTAACAATAAGTAGGTACTCAAACAACACACAAATTATGACAAGAAATATAAATAAAACATAAGTAATAGAAAAATATATAAAATAAAAAACAAAAACAAGGATATATGAACAGCTTTAATAGTAGAAAATAAATATGGACTAAACCGGATAAAAACTAACTATAAATAAAAAAATATCTTACCCTTTAGGGATAGTCCTAAGAAGACTGACATTTCTCCTCTGTATAACGATGCTAATCATCATCATCATCATCAGCCTGTGTTTCTCCACTGCTGGATGTAGGCCTCCCCCAAGGCTCGCCACTTCACACGATCTTCTGCCACCCTCATCCATCCCCCACCAGCAACCTTCCTCAGGTCATCTTTCCATCTGGCGGGGGGTCGTCCCACTCTGCGTCTTCCAGTACGTGGTCTCCACTCCAGAACCCGTCTACTCCATCGTTCATCGGTTCTGCGGCATATGTGTCCAGCCCATTGCCACTTCAGCTTGCTAATTTTAAAAGCTATATCGGTAACTTTGGTTCTTTGACGAGGCTAATACGTCGGCAGAAATAATTGCCAGCCTTCCTGTCTCTAGAATTTCCCGTCATCTGTTTGAAAAACTCCTCGGCCAGGGTTTTCCAACGCAAATTTAGACTAATAATTAAAAATAATTTGTATTTATTTATTATGCCAAATATTTACAACACTACTGTGCTTTGAAAAGGCCCCAGGCCCAGTCCAGTCAAATTAATGTAAATTTTAGCTTACACTTGCAACGCACATAGTGACATACATATTTCAGTAGAAATCTGTAAAACTTTGACAATGAGCAACTAGTAGATTACTACCGACTCTTAAGTTAAAAAAAGTATAAAATATCTTAGCCAACTTCGTCCTCTGATTAACTTGGAGAAAATTAAGACCGAATTGTATTTTTCATTTCATTTCACAATTTGCATTTCCTTACTGTATTTTTGCCAAAAATCAAATACGCAAATTTTACAGCTATAATTAATTAGGTATATATTTATATTATAGAATGGAACTAATAAGTAACGATGTGAGGTGGGTGGACGGGCGTGAAAAAAGAGCAAAATTAATGAAATATAAAGGTGGACTGTATGAAGGGGCTGGATGTTCACACGCTGGATGTACTCACTGCAGGTGGACTTGGGGTTTTCTTGGGTTGGGTTGCTGTTGGCCAGGTTGCTGCTGGCCGCGGGCGGGCTTCTTTTCTCGAAATTTCGAAATTGCGAGCGGTTGATGTTTATTCCGCCCGATGCGTGGTCTAACCAGATCCGCACCATACTTAACACCCCAGACCATAATGAGCTGCATGCCGCCGTGTGGAAACCCGGATAGCGCAGCATCGTCCGGGACAAAGTGATCCGTGGAGGGGGTCACGACCCTCAGCATTGAGGAAATCGAAGTAAACAATTCATTTATAAATAAAGTAAGTTTCCGTTTTAAGTATATAGTAGTATGTATATTTAAATGTTTTTGTTTATTGCGCATTAATAATTTATTTCTCTATCTTATATTTATTTAGTTATTTAAATTCTTTAATGCACTTAAAAATAGTACAGAGGCGAGCCAATAAGACATGCCAGTAGACATTCTTTACCAGCTAACCTTGGGGTTCGAGTAAGGTGATAGGCAGTATGAAAAAAATAAGAAATTTTAATGATACAGTTAATAAGTTACTTAACTAATTCTAATATACTACACATTATACCTAAACACATAAACATACATAAACCATACATACAAGTACACATTATAACTTAAATAAATACACGGTTATTTAAATAGTGTTTTATTCTGTTTCTCCAGGAACGATGTATACATATTTAAGTATGTTTTTCTCCGCCGTAGCAAAGAGTGTGAATGATGTCCAATGATCTAGCCTAGCAGGACACGCTAGCCAGCTCCACTTCAATTTGCATGCTAATGAAACCTCCTCTGCTACGAATAATGCGGTGTCTAGATGACACGCTCAACAACTGTCCACTTATATAACACGCTTTAGAACACTATATAAAGCAGGGTCTACTCGTACTCATACAAAATCATAATGTACTACCGAAAATTAAGCGTAACATACAGGAAGGGTGGTCTGACGAATGAGTAGACTGCGGGGTGAGGCGGAGTACCCAATCGTCCGAAAACGTATCGTCTAAGATCGATTACTTCTGTTGGCCACCAGAATTGAATTATTAATGTCTTCTAGAGCCAAATCTTGCATATACAATTCCCTATGACAATAATTAATATCTAAAAGCGGAGCGAGGTAAGGTAAAAAATAAAAAAATAAAAAAAATGTTGTCCGTATGGACACTAACCTCTGTGGTCCAGAAGTATATTATACTTTCTATACAGAGGTTAGGGTTCCAATAATTTGTTAATTGCCTGTAATAAATTGTAGATCATATCCTGTTTACACTTAATATACATTGATGTAACTAGTTATAAGGCAATTTTTTGTGAAGAAATAAATGACTATTATTATTAAACTATCCAAAAACACGGTGCTGGGCTTCACCACTAGTCGATTTAGCGAGTCGACGAACACTAATGGCGGCCTTCGGCAGCTCTCAATCGTCTTCGTGAGTTTGAGTGAAAAGGGTATAGCGGAACGGATAAGAGAGAGAGCGAGAAGGGAATAGGGAAATGAAACATTATTTATTTATTGGAAGATTATTATTATTATTATCAAATTGGCAAGCGTGTATGCAAGTGACACTGCAAATGTATTAGGCGATAAATTTTAAATCCTTAAATAATTATAATTTATACAATACAATGTAAGTGTCGTGTGTCGTGATTTCTAAAAACTTTTAAAAGTGATAAGTGGGTAGGTTTACATCTACCGCCCAGTATGTACGAGACTACACCGCATAGCTTCAGTCGACCCGTGACCACGGCCAATGCAACTTGGCTGAAACGTCGGGAGAAATATGTCTCTAAGGTAAATCGCGTAAAGACCCGTTAAAATTATAAAAACTATTATGAATATGCGCGAAAGTTTAAAAAGTTCAATGTAAAGAGACCGAGAACGCTTAATTGTAATAAATGATTTGACTTGACTAACGTTTGCGGCCTTAGCACGAGAATACGACTGCAGGTCGATTATTTCTGTTGGCCACCAGAATTGAATTATTAATGTCTTCTAGAGCCAAATCTTGCATATACAATTCCCTATGACAATAATTAATATCTAAAAGCGGAGCGAGGTAAGGTAAAAAATAAAAAAATAAAAAAAATGTTGTTCGTATGGACACTAACCTCTGTGGTCCAGAAGTATATTATACTTTCTATACAGAGGTTAGGGTTCCAATAATTTGTTAATTGCCTGTAATAAATTGTAGATCATATCCTGTTTACACTTAATATACATTGATGTAACTAGTTATAAGGCAATTTTTATAATTTATACAATACAATGTAAGTGTCGTGTGTCGTGATTTCTAAAAACTTTTAAAAGTGATAAGTGGGTAGGTTTACATCTACCGCCCAGTATGTACGAGACTACACCGCATAGCTTCAGTCGACCCGTGACCACGGCCAATGCAACTTGGCTGAAACGTCGGGAGAAATATGTCTCTAAGGTAAATCGCGTAAAGACCCGTTAAAATTATAAAAACTATTATGAATATGCGCGAAAGTTTAAAAAGTTCAATGTAAAGAGACCGAGAACGCTTAATTGTAATAAATGATTTGACTTGACTAACGTTTGCGGCCTTAGCACGAGAATACGACTGCAGGTCGTAATGGCAATGCATTGACCAAGTCTAACGTAGAGGCGATTTTGTGGGAGTTATCGAGGCGGTGTTTACAAAGCGACCGACAACAAATGCTATTACTATGCAAATTACTGAACCCGCAACAAAACACTTCAATACAATTTCAAAACATGCAGTTTCAATATCGATTGGTGGAAAAAATACTACAGTTAACCAACTTTTTCGAATTTCAATATTAGCTAGAAGAATTTATTTATTGTTGTTGTGTAATTCTGTATTTCATTTTATTTTGTAAATCAACTATAGCTGGGTATTACTTGCAGATTCCTTTTTTAGTCAGATTAAACATTAACAGGTCACTGGAATCTGACAAACTGTGTATTATAAAATTGAAAAAATGGTTAATAGAAAAATGTTATTATAATATCAATGAATTCTTTAGTATTACAAAAAAATAAATGGTTTACTATTGTTTATCTTTTTTAAAATGTAATGCATTAGAAGTATAAAATATTTGCTCGCCAAAACTTGGCAAATGTACCTACTCTTAAGTTTACTCTAAAACCTGTAAATTTGTAAATATGACATTTATGCAAATAAATAAATTATTATTATTATTATAAACTGCCGATCTTCTGCTAACAGTTTACGCTTTGGACCACTAACATCATCATCATCAACCTCTCTTCAGTGCTGGGTGTAGGTTGGGTTATCTCTTGCCACCCTTATTCAACCCCCACTAGCTACCTTCTTCAGGTCATCCGTCCATCTAGCGGGTGGTCCCCCACTATGCGTCTTCACGTACGTGGTCTCCACTCTTGAACCCGTTTGCCCCATAGTTTGTCGGTTCTGCAGCAAATATGTCTGACCCACTGCCACAGCTTGCTAATTTTAAAAGCTATTTAACTTTCATTACTGATGGACAACTAGCAGGATTAGAATCATTTGTAATAATTTAAAGAATGACGTATCACAAATGCCTGTTGATTTTGATTTTAAAGGCGACAGGTAACCGAGGCAAGAGACAGAAAGAGGAGAACGTGAGCGTCACTTGTTATTAAATTTTGTATGGGCTGAGGCTATCTTACTATCTTCGGTCCCGCTTCTGTGTCTTCTGTCTCAGTTACACGTGCAAATAACATACAAAGCGCCAATTCTTAGCCTAATAGCAGGTGACGCTTGCGGTCTCTTTTCTCTGATCTCCTGTCGTGGTCACGGCTCAATTCAATTCGTTTATTTTGAAAGTTGGCATAGGACAAAAAGAGATGTATTCTGCAATTTTACACGTCAATTTTTACAATATTGATATAATACAATATCATGTATTGGTGTATCTGGAGCAGTACATGATAACCATTATTTGGGAAGAGAAACAATAGAAAAATTACAAAATTTTAAATACAGAATAACGCTTAACATTATAGCTGCTGTAGATAGGCATTGTCACACTAAATGCTGAGACTTACACAAACCACCATCTTAAGGACGTCTTGCTGTTTTCGATCTTGCTTATCTGTCTCGGTAGCACACGTAAACTGGCGCCCATACAAAGCCTAAAGACGCGGTATCCTTTTTCCGTCTCTGGACTCGGACTCCTATCGCGGTCACTGCTCGAACCACCTTAAGAGCGGAGGCCATCTTACTGTTTTCAGTCGCGCGTCTCTGTCTCTGTCTTGCACGCGTCAAATGACAAGTGACGCTAGCGGTCTAACTGTGGGTTAATACCGATACCATAGCTGCGTCAAAAGACAAGGACCAGAGAGATACTGTATGGGCAGAGAGCTGTCTTCTGTCCCGCGTCTCTGTCGTCTGTCTCGGTTAAACGCACGAATACCATACAATTCCATTTCAAAGCTGTCTACTTTTTCTGATCACAGACTTCGTCCCGGTCACGACGCGAACCATCACCTTAAACACGGAGATTGTCTTGCTGTCTCTGGTCTCGCGTATATGTCCTCTCTCTAGGTGGCACGCGCGAACTGGCCATCATACAAAGCCTAATGACAAGTGACGCTTACAATCTGCTTTCGCCTTTCGCTGTTTCTGCCCTTGGTCTCCTGTCGTAGTCACATCGTGAACCATCACCTTAAGCGCGGAGACCATCTTGCTGTTTTCGGTCTCCTGTATCAAATCAAATCAAATCAAATCATTTATTTCCTTAGGTTAGTACACAACACTTGGATATTGTCAATACATATATTTTAATACAATATAAACTTGGCTGGACCGAATCTAACAGCAATACAATTTATAATAAATAAAAAATAAAACATTGTTGCCATAAGCGAGGATTTTGTACTTATTTATAACTAGATACTTAAAATTTAATTCGTGGCTGTAAAAAGGCCGTGTCAGCTTATGATCTAATAACATTTAAGTCCTTAAATATAAATTCGTGGCTGTAAAAAGGCCGTGTCAGCTTATGATCTAATAACATTTAAGTCCTTAAATATAAATTCGTGGCTGTAAAATGGCCGTGTCTGCTTACAATCTAGTAATAATAATATTTATGTCCATAAATATAGATTCGTGGCTGTAAAATGGCCGTGTCAGCTTACAATCTAGTAATAACAATATTTATGTCCATAAATAACAAATCGTGGCTGTAAAAGGGCCGTGTCAGCTTATAATCTAAAACAAACAATTACAATTATTAATAATGTCAACAAAACCCAATTCGTGGCTGTAAAAAGGCCGTGTCCAACTTAAGATCTAAATATTACTAATATATGAAAATATATGAAACAAATTTCTATGCAATGGTATCTTTTAGTGCGTCCTTAAGATCATAGTAACTTTTATTAATTAATATTGATTTAATCTTTATTTTAAATTTTGAACATTCTAGACATTTTATTTCCTTAGATAGTTTATTGTATAGTTTAATACCATTGCATAGAAAACTTTTCAATGATTTTGTTAGGCGAGTTTTGGGGTATCTATCTCCTGTCAAGGTTATACGCGGCAAATAACTTGTGACGCCAGCGGTCTTGGTCTCCTCTCGCCGTCTCGACGCATACCTTTAAGATTAAAGTTTGGTTGTGTACATGTAGACAATCTGTTTCTACACCTATAACAAATAAATAAATACGCGCCCAGTATGCTTGTGTTTTTATATATAGAACTTATGATACATCAATCAAAATCAATGCGCCCGACTAAAATAGGGTATGATGGGAAGCCAAAGTGAACATGTTATTAATAATCACCATCCCATTAGTAACAGTTAATTAAATTTTAAGCGGTACTCCTAAATTACCCGTAGTTTTAGCTTCAAACCATCCATTAATCCAATTATCGTTATCAAAGTTATTTACATGGTTTCCTATAACAATGGAATTAAATTGAAGCTTTATTTTAAGTAGGTTATCATCATTATTATCAACTGAAACATAAGCAATTGATAATGAATGTTTGCAATGCTGTAATCACAGACCCTTAATTTTGTAGACTCCTACATCTGTACCTAATGCATTTTTTTAGATGCAACTAATGCGCCACTTTCCTATTTGGCACTCTGGATAAGGGTCCAGTGCCTCGCGATTGATGGAATCCTTCTAATTCTTCCCAGATCACCAACCGATAATCCATATTTATTAATAGTAACAACATTCATGATGGACGACTTTACTATAGGCCCATTATGACAAGTATTAGAAAAATAAATATTATTTAAACTAAATTTTATAATGATCATTTATTTTAAAAAAATATATATAAAATTAATATTACGGATAATATAGGTTCCTGAAATAACATCTATACGGAATCCGTCTTAGCTTTTGCAGACGACTTGGCGGTGATAACAAGAAATCCCAAGCAATGCCAGGGCTTGCTGAAAATAGTGGATGATTTCTGCTCATGGACAAAGGGAATGAGAACGAAACCATCAAAATGCTTCAGCCTATGTCTGGCTAGGCGAAACACTACATTTACGTCTTATGATCCTGGACTGAGTATAGCAGGGCAGAGAATAGCTCCGGTAAATGAAACCATGCCCTTTAAATTTCTTGGCAGAAGGATAAATTTTCAGGGAAAAACACCATCCCTAGAAGTAGTTGTAAAACAATTCACTGACGACATGAATAGGGTTACTCAACAGCCTATAAGCAATGTCAAAAAAGCTTGGATATATGACAACTACTTAGCATCTCGCCTCACTTGGCCTTTCCTAGTATATGATTTCAACAAAAGCCTACTATCAAGTCTGGACGCGGACGTCATAAGAACATTGAAGTCTTGGCTTGGATTAGCCCAGGGTGCTGACTCCTCAACATTCTTTAGAGGACGGAGAAACTTCGGAATGGATCTGAAAAGACCATCTGAATTATACAAACATCTACGTATAAGCAAATATCAAATTCTAACCAGCTCCCAGGATAATACAATTTCATCCCTTCCAAGAGACCCTCTGGTCTCAGATATGGAACCGAGACTACTATTCTTCAAGAAATTCATGACAGGTGCCCAGACTGACAAAAGAGGCATTGGCTGGAAGAAAAAAGAAAGTGACAAAGAGGTTATAAAATCCTTCCTCAGGAAAGATGAAGAGCATGAATACAGAGTGCACGCGATGACTCTAGAAGTTCAAAATGACTGGCTAACTTTGGGCGATTTTTGCATCCCTCCAGCCCTAAAGTGGCGCACACTAATGTACGATTGGTCTCCGGCGTTGCTAAAGTTCTACCTAAACGCTTTTCAAATGTCCCTCCCGGACCAGAGTAATCTGGTAAGGTGGGGAAAAGCTACGGAAAAGAACTGTACATTGTGTGGTGCTGCCATAGGAACTGCTAGACACACACTTGTAGGGTGCGTTACTCTCCTAGAAAAGGGCTATTACTCACGCCGACATGACAAAGTCCTAGGTGTTATCCGTGAAGCAGTAAGTCTTTCTATTGCAAGAGCCAGAAAGGGACTGACTACAAATAAAACTTTGACCACATTTGTAAAGGAAGGGCAAAGCACGAAAACTATATGCAAGCCCACCTCGATCCTTGGCGCCGCATCAGACTGGAAAATTCTCATGGATACATTTGAACACCATTATAGGATCCCAGATGAACTAGCTGTATCAGCCTATAGGCCAGACATCTTAGTGTTTTCTCGGAACTTGAAAAAAGTTATCCTTATTGAACTTACCGTTCCGTGGGAATCAAATATTCCAAAAGACCACAACATGAAGTCGAATAAATATTATGATCTCACAGAAGAAATGATCAGGAACGGGTTCAAGACTCAGCTTTACGCAGTGGAAGTTGGTGCAAGAGGAGTTCCAGCAAAATCTTTGCATCACTTACTGAAAGAATTGGGCCTAAGCAGGTCTGCCGTCAATACATTTATGGAACGAGCTTCCAAGACGGCATTAACGGAATCATACAGTATTTGGTTGGGTAGGGAGAGAAGTAGAATGGTGGATGGTGAGCGTATTATCGCGCAATAGAAAAAAAAGGAGGCCTCCTTTTCTTAAACCAGCCAATTGTCGGTCGCAAGCCCGAGACACCATTCTTCTCATCTCTTACCCACACACGATGGACCCGGCACCCGCACGGTGAATCCATGGAATGCTTAGAAATTTGTCTTCTCTCTCTGGCATTAACGCTGGCTGCATTTGCCCGCTGAATTGCATTACTGATTCTTTGGGCGAAGGAAGAGCCAACCCTCTTGTCACCGGAGGAGACGACAAGACGCGGTGTTATGTCTTTTAAAACATTTTGGCGCTTGGACTGCATAGGACCAGAGTTTCTACAGCAAACGACACAAATATCGATCGCGAAAGTATCAATTGCTGTAAGAGACATTCTGGTCGAAAATATGTGTTAAATAATAAATTTCTTAGATTTTTTTTCTCTATCGGGTGGTATTTTCAGATTTTAGATTTCGTAAATAAGCGGATTTACATTTAGCCAACTTTACTATAGGCCAATCATGACAAGTGGCAAGCTCGTCGATGTCTCCAGCGTACCAAACTCGAGAAATATCACAAATAAATTAAATATTATTTAAATGTATTCATTTACATTAATAAATATTTTTGCGTCCCGACCAGGAATCGAACGCGGTACCTCTGAGTCTAAATCCACGGACTTAACAGCTAGACCACGGAGGTAACTTGTAATAAGCTAGTAACCATAATATAAAATAAAACTACCCTGATATGGATGTCAATGGAGAATACATCTCACACCTCCGATTCGCGGATGACATAGTCATCATGGCCAGCTCGCTCAAGGATCTTAGCAGAATGTTAAACGGCTTAAACGTGGCTTCTCAGCAGGTTGGCCTCGGAATGAACCTGGATAAGACTAAGGTTATGTTCAATGACCATGGTCAAGCCGAGGCCAATCTGTGTGGGAAATGCTACTCTCGAAGTTGTACAGGAATACGTCTACCTTGGACAGACTATTCAGCTAGGCGCTGCTAACTTCAGCAAAGAAGCCGACAGACGCATTCAGCTAGGATGGGCGGTATTCGGGAAACTTCGACATATCTTCTCATCGTCCATACCACAGTGTTTGAAGACAAAAGTCTTCAACCAGTGCGTCCTCCCCGTAATGTCGTACGGAGCAGAGACTTGGACACTGACAGTGGGTCTGGTTCACAAATTCAAGGTCGCTCAGGAGTCATGGAGAGAGCTATCTCTGATGGATAGAATTCGAAACGTTGAAATTCGTCAGAGAACCAAAGTTACTGACATAGCATTCAAAATTAGCAAGCTGAAGTAGCAATGGGCCGGACACATCTGCCGCAGAACCGACGACCGATGGGGCAAACGGGTTCTGGAGTGGAGACCACGTACGGGACGACGCAGAGTGGGACGACCCCCGCCAGATGGACGGATGACCTGAGGAGGGTCGCTGGTGGGGGTTGGATGAGGATTGCAAAAGACCGCGTGCAGTGGCGAGCCTTGGGGGAGGCCTATATCCAGCAGTGGAGAGACACAGGCTGATGATGATGATGATGATATGGATTATGGTCGTAATGCTACTTAAGATAATTAACTTAAAATACTTACGAAATTACTCGTACCCTAAAGAATGGACCGACAGTTATTAAAAAATCGATAACCGAAGATTAACTTTTGACAAAAGGAACTCCCGAATCTAAAGCAATAAAGACACTTTTGTCAGCTCGACCTGTCAAAAGTTGACGTGGGTCGATGTCAAACTGCCACTTGACTACCCTCCGAAACGGTTCAGAGGCAAGTGTTTACATTTCAAAAAGGTTTAGCTATTTATTTCGATTAATTTATGTAGAAATAAGAAATAATAATAGCTATGTTATCTCGCTTCCACCTGATGGTAAACCGTGTTCCAAAAATAGAAGTAACTGATTTAGTCACAAAAAACTATTATCAAGCCCGTATCCCTTCCGGGGTACCTAGTCAGACACCACGCTTTAACGAAGCTAATTCACATTTAGCCAATTGTACTAGATATACGCTAATTATGACAAATGGCAAGCTCGTCGATGTAACTAGCGTATCAAGTTCATAAATCCTCATCGTAATAAAAAAAAGTTTATTAGAAAAAAAATATAAAAAAGGGTTCCGTTGCCAAAAAGTTTATTAACTGCTTAATTACATCATTGATTTTTTGTTATATATGTAATTCATTATATAGCAACTTTAACAGCCGGGACCCACTATAAACCGAGACAGGTTCAAATCTTTTCAACAATGGGACAACATTAAGGTCTATTATTTGTTTTATTTTATTTAAAATAATATGAAAAAAACATAACACCGCGTCTTGTCGTCTCTTTCGGTGACAAGAGGGCTGGCTCTTTCTTCGTCCAGAGAATCAGTATTGCAATTCAGCGGGGAAATGCAGCCAGCGTTCTTGCCACCATTCCACGCGGACGGGATTTATATCCCTATCCCTAATATTAATATAAATTTTAGTTTATATGTTGTAAATATTTTTTTCGAATAAATATATATGTATATACTATATAAAAAATATAATTATAGCCACGCAGCTGGCCAGATGTGTTGGCAAAGATATGATGTCAATTTAATGATTGTTTTTAACGATTTTATAAGTTGATATTTATTGGTGGAACAGGAGGCTTAACGTGCTTTCCGAGGCTCACGAATGGCGGTGTTAACAAATGTTTGGTAGGTACATGATCGGGTTTGAACCAGGAATATTTTTTTTTAAGAAAGCTAGCCACAACCGCTTTTTCTCCCATGTCTGTCTCTAATTTGCCATCTAATAATTGATACCAAAAGCATTAAACGTTTTTTATTCAAGTTCCAAACAGTTCGAAACTATCCGAGGAACTTATTGGCCGATTAAATTATAACGTCGAGGCGGGATAGTTTTGGCAACTGTCATCGTTATTCGCACGTGGCCTCAACTATGAACCTCAGATTATCTATAGCCGATCACAACCGACGTGACAGGGTAAAGTTTAACCAAATCGATAGATACATAGTTTGTACACTTGTGGGCGTGGGCCGGTATAAGTATGCTGCTGGTCTTCTACTAACAGCTTACCCTTTGGACTGCTTTGCTATTTCTTCCACTAGCAGGAATAGAATCTTTAAAAAAAAATAACCTTGGTACCGGTTACGAATTTGCGCCGTTTGTGGTCGAGACGTACAGCAAAACGCCTCAAATTAAATAATTTATTCAGTAAATAGGCATAATTTTCAGCACTTTTACACGTCATAACAGTTTTATTACATTTTATATTTATAAAAAAAAAAAAATAATAATAATAATAATAATAATAATATAATTTTACATAATGTATACATTATAATATTTACTAGTGATCAAAACAAAAACATAAAATCAGCTAAACAACTCAATAATTTGTAATAGTTTTAAAATTACTGGTCAGGAACAGTAGAAACCGCATCGTCAAATTATAAGTAATCTATTTATTAAATAGCAGCTGTAAATTGGCATTGTCATACCTAATACTAAATTATATTATTATAATTTATAATACCAAAGACCTTAGAGTAATAATGAAAAAAATAATCTGACTAAAAAAAAAAAAATATTTATACATAGGTACATACAAGTACATAACACTTTTAATTAAAAAAAAATAGGACTAAAATAAAAATAAAAATGTTATGAATACTTAAGCTAAAATTCTAATGTAATATACCTATATATAAACAACAAATGTTGCCTGGCCAAGGAGTTATCAAAGCGGCTGATGGAAAGGTCTGGAGACAGGAAAGCTGGCTATTATTTCTGGCAACGTATTAACCTCGCTATTTGAATTGGGGAATTGTTGCCAGTCTCCCTGGGAGTATCTCTAGAGGACATTTTTAATTTATAGTATAGTTTTTTTAAAATTTTAATATTTTATTTAATGTTACTATGGAAAAATAAAAATAAATTAAATAATGACGAGTCACAAATGCCTGTAATAGGTTTATCACGTAAAATAAAGTTTTTTTTATCTTAACCGCTAGACTAGTGTCAGAGCGTGGACGCTAAATGCAGAGGGCCTAACACCTAAGTCCAAGCTCTGAGCGTAATATATAAACCTAACAATATATAAATTATAGTGGTAGTGTAAAGATAGGAGTCTCACTGCCGGTGTAATACCCTAAGGCAGCGAGGGAATGGGGAAGATGGTATTCACGTCCAGGCGCGCAGGCTCACGTGACTGTGCCTAGAGGAGGCAGGCGGCTAGGTGTCTTGACCAAGGTGATGGATCCTAACAGAGGTCGGGCAGGGATTCAAGTTGGTGGATACACGTTCGATCGAGCAGGCTCACAAGATCGTACCTAGAAGAGGTAGCACGCAATGGTGTATTGGGCAACGTGTAGGAAATGAGACAAACAACGTAATGTTGCAATCTGGTTTATTCTTTACTATACACATTCTTAAATAGAAAATTTACACATACACCAACAGCACACAGATACATTAATATTTACTACATTGAAATATATTTGTTGTACAATTTGCTCTCTCAACAATTATGATGGCTGCGGCCTAGAAACGAGAACACAAGGCATGTTTGGTCAGCTAAACACTAGAGAGAAAGTCTATATGCTGAAATAAGTATAAAATTTAATTAGAATATATCTTTATTTGATCGGGTTTATACAAATAAAACATACGCCCACAACGTATACGAGTAGATTAGAAAATTCTAACCATCTAGTTTCGCACACCGACCCGTTGTAATTTGTTCGGCACACAAAACTGAGGTCTATTTGTATGGGATTGTTTGAAGTTACATAATTGGAAATCGTAGGAAAGTTATTAGATATTATCTCTACACGAATAACGACAAATCGAAATGTTCATTTCCAAGTTCCAAATACAATTGAACTTATAGTAGATAATAAATCTTGTCAAATGCAGATTTTACCTCTACGAGTGCATTTTACACTCATGATTTTATTACGCCCACCTGGTGGCGCGCAATGTCCATGACTGTTAGGAAACTGGAATGAGACACTCATGACTGACATCAGTTATGACTATGCTAACACTAGGACAAATTTACCTACCTCTCTTCTCTTCATGATCGGTCTCTTCGTTTATCACACAACTCTGTCCTCTCCATTCCTTCACACCATTCTGGTTTCATGTCTGACTCTTTCGCAGTTGTTGCAGTAAATCTTTGGAACACTTTGCCGGTCAATATTCGGCAAGCATCCAACAGAATAATGTTCAAAAGATTGGTATACTCACATTACTTAAACAGCTCCCTACAGAGTGTATACGTAGATATTGTATGTAGTATAGTTATGTATATATATATGTATGTAAGTACTATTAGTATGTAGTATATATATTGTTAATAAATATAGTTATTTTTTAATAATGATCAGTCTTAAATACGTCTTCACACCTACTCGTCGATCTAAGTCATACTTATTATTGTCCCAAAGGTTGGCTGTCAGACAATGTCTAGCGGCATTAAGCCCGCCCCTTGTACATAGTGCAATAAAGTTTTAAATAAATAAATAAACATGCCGGCTTCACTGGGCATGACGGCAATTCGAGTCTGATCCCGAAACGTGTGGATACACTTTACTGGGTTTATCGGTACGAACGGTAGATACTTCCCCGTATCGGCAGACTGGGTAAATTACCACCATCAGTCCGCCTACCACCAATTTGTTGTTCTTGTTAAAATTCTATACCATTTGCAATGATGTCAAATATTATTTTTTACTTTCAAGGAGAACTAATATTGTAAGCTTGACTTAATGATATTTATATAAAAATAAACAAGACTTATTGAGTTATCAATTTAAACGTCGTTATAATAATAAATTCTTTATTGTACGAAACCAAAACAAGTGCAGGTACATAGGCGAGATTAATGCCGTAAATGCATTTTCTACCAACTAACCTTTGTGACCAAGATAACAACAAGCGGGTGCAGAAGGTTACGAAGAAAATAGACAATTGAAATTATTTATTACTATAAAAGACAAATTTCTAAGCATTCCATGGATTCACCGTGCGGGTGCCGGGTCCATTGTGTGTGGGTAGGAGATGAGAAGAATGGTGTCTCGGGATTGCGACCGACAATAGGCTGGTTTAAGAAAAGGAGGCCTCCTTTTTTTTTTTTATTGCGCGACAATACGCTCACCATCCACCATTCTTGCCGTCTTGGAAGCTCGTTCCATAAAAGTATTGACGGCAGACCTGCTTAGGCCCAATTCTTTTAGTAAGTGATGCAAAGATTTTGCTGGAAATAGAAATTAATTACATAGTAGTCATTAGTAAACGATTACATATATACTAATACATATATTATAATAAGTGAGTTATGCCAAATTATTCTATTTGTGAAGTAAGTCTGTTCCACTGGCGAGCTGCAGATACTATAAAGGAATGTGAATATCTAGCCTTAGACGTCGAGGATAGGTGGAAAGGCATCAGGGTGGCCACCTGGCCTACCACACTAAAGGCAGACACCTCCATTAATAAACCAGCGTCATTCCATCGGGCCGCTTGCCATCGTCGCGGGGTTCTATGATGGTACTAAACCATGGTCTAAAAATATTATAGTACTTAGTTCTTATGTTTATTTATGTGGCAATAAAGGTTTTTATTATTATTATTGTTATGTACCCACAGGTCAAAAAGGGCCACGACCGTGTAGCTTTTCCTCAAATAGTTAAAAAGAACAAACTTCGTAATCAGAACTCTCTATCACATCAGATACCAAACTTGACAAGGCAATATCTGAACCAAAGACATGCATTAGAAGGATAGACTTAAATAAATTAAATTACAAAACCTGTCGTACTCTGTGCATCAACGACGCGACTCGTTTCCGCAATACTGAGTAGAAATCATCTGTGTGCGCGTAAGGAAACATCGCTGATGCACTGCACTAACGAGGGAGTCCCATCATCATCCTGAAGGCGTTATTATATTGTACTCGAAGAGCGTTGTAGGCCCTCTGCGTATAATTGACCCACAGGCTGCATGTGTAAAGATTTTGACAGAATGCTTTAAACAGGGTCACCTTGACATCTGCCCTACAACGAGCGAACCTGGGGGCCAGCATATTGCAGCGGATCGCCAACGCTCTCCTTTCCCTTTCCAGATCGATCCAGATTAATCCCGAGCGAAGTGGTCAGAAACCACGATATTTTTAAGGAGCTAGTTCACATTTAGTGAACTTTACTATGGACCCATTATTACAAGGAGTTCACTCATACGGAGAATTACCATAATTTGACTTCAAGTGGACATAGATGCAAGGAGAATATCAAGCATTGAAAAGCAGTCTCAAGGTCTGCTATGGACAAGCTGAATAAAATATGAAGGGACCAAAACATTACCAAAGCTAATAATAAAATCCAGCTGGTCAGAGCTCTTGTTCTTCCTAAATATTACGCACACACATACACGCACACACACACACTTAATTTACAGTCCTTAAACCAATTTACTACTGCTTATTAGATTTTTTTCATTTATTATTATTATTTTTGTTTTTATTCCAGTAGCACGATTGTATGCTTTGGTGTCTGTGGCTGGTGGGTAGGAATGAATACATACTTCCTTCAGATAATTAGGTCTTAATAGGCTTCTACCGCGGTGGTGGCTCGGTTGTAAGAACGCGTTCCTTAAATCCTACAAAGGTCGGTTCAAACCCACCCGGCATGTACCAATGAGAAATACACTTTTCTTAAGTACATTTGTCATAGATTTACAACACCACCGTTCCTGTGCCTCGGAGAGCACGTTAAGCCGTCGCGTCGGTCCCGGTTCCACTAATACAAACTTGTGGAATCGTTAATAAATTGTCATAAAAATTGACATCATATCCTCGCCAAGCCGTCTGGCCAGCGTGGCGAGTGTAGGCCAAATTCTCCAGATATATGTTCTGGAAGGCCCATCTCCAGCAGTGGAGGTCTAGGACGCTGTGTTCTAGGGGCTGTAATGATGAATGATGAAGGCTTCTGCCCAGATATTAGGCTTCCTAATGCGGAACTGCAAAGGTTTTAAAAAAGTCAAAACTAAACTAGTATTATAATAACAGCCTCATTAGAAGTGACCCTACTATAAATAAATAGATGGCGACCCTATTATAAATAAATAAATAAATTATTATCTATTAGTCAATTAAATTTACTTGAATGTTATTGTTTTGTGTATGTTTGTGTAATTATTATTTCACATTCACTCAACTCCACATACACCAACACACACACAAATGCATATACACCAACCATACTTATTACACAAACAATAATTTAAGTCTTGCCTTCAGCAAATATAAATAAATATTGTCTAGAGTAATATAAAATATTGTTGGTACTAATTCCTACAATGACATCTGAAACACTGTCCACCGACTATTTCAGATATCACAGCTGAACTGTTTTTGTCACTATGTACGATTTATTATATCTAACAATTGTGATGTATATTTATTTTTGCAATAAAGATCTTTATTATCATAATGTATATATTATTATCTTCTTAGTTTTGTCATGGCTTTATGAACTCTTTTGAATTGATTGTTTTTACTGTAGACATATATTTTTATGTATTAATCGGGAACCCATTCATAGTCTTATGTTATAATATTGTATTTCCTGGTAATGCTGTTGCAAATAAATAAATTATATGATGCGGAGACGTTGACGATATGCAAAACATAAATAAAACGGATTAATGCTTTAGAGATGTGGTGTTGGCAGAGAATATTAGGCATATCTGTAGTCCATACTGGAGGAGCTGGGAATCAGATATCGTTTTGGCCGTTTTTGGGGCCAGCATTTTCATGATAATCAGTTTAAATTTTAGCCTATAAATTGTGTATACGTCAACGACATGAACAGAGCCTTTTACAATTCCAACCACAGCTTAAGAAAGCAATTAGAACTCTTTTAACAAACTCGCAGTACGTATAAAGTATTGTTCAGATATTTTCGCCCTGGACCACATTATGGTTGGGCGTTCAATATGTAATGTGGTTTTATTTAAAGTAGGCCACCAAGTTTTGGGCGGAAGATACCTTACGAACGATAAAGTCTAATGATTGTGAAAATTGAACCCGAAACTTGGGTAGGAAGTACGGATGATGAAGTTTTTGGAAATTTAAGTAACACATTACTAAAGCAGTCTACCTAACGAGCTTTCAAGATGACATTAGCGGAATCATATAGTATTTAGTTGGGTAGGGAGTGGTGCAGAATGGTGGATGGTGAGCGTCTTATTGCGCAGTAGAAATAGTCGGTCACAAGCTTGAGACACTATCCATCTCCTCTTTTACTTATTAGGGAACCTCGGCAACCTGTCTGGCCAGCTTGTGTAACGAAACAGTTGTTAAATGTGCTACAAAAGTGGCAGTGATTTTGTTCACTCTCAACTGTAGTTTCCCAATTTTAAGGGAAACCTTTATATCTGGCAACACTTTAACTGTGTCAGTGCCATTATTTTTGGCAGTTATCAATCTGAAGTCGTTGATGAGAGTTCAAAGCTGAACACTGATTATAGTAGTACACACATTATAGTAGTACCGTGTAGTACTTGACATTTTTATTTTAACATAGTTTGACATTATTAGTATTTAAATTTTATTTTCTGTAATTGATTATTTAGCATTCAATATGGCTCTTCCATAATTGTATTGATAGTTTGGGCTGTTTCTGGTCTTCGTCGTGTTGTTTCGTATTAAGCTGTCTGACCATGATTCTGTTATCTCGTTTACTGTAGGTAACTAATATTAGTTACAGAGTATTATAAATTGACTTAACCAAGTGTTCCAGACGGTCCCTACGGTGATAAATAAATGAAATGAAATGAAATGAAAACTGTAGTCTGTAGATGTCACTGTAGACGTCCCCCTCTGTATTGTGTCGTTTTATGCAAAACTGTAGCTCTTCAAGCCGCTACTGTAGCAAGTGTGAAGTGTGCTAGTGTCCTTCCTATTCCTGGTGTTGTGCAAAGTGTGTTCACATCAAGAAAGAAGAAGTGGCGCCGCTGTAGTCTTTGGGATAGGAAGTAAGAGGAGTCCGAACCACCCTGTATTTCTTCCAGCCCCGCGTCTAGGCAACCAACTTAGGACCTGGATGCACTAGATTTATTTATGTGACAGGATAAATAGTTTTAGAATCTAAACCCAACCCGAGTCAGTAATTTATGATTTCCCGATATTGAGATAAATTCGTGAAAACAAGCGATTTTTTTATTATCTAAACTGAATGACTTAAGAGGCAACTGTATCCGTGGTGTAGCGGTAACAGTCGTAGATTTAGTCGCAGGTTCAATTCCTGTTGTGGTTCTAAATCTATTGTGTCGTTCGAGTCTGGTAAGCCACTATTTACATCGACGAGCTCGCCACTTTAACAGTCCAATTAAAAAATCTAGAAATTGACAGCCTCGCCAACCCGTCTGGCTAACGCATCAATGTATATAGACAAACTCTAATTGATATAAAAACGTTCCGGCAAAACCAATCGAAGTCATGTAGCTGCACCAACAGTTGCGAGCTAGCAAGCATCGGGAGTACTAATTATTAATATTTATATCGAGTGGAACTAGTCTTTTTGTACGCATTGTCACATAATTTCCGATAATGTCACATGTGACATTATCATTTCTTGAGAATTAGCCCCCAGATATATATATATATATATAGGTATAAATAATAAGTCTAAATGTAGAAATGTAAGCCTATATTCTGAAACATACATACAATTGTGGCGATAACTATCAACTCTGGGGGCTAATTCTCAAGAAATGATAATGTCACATGTGACATTTATCGGAAATTATTTATTTATTTATTTATTAAATACTTTATTGCACTTTACCTAAAAGTATGTACAAAGGCGAATTTAAAGCCATTTCGGCTTTTTCTACCAGCTAACCTTTGGGAGAGTGAGACAGTATAAATATGTGGGGTGCAATTCTAACCAATAAACTACATAAATAGTATAAATACATAGACTACATAAATACTCATCAATATATAAGTATTATAGAAGATATACATATATGAGGATAATATATTATTAGGAAGTAGAAATTTGTGGAGTTAAAATATATTGTTCTGCTTGTTTAAAAAGAAAGTATTAAGTAGTTTTTTAAAGATGTGAATGGAAGGAGCTTGTCTGAAGATGAATTATGTCACAATACGTACAAAAAGACTAGTTATATATATTAGTAACCATTTTAATTCATCATCATTACAGCCCCTAGAACACAGGGTCCAAGACATCCACTGCTGAAGATGGGCCTTCTAGAACATACTCGTATATCTGGAGAATTTGGCCTACACTCGCTACGCTGGCGGCTTGGCGAGGATATGATGTCAATTTTTAATGACAATTTAATAACAATTCCACAAGTTGGTATCAGTGGAACCGGTGCCGTTTGTGTCTTAAATCTATGACAAATATACGTACGAAAAGTCTATTTCTCATTAGTACATGTCGGGTGGGTTTGAACCGACCTCTGTAGGATTTAAGGAACGCGTTCTTATAACCGAGCTATCACCGCACCATTTAAATTTGTTGCGATAAAAATATTTTCTTTCGTTCTTTCTTTCTAATAAGTTATGTTTTTAATGTAAATTAGTTTTTTCTCTACAATTAAAAATCTCAAAAACCACAAGATAAAATGTTTTTTTTGCTATTAATGTAATCAGTATAAAGTCCGAAGTTAAAAAAAAAACTAACAGCTTCTCTGCACCAAAACCACGGTTGACCGGTGTTATGATTTGTATTTGATGTATTCATAAATAATTACGGTCGTAATGATACCTGTATCTAAACTGTATCCAGGACACCACTTTATCTCAAATCTTTATGGCACATAAAATATTGTGTGTCAACAGAGGAGAGGCCTAGATAGGGTTTTATGGCAAATGTAAGTAATTACATTAGAGAAGTCAGTAAACACGCGGTATATGAGTGAGTATATTTACAAAACATTTTTTTTATTATTATTTATTATATTATTCTGTTGAGAACTCAAGCTGCGCAAATACGCCAACCTCGGTATAGGTTACGAATTTGCGAAGTCGAGACAATGGGCCCATGGGGACACACAGCCAAGCGTTTGGCAAGGATTAGTCCAAACGGCTAACGGAAAAGTCTGGAGACAATTATTTCTGCCAACGTATTAGCTTAGCTATACAGAGGGGAAATGTTGCCAGTCTTCTTGGGACTATCACTGAAGGGTCGTCTCTAGAGGACATTTTTTACTTATAGTTTATTTTAGTATAGTAAATTATCATCACGACCGAATCCATTCCGGCTTAATTTATTTAAGGAAGCGTATTCACATTTAGCCAACTTTACTATAGGCCCATCATGACATGTGGCAAGCTTGTCGATGTCTCTAGCGTAGCAAACTCGAGAAATATCACAAATAAATTAACTACAGAGGCAATCAAAATACTCATTTTAGTTAAAGAGCACATTTTTATCGTTTTTGAACAAAACAAATTGTCAAACTCATACATATCAGATTTTATTTTAATATAATTTGATAAAAATAAAATTACTTTTTATTCGAAGTTAATAAAATTAAAAGTACATTAAATATAAATTAAAAACTACCTAAATAATAAAATTAAAAATAAACTAACCTATAAATAAAAAATGTCCTCTAGAGACGTCCCATCCGAGATAGTCCCAAGGAGACTGGCAACATTTCCTCTCTGTATAGCGAGGCTAATACGTTGGCAAAAATAATTGCCAGCCTTCCTGTATATCCTTTTTAATATTATAATACAAATCGCTTATTAACACAAAATAATGTTGTTTTGTTATGGTGAACCCTGTCTCCTGCATGAGACTTCCAATAATGATCATTCAAAAAATGGAAAAAGAGGTTACACAAATAGCAAGTAAAGTATTGTATGTGTGTGTGTGTGTGTATGTGTGTGTGTAAAAAAAAAGGTGGGGAAGGGTGGAGAAGTAAAAGGGAGTGTAAGATTAAGTATAATCAACAATCTACACTCCCTTTTACTTCTCCACCCTTCCCCACCTTTTTTTTTACACACACACATACACACACATATATATATATATATATATATTATATATTCCTTTTGTTTGCAAGTTTACATTTTGTCATGTTATCATCTCTTCGGTACTGTCATAATCGAGGTTAGATAGGTAACTTTTAAGTGTTATTTTTAGTTCGTTTAGATTTAGGTGAGTAATTTTATTTTTTGAGTTGAAACGGCGGGTGAAGGGAGCATGAAATTCCTGTATTCTTTTAGTTTTAGATAAATACTTATCTTTTAGTGCACAATAAACAAAAACACATTTAAATATACATAGGCGAACTTAATGTCTAGTGACATTTTCTACCAGCTAACCTTTGGGATAGTTGTAAGAATCTGATTGAATCAACACCACAGATTGAAGTTTTCGCAGACGATCTTTGCAAGATCATGTTGGTACTTCTGTAGGAATAATAAAATAAAATATGTTTTTTATTAATTTAATGTGAATCCGCTTATTTATAAACGTGGTTTCTGACCACCCCGAAAGGGAAACGATCGTGATGATACTTTCCTTTATTTTTATAAATTTAAATCTTTGGCAACAAATCATAAGATTTAAATAAGGCTGACAACATTGAAATGTATTTTATTGTTTTCTAATATTGCTCGTGGCGTTTTCTGTATTTTTTATGAATATTTGTAAATAATATTAAGTGTTTCTGCAATTCATTGCATGGTGTATTGTAGTACCCTATATACTGTAATACCATGTTTTTTTATCATCATCGCAGAGCCTAGAATTCAGAGTCATACGAGGGGCGTTCAAAATATTCTCGGTATTGATACGTTACAACCTCTTTTATATATATATTTGTTACTGGCCGCTAAGATTCATCCATTGACATTAAAAAAAAGTAAAATTGGAACCGAGATGTTCTTTTGTTTTTCTGCAATTGCCGAACAAACATGAACACCATGAGCGAATTAACAATTTTAACGAAATTAGAGCACCGATCCGTCATAAAATTCTTGACAAAACAGGGTAAAAATCAAAAAACCATAAAAGAGGAAATGGATTGTGTTTACCGTGAGTCTGCTCCTTCTTTATCTACTATTCAAAAATGGTCAAGCGAATTTAAGCGTGGAAGGGAGAGTATTGAAGATGACCCTAGACCTGGCCGGCCTGTAGTGGCTACCTCACAAGAAAATATTGATAAAGTGGAAAAACTTATATTGGAAGACGGCCGAGTGAAGGTAAAATCTATAGCTCAAGTAACCAATCTCTCTATTGGTACCGTACATGACATTATACATGACCATCTTAATATGTCAAAAGTAAGTGCAAGATGGGTTCCGCGAATGCTGACGCTTCTTCAAAAGGATATGCGTGTGGCTTGCTGTTCAGATTTTATCGACCTGTGTGGTGAAAATCCCGATGAGGTGCTGCAAAAAATAGTTACTGGAGATGAAACCTGGGTTCATCATTATGACCCAGAGAGCAAACAGGAGTCCATGCAGTGGCACATTAAGGGTTCAGCTCATCCCAAGAAGTTCAAGGTAATCCCGTCAGCTGGCAAGGTCATGGCCACAATATTTTGGGATTGTGAAGGAGTTTTGCTTATCGATTATAAAGAAAAAGGTGTAAATATCACAGGGCAGTACTACGCTAACGTTATACGTCAATTAAGAGATGCGATCAAAGAAAAGAGGCGAGGAAAGTTAACCAAAGGTGTTCTGCTTCTGCATGACAACGCCCCTGTCCATACTGCTCATATTGCCAAGGCAGCTATTGTTGAATGTGGGTTTGAAACTGTTACTCATCCACCCTATAGTCCGGACTTAGCCCCAAGCGACTTCTTTTTGTTTCCCAATCTTAAAAAGGATCTGCGTGGAAATAAATTTTCTGACGATGAAGCGTTGAAGACGGCCGTGGAGGAGCATTTTTACACCAAAGATAAAAAATATTTTTATGAGGGATTAAAAAAAATAATTGATCGATCTTATAAGTGTATGAACATAGGGGGGGAGTATATTGAAAAATAAAAATATCAAACTTTTCGTACTTGTTTGTTTTTATCCACATACCGAGAATATTTTGAACGCCCCTCGTAGACCTCAACTGTTGGAGATGGGCCTTCCAGTAAACTCTGGAGAATTTGGCCTATAGTCGCCACGCTGGCCAGACGGGTTGGCGAGGAAATAAATATTACTATGTAATAAATAAATAAATGAATCACAGTCAAAGTCAAAATATATTTATTTACGTAAAACTTATTACAGGCATTTATGAAACGTTATTAATTTAATTATTTTGAATGATTCAACTTCTGCTAGTGGAATACTAAGCAGCAAAGTGGTCTAATAAGTAAGCTGTTAGCAGAAGACCAGCAGCTACGAGTATAGTAATAGCTAATAGTGAGCAGGGATTGTGGGTGCATTAATTTTCTAATTAAAAATGGGATTCAAAAAAAAAGGTTAAAAGTTAACCAATTTCTAACAACTTAAAGCTAAACTACTGATACACTAATATATAAATATATACTAACACAACTACATTTTCCCAAATAAATATATATAAAATACATACAATATTATACCAATTTAAAATAAATATAATACTTTTCGGACATATGAATATTTATAATATAATAGATGAGTGCTAGAGCGTTTAGTAATTCTGACATAATTAATGTTGCCAGAAAAAAAAACTTATCTTAACGGATTTTTTTTTAAAGTAACATTTATACCTTTTGAGGTTTGGAGAGTTACAACTAAGAATAAATATTTCGAGGACGCTTTGTGGGAACTTGTTTGACAGCTGGAAATAATGGTTGAGTGGAGCCCTTGAGGAATAAAAAACGGGAATAACATTACACAATACGAGTATAATAATGCTTGTTTTCACGAAAAAGATACTGTAATAATAAAATTAAAAAAACGAATCATGTGATAGATGTCACTTAAATTTTCTTAAGAATTACCTAAAACTTAGGGAATGATGGTAAAAATGGGCATAAGTCGTCCAAGCAAACTATTAAAACAAGCAGCGTATATTGATTTTAACATGTTTTCAACACGTAAGACGAACATTTTTAAATTGTTGTTTAGTCACAAATTCGGCGCGCATAAAAAGTAGGCAACTATGATTTTGATGCCGCGACATCAATGTATGGCGCAAACATCAGTTCTTCCGTTCCCAGTTCTAGTAATATCACTTGCATTGTACTAATAAATTGAACGTGCAATTGAATATTATATACCTCAAATCAAATAAAATATAAAAATACAACCAATTCTCAAAGTAAAATGAACAACATGTTTATTGGCATTTAAAACGAAGCGAAAGGCTAAAATATTCGTAAAATGACTAAATAATATCTTGCAACGGAGCTGCATCGAGTAAATTTACGATCCAGACAGATTTTATTGTCGAACACCTCCATTCTGTGTTGCTTGTCATCACCGATTCATCGCCATACCATCGTAACGGATCGGTCCTAAATACTGTAACCTGCCCTTTGCAGTTACATGATTATACAACGCCTGCGGTTGAATGTAGTTACTTTTAATTGTTACGGAGATGATTCTACGGAACTCCTTTTTTTATTGAAAATGCATAAAACTTTTTTTATACTTTATATTTTAGAAATAATTACATATGTAGAAAAACGTAACACTTATCTACGTGGGACACTATTACGCGGTAGACTTTAACTAATTATTATTTTAATCGTAATCTTTATAAAAATACTCGCTCTGTCGACCTCTCGGTCCGATCTCCCTGATCTTCCTTTTTTTCTTCTTTTTTAAAACAAAAACCCATCAACCCTGTCATTGTCGTATATTGACAATACTATTCTTTCTTAAAATGAAAATAAAACTCTGTAACCTACATGTATTTATTTTATTTTTATTTAAAACTTTATTGCACGAAGTACAAAGGCGGACTTAATGCCCGTAGACATTTTCTGACAGCCAAACCTTGGGGACAAATTTGAACTATTATAGGTGCAATGAAAGAAATATTAAAAAAATAGGAAGAAAAATTAACAGCTTAATTATACACTTACATATTATATTGTTATATATACTATAATATCAATATACTAAATACTAATACATACATAATACTATACATAAACATACATATATTGTACCCGTTACAATACTTACCATGTACAAGTACGCGCTCCGGTCGTAAGAGCGCTGTTACATTTAAGGTTGTCCTAGTCCTTCGCGCATTTTGCGCGAACATGTCAAGTGCAAGTTTTTGTTTTGTAAATTAATTTACTGTGAATAGTGTTTGTCAAAAGTAGTGTTGTTTTGTTTAATAATGTTCTACAATGTGAATAGTTATGGAAAACGATAAATTTGACTTTAAATATGGGGCACAAGTTGCAGTTTATTTTTTGCGGTTTTCCCGCGCTGTCAACTCCCATATTTTACGACGTGTTTGAGCTATAATGCCGCAAGTGACTACAAGAAAATCATAAAATTCTGCAGCATCTGGAATTTGATGATGACTCTTAAAAAATAAAGATATATTACGTCAGACTTGGCTGTATGGCCTAGACCCTTTTTTTTGCCTTTCCTATCACCTCATTCATCGTCCATCGGGAGAAGAGAACAAAAAAAAAATTAAGGTTGTCCTTTAGAGCCACACAGCATACGACCTGCAACGCCTCACGTCTTGTGGTTAGTATTCTCCGTAGCGTCACCGGATCGCACTCGGTGCTAACTTTCTGCTCACATACTTGCCTTACGCATCACTATGTAGTGATTATAAAACAGAATCCTCCCCGCATCTGTCTGTCGGTCTATCTGTACGCGATAAACTAATAAACTACTGCACCGATTTTCATGCTAAAAACAAAATAAAATACGAATTATTTTTTAGCTAGTAGGAAATGAAACCAAGACTTATTGTGATAAAATTATTCGACAACGAATACGCAGTGTTGCTCGGTATATCTTCCAAAATGGGATGGAAAGATGCGTCCCAGATCCCCGGATTATCTGATCCACTTCCTCTTATATTTTCAAATTTCATCTTGCTATATCTTAAAGGAATTTAGTTAAAGCTTCTCGGTTCTTTACTTTGACTTATTTGTAGATTAGCGAGTTGCCAATCGTCTTTTAGCGTTAACATTTTCTAATTAGTTATAGGTAATTACGTCTGGACAGCGTAGCGAGTGTAAGCCAAATCTCTAGAATTTTTTGGAAGGCCCATCCCCAACAGTGTTCTAGGATTTATCTGGGGGGTGTGATGATGATAGTTACTTTTACTATACATAACTGTGCAATTAAATTAATTTTACTATACATTACTGTCCAATTAAGTTATTTTTACTATACATTACTATGCAATTGAATTATTTTTACTTTTTTTTTACTGTGTAATTAAATTATTTTTACTATACATTACTGTGCAATTAAATTACTTTTACTATGCATTACTGTGCAATTAAATTACTTTTACTATACATTACTGTGCAATTAAGTTATATGGAAAATAAAATATGTAGATTTCGTAGCAATCAAGTCATTTAGTACTAGAGCTGCCATGGTAATATTTAAAACTATATAAAATAAAGGGTTGTGTCTACTTAAATTATGATCTTGTTAGAATAATTTAGCTAAGAATGCATAAAAAATAACTGTGAATACAATTTAATCCAAATCCTCATACAAGATGAATGAATGATTTTACCTTGATAGTAACGGTCTTGTTAACACTTTTTTACCGCATTCACTCTTCTTTCAACATCCCTATCATAATCCCATCCGCAGTGAAAACACTGCCAGATATATAATTCCATTTAATTATCTATAAATTAATCTTTATTGTCACGGTTGTCATCCTTCTTCTTTCGAACATTATTACATTGGTTTTTCGCATTCGAACCGAAGAAAATATAAATTAAAGTCGATACGGGTGAAATAGTGAAAAAAATTAAGAGAGCAAATAGTTTATAACGATTTCCAGCGAAACTAGACATTTATAGAAAAATTATAATTATGATACCGCAAATCTATGGAATAAATTGCCTCAGGATATTAGACAAGCCTATATTTAAGAACGCGGTGTACAATCACTATCTTTAACTTAACTGATGTTTTGCTGTTATTGTTTTGAAATTTATTCACATTTTCGTAACGAGCGACGACGCGACGTCCACTTTTTGTCCCACTTTCTTTATCACATGAGTAGTTTTAATTTATATGTAATTTATAAGTATTATGGTTGTAAGAACGCGTTTCTTAAATCCTACAAAGGTCGGTTCAATTTTCAACACACTTTTCTTAACTGTGTTATACATTTGTCATAGATTTACAACACCACCGTTCCCGTGCCTCGGAAAGCACGTTAAGCCGTCGGTCCCGGTTCCACTAATACCAACTTGTGGAATCGTTAATAAATTGTCATAAAAAAATGACATCATATCCTCGCTAAGCCGTCTGGCCAGCGTGGAGAGGGTAGGCCAAATTCTCCAGATATATGTTCTGGAAGGCCCATCTCCAGCAGTGGAGGTCTAGAATGCTGTGTTCTAGGGGCTGTAATGATGAAATAGTACGAGTAAGTATTATTTTTATGTATTTATTTTACCATAAAAATTGCCCTAATGTTCTAAAGATTTGTCTGTCATAGAATGCCTTAGTAAGTCCGCATTTGTACATAGTACAATTTTTAAATAAGTTGTAGATAATAAAAAAGCCTATAACTTTTCTATATGTCAGAATTTTAAAAGCCTTTGTTTGATGCAGACCGTTCTAAAAAATATTAGGTCTCGGTTGTAGTTGATACCTACTATTCACGTCCCACTTCTGTTCGCCAAACAAGTTGTTATTTGACCTATTTTGTGCAGTTTTTAGTATCTTCATGACTGCAATCGGTTGGTCAGAAACAATATTATGTATTGAAATATTTATTGCACAGCGACAAATTATAATTCCGTTAGACATTCTATCCTAACCAACCATTGGGACAACTTGATCACTTAATTGAAAGGTTGGTATACAATTAAAACTATATTGTTATACACACTTATACATATATATATATGTATCAGCATTCTTAATTATTCCTCATACTTTAGACAGTATGTGTGGATGTGCCCACTTTAAAAATTAACCCTAGATAACATGATCAATTTAATTTAATTCAATTCATTTTAGTTCAATTCAATTCCACACTTCTCTTTCTGCTCCGTGGATTTAGATTTGGAAGTACCGGGTTCGATACCTGGTTGGGACACAAAAATATTTATTAATGTTAATAAATATATTTAATTTATTTGTGATATTTTCCAGTGTGGTACGCTAGAGACATCGACGAGCTTGCCACTTGTAAAGTTTGAAAAGTGAAAGATTGGCCTATAGTAAAGTTGGCTAGATGTGAATCCGCTTCTTTATAAGCGTGGTTTTTGACCACCCCGCTAGAAATACGGTCGTGATGATACTTTACTCTTTCTGATCTTTTGAAGAATTTCCTGTTTTAATAATTTTCACTGTCTGAGTTTTTTATTTTTTTATTCTAGCACGACATGTGACCTTGCGCTCATCTGATGGTAAGTGGGGAGCGAGGTCCATGAATGTTAGCAACTGGAATCAGCCACTCATGACTGACATCAGTCCCTAACACTATGCCGGCTACTTCCTTGCCCCGGCAGACTGGGAAAATTACCACCATCAGTCCGCCTACCACCTATTAAAGAGTACCTATAAATTTAGTGACTCATACATCTGTCGCACAATAAAGATGTGGAATGCTCTTCCAGTCTCTGTTTTTCCACATTCCTATAACCTGGAGTCCTTCAAGCGAAGTGTGAAAAGGCATCTAGTCAAGCCGGCATAGTGTTAGGGACTAGTGTCGGACATAAGGGACTGATTGCTAACATTCATGGACCCTGCGCGCCACTTACCATCAGGTGGACGCAGGATTACGTCGTGCTAGTATAAAAAAAAAAGAAAAATATTTATTTTTATCAGGTGGTGGTGTCAGGATATTGTTACACACAGTTAGTGTCTGATCAGGAATCGAAACCGCTGGACACAAAGCCAAGTAACTAAAAACAATTCGCCTGCCAAAATGTAACACGTAAAAAATGAAAGAATCCAATTTTGGCTACTATTCCCTTGGTGGAATCTACTACCTTATTTCACGAGGATGGTCGAGATATTTCTAAAATAATCAACTTTCATAAAATCCCATTTGTTTCCATTTTCCACAAACTGTAACTAAAATATTTTTTATATCTGTATGTTCGAGTATGTTTGTCTGTATACAAAAGGTGCATTCGGATGCTGTTTTCTTTTTTTTTTCAACTTTTATTTTGATCATAAAGTATCAGTATCATTACGACCGCTAACCTTTCGGCGTGGTCAGAAACCACGCTTATAAATAAGCGCATTCACACTTAGCCAACGTTACTATAGGCCAATCATGACAAGTGGCAAGCTCGTCGATGTCTCCAGCGTACCAAACTCGAGAAATATCAAAAATAAATTAAATATTAATTAAATGGTAGGTATAAAAGAAAGCATAGGCACAAAACTAAGGAAAAGCATGCTACGATGGTTCGGGCATGTTGAAAGGATGAGCAAAATAAGATTGACGAACCGGGCATATAATGCGAAAGTTATGGTATTTTATTGTTTATTTAATGTTAGTTTTTCTTTTTAATTACTATATATTTTTATTAGTTTCATTTTTATTTTTATTTAAATCATTGTACCTACTATTTTTTAATCATAATAAACAATTTAATATTGATAAAACTATTTATTATTTTAATTCTTTGTTACTGTTTGTATATTACTTTAAAAGATTATAAAATATTTTTGGATTTGAAAAGCTCTACTAGGACTGCATTATGTATATCTCAATAGGTAATACAGTCCTAGTTGATATTTTTCTGAATATAAATAAATATATCTATTTTGTACGATAATAGTAGAGCCCTATATTATTAGTAAAGTAACTAACTTGGCTTCTCTGAGCGTGTTCTACCAGCTATACTATGGTGAGTGCTCCGAAAAACTCTACAACCTAATCCCTCCCTCTCCATTCCGCAACTGAACCACACGCACTGGTCAGAATATGCACCCACATACCGTAGTCACCATCCCTCGCGTACGTATAAATTTGGGGACTCATACATCTGTTGCACGATAAAGATGTGGAATGCTCTTCCAGCCTCTGTGGTTCCACTTTCCTATAACTTGGAGTCCTTCAAGCGAAGTATGAAAAAGCATCTAGTCAAGCCGGCATAGTGTTGGGGACTGATGTCGGTCATGAGTGCCTGACTTCAGTTGCTAACATTCATGGACCTTGCGCGCTACTTACCATCAGGTGGGCTCAAAGTCACATGTCGTGCTATTATAAAAAATAAAAAAATAATAACTATAGTCAATATCTGCTATGATTTGTACACGCTTGACAAACAGAAGTAATGTAGCGTGTCTAATTCTGAAATAAGCAAAACCGAATGCAACAATTTCATTTTTCGCTTGACTTAAACAGTCACATACAATTTAGGGAGAAGCGAATGTTTATGTAATTTCATCGATATAGTTCTAATATATATACAATATCATCATCATTATCAGCCTGTATCTCTCCACTGCTGGATGTAGGCCTCCCCTAAGGCTCGCCACTTAACGCGATCTTTCGCTATCCTCATCCAACCCCCACCAGCGACTTTCTTTAGGTCATCTGTCCATCTGGCGGGGGGTCGTCCCACTCTGCGTCTTCCCGTACGTGGTCTCCACTCTAGAACCCGTTTGCCCCATCGATCGTCGGTTCTGCGGCAGATGTGTCCGGCCCATTGCCACTTCAGCTTGCTAATTTTAAAAGCTATGTCAGTAACTTTCGTTCTTTGACGAATATCAACGTTTCGAATTCTATCCATCAGAGATACACCAAGCATAACTCTCTCCATGGCTCGCTGAGCGACCTTGAATTTATGGACCAGACCCACTGTTAGTGTCCACATCTCTGCTCCGTACGACATTACCGGGAGGATGCACTGGTTAAAGACCTTAGTCTTTAAACATTGTGGTATAGACGATGAAAGGATTTGCCGGAGTTTCCCGAATGCCGCCCATCCTAGCTGAATGCGTCTGTCGGCTTCTTTGCTGAAGTTGGCTGCTCCTAATTGGATACATATACAATATATAACTACTTAAATAATAGAAATAAAATGAAGTAAAGCAAAGTATCACCACGACCGTTTCCCTTTCGGGGTGGTCAGAAACCACGTTTATAAATAACCGGATTCACATTTATCCAACTTTACTATAGGCCAATCATGACAAGTGGCAGCTCGTCGATGTCTCCAGCGTACCCAACTCGAGAAATATCACAAATAAATTAAATATTAATTAAATGTATTTATTTACATTAGTTAATATTTTTGTGTCCCGACCAGGAATCGAACCCGGTACCTCCAAGTCTAAATCCACGGACTTAACCGCTAGACCACGGAGGCAGTAAATAAACAATAAAATAAGCTATACTACAAAAAGGAATAGCTAACTTCAGTAAAGAAGCCGACAGACGCATTCAGCTAGGATGGGCAGCATTCGGGAAGTTGCGACACATCTTCCTATCGAACATACCACAGTGTTTAAAGACAAAAGTTTTCAACCAGTGTGTTCTTCCAGTAATGTCGTATGAAGCAGAGACGTGGACCGTCCACCGTCAGGTGGGTCTGATACATAAATTCAAGGTCGCTCAGCGAGCTATGGAGAGAGCTATGCTCGGGATTTCTCTGAAGGATAAAGTCAGAAACGTTGACATCAAAAGACATTCAAAAGAACCAAAGTTACCGACATAGCTTTCAAAATTAGCAAGTTGAAGTGGCAATGGGCTGGACACGTCTGTCGCAGAAGCGATGAACGATGGAGTAAACGGGTCCTGCAGTGGAGACCGCGTACTGGAAGACGCAGTGTGGGACGACCCCCCACCAGATGGACAGATGACCTGAGGAAGTTCGCTGGTGGGGGATGGATGAGGGTGGCAGAAGATCGTGTAAAAAGAGGCCTATATCCAGCAGTGGAGAGACACAGGCTGATGATAATGATGATGATGATACTACAAATACAACAAAAAAATAACTAAAACACATAACCGATGGGCGTAGTGTGCCTAGGACACTGGCTGCGTTCCCCCATTTCTTTAAACCTAGTAAATAAAAGAAAAGTATTTTAATAGCTATCAAAAGTAACCAAACGGCTAATTATTATTATTTATTGCACAAAGTTAAATAACTTAAAACTAAGCGAGCTTTATGCCTTAATGCATCTTCTACCAGCTAACCTTTGTGAAATGTAACCAATTACAGGCAGAGTGACAAAAAATATATAAATGATAGATAATGAGAGATATTATAAAATATTAATATTAAAGAGAAATCTGGAGATAGGAATGCTGGCAAAAATTTGACCGCCTCCGTGGTCTAGATGGTAACAAACGTTGCCATGAACTCAGGAGGTCGTGGGTTCGATTCCCACCGGGGGCAAGTTGTACATTGTATAATTTGTCTCGGTCTGGGTGTTTATATTTAAAATATGTATATATTTACAAAAAATAATAATATATAATATGAAGTTTATCAACCATCTAGTTTCCATAACACAAGCCTTGTAGCTTACCACGGAAACTAGATGGCGCTGTGTGACCTGTCTGGAAATATTTATTTAATTAATTATTTTTGCCAACGTATTAACCTCGCTATACAGAGGGAAAATGTTGCCATGTGAGACGTCACTTGAGGATATTCTTTATTAACCGGACTTAACCGCTAGACCACAGAGGTAGTTATTCGGTATCTTTACTTTATTGTCGCTGTTTTGTCTGTGTAATGTACATCGATAGATTCACTGTCAACGTGCAGCTCTAGTTTGATGAGTTATCTAAACATTTGGGGTTAGTTCCATTATGTGATCCGGTTCCGCACCGGCGGGTGTCGGCAGAGATAATCAAATTTGTTCCACAAAATTCGATGCATTTAATTTCATATGTGACTATCGCAAACATTCATAATCCTATTGGGAATAAGCTCGACTGAGTAAGCTACGATAGGTAGATACTATATTTGTTTACCTTAAAATAATGGTTACCAGGTAAAGTCTTTGTCAGCTCATCGCATCAAATATATTGTCTAATCAGTCTATAAAAAAAATAGGAACTATGACTAAAATAGTAGGATAGGATTAACGCTTTTGCATCCCTCTCACTCGCACAATGATAAAAAAGTAATTTCGGTACTTTTATTAATTTATTTTATTTATTCAGGAAACATACAGATCTTAAAACATAATTACAACAATTCAGCAAAGTTTCCACTTAAATATATTTATTTTATTTTTTAAGACAGAAAACATAAAACTGAAAAATATTCTAAAAAATTAAATTAAAAATAAAACTACAATCTAAACTATATATAAAAATATTTACTTATCACTTGATCATGTGGCAGTGTGCCAAGAACACTCGCGGCATTCCCCCGCTGCACAGCGATGCTGATTTGCTGCGCGAAAAAACTGCCAGCCCTCTTGTCACATACAGCGTTAACCAGCCGCTTAGACAGTTCTTTAAAGAAATCCTTAGCATTTGGCCCCCACGGTACCGTTGTCTCAAGACCAAAAGGCACAAACACGTTGTCATTTAGCAACAGACTCGTATTTACCCTGGACATGACACCGAGCAAGGATGTCGACACAAGTAGAGTCCCAAACCAATGCTCGACCCATGAACTCGATCAAGAACCGAAGGGATCCCGGCAGTAACCAAAGCCCGGTGGATTACATTATTGACAGAACCGTGGCGGAAACGATGACCAGCACTTTTCTTTTGTCACCACCACTTAGCTTAAAACAATACCTATATAAAAAATTAAAATAAATAATATATGTATATATAATAAAATAATACAAATTTAAAAAAAAAAAGTAGTAATCCAAATAAATAATTTAATGTTAATTTCTTTTTTTAACCTAGCAACACTAACACTGAACAAATCAATATCTCCGAAATTTTCATAAGACCTGTAGCGACATCAAGGTGCATTTGCATAGTCATTAAATAAATAATAATATTTCGGCAAATGTACTCCAACTAGGTCACCAGAGTCTAATAATAATAATAATAATAAAATTCTTTATTGCACATTAAAATATACAAAATAAAATGAAGTACATAGGCGAGCTTAATACCTTGTAGGTATTCTCTAACAGCTAACCTTTGGGAGAACGACATAAGAAATTGTGGGGTGCAGAGTTAGGAGGAGAGAATAAATATTAAACTAAATGCTATACCTTTCACTGGGTATATCATACGAGTATGTCATATTAAAATGTAATGAAAATAAATAAATTAACATGCCAGTTGCATACATTAAATATACATTTATAAACATACATAAATATTTATATAAATAATAATCTAAATATAAATACATACACTAATAATAATAATAATCCATGTCATGTGAATAAATTAAATATCATTTTGCTTTTTAAGAAAGTAAGAAGATAGACGATGTTTAAATATGTTTAAAGTAGGTGCCTGTCTGATAAACAATGGCAGTCTGTTCCATTGGCGAGCTGCGGAAACTGTGAGAGAATCCGAATATCTGCTAGTAGAGTGGAGAGGAATTGACAGTTGATTGTTTTGCGAAGAACGAAGAGAACGAGTATGGGAGTCACGAAGGAATTGAAAACGATCACGCAGGTAAAGGGGTGTATTCGGGTTATTAAGGATACCATATAGAAAGGTGAGGATGTGTACAGATCTACGAAAACGGATATTGAGCCACTTTAATTGAATACGAAAATGAGAGACATGATCATACTTACGCAGGCCAAAGACATAGCGTATGCATAAGTTGAGAAGACGATCAAGTTTATTTAGTAGCTCTTCTGTAATATCAGGATAGCAGATATCTGCGTAGTCTATTATGGGAAGCAGTAAGGAAGTAACTAGTGTAAGCTTTGCCGAGGTTGGAATGAAATTCTGGTAACGTTTCAATGAATGCATGGCTCCAAAAATTTTCTTACTTATTTCAGAGACATGATGGTTCCAGGACAGATCGTTGCTAATGTGGAGACCGAGATTCTTTACATTATGACAAAGGGTTAGCTGAACATTATTAAAGTATAATGACGGGATAATCCCAGAGTCCAACCTGCCTACTGCATTTTTAGTACCAACAAGTAGTATCTGAGTTTTTAATGGATTAACTATAAGCCCCAAACACTGTGACCGAACTCGAATCGCCTCCAAGTCCGCATTCATTTTGGAAAACGCATCATGGGTGCCATTTCCCTCAAAGGTAATATAAAGCTGCAAGTCATCAGCGTACAAATGGTAGGAACAGAAGTTGATGGATGAGGTCAAAGTATTAATAAACACAGAGAAGAGTAGAGGAGAGAGTACACCGCCTTGCGGGACACCAGCAACCACTGGACACCAGTCGGAAAAAATGTCGTCCATTCGGATGCGTTGTCGGCGCCCTCTTAGATAAGATTGAAACCATGTCTGCACTGTCGGCGAGATATTAAGAGAACTGAGAATTGCTAAGAGGATATCGTGATCTACGCCATTAAAAGCGTTGCTGAAGTCAAGGAGGGTAAGAAGAGTTTGCTTTCGATCATCCATAGCAGACCGGATATCGTCAGTGATCTTAACGAGCGCTGTAGTAGTACTATGGGACGGTCGAAAGCCAGATTGAAAAGGGTTAAGTAAGTTATTTCGGTGGAGAAAGGAGGCAAATTGCCGATGCACGACTTTTTCGAGGACTTTGGAGAGAAATGGAAGAATGGAGATAGGTCTCAGATCTGTAAAGTTGTTTGGAACAGTTTTTTTAGGTATCGGGATAATATAGCTATGTTTCCATAGATCAGGGAAAGAACCAGATGAAAGGGAGAAATTAATGATGTGAGTAATAGAAGGCAGAATAATAGGCATCAAGGGAGTAAGGAGGCAACGGCCTATATTGTCGTGTCCAACGGCTTTGCTGGATATGGAAAGAATAATCCTAGATATCTCACCGACTGATACAGGTTGAAAGGAAAATGAATTAATATCCGAAGGCGATGTAGAGCAGATCTGTGAGATAGTAACGGCCTTTAATACAGGATCAATAGTATTTGGTGGAGAAGAGAAATGAAGATTGAGACCGTTAATATCCACAGACAAGCTCGCTTCAGGTCTAGATTTTCCAAAGCCCAATGTCTTCAGAAATCTCCATAGGTTTTGTGGGGAAGATGATTCAATTGAATTGTGAATATAACGGCGTTTGGCGTTCCTACACATCTGATTCACTCGATTCCTTGAAGCCTTAAACAGTGTCCAGAGCTCATCTGTTGGCGTTTTTTTGTGTTTCCGCCTAAGTTGATCCCTCCACTTCATGGCTTTCCGTATAGTTTCATCCAGCCATGGTGCAGGGGGGCGCTTCATGCGGACCGGATGAATTGGTGCGTGTTTGTCGAAAATGTTAAGCAGTAGGCGGTTAAACTCCGCGACCTTACCGTCGAGACTCACCTCGTTTTCCACGCTGAGCCAATGCGTTCTATTGGCGTCCCTCAAGAGCGATTCCATGTCCATTCTTGCAAAGCTACGCTGAAGGATTATTTTAGGTCTAAATTTTGGGGTTTTAACTCGATATGAGGCATATATAAGGTCGTGGTGAGAAAACCCTGGGGCAAGTAATTGACCATGTGAATGTACTCTTTCGGGAACGGATGTGAGAATAATATCAAGTAGAGTATGAGAGTCATTCACATGGTGGGTAGGATCAAGAGGAAGGAGCGAGGCATTAACGGATGAAGTAATTAACCTGAACTTTTTGCTTCGAGAATCATCCCTCATCAGACATGTATTAAAATCACCCATTATAAGAAAATGTTCGAAAGATGGGAGATGAGTCTCGAGCAACTCTTCAAAAACGTTAAAGTAATTAATAGCGGGAGGGGCGTAGACTACACCTAGTAGAAACTTTACACTGTTTAAAGTAATTTCTAGGAAGATATGTTCTGAAGAACTATTATATAGAGAAGGAGACTTCGAGATTACTTTAAATTTTAGGTTAGAGCGAAGGTAAATAGCTACGCCGCCTCCGCCCTTACCTGTGCGATCGTTTCGGATAAGGGTAAAGCCGGGAAGAGGAAAGCTAGTTGACGGAAGAGAAGGTTTTAGAAAAGTTTCGGAAATAAGGATAGCATGGATGTGCTCACTGTAGAAGGTTGTGAGAAAATCAGAGTAATGGCATACTAAACTTTGGGCATTTATATGACAGACATTAAGGTTTTTAGAAGATGAAAGGAAAGTATTGTGAAGCAGATCACCAAGCAAAATTGCACCCTGACCATCATCAGAAGCATCAAATGACGAGTCGCAAGAAAAAAAAGCATCGGAACTAGAATCAGTGTTTGACATGGAAGTAATAAATATATATATTTAAATAAATAACCAAATATATATTATGTATAATTAAAATAATATAACTTTACTACAGAATACCTCTGCAACAAACAATTTGAATATCACGCTACTGCCAGCAAGCTGTATACAAAAGAACATCTGATACAATTTATTAGTCAAGGGATGACAAAACAAGGTAAAAATCATAGCGTTAACACGGCATAATATCAAGAATGGGCAAAATCGTGTACCTTGGGCAAATCAATAGCGGCAAAGAAAACAAAACAATTATTTTTTATTTTTAACACAAACCAAAACAACAAAGCTTTATACTATTTAAACAACACGAGACGTTAGTACAGTATAACAATTTAAAAAAAAAAAAAAAAAACTAGCATTTTATAAATACTTGAACGCAGCCATATTTTACGTCAGACACATTTGACGTTGACAGATTAGAATATCTATTAAAATAATATAGTCTGTGGTATAAATGGTGCGAAGAGAAAGCAGAAATTCCAGCTTAAATTTGCACAGTATCTACTTGCATTAAACAAATATCCCGAATTGTGTTGTGAACAAATATAAATATAATATTAATCAAAAAAAAAAAAAACTAACAATTGCGAAAGACTAAAATTATTGAAGAATGTGAAATTGTTAGTACTGTTTACTGGATACAGTTATTGTACATTAATATTAAAGAATTATGAATACTGTGTTGTTGTTTTACTAATAAGAACAAAATAATGCCACAGAAATAAAAACTATTGGGTAATTAGTGAGATTTATAGATGGCATTACACCTAAGTTCTGTGTTTAATGTTACGTGCAGCACGGCGCTTAACCTCGACTTGTGCTGGCTCGGCCTGTGTATTAGGGTGTTTTAGCATCAGCTCTTTTAAATACATCATAGAAGAGATCTTTTCCTTGGTACCATTCTGCAGCTTGACATAGATGATACTATCCTGCGACCAGCATCTATTGATGCCAAATGCACGTCTTCCTTCTATAAGTAGCTGACGCCTTGGCTGTGTCAGGAATTCCGCCACTGACACGTCTGACCCTTTAAGCTGCGATTTAGAACGCCAGATCTTGCTGCGTAATGACAAATCCCTGAATTTAGCTAAAATTGGACGAGGTCTCGGGTTAGACTTACCCTTATCATGTTTCCCCAATCTATAGGAGAACTGTAAATCCGGCATACTGACTTGAATATCGGCCATATGCTGGGAGATATTAGCACACAATACCTCTGATATATCCTCGTTAGACGTTTCCGGGATACCACGGAATAACAGAAATTTACGACGGCTCCTATTTTCTAAGTCATCAGAGGCACTGGCTATTGCAGAAACTTGCGCACGTATCAAACTTACAGCCTGGTACATTATCGCCTTGAACTGCTGAAAGTCTTGGTTTAGCTGCTCAATGGTTAGGGATGGTGTTGAAGATGAGGCCGCCACCAGACGACTCTCAAACCCTTTCATACACTCATCTAGTTTGTCTTCCAATCCAGAGACAGCAGCCAGAGGCTCAGCACCAGGGGCAGTCTTAATAGGGGCCATGTTTTGTAGTATCAAAGTAATCACAAAGAGAGTTGAAATGAAGCTGGCAGTTGTGTATCCAAACTAAAAACTTATATCATTACCTATGCACAATCTATGGATGTTACAGTAAACACACTTTGAAGTTAATAAAGCTTTTTAATATTACTTTAAATTAATTATTATTGTTAAGCAAAATTTTTAGATGTTTTTATTCCAACTACCCACAAAAAAACGTCGCCATATATGGTAATAACGATTTTGATTGGCCGAAATCATCGGCTGATGCAATGATGATCCAGGTCACCTAGGACAGTCACGAGCCCGGTCAAGCACATCAGTCGTTTCTGAGATACCGTCGAGATCAGGTATTACTCGCGGTAGCAAATACGCTACGTAGGTTTGCCCTCAATAATAACGTGTGTGTTTGTAACTTAAATAAACATTATTCAAAGTCTAGTTATCTTTTATTAGAGAACACTTATAGATCCTTATAGGACGCAAGGACTCAATCTCTAAAGCTCATGTAATTTTTGCTATCTGTGTAATTAAGTACCGCTATTCTAGAACCCTCTGGGATTGCGCGGAGCGATGGCAATAGTCCTGACGGCATGGCTAATTTATTTTACTTTTGTAAATATTGTTTTATATTGTACTATCTGGCCCGGCAAACGTTGTTTTGCCATATAAATTATTTCTAGGGAATTTCTAGTGTAGAAAAAAAAACTTATTGTAAGTGTGTAAGGATGTGGTATATGAGTGAAAGAGGCGTGGAGCGCTGTGAGCGATGAGCGAATATAAAAATAACAATACACCAAACATTTTTTTTTTTATTTATTATATTTATTCGTTAAAATTATATATATCGTGAGAACAGGAGACCGGCTTCGGTCTCATCCCTACTCCGTGCTGTTTACTGGGAAGTGACACCGGTATAGTCTGGCAAATGAGTGTTGACCCAGAAAAAGCGCGGAAAATTTAATTAATCTAGCACTGGTAACACTAATTATAGCAGGAATAAACTGTCTTGATACTAATGTTACCATGTATTAAGTTTCAATTAAATGTTAGGCTCAAGTGGCGGGGATAACTTACCAAGTAATAATTTGATCAGTTATTGAGCGGAATGGAAAATGATAAAATAACTAAAATGACTATTAAAAAATAGGGGTTAGTGATAGAAGGCTGAAAATTTAGGGTTATATGTATTTTTAATGGCGCATTATAAAAAAAAAATTAAATTAAAATTTTGTCCAAAAAATTAAAATAAAATGTTAGGGGTGGACAACCCTTATCACTTAGGGGTATGAAAAATAGATAGTAGCCGATTCTCAGATCTACTGGATATGCATATAAAATTTGATAAAAATCGGTCTAGCCGTTTCGGAGGAGTATGGTTACTAACATTGTGACACGAGAATTTTATATATAAGATATATTTATTTATATTATTTAAGTTTGTTTATTTGAATGTCCGAAACTTTTGTGCGATTAAAAATAAAATACACAAAACAGCATGGAATTTAATTAAAATTGTAATTAAATTAAATAGGTAGTTAATAAAATTTCATGCGTTACACATAATAACAGGCAGCAGTGGGCAGCATGCTAACATTGTCCCGATCGGCTTAATTACAGCATTCATCGGATTTTATCGTCCGATAATGAAGTGGAATTAATTAAAACCCATCCCTCTTCCAATACAACACGCAAAAATTGATTGCTGTATTTGTGCTTAACGGTAAGGCTGATTTTCCACCAGAGATGTGCTATGCAGCTACGATACTAGATAGAGCTAAGCTACGAAACTACGTGACATTTCCACTGGTGCTAAGCTATGATAGACTTCCAGCAGATATTCAGATTCCTTCACTGTTTCCGTTGCTCGTGAATGGATCAAACTTCCGCTTGTCATCCGACGGGCGTATTCGATAAATGTTTTTAAAATCCTTATTATTGTTAATTTCTTCAATAAACAAAATAGTCAGTCCGACTAATAATAATAATAATAAATTGTTTCTTTATCAGGCAACAGATGGCCCATAGATAAATACCTTACAACTAAAATACATATAAAAATAACATTAATATTAATTAATCTAAAGCTTCCGTATCTTCATCTTTTTGTGGGCATAGAAGTACCCATCAGGTACTGTGACCAGCTTCCGAGGAGTATGAGAAGCTTCTGTAGACGGTGCCGGCGTCCCTGCTGGGGTTGGTGCAGAGAGAGTAGATGCTGCGCGGGGCCCAGGAACATTGTTGGTGCTGCGTGGAGCAAATCCACGAATTAATTGCGGTACACAACACCGAGCGGCCAGAATTCCTTTTTTAGGTTATTATGCATTATATTTTTCATCACTATTTATTAGTTTATTGTGTGTCAAGGTATATATACATAATATATATATAAATGTATAATCGCTATATATTTATGTATGAAGTATGTATTATTTAAGCATCTACGTAATAGAAGTACTTAGATACAAAAATATTAAAATAAAATTGATTAAAAAACTAATTATAAATAAAACTAAAATTAAAAATACCTATGAAATTAAAACTATTCTACAAAACAAACTAAGGGCTTACCACCAGGGAGGGTACCTAAAACGCTCGGCGCATTTCCTCGTTGAATTATAATCGATGTTTTAGGTAGTTATGGCATTTGGGATCGCCACACTCTTGAAAAAATCGTTTACCCAGCTCTTTTATGAATATATGAAATTACATACACGTAATAGTATATAATTTATTTTAATGTAATATTATTTTTATTTTAATGCACCCCGCGATCCTCTACCACACTTCCAAAGGTTAGCTGTTATCAAAGCGGAAACCCATTAAGTTCGCACTTGTACATTACTTGAGTTTTTGTGCAATAAATTTATAAAAAATAAATAAATAAAAATGCTGTGAATATATGCCGCCGCTAGGTATAATGTATAGGTATCTATTCATATTAAATTAATATATATATGAATAATCTTCACGACAGATAAGTATTCATCCTAGGAAAGAGATAGTCTTAAATTAATAGTATATTTAGCGGTCGGGGCAGTCGCGCAGGGGGAGAGTGGATCGAGTAATTGTCTCCACCAACAAACTGTGATTACAGTTTGGCAGGCTACTTAAATTATATATTGAAAAGTAAATAAATGACAGTTTTTTTTATATAATGAAATATATAGCAGAACTCGTTTCCACCAGTGCTATGACATGTGGACGAATGAATATGATTGGTACCCTAAGGCTTATATTGTGATTGTAAATATGAATGCAATAAAGAATATTTTAAATTGAAAATGGTGTTTGCAAAAACGACGACCAGACCTTTTCTGACAAATAGTTCATTTATTACAACTTAATTTTAGGACATTTCGTTTTGTTCCATTTTATTTCATTTCATGTCAGACTGCTCTTAACGCGCTGGACGAATGCCTTCACTTATAGCCACGTCTCAGACTTAGCACAGGGCCAACAGTGAACAACTTTGTCTATTCCGTCTATAAACAAAAAACTTGTTCCACAACAGAAAATCGTTTAGATTTCCTAACAACCTGTGATAGATCACACAGCTTGATTACTTGTGATGTAGCACTCAACTGTAGAGCTGCTGTTACTGACAAAAACAGACACAATTAGAGCGCACTAAATACTAAGAAAGCTTTGCAAAGAGCTGAACGATAAAAGAAGTTCGCTTCAGCGGCTCTAATCCAGGGGGCGGTGGATTGAGATGTCTTGAGAATTCATTCTATCATGATAGCGATTTAGGAATATTAATTATAATTACCACAATTATTATATATTAGTTACAAAAAACATCTAACACCCACATTCTAAGACATTTATTTCCCTTTACGCCACGATAGCCAGACGGGATAGCGTATGTCTGATGTCAATTTTTAACGACAATTTAATAACGATTTCACAAGTTAGTACTTACTAGTGGTACCGGGACAAGGCTTTACGTGCTCTCCGAGGCTCGGGGACGGTGGTGTTGTAAATCTATGACAAATGTACATAAGAAAGTACAAAACAATTTCTCATTGGCCCCGGGGTTCAAACTGACCTTTTTAAGGATTTAAAGGAAATCAATGTATACACTTTAGAAAACCAGTGCGTTTAAAAAGAAAATAAATTTAAAACGTTTGAAATATACTTATTTGGTTGTATGCAGAAATATATGGAACATTTCGAACACGTAACTTTAAAAGTTATGTTCGACTCGCTGTTAGAAAGTTGACGTCATTTTGAGAGGGAAAAATATAGAGAATGCATGTTCCCCTAATAGAGATAACGGAAAAGTTCAAGAATAGCCACTACTTTCTTAGAAAATAGACCATTTCAATGTTTTTCTTCGATTAAAATAAATGTTCCAATTTTAGATCTTACAACAATAGATACCGCATCTTGCACAAAATGTATCTAAATCTTAGTTACCTACAAAACTAGAGATAAAATATTTGTTATATCATTTTAATTTTACGTCATCACGTAAACCTTATACGCATTTGGTTGGGTAAGGAGAGAAGCAGAATAGTAAATGTTGAGCGTTGTAGTGCAATAAAAAAAAGAGGCATCCTTTGTAAACCAGCCTATAGTTGGACTTTCCCACGTACGATGGACCCGGCACGGAGAATTCATGGAATGCTTAAAATTTTGTCTTTTTCTTCACTTTGATATGAAATAAAATACATTTGGTACCCTGGTTTGGGAAGTGAGAAGTTTATTTAATTATTTATATTTAATACTTTATTCTGAAACCCAAACCTTATACAAAAATCTCTATTGTATAGATTGCTTATTCTAATAATAGTTGTCATGTGTCAAGTAGATGGCATGATCATGCAATCTGCCCATATAATATTAATTAAATATAGTATATTTTTTATACAACATTTTAAAATATGTTTATCTCAATAGATATTAAAAAAATATATTTATATATAGCTAACTTATATATATTTATTGGAATAATTAGTTATATTATAATACAATACATCTTATCGACAAAATTTTCATGCTATTCATTCACTGAGTAATTCATTTATTGAGTAAAAAAAGTCAACAACAATAAGAAGCATTTTATACGAAAATCTGCAGCAATGAAATCATTGCTATATTATTGTTATAATGTACTGGATTTTGTTAAAAACATAAAAAAATAACATTTCACATTTTATTTATGGATTTTTTAATATCGCACATTCTGACACGTGGTGTCACGAAAAATTACGATGCAATGATATTTGTATAATTAAGTTCTTCATTGGCACCCATTTCATCCGCTAATGCTACATCCTTACTTTCAACATCATTGGTTCTAATGCATAGAGGAAAACCATGCTCGGTCGCTTCAACGGTTTTATTGAACAATTTAATTCTATTGTCATATAATATTTTCTATTGGCTTATAAGGACAGTCATAATCAAAAAGTAAAGTAACATCACTTTTAATTAAACGGGCATTCACATTTAGTCAACTGTTATTTACTAAAAGCCCATCATGACAACAAGTCTCTCAAAGGTTAGCTGTTCTGCGTACATTTAAATGTTTTATTTTTTTTGCAATAACTAATTTATCTATCTATATAACAAAATAAATAATATAAAATATTTTGTCCGACCAGAAATAAAACTCGATACATCCGCGTCAAAATGTACGAATTTAACCGCTAGACTACTAAGCATTAATTACTACAGTTAAGTCATCATAATCAGCCTGTGTCACTCCTCTGCTGGATATATTGATTGTGATCACGATGGCTTTTCCGCACTTAGTCTCTATTGGACCATTGTGCGTGACCTTTACTCCTTCAACGGAGCCATCCGATCTCTTCCAGGAAGGCCAGGAGACCAGATACTTTCCTGCAGACCTCCGGAAGAGTCCCCGCAGTCTGGAGGAACCTTTGTCTAGGCGCAGCCACACTGTCGCACTCCATGAGCACATGCGCGGCCGTCTCCTTCTCCGCCATGCATCTACACAGTGGGCTATCTGTAATGTTCACAATATAGAGATGTTTGTGTGTGTGTGACAGTGTCTCGTCAACATCCCCACCATTATTCGAAGGCTGGCTCTGTCAAGGCCCAGGAGGCGTCGTGTGAGGCGCCTGTCTGGATTGGCAATGCCTCCCTGGACTGTCTGCAGTCTGTGGTCGGTGTCCACATCTGCTCGTGCAGCCAAAGAACTGATCTTTGGCGTGCTGTCAATATATATACTAATAATAATAATATACAATTTATCACACCACCAGAACACAGGCCAGACCAGCCATTTTCTAGATAGCCACCAACCACGCCAATTTAAAGTATTTAATTTATTCGTGATAATTCTTCAGTTTGGTACGCTAGAAACAACAACGAACACACAATGCCACATGTCATGTTGGGTCTACAGTAAAGTTGGCTAAATATGAACTTGCTCGTTACAAAATCGTGGTTTCTTACCACCCCGCAAAGGGTATAGTTGTAATGATACTTTTTTTTACTTTTAATATCTTTGAAAATCCTTTGAAAATGTGACCACTTAAATAAAAATAATAATCCGTCTATAAAATTACGTTTTATGTAATGATAATATAAACAATTATATGCCCGTTGGTAAAACAATAATGGGTCAGCAGTAAAGGGTCAGGCACAATTTGGCCACAAAAGTGTGGTTAAAACGGCTCCTAATGAAATAACATAAATGCTACAAGATAAAAGGTGGCCAAACATTTTGTATATTCTTAAAAAAGCTTAGGGTTGCCAATAAATTTAAATAATATAATCTATATGTTCACACACTCTTTCCGTCACATGTGACATTTAGCTATAAGAAACCCTGGGCCTCTGCAAAGTCAGACACGCGCCTTACGTCATATTATTGTGGGGTAATTAAAAAAAAAAAAATAAAAAAATATTATTTATTTCTATTTGGTTCACAGGTAACACTCGGATATTGTCAATTTTTACAAATAAAATACAATATTATTTAAATTAATTAAAAACTAAATTATTAATGGACCGAAATAAGTAAAGTGACATTGGTGCCATAAACAAGTACTGCAGCTTAACCTAAATTTGTGGCTTTATAAAGGCCGTGTTAACTTATAATCTAAATCATGATAATTTTATGTCAAATTATATAAACAAAATACAATAACAATTTCGTGGCTGTATAGAGGCCGTGTTAACTTATAATCTAAAATAATTATAATATATTGTCTAATTATAATAAAATCAAATTAAATTAAATTAATTTCGTGGCTGTACAGTGGCCGAGTCAAATTAAAATTAAATTCATAATAATATAAATGTCATAATATTATTTATAATAATAATAAGAACTTAATTCGTGGCTGTAAGGAAGCTGTGTCAATTTACATACTAAATAAATAATAATATTAGTAATAAAAATAAAATGAAAATAAGTTAAAATCGTGGCTGTAAAAGGACCGTGTCAGCTTATGATCTAATTTTATTTATGAAGTATATGTAGCTTTTCTATGCTATGGTATCCAGCAATGCCTCCTTAAGGTCATAGTAACTCTTTTTAATTAATTTAATTTTAATGCAGTAGAAATAATAAGAATATTTATTTGACAAAAATAATGCATTCGTGCTATTTGTAACACACGTCCTATGACTTCTTGTCGTCGTTTATATATAAATTTTTGTTTTATTGACTGTTCCTTCTATCTCCACACTTAAAACTTTGGGGATATTTACAATTTTAAAATTGATTTCATATGTAGCCTAAGTACGGGAATAGACTTAAACTTAAAGAAAGTAACTACATTTTAATCATAGTATTTATTTGAAACTGCACAATGTAGAAAGGCGGACTTAATGCCGCTAGGTAATACAGTGCAAATAGAAAGAAAAAGATAGATATCAATTATCTTATTATTGTTTTTGGGTTTATATATATATATATATATATGCTACTACTACTACTACTATATTAGTTATATATAAGATATGTATGCCAAATTGACATTTTTATATTTAAATTTAGATATTAAAGTCTTTCTGTATTTGATTCTTGATATTGTTGACTGCATGCTGTGTACAAATGTTAGGTTGACAAACTTACTACTTATTTATATCACTGTATTTTGTTTAATGTTTTGTATTGTGAACTGTTTTTTTAACCTAATAAATAAATAAAAAAATAAAAAATACAATAGTAAAAGAGGCAAAAAAATATAAAAATAGTCATGATAAATGTATCAAATCAATGCTGCAACATTTCTGCTGCAGCGCTGATTTTCACTAAGCCCATTAAATTCTACAATTAAATAAAATAAAATTAGATTAGGTGCGACTAGAGTTTGCCCATATTTTTCTGTTATCCAGTATCGACAGATGTAAATAATTACAATGTAATAACAAAAAAAAAATGCACAACCCTATTCAAAGGTTGGCCTGTAAACTCACATACAACGAAAATGATTTCCATTTTTTTCTCCGTGTAACTGGACAGAACACTGAAAATTAGACCCATACATAGTAGGCAGCATTTTCTAGACAATACAACATATAAAGGTGGTTTTGGACCAAACCCATTATACGCAGTCTCGCATGAAATGCTGACAAGCTTTATATTGCTTCTTTTATATTGTTTATAAATAAAGGACGACAGAAAGTTATAGGAGGTGTGTTACAAATAGCACGAATGCATTGTTTTTGTCCAATAAAGATTCTATTCATTTCCACTGCACATTACCCCACATTAATTTGCCGTAAGGCGAGCGTCTGACTATGTAGCGGTCCCGGGCTGCCTCCGTGGCATAACTGTTAAGTCCGTGGATTTAGACTCCGAGGTACCGGGTACTATTCCTGGTCGGGACACAAAAATATGGTATTTATTTACATTATTAAGTAAATAAATACCATTAAATAATATTTAATTTATTTGTGATATTTATTTAGTTTGGTGCGCTGGAAACATCGACGAGCTTGCAACTTCTCATGATCGGCCTATAGTAAAGTTGGCTAAATGTGAATTTAAGTTTCCGACCACCCCGAAAGGGAAACGGTCGTGATGATACTTTACTTCAGCCTCCGTATTTTGACTTTCCTATAACCTAGAGTTCTTCAAGCGAATTGTGAAAAAGCAACATCCGGCGTGTTAGGGACTGATATCATTCATAATAGTATGACTCCAGTTCCTAACATTGTACCGTGTGCGCCACTTACCATCAGGAGCAAGGTCACATAATACTTTTAAAAATTAACTATATATAGTAGTTATAATTCGATGCTTGCAGTTTAGCCGAATTGCCATTTGGACGATAACAGTAAACCCCGTATTATGTATCTGGTTCGTCAATCTTTCTTCTCTTATCATAACAACAGGTTGTATGAGTAATGCCTATAATCAGTGTTGTACTAAACCCAGCCATTTTCTGGATCCGAAACAACCCCAAACTACACAAGATGGACGATATAATATGTTATTATAATATTTATGATAACAGATTTATTATTCGATAATTATATACAATTATGTATTTGGAAATGGTAAATCCTGTAGCAAATTAACATAAAATAACAAGTCAAAGTCGCATAGTTTAAAGAACCTAATACACCAAGATACTTTAACACAAAAAAAATATTTATTCGAAGTTAATTAATATAAATTAAAAGCTACCTAAATAATAAAATTAAAAATAAACTAAACTATAAATAAAAAATGTCCTCTAGAGATGTCCCATCCGAGATATTCCCAAGGAGACTGGGAACATTTCCCCTCTGTATAGCGAGGCTAATACGTTGGCAGCCTTCCTGTCTCCAGACCTTTCTGTCAGCCGCTTTGACAACTCCTTGGCCAAGCGCATCGCTGACGGTCCCCATGGGCCCATCGTCTCGACCCCAAACGGCGCAAATTCGTAACCGGCACCAAAGCGCAATTTGAGGTTCTCCGCAGAAAACGCCTCTCTCCCCGCGCCTAACGAGGTCGCCTGGATGTAACATGGAGCTAATATGTCTACACACGTCGCATCCTACACCAGAGACCTGCCAAGTTTCCACGGCCCAACAGTCATTCCATCGGGTTTCTTGGGATCGCTCCGCACAATTCCGGATGGTTCTAATATTGCGGGTACACCAGCAGTGACAAGAGCCCTTCGGATGATGTCGTTGAGAGCGGCGTGACGAGGAACGCAGCCAGCACAGCACAAGAAAGCCCGTGGATACTTAAAAGATTTTTCTTTCTTTGCTCCCTACACGATAGATCACTTCGCTCCTCATTTAACTCCGCTCTTTCTATACCTTCTCATCACACCAACTATGTCTCGAAATCCTTTGTCGTTACTGCCTCCTCTCTTTGGAACAGCCTGCCTGTCAGCTTTAGACAAGCTCCTAACAGAGCTTTATTTAAAAGAAGAGTTTACACTCACTTTATTAAGTCCTTGCAGATTTCTTTCACTGTCACTGTCAAATCTGGATACCCTGGTGGGTAGTTGGTCTTGTGGTATTATGTATAATCACAGCGACATTATTGCCGCTCGGCCAATACCACCGTTGGATTGGTGGCCAGCGCTCCGAGCGGCGCCCAAGAGAGTGGAATCAATCCGCGCACCGAGCGGTCACACGTTTTTCGCTCTCACAATTTATAGCCTAAATTTACTCAAGTAATTATTTGTAACTTCTTGTTCTACAATAAACCATATACAGTCCGCTAAACAATCTTTAATTGAGCCATCGAAGACCCGCAGCAGTATCCCTACGTGGTTAGCAGCACAAATAGGGACTGACGATTTTATACAATAATAAATATGATTATCTTAAAACCAGAACTTATTTTTATGTATAGTATTTATAAAATATGTTTATATTGTATTCATGTAGGTATAAACATTTATTCGAAAAAAATATTTATAAAATATAAAATAAAATTAATATTAATACTAAGGATAGGGATATAAGTCCCGTCCGCGTGGAATGGTGGCAAGAACACTGGCTGCATTTCCCCGCTGAATTGCAATACTGATTATTTGGGCGAAGAAAGAGCCAGCCCTCTTGTCACCGGAGGAGACGACAAGACGCGGTGTTATGTCTTTTAACATCTTTTTTGCACTTGGACTCCATGGGTCCAGAGTTTCTACAGCACACGGCATGTAATCTTTTAATATAGCAGCTGTAAAGGGGCATTGTCTTATTTACCTACATTAAAATAAAGCTAAATATTAAATGTCTAACTATTAACATACAAGACTTCTATTAAACGTATTCTATTAAACGTATTAAATTGTACATAAGCGGGCAATGGCCAGGCATTTTTTAACAACCAACCTTTGGGAGTGTGGGAAAACTATGTATGGGTGCAAATTTATTATGATAAACTACATATACGCCCATTTACAGCTGCTATAATTATATTTGACATTAAAATTATTGAATAATTATACATACATACATACATATCTTCACGCCAGGTCCCTTGCGGGGTAGGCAGAGACAATTGAGCGCCATTTGTCACGATCTCGACATACCTCTTTCGCTTCTTCGACATTCATCAACCTCTTCATACATGCCCTTTTGTTTCGATGGCTTTTTATTGCACCGTCAGCTATTGTTTTATTTATTTGATCGTGATAAGTGAGTCTTGGTCTGCCAGGACCTCTTTCACCCACAACTTTCGCATTATGTATCTGGTTCGTCCATCTCTCTTCAGTCATCCTTTCAACATGCCCGAACCATCGGAGCATGCCTTTCCTTATTTTTGTCCCTATGCTTTCTTTCATACCCACCTTTTTGCGTATTTCGTCATTACGTATGCGGTCCGTTAAAGTAACACCGCATATCCGATGCAACGACCTCATTTCCAATAATTATTATACATCATTATTATTATTTGACATAAGACAATGTTTTTGATAAGTATAATGCCCCTTTACAGCTGCATCCAACCTTAGTTTATATAATCAATGTACGACTATATAGTAGCAGACTGTTCCTTGCCTTCTCGTATCCGGCTAAAAATAGCAATAGAAAAATCTGTGTCATTGTATTAATTACATTGCATATAAAAAAATGGTAAACTTTGACAAATCCAAGTGTTCCCAGAAACAAGGTTCCTACGGATAAATAATAAACAATAAACAATAACAATAAACATACTTATAATATATATAATAATAAATAAATACAAACTTAAATACTCGTAAAATACTAAAATAAAATATAAAAATAAGCCTACACACTAATAAACACTATACATCTTAAAAATTAAAATTAAATTAAATTAAAATTAAATCACCTCCTTTTCTCATACTGCAATATGATTAAGAAACCACTATGAGCATCTAATAATTAAATAAATAAATAAATAAAATGTAATATTGATTTAAAAAACACTGTTTTGCTTGTTTAGGAAGTAGGTGGTAGGTAAACGTTTAATAATATGAACAGAGGGAGCCTGTCTGATCGTCAGTGGGAGCCTGTTCCATTGGCGAGCGGATGACACAGTGAACGAATCTGAATATCTGCTGGAACTATGAGACGATTTTTGATTTATATAGTTTATTAATAATTTTATTTTATTTATTTAAGTAGTAATTTACTTTGAATAAAATATTATAGGCATTTGAAACATTATTTAAATTATTTTCAAAGATTGTACTCCTACTAGTAGAAAAGTGCGAGATAGCGGTTGTAAGAACGTTTTCCTTCAAATCCTAAATAGGTAGGTCGGTTTGAACCCCGTCATGTATGAGAAATGTACTTTTCTCACGTACATTTATCATAGATATACACATACATGATTTTGCTAGGTGGTAGGCAGACTGATGGTGGTAATTTGCCCAGTCGGCCGGGGCGGGGAAGTATCCACCGTTCGTGCCGATAAACCCAGTAAAGTGTATCCACGTTTCGGGATCAGGGTCGTCATACCCAGTCAAGCCGACATAGTGTTAGGGACTGGTGTCATTCAAGAGTCTCTGATTCTAGTTGCTAACATTCATGGACATCGCACGCCACTTACCATCAGGTGGGCGCAAGGTCACATGTCGTGCTAGTATTAAAAAAAAAAAAAAAAAAAAAAAATCACCGTTCCTGTCGCTCAAAGAGCACGTTGAGCCGTTGGTACCAGTTTTACTAATACCAACTTATTTTGTATAAAACACAGAAAGGACCAAAACCTCTATTTACGAAATAAGTCCAAGAAAATAAGGAAAATTCAAAGAAAACTAGTAGATAAGTTATGGTTCTTAAAGTAAGCTATTGTAAGCCATTGACGGGTTAACTGTCTGTAGGTCTCGCGGGTCAAAGCAACCCAAAAAGGTACAAAAGATTTAATACAAATATAGATGTTACATGTTAGATGGCTTTCTGAGCAATCCATGTATATATTTTGCTTAAAAAGTAAAAAATATTATTATTATTTTTTTCGACATATACAATTATGTCTTCATTTGCTTATTTATAGATTTAATCTAATTTAACAAAATAGATTAAAAAACTAATTATAAATAAAACTAAGCTAAAAATACCTATGAAATTAAAACTATTCTACAAAATAAACTAAGAGCTTACCACCCGCCGCATTTTCTCGTTGAATTATAATGGAAATATTCTATTCTGTGTTAAATTCTCCAGATATATGTTCTGGAAGGCCCATCTCCAGCAGTGGAGGTCTAGGACGCTGTGTTCTAGGGGCTGTAATGATGAGGTAGTTATGGCATTTGGGATCGCCACATTCTTGAAAAATTCGTTTACCCAGCTTTTTTATGAATTAATTAATTATGCTTATGAATTTAAATTAAATTTAAACTAAACCTAATTAAAAACTACCTAACTATACATAATTTGTGTCCTCAAGTGATGGTTTCCTTGAGTTAGGCAGTTCTATTCCTCTATCGTAGTGACATGGCATGGCTATCGACTTCCATACATTGCACTGGGAACCATTGGGAAATATCGAGGGTTGTCATTAATTCTTTTTTTGAAGGTTACCAATCTTTGCATATTTAATTGGTTTTGTTGTTCATATTTATTATTTCATTGATATTATTTTAAATTGAGTATGTCTATTTAAATTATTAAGATTGATATGTATTATTAATTAATAATAAGTTTTTTTTAAATATGCTGGTCAAAACCAAGTCGAAACAAAATGGAGTCTTGGCTGTTGCGAAGTCTGTCTGTTTACGGAATTTACAGATAAATTTGTGTTTTTAAATTGTGCAACGTAAATCGAGAAACGTCTGTGATATGTGTGATCAAAAAATATAATACAATAAGATGCTTTAATTAACCAAAGGTACAAAAAAAAATCAACAAAGAAACTTAAAATTTGCCGCCAATTTTAGTTCGGTGGGAACCCGTAGTAGCGCTGCTAAAACTGGAACACTTGTTTTGTATAGAGTTTCGTTTTTTGTTGTATTATGTTTCTTGAGTTCCACTGTTTGACAGCAAGAAGAAATAACTGAGTGAAGGAGCTGTTGAGGAATCGTCTAAGAACGGGGTCTGTTTTGTTTCTTAAAAAAAAAAAAAAAACAATGTTTTTTTCATTTATTTATTCACCATTTCATACATTTGGTACACTCGGTTTCGTCAGATAACAAATTAATTATTTTACTAATCATGATAGCGAATGAATATCAGCAAAGAACAGCCTTCGTAGTTACCAGATAAGTACTAAAGATGCTGCTGTAAAAGGGCGTTGTCATGGTAATAACAATATGGTATAATTATGTCAAAACAAAATAATATTTTCTACTACTAAACTAAAACTAACTAACTAACTAAACTAACTAACTAAACTAACTGCCTCCGTGGTCTAGCGGTTAAGTCCGTGAATTTAGACTCGGAGGTACCGGGTTCGATTCCTGGTCGAGACACAAAAATATTTATCAATGTAAATGTATTTATTTACATAATATTTAATTTATTTGTGATATATCTCGAGTTTGGTACGCTGGAGACATCGATGAGCTTGCCACTTGTCATGATTGGTTTATAGTAAAGTTGGCTAAATGTGAATCCGCTTATTTATAAGCGGGTTTCTGACCACCCCGAAAGGGAAACGGTCATGATGATACTTTACTTTACTTTACTAAACTAAAATTAAAGTATATATAAGTATATAACAAAATTAGCGGTAACTTTAATACCCAAACTTAAGCTAACTTAACAAATACCTACTCTTGCATAAATATAATATTGGTATGTCATTTAAAAGATTAAATTAAATAATAATGTCATTAAAAATTGTATAATAAAAAAATAATTGTTTTATGTTATTTTATTATTTTATTAAAATTAACATGAAATATCCAGATTCTAAGTTCTCCGGAGTTTTCATGCTTTTAGTCCTAGTTGCCTTATTTCAGAGATAGCAACCCTATCTGTAACAGAAGTTAGTCAGGTACCTACTAGATAATTAGCTAGGCAATCTCCGCCAACCGCGTGGGCCGACAGCAAGCTAACCTATATCGCATGCTAATTGAAAACACTCCAAGATAAGCCGACTACTTATTTCCGGTTACGTTCCTGTGGCGGCAGTCTATTTTCAAAAGCGCGGATGTTTGATTGTCAAAATAGTGGATTTCGTTATTTACCTACTACTTTTTTTTTTTTTTTAAACTTAATTCAATTCAATTCGTTTATTTCTGTAATTAGTATGCCCAAAAAAAAATGTATTTTGCACTTTCACATGTCAAATTTACAATAAGTATACTTTAATATTAGGCTACATAATTTCACAGCATTCTACCAGGTAGAACGACATGAAACTACACAACCTTACTTAAATGTAGAGCAGTGCGTTACAATACAAACATAAAATAACATTTAAAAAAAAAAAAAACCTACGTGAGTTATATACACAATAATTCCACACAAAACTACACTTATAATTATAGCTGCTGTCAATAGGCATTGTCATCTTATCAAATAATATACTAATATAAAAAATATAATTGTCACTTAAGATTATAGCTGCTGTAAAGAGGCATTGTCATTCTAGAAGCTAATGCAACACAAATATAAAAAATAAAAATTAAATGTCACTTAAAATTATAGCTGCTGTAAATAGGCATTGTCATCTTATCAAATAATATACTAATATAAAAAATATAATTGTCACTTAAGATTATAGCTGCTGTAAAGAGGCATTGTCATTCTAGAAGCTAATGCAACACAAATATATAAAAAAAAAAAATGTCACTTAAAATTATAGCTGCACTATAATAATTGCACAATATACAATGGCGGACTTAATACCGTTAAACATTATCTGACAGTTAATTATTTAGTTTAATATAAGTTAAACATTTAAGCCAATATTTAACTTATATTTGTAATAGTTGAATAGGTTAATTATGAGCAATCCAAAGAAAATTCCCTCAATTTACAATAACCAAGTATGCTAGCTACCACTAGATGGCGCCACGTTACTTCAAATTTGCAATATTTTAAAGTTGGTCAATTTAATTTGCAACGAAAAGTACGTAAGAAAATAGTTTTTTTTTATAAGCTTTATTGCTTGAAACGTCAGTCGCACTCGGGCCCCACCCAGTGAGAGGTCTATGATCTACCGTGATCCCGTTCTTCTGGAAGATGCGCCGTTGTGTTTTCCGCGTGTTTGGCGAATATCCTGGCCAGGATAGGTGATAGTAAAGCTATAAAAAGGTACGTGGCATACTTTCCTTATAAGTGACCCATCCTATTCTGTTTCCGATATCATAATCTGTTTCCGGATTGCTTGTTACCAGCCGTTTCGCTATTATAACAACACTTACAGTCCACTGACGCCTTTGTTCGTGTTTGGTCCGGGCCTTTGGCATAAGCTCGAACGTTCTGGATCAGGCGCTAACAAATATTAGCTAATCCATATACAAGTACACAAATAAGTTATTTAAAATTGATTTTATATATATATATTATTATATAATATATATTAATATATATATATATTAATAGTAAGTTAGTTTATTTATTTTATTTTAAATTATTTATTGCACCAAAACTTAAAATTAGGTACATAGGCGAGTTTAATGCCTGTTAGGCATTCTCTGACAACTAACCTTTGGGATGGTGAGATATTATGGGCAGGGGTGCAACAATCTAATAATATTAGTCTAATTTATAAATACACTACATACCAAGCAATTACATAAACTCCTCCTCCTCCTTAGTCGGTACCCCACTGATGGGGATCGTGACTCCGTCGCAGACGCAGCTCATCCACCAGCCGTCTCCAACGGTTTCGGTCCTCGGCGTAGTGGATGGCCTGGTGTACAGGGATGTTCAGGTGGTCAGTCACCTGACTGGACCATCGCTTGGGGCTTCTCCCTCTTGTTCTTTTACCGTCTACCTTGCCCGTGATTAGAAGTTTTTCTAGATTATCGTCTTCTCTTCTTGCAATGTGGCCAAAGTATTGCAGAATGCGGGCAAAGCAGACGGTAGAGAGTCTACATGCAAGTATTATGAACATATAATATATATATATATATATATATATATATATTATATATACAAATAAACATACATAAACATATTGCGTGCCAAATACTCAATGTGTACTAGATGCAGTGTGCTCCTGCTTATCAAGAAAAAAGTTAGTGACTAATTGTTTAAAAACATTGACAGATGGTGCCCGTCTAATGGCCAGTGGTAGTTTGTTCCACTGGCGGGCTGCAGACACAGTGAAGGAATCTGAATATCTGCTAGAGGAGTGGGATGGGATTTTGAGTTGATTGTTGAAAGCAGAACGAAGAGGGAGGTTGTGCGTATCGCACAAGAACTCAAATCGAGTTTTGAGTTTTAGTTCTGCACATTCAGCCATTTCTGGCACACAAATTTTGTTAAACATTATGTTATGTTAAAATCATATTATTATACTAGCTGTTTGACCCGGCTTCGCTCGTGTGGTAATCTGGACATCATGTGCCATCGATTTGGAAGATGTGGCAAATGACATAAAGACTATATAGGTACTTTAGTTGAAAAGAGATATATGCCATTTGAAAGACAAAACTCTACCAATTTATGTTTCAAAGTTATTTAAATATTATTATTAAACCGCATTATTACGCAAGGCTAAAAATCTGTAATTATTAAATAACAGATCTATCTTTATCTATCTAAACTTTTAAAAGGTTTACGGAGTCCTTCCCGAATTTTGCACGGACATGTCAAGTGCAAGTTTTCTGTTTTGAAAATGACTTTATTGTTAGTCAAAAGTAGTGTTAATTTGTTTATTAATGTGCTACAATGTGGATAATTACGGAAAACGAATTTGTCGTTTTCTTTGTATATGGGGCAAAACTTGCAGTTATTTTTTGCAGTTTTCTCGCGCTCTTAACTCTCATATACCAGACGTGGTTGAGCGATGTCGCGAGTGACTCCGAAAAGCATCAATATCTGCAACATCTGGAATTTGATGATAACCTCAAAAAGCAAGATTTACGGAGTGACCTTAATGGTCTTACTTTAGTACTTTTAATGATACTCGATACTGATCAATACAAACAACTTTTTCCAAGAAACCATATGACGGAAATGATAAAAAATTTTGGCTACCCCATACGAATTGGTAATATCAAAATAGAAAATTTGTATGGAAAAAAAAAAAAAAAAACTTGTTTCCGACATAGGAAAAGTTTTTTGTTTTGATCAGGCGAGTATCATATTAGCCTGAAGTAAGACCATTCAAGGTCACCGAGTATGGCTACGATATACGACAGACATGGCTGTATGGGCCTATGTATCCCTTTGCCTATCCTATCATCTCATTCATTATCTTTCGGGAGAATGGAACAAAAACAACAAAAAGTTTAACCCGACTGGGGGCGATTCTCAATCAATAGAGATAATGGCGCATACGAAATTTATCGAAAAATCTGTCAAAATGCATACAAAAAAAACTGGGTTCACTGGATATCGTATGCGACTTATTTTGAGATTAATTTTGTACTTACGTCTTAAACCAGTGTGGTAGAGAAAAAAAATATAGGAAAAATCCAAAGGAACAGCTGAAAACCGTAATTCGTAATTTTGTATGCGAATCTATATGACGTCATCATTTGACCACGACATGCGATCCCACGACCATCGCTTATAAGAAGAGTTACAATCAAATCAATTCTAGGTGTTCGAAGTTCACCGGGCCGTCTAGTAAGTAATATTTTATATTAAGCTATAAATAACAATAGGAATACCTAACTAATTAAAACAAAAACTAATATCTTATTATCCTACTTAGATATTATTCTATTTCCTATATTACTAATATCATAAATGCGAAAGATTGTAATGAGGATAAATACATGTCTGGATGTTTGAGGCTATTATGTCATCTCTGACTACGACATGTGCCCCACGACCATTTATCTGTATGCCAAGGGATCTTCGAAATTGGTATTCTTAGTTGTAAACTTCCCGAACCTAAAAATTTCAAAGTTATAAATACTATTGATTGAGATTCCTTTCTAAGCACTATTTAAGCCACAATTATACTTAGCCCACGACAGGTGTCGCAACGCGTGGAGGAAATAGGTTTCATACATCATATACATTAGACCCGTCGCGTGGCGTGGAGTCACCTGACGCAACGCAATCCGCTCGATGCCGATAGGCGCGGGGCGGCATGGGGTCGGTATTGGGGGACGCGTCAGCTCACTCAACGCTAGTGTTAATGCGAGTGGGCACACGCAGTATGGAGTATAGTCTTGCGAGCGGGTGGTATTGAGATTAAAATGTGTTAACTCGCGTCGCGGCAATAACCCGCCCGTTTCGTCAGGCAGCGTGGCGATACGCGGCGTGGGCTACGTATCAATGCGGCTATAAGCTGACAAATGCTAAACTCAAGTACATCGTGACTTACCTTAACGCCTCCCCGTGAAGTTTTAATGCTATTTTCGACTTTTTGCTATTTTTATTAGTAAAAGAACAAATTGTTTATATAACAAAACAAAACAAATTGTCAAACTCATATTTTATTTTTTATTTATTTATTTAAGGACATGGTACAGAATACATAAGTCCTAATTGTCAAACTCATTAAATGAAGATTGCGTTCCAAAATTATAAATATTTTATTTGTCAGATGAATATTCATCCTAAGAAAGAGACAGAGTTATAGACTTTAGCTCTAGCTAGAGCGAATAATAATTGTGACAAAATAAATATTTATACTACGGGAACGCAATTGCGAAAAGAAAAAAAACGTTCAATATTATATACCAATGATTACTATTATAAATGTAATCTTATTTTGGAATTAATTGTAAAGATTAGGTTAATAATTTTGAGCAATCATAATAAATACATAAATGCGAGTAAAATATTTTTTAATAAATTACTTAATTATATTTTAAAAAAATATTATTCTACTGAAAATATTTCAAATGGTAACATTCATGCCTTTTGTTGTTCGGGATGTTGACAACTAAGTCGCGTTCCAGATAGCATGTGCGCTTGCACGAAATGCTGTTTTTTTAGCATAAATAAGTTACATTACCTACGAAAAAATTTATGAGTATGACAGTTTGAGATACTTTTCTGCATAACTGGAACGTAGTCTAAGAATACCGATTTTGATATACATACTTACGAATAAATGGCCGTAGGTTCACATGTCGTAGTCAGATGATAACATTATGTAGCCTATGTGTTATTCTGATGTATAGGCTATATTACTGTAAAGTTTCATCAAATTCCGTTCAGTGGTTATTGCGTGAAAGAGCAACAAACATCCAGACATCCAGACATCCAGACATACATCCTGACAAACTTTCGCATTTTTAATATTAGTAGGATTTATGTATAATTTTACTCGCACTTATTACATACAAATTATTATTAAATCATATTGTAAAGATAATTGTTACAATACACATAAAAGTTAATTTTAAAAAATTGGTTATAATATTCACTTAGCGAAATTCAAAGATACGAAAGAGGTGTGGTGAGAGGGAATGGAAAGAACAGAGTTAGAAGAGGAACGAAGGGTTTTTACATGATGCCAGCTCAGATAACTAAAATTTTTTTAAAGATACTTAGAGTATCTGGTTCGTTAAGAATACTATAACAAGCACTAAACCATGCTATTTCTCCGTTTACAGACAGGCAGCCATTTTAGCTGGTTTTGTGAAGACGTGCTCAAATTTCCGCAAACCATAGACGAACCTAATACACGAGTTGTGTAATCTTTTTAATTTATTGGGATACTCCTGTGAAAGGTATTTTACACTTAATGAACAGACCTGCACGAGGGCCTACGCTGATACTATCGATAATTGTGCTAAAATTGTAAAAATAATAAATTAAATTTTGGACATAAATGAAGAACACAGAATCAGATGGTTTAAGAGTTAATATTTTCATTTGTTGTTGCTTTTGTTAGTTGTATTGTGTATTTGTGAAATCAATTGGGAAAATAACTTATACCTTTCTATTCGGATATTTTACGTATTCTTTTTCTTAGTTTAGTTTATTTTGCTTTTCAATGAAGTTTGTATATAAGATACTTTTATCATTTAACTCTGTAACTGTAAGTATAACTTTTAGTCCTAGTTCTCATTATTTTTATTTTTTAAATATTGTTACTATTATTAATTAAATTTTTTAAACATATAATGTATCATAATTGAATGTAATTCAATTCAATTCGTTTATTTTTGCAAGTAGGCATAGGACAAAAAGATATGTAGTCTGCACTTTTACACGTCAATTTTTACAATATTGATATAAAACGATATAATTTTATAGTACATATTGGTGAATCTGGAGCAGTACATGATAACCATCATTTGGAAAGAGAAACAATAAAATAATATGTAGTTTGACATGTTGTGGTCACCTGTTACTGGGGTACCATTCACTTATGTTTTTTTACTGTTTGCTTCTATTGATAGAATTGGATTCAATGTGTACTCTGTTGGTGATCCTAATTAAATAAATAAATTAATTAATGACCTTCTCATATGGAAAACAGTATCCACGTGTGGGATGGCCATCCACCTCAATTAAACACTAGGTTTCCTGTCCAATTTTATAGTCTATTCACCACAAGCTTTATTATACACTCACATACAGTTTAGATCACTAATATTCTCCACAAGCACTCGAATTATGATTCATATCGGCAGAAGAAGGTGTTACCGCGGTCTTTACTTACACGGTTGATGTAAAATAACACTCCCTTATTCTGATGGTAAACATCATTTTGACAGTGTTAAGGGTTTTCAAAAACTATATCGTTTGCGGTTTTTATAAAAGTATAGTTTGTAAGCGTCATTATTCTATGGAAGCTATTATGGCGAGAGTCGTTGCTCACAAAGAGTCGGCCCATTGACTTACATATTAGCACCGGACTTTCGTCAACCTGTATATACTTGAGGTTGAAATACGCTTAGATCTCAGCCACTTGAACTACATTGAGAGCATCACCAAAACAGCGTCAAAAAAACTGTGTTTATGCTTTATAAAGCACAAGGTTATTCGTGAAATACTGTTCTCACTTCTGGGACTGTTAGAAATGTCCTGCAGAGGCGGGAGATTCGGATAGTGGACGACACTATTTTGTCTAAAACTCTCGAGTCGCTGCAGCTTTGCCGAGATGTGGCGTCCCTGGGCGTGTTCTACAAGCTATACTGTTAAACTTTTTAAACTTTCGCGCATATTCATAATAGTTTTTATAATTTTAACGGGTCTTTACGCGATTTACCTTAGAGACATATTTCTCCCGACGTTTCAGCCAAGTTGCATTGGCCGTGGTCACGGGTCGACTGAAGCTATGCGGTGTAGTCTCGTACATACTGGGCGGTAGATGTAAACCTACCCACTTATGGCTTATGACCACGGCCAATGCAACTTGGCTGAAACGTCGGGAGAAATATGTCTCTAAGGTAAATCGCGTAAAGACCCGTTAAAATTATAAAGCTATACTGTGTTCTGAAGATCAGGCTAAAATATGCACCCGATACCGAAGCCACTATCCCTACGCGTACATATAAATTTGGAGACTCTTTTATCGCACACTGAAGATGTGAAATGCCAGTGTGTTTCCACATTCCTATAACCTGTAGTCATCCAAGCGAAAAATAATAAAAAAAAAATTATGAAAGGCCGGCACAATGGTAAGAACTGATGCCGGCCGTCTGTATCTGGCGTCAGTTACTCCCATTCTTGGACCTCGTGCTAAGTACGGCCTTGCGGGGTAGGCAGAGACAATTGAGCTCCACTTGTTGCGATCACGACATACCTTTTTCGTTTCTTCGACATTCATCAACCTCTTCATGTCACATGTCCTTTTGTTTCGATGGCTTTTCGCTTAACATGGCATTGTGTATGGCGAGTCGAGCTTTGTCACTGACATTACGACTGGCGATCAGTCAAAATTTGTAATAAAGTAGATAAAAACCGCTAGTAATAAAAAAAACTATCAAAAGCCTCGTAGATACATATAAGTCAATACAAGCCACTTTGCCCGCGACCACTTAGTTCCCATTTCTTGGCATTCATTCAGATGCTGTTTGACCCCGCTATACCTATGGAATGAGCTCAGAACGGTGCGACGAAGATTGACTAGATTTCTAATTACGCCACTTGGCTCGCTTTCTTTCATTATCATCATATTTTAAGCCGGCATAGTGTTAGAGACTGATGTCAGCCAGTGTCTGACTCCAGTTGCTAAAATTTCTAAACCTCGTTAGAACCATCAGGTGGACACAAGGCCACAAATCGTAAAAGTAAAGTAAATTTTGTGTATGTATTAGTATTTAGTATATTGATATTATAATACATATATAAGAATATATAAGTAGGTATATAATATTTGTTGAATTATCCTATAATTGTATATTACTGTTACTTTCATTGCACCTATATTTGTTCAAATTTGTCCCTAAGGTTTGGCTGTCAGAGAACATCTACGGGCATTAAGTCCGCCTTTGTATTTTGTGCAATAAAGTTTTTAAATAAATAAAATAAATAAATAAAGTATTATCACGACCGTGTCTCTTTCGGGGTGGTCAGAAACCACGCTTATAAATAATCGGATTCACATTTAGCTAACTTTACCATAGGCCAATCATGACAAGGGGCAAGCTCGTCGATGTCTCCAGAGTACCAACCTCGAGAAATATCACAAATAAACTAAATATGAATTAAATGTATTTATTTACATTAATAAATATTTTTGTGTCCCGACCAGGAATCGAATCCGGTACCTCCGAGTCCAAATCCACAGACCACGAAGGCAGTCAATTATATAATAGTCATCTCGTTAAAAAAATGTTAAGTATTGTAAATTTTTTATCATGTGTTCCAATGTGAAATTAATATTGCTATCTCTCTGTTATTATGATAAAGTTCAGAGGTTATTGAAGTAATATACAAACAGTATAAAATAATTACAATATAAATTAAAACTACTTAAAAGTAAAAATTAAAATAAATATAAACTAAACCTAATAAAAAAAAAAACTATAATAATAAACTATAAGTAAAAAACGTCCTCTAGAGACGACCCTTTAGTGATAGTCCCAAGAAGACTGGCAACATTTCCCCTCTCTATAGCTAAGCTAATACGCTGGCAAAAATAATTGCCAGCCTTTCTGTCTCCAGACTTTTCCGTTAGCCGTTTGGACAACACCTTGGCCAGACGCTTGGCTGAGTGTCCCCATGGGCCCATCGTCTCGACCCCAAACGGCGCAAATTCGTAACCTGTACTGAGGTTGTTATTATTGATTGGTTTTGCCAAATGTTAACAATGTTTTATAATACATAAATTGGTTCAGAATCTAGCCAAGTTTTGTTTAATTATTTCATTCAAAAGTAAATTAACTGTATTTGATTGTTCATTACAGCCCCTAGACACAAAGTTCTAGATCTTCACTGTTAGACATGGGCCTCCATAATTTTCTGTAAATTAGCCTACACTCGCAACGCTGCGCTGGCCAGACGGGTTGGCGGGGATTTGATGTCGATTTTTAATGACAATTTATTAACGATTCCACAAGTTGGTATTAGTTTTTCGAGGCACGGGAACGGTGGTGTTGTAAAGACAATTATAAAGAAAAATAATATGGCATGAATAAACTAGAACATAAATAAAGTCACAAAAAAAAAACATAATTCATATAAAATAAAAATAAAAAATTTTGCTCCACCTAATCGCTGTCCTGTGACATGGTGCACAATAAAATGTGCTATAGCCTAATAAGGTCATAAACCTGGTTAACAAGATCAAAATTGCTAGAGAACTAATTACGGCACACTAATTAATAATCAAATCATTATTGGGTAAACAATTAAACTGAGTGATAGATATAAATATATAACCTATCGTATATATACATTTTTCAAACATTTATTCATTCACCTATTTAGATTACTGTAAATGACTTGTCTATATTAACGTTTTAGCCATGTTTTACTCTGATACATCTAACTAATTACCGGAGGCAGTATCAAGACAACTCTTATCCCGGACTGACTTTTTGTATAAATTTGCTCCTGCCTCTCATTCATTCATTTTGTCTTAGGTAAATAACTATTAACCTATTGGTTTTCACTTATTTATTATTATTATTATTTTTCTTTTACTTTTGCTAGCCACAGTTCAATTGCACTATTAATTTAAATCTAATAACTATATTTTACTCTTATTTCTGTTTTAATTGTATTGTCTAAATAATATAAAATCTCTTTGGCTTGTGTTCCACTATTGCTACTTTGTTTATATGTTTAATATAGTAAGCTGTGATTTTTTTTTAAATAAAATAAAATAAAAATGTATTTCTCATTGGTACATGCCTACATGCCGAGGTTAGACTGCGGCTATGCGAACTTAAATTTTTAGTGTTTAATATCAAGGTTAAAAATGTTATTCTATAATAGAGAGTTGTAAGAAAGAGAGAGAGAGCACGATTAATACGAACATTTATGATAAAATATGATGGAAAACCTTTATGCACTACATCTGTATATTGTATTTTTAATTCACGTGTCGCTTTTCTCTTACATTCCATTTGTCACCGTATACTTACCATTGACTTACTTAAGACGACATCTCAAACTATTTCTGTTAACCGACTGATCTCAGTCACAACCCCTAGAACACAGTCCTAGCACATCTGTTAGAGATCGACCTTGCAGAATACATTTCTGGAGATATTCGTGTGTGTCACGCTGGCCAGAGGGATTGGCGAGGGTCTGATGTCAATGTTAATAGTAATTTATTACAGATGCTACGAAACCTATGATAAATGTATGTAAGAAAGGTATTTCTCGTTGCCTCGTTTTTTAACACGCTTTGTCACTTGACACAATACATTTTCATTACTGGTTTCAGATCTTCTATATTAATTGTATCATGATCACGCACTCTACGAGTACCTACATTACGGGCAGCAAGTCTGTAAAATTATTTTAATTGGGTAACCACAGCCAATACAACTTGGCTGAAACGTCGGGAGAAATATGTCTCTAAGGTAAATCGCGTAAAGACCCGTTAAAATTATAAAAACTATTATGAATGTGCGCGAAATAATGACTAAAAAAATTTGTATGACATATTTTATTTTATTTTTTGTTTGTTATTATTAACATAAAATTACTGTATGTATTGACCTAAATTATGTAATGATGACTTAATGATAAGAATATATTTAAACTAAACAATTTTTGCATGCCACAACAATGGCTAAATGTGCAGAGCCAATTTACTAACCATATTACCCAATGTACCACATTTAAAGCAAATAAACGATTTTGAATTTGAATTTGAAAGTTTAAAAAGTTTAGTGATAAATTAGTTTGCTCTGGAAGGCTATAACAGCAATAGAGATTCAGGACTCTGGGTACTAGGATCTATATAATAAAGTCAAGATTTGCCACTGGACAATAACTTTAGCGACTACAGAATCAATTTAGGATGTCTCCTATGGAATATAACTCAATGACACGACCGAGTAGGATCTGCAGCATGAAATTAAATTTAGGCTGGCATGTCGTGACGGGCGAGAATTGCGATATTTCACAGGCTGAAAATGCACTTTAAAAATATTTCATATATATTGCATTCCGATTTGCCTGCCTTGATTTTGGGTATTATTCGTCGCTGGCAACACAAACTAGCCTTGTGACGCAACTTTTGAAAAAACTTAGTTTAATAGCAATAATACATATTATTTCTAAATTATTCAATGTTATTAACATTTTTTTTTAAATTCATAGGTATTTTTGGTTTAGTTTTATTTATAATTAGTTTTTTAATCTATTTTATTTTAATATTTTTGTATAATAATAATAATAATAAATTATTTATTTTACAGAACCAAAAATAGTGTGGGTACAAAGGCGAGCTTAATGCTATAAATGCATTTTCTACCAACTAACCTTTGTGAATGGGGAGCCATTATAAGCGGGTGCAGAAATAATATTGTGATCAACAATAATGAAATATAAATACATACTATTTAAATATACATATCCTATATATTAAATAAATATATACATAAATAATAAATACATATCTAAGTACATAGTTAAGAGTTATGGTAAGTTATTCTGTTTATGGTGTAAAAAATTACATCTAGGTATAAAATTTGTATCTAGGTACTTCGAATAAATATAATTTAACATAAAAAAAAAACTAAAAAAAATTATTGTATTTGCCCAACATTTGCATGCCATTGAGGTGAAACATGTAAAGCGATTTTTCTAGTGAGAGTTCTTGCAATGTAACCATGTTTTCTAGCAAATAAATTGTTTTGATTTGATCAAATTTTCTTTTTGTCAAAATTTCGCTTTATTTTATTTTATTTTTTTAAAAAAGCGGGGTTTGTTCGAACACGGAGTAAATTATATTATATTTGTCGTGCCAATATTAATTAATTAGGCGTCGACGTCACGTTAAACTAATCGAAAATAACAAGTTAAGGATGCACGGCAGAGAATTTTAATTAAAATCTAAGACAAGGCCACACCGTTGTTCAATTCAATTCAAAAATTCTTTTTATTGGGTATGGCTACTAAAATTTATAATAAGTTACCTGACGATTTAAAAGATTTATCCCATCCAATGTTTAAAAGTAAATTTACTTTATTTTTAATTTAAAAATGTTATTATTCCTTAGATCAGTTTTTTTATGACGAAACCATTTCAAATGTGTTAATAACTGTCAATATATAGATTGTATTGTCATTATTTTTACAATAGTATTTTTGGACATTTCGCTTTTGCCTACATTTTGTGTACCATATTTAAGTTTTATATAAATTGTAAAATCATAAAAGAGCTGGGTAAACGAATTTTCCAAAAGTGTGGCGATCCCAAATGCCATAACTACCTAAAACAGAATATGTCGATTATAATTCAACGAAGAAATGCGGCGAGCGTTTTAGGTACCCTCCCTGGTGGTAAGCCCTTAGTTTATTTTGTAGAATAGCTTTAATTTCATATGCATTTTTAATTTTAGGTACGTACTTCAAATAAATCCATTCCTATTTAAGTTGTTATTATATTTGTTATTATTTTTAGGATTATATTTGTTAATGTAATGAATTCATACACCACATGTGGTAGGTTTTTTGCATGCTCACCCTAACCTAGTAACTATGTACCGAAAAACCACGAATAAATGATTTGATTTGCACTAAAAAAATATTGTACATAGGCGGGATTAATGACTAAGCATTTTCTAACAACCAACCTTTGGGAGTGTGGAGTGGTTCAAAATTCAAATTCAAAGTCAAATAGTTTATTAATCAAAAATACTTATTACTAGGGTTTCACAAACTGCCTTAGTGATCTAGCGGTTAAGTCCGTGGATTTAGACTCGGAGGTATCGGGTTCGATTCCTGGTCGGGACACAAAAATATGTATTAATGTAAATAAATACATTTAATTAATATTTAATTTATTTGTGATATTTCTCGAGTTTGGTACGCTGGAGACATCGACGAGCTTGTGCCACTTGTCATGATTGGCGTATAGTAAAGTTGGCTAAATGTGAATCCGCTTATTTACAAGCGTTGTTTCTGACCACCCCGAAAGGGAAACGGTCGTGATGATACTTTACTTTTTTTAGGGTTTCACAATAAAATAATCCTACAGAAGATGTAGACTAGTAATATTAGACAAATGTGACGCTGCTAGCTAAACTAATAGCCTTTGACCTACTGTTAAATATAGCTAGCAGGTCTCTTTCCGGGGCACAACATTTTAAAAGTTACATAATTATTTCTATAAATCATTAGGTATATTCAAAGAAAGAAACAACGAAGGGTGCAATTTATTATAATAGAATTACATACTAATATTACATATACTGAATAAATATATACATAAATACCTACATATCTATATAATAATAATAATATAATAAATAATAATAAATATTTCCAGACAGGTCACACAGCGCCATCTAGTTTCCGTGGTAAGCTACGAGGCTTGTGTTACGGAAACTAGATGGTTGATAAACTACATATTATATATATATTTTTTTGTAAATATATACATATTATACATATAAACACCCAGACCGAGACAAATTATACAATGTACAACTTGCCCCCGGTGGAAATCGAACCCACTACCTCCCGAGTTCACGGCAACGTTTGTTACCACTAGACCACGGAGGCGGTCAAATTTATATTATAATTAAGTTAAATTAGTACACACATGGTTAAAGTAACAGTTGATTTAGAATAATAATAATGATAAGCATAAAATATATAACATAAGTGATTAATATATTGAATTAGGAGACACTATTCTGCTTATTTAGAAAAAAGGTGGTGAGTAATTATGAAAAGATGTGAACGGAGGGAGCTTGTCTGATGGTCAGTGGGAGCTTGTTCCACTGGCGAGCAGCAGATACGGTGAAAGAATCTGAATATCTGCTAGAAGTGTGGGGTGGGATTTTAAGTTGTTATTTATTTAGGTCACAAATGCGGTGGACTAATGACGCGTTTATATTGTTCACCTAGAAAAAGTTTCAAACTGTATTCGGTCAGTAACTAGTATAAACGGGGAGTCTAATTTAGTGACTAACTATTGTGAAAAGGTATTCATCACAACTACTGTGTTTGTAATGACGGCCTTTTTACAGCCACGAATTTATATTTTGGACATTAATATTATTAGATTGTAAGCTGACACGGCCTTTTTACAGCCACGAATTAATTTTAAGTACCTAGTTGTAAATATAAACAAAATACTCGCTTATGGCAACAATGTTTTATTTATTATTATTGTATTGCTGTTAGATTCGGTCTGCCCCAACAAATATATATTGACTATATTCAAGTTGAGTACTAAACTAAGGAACTAAATTATTAGATTTGATTTACACTTAAGTACACGCCGCGCTTCTGGGCTTTTTCAAGTATTTTTTACAATATTGATAATAATACAACATATCAACTAAAATCCTAATGGTGTGTTCCTCTTGACGCCCCGTGGTGGATGGCGGACGGCGAGAACTGTGTACACAACAATCTCCCTCCCTATTATGCGTCCGCATCGCCCCTCATAGAATATGCCTGTCACTCAGGTTCCTACCTTCAGGTTACTTCTTGCAGATAGAGAGGCACTCTATGATGGTACTCCAGGGCAGGGAGTTAAAAGCGATGGCGATATCGAGTGAGCCCCGGGCGACCGTCTCTTCCGAGAGGGCCTTGACTCGACCGATAGCATTGTTGGTAGACCGGCCTGTCCGAAATCCGATATATTCTTGCACATATCATATCTTGTCGTAACTGCTTTACTTGTTCCTAAGGTTTGATCAGTATAGAAAGTCTAGCGGTATTGAATCTGCCTTTGTACTTTTTTTTTAAAGATTTTTTTATTATTAGTAAGTGCGTCCTAGCCTTTTCCTCCATAGAGATTATCAGAGGGGTTATTAAGGAGTTAGCAATCAGGTGTGCCTATCCGGACCCGTCATAAATTGTGTCAGGTGCGGAAAATATAATGAGGCAGCCTCATGGAACCTTGCTATATTTTTTACACAGACAAGTATATAGTCTAAGGTATGTAAAGGACCGACCTTTACTGATATGTAATCCGAATAAAAACACGTTTTATATAACTTATATAAAAATAAAAGTAAAATAAATATAGAGCTACAATCGACGATGCAAGAGACTGTGGACTCTCCTGAGTTGCTAAGTTTTATTACGTATACTCACAAGAAACACCAGGCAAAGTTTAATTCTACTCATTCCTCGTTTCAGCACAAATTACAGGCGTACCTAACGCGTTCTTTATCAGGGCAGGTGAGTTGTTTAATTATTTTAATATTGATATTGATCTTTTTAATGATATTACTGCATCTAAAAGACGCGCGATAACCGATGAGCACTTCAGGCGAATAGGCGAATAGAGAGTAGTTAGGTAGTATTTCAAAAAGTTTAGGTTTTTTAATTTTTTAAAATTATTTTTTGTATGTCATACCTTTTTATTTTATTTGTTTAAATTCTTGGTCTTTTTTTCACGGTGCAACTATAAGTGGAAACTGTTAATTGGATTTATTGTAGAAGTAAAACAGCGGATGGTGAGCGTCTTGTTGCTTAAAATAAAAAGGAGGCCCCTTTGTAAACCAGCCTATAGACATTTGCAAGCACGAGATACCATTCTTCTCATCTCTATTTCTCACAGACGGTAAATCAAATACAAATCATTTATTGACCAAAGTTTACATGAATTGCAAAGAATTTTAGTGATAAAAAATATGAGATATTGTTTACAGAGGTATATCTCTGCTGGATGGTGTATGGTTGGGTCACCAATAAGGGCCAGGGCCCGCGCATTGGTTGACTCCGTTGAGGCTCATTACGGTTACTATAAGATATATAAGTCAATCAATTGAATGCTTAGAAATTTGTTTTCCTATCAAACAAATCAGAGTATGATACTTTTGATGGACCCTAAGACTACAGTTCCTAACAGTGTCCTAGACTTCCACTTTTGGAGATGGGTCTTCCAGAACATATATCTATAGAAATTGGCCTACACTCGCCATGGTGGCCAGAGGTGTTGGCGAGGATCTGATGTCAATTTTTAATGACAATTTATTAACGATTCCACAAGTTAATTTTAATGAAAACGGGACCGACGGCTTAACGTGCTCTCCGAGGCACGGGAACGATGGTGTTGTAAATCTATGACAAGTTTACGTAATAAAAGTCTATTTGTCATTGGTGGGGTTTAAACCGACACTTGTGGGATTCTAAGGAGAGCGTTACTTACGAGTACAACAACAAGGCCGCGTTGGTGAAATCGTGGGTCGGTCCTTATAAATTTGTCTATGATTTTAATTTTTAAAATATACAAAAGCTTAACTAAAACTTTTTGGGTTGCCTCTTAGCTCTTACATTTATAAGTTTACTTTCCGTACGGAATGTAAATAAGTACCGAATTTGTTAGAGAAAACGGTATGAGAAATTACGGTTTTTGTAAATTTATTGTTTTAGAAACTTCTAATTTGATTAACACTTCTAATTTGATTAAAGAGAGTTAAACGCTTTTGCATCTATCTCGCTCGCACAATCCAATAACTTTAAAGATTATTCAAGTCTGAGTGTACTTTTAAATCAACTTTGTTAGAAATAATATTATTTATTAACGGACATTATGCGCAATAAAATAAAAAAAAAATAAAAAAAGTGAGGCCTTTTTCTTAAACCAACCTATTGTCGGTCGCAAGCCCGAGACACCATACTTCTCATCTCTTACCCACACACGACGGACCCGGCACCCGCACGATGAATCCATGGAATGCTTAGAAATTTCATTCTCTTTATTTTCACATACCTAAATACAGTGTCCTTGCAACGTCACTCGATTTAACGACAAACTCCCTAAAGCGTCGAAATCAATTGGCTTTGGTTGGTTTAGCTTGTCTTCCAATTCTCATTTTTCTTCTCTCCATTTAACGATCTCTCTATAACGCCATAAAATGCACAGTCCCTTCAGTGTCGTTATATAGAGTTTACACTGTATATGATAATTATGTCTCAAACATGTCCGTAATTTTACTACCTAAAATTTGAAAAATCTGTAAAAATATTGAATAGTGCGAGTGACAGGGATGCAGTAGTGTTAATCAAATTAGAATTTTATTAGAATTAACATGAGCAGCTTAGGAGTTACTGGATCCAAAGAACCAGCGCAGATATGGAATGGAAAAAAATTAAAGAAATTACAGGATCTTAATGTTATTTGTAGAGACATTAAATATATGTAAAGAATTAATTTGTATTAATTGTATTCGACAGCAAATTGTTTTTTTTTTTATTTTTCACGTTTTTCTTTGACAAATGAAAATAACAAGCAGTGCCCGCTCTATCTTATATTTGATCTCTTTTGTAATTTTTCACATCTAGCAGACTGAGAGCTCACAACAGATGAAGCTGGGTCAAGCTAGTCTTTTATTAAAATCAAATGAAATTATTTATTTCCTTTTGTTAGCACATCATTTGGATATTATCAATACATTTATTTCATATTCCACAATTATTTTATTATTTTCACAAAATAACTCAAAAATAACCAGCAGCTACTATCATATCAGCTATGCCATATTTTTTGCTTAAAACTGGGTATTTAAAATTAATTCGTGGCTGTAAAGAGGCCGTATCAGCTTATAGAGTAAAATAAATTACCCATGTCAAGTTAATTAATTAATTCGTGGCTCTAAAGAGGCTTTGTCAGCTTACAATTAAAAAATACATAGAACTAATATTATAACTTAAATAATAATAAAAATATATAAACTAAATTCAAAATAAAACTAAAATTTAGACTATATATAAAAATATTCACCCATGACTTGATCATGTGGCTGTGTGCCAAGAACACACGCATTTCCCCGCTGCACAGCGATGCTGATAATTACATATGTATGTCAATAATTATAAATTCGTGGCCGTAAATGGCCGTGTCCAACTTAATAAAATCTCTGAAAACTCCTACTTATAATTTACTAGAAAAAGTCAAATCTAGTTCACCTACATTATTATCGATTTCTGTGTTGAATTTACTTCATACAATATTTTCGTCTGAGTAAATAATACAATGAAAATGTTTGATGATGTACTTAGGATTCAATTTAGGCTCTTCAGTCTAGACGGCTCAATCACGGCACATTGTTGAGTTTACGCTCCAATCTATATATGTTTATTATATTTATTTAGTAAATAAGTAAAATAAAAAGTAGATGAGAAAGCATTGTGTCACTATGCTCTAGAATAACTAAGTTGAAAAGATAAGCGAAGGATGATTGACCAGCACAACTGCTTCTAGAACAAATCAAACCCAGCTACATTCATTGGTGTAATTTTAGTTATGTCACTGGCCGATTTAACATAACGAGCCGTCAGAAAAATCAATGTCCAATTCCTCTGCCAAAGCATTAAAGTCATTACAGTCGTAAGACTTCGTGAAATAGTTTATTCGGTGTCTAGGTTTAGTTTTATTTATAATATTTTTTGATAGGGAATAATAAATTATATACTGGCTGGTAAAATCCTGATTTCCTAACGTGGCGCCATCTAGTGGACTACTTCAGAACAAAGGCGGAGGTTTAAACCCTCTAGAGGCAGTGAGTCGTCATCGATTAGCCCTCAACTCAACTCAAGAATGTCAACTATATCTGTTAAGAGGCACCCTCTGAGGCGCATCATGTCTTTCCGGATTTAAATTATGTATTTCCTTAGTTTTAATGAGAATTGTATTAATAACGTGTATAGTGTACAAGGTGGTAATATTATTACAAATTTACCGATTACTACGAAAATCTATTGTATAATGAACACCCGATCAGCTTTTAGACCAGGAGCTAACTGTCAGTATCAAGTTGTCGTTAAATGCCACCATAAGCCATTTTTAACTATTATTTATTAAAATACCCGACGAGGCCTCTTTACAGCCACAAACTGGACCTAAATTATTATTATTAATTATTATATAATATAATAAATATTAGGCTTAGAAATGGAATAGTATATATAATAATATTAATAAAATAACAATAATGGAAATTGGTGCTGTTCCTTGCTATACTGTATCACCCTATCTGGCCAGGTATTTTGTTTAGAATTGTGATTAGTAAATTTTGACTTAACCGAGTGTTTCGATAGGATCCTATGGCGATAAATATATGAATAAAAAATAAAATAAATAAGAGCTTGATGCTAGTATACTAATTGGCATGCTTATTGATCTTGTCAAGCATATTGGTAGAATGACAATGTCTTTGTTATTTAAACATCACGGCCTGTAGTAAAATTTTATTTATTTTAAGCCTAAGTTGTCGACTGCCTGCGTGTTCTAGTGGTTATTTAGACGTAGTGGTAATAGGTTCGAATTTAATTTTAATTATCCAAAAAACCTAAAGATGGTACATTTATGGTCGATTCAATTTCTTACTCTTGAAGCAAGTAATAATGTAACCGATCATTGGTTGTCCTTAAATAAATAAATAAATTTCTGGTTAAGACACAATAATTTTAATGAAACTAAAGTAGGCTAAATGTTAATTCGCTTCTTATAAACAGTGTGATTTTTCACCACCCCAAGGGATGCGATACTTTACTTATTTTTATACGGTAGATTGACAAAATAATTTATGTACATAAATATAAATTCATGGCATTAAAACTATTTTACAAAATAAACTAAGGGCTTACCACCAGGGAGGGTACCTAAAACGCTTGCCCCACTTCCTCGTTGAATTATTATGGAAATATTCTGTTTTAGGTAGTTATGGCATTTGGGATCGCCACACTATTGAAAAATTTGTTTACCCAGCTCTTTTATGAATTCGTGGCTGTAAAAAGGCCGTATCACCTTACAATCTAATAATAATAATATTTATGTACATACATACAAATTCTTGGCTCTAAAAAGGCCGTGTAAGCTTACACATACAATAACAATAAAATAAAAAAAATCAGTTCGTTGAAATAAGATTTGAACAGCGGTCTCATGGTCTAAATTTATAATATCGCGTGCAAGCTTTTGTAAGGGGACTTTAATGAAGGCACAAAATCCATTATTAACACGGATCACATGTTTCAATAGGGTGGTGTTATGCTGTGGTCTACATATGACCTGAATATTTGTCCGATTTTTATAACATTATTTAAACTTTGACTGCTGACGTGGGTATTTTGTAATATAACTGTTAAAACACAGCTTTGTATTTTCATTCATTCATTACATCTGCTGGAACACTGCGTTCTATACCTCTTCTGTTGGATATGGGCTTCCAGAAAATTTATCTGGAGAATTCGGCCTTCATTCGCCCCTTTGGGCGGCGAGGGGCTGATTTCATATTTTAATGACAATTTATTTACGATCCGACAAGGGGACAGACTTTACATTGCCGTACATTTGTCATAAATCTACAGCAACACCGTTCCCGTGCCTTGGAGAGCACGTTAAGCCTTGTATTTACTAAGCAACAATTGACACGATACACATCGCTTAACATATAGCCAAACTTTATTTTTGCTTCATTATCATTATCATTACAGCCCACACTTGTGGAATCATTAATAAATTATTCAAAATACTCGTAATATACAAACAGTATAAACGAATTACAATAGTATATTATTTTACTCAAAAATGCATGTAATGTGGTCATTATTTTGACAACCTTGTTTGAGAAAAGTCGACCTTGCCATTCTGTTTCAAGGAGCGGCCGGCAAAGTTTTGCTGGTTGCTCTAACAGCCGGCAAAACATTGCCGGCCGCTATTTCGACGTTTCAACGTTTTAAACATATTTTATTTAAATTACTTGCTGGTTTTATTTAGATTAGGTACTTTCATTTTTGAGTAAAGCACTATACAAGCCTTGGCCCACTATGACTGCTTCGCTGGTCACGCTATGATTGCCTCGAGCTAGCCTAGCTACGCTCTAGGCCTGCCAGCTTGGCCATCATTGCAGCCCTTGCTGTCATCGCTGTAAAGGCTTTATCTCAGCTCGTCCATCAAGTGATGCACGCTGACCGCGCTGTCGGCCATCATCAGCGCGACCAGCAAAGTAGTCATTATAGACCGCGGCAGTAATGTACTATAAAAGAAAACCTTAAATTAAATAAACCATATTACATTAAAAACTAAATAGAATCTAAAAATAAACACTGGCAGGATTTTTATCTCTGAATTAATTTACTTGATTTTTGACAGAAAAAAACTTGTCTTCAATAAATTGACATCGAGACCTCGCCAACCCGTCTGCCCAGCGTGGCGACTGTAGGCTTAATTTACAGAAAGTATCTGAAGGTCTATCGTCAAACAGTAGAGAATTTTACTTTTGTACGAGGACCAATTTCCTTGATTTTAAATGCCGCTACACCTAAATATAATGGGTTACAAGTAGTAGGGTATCTAAAATTGGGACGAATTTTTGGGCCAAATTAAACCCAAACCTTGTTTATGTGTATTATCTATGTAAGGTTTAATGGTAGGTGAATAAAATTATAGATAATACCGGCGATAGTGTAAAACTGTAAACTAATTAACATTGAAATTACAAATGTAATCTGTCTTATGCACTTTAAATTTGATGAAGTGATATTAGAAACACGCAAAGAGAAAGTTATGTTATTATGTAAACTACATTATTATAATTTAGTTGGGTAAAGATAGGAGTCAAAAAGAGAATTTGACAGGAATATGTGGTTCTTGTAAATTAAACTAAATTCATTATCATACAAATGTAGGACATGTCTGAAGGAATGGATGAATGGCCTGGGTCTGGCGAAATCAGAAATATTACTAAAATACGTTCCAAAATAATTCCAATAAGGGTTAAACTAAATGGATTTAAAGGTAGATGGGTGTATTTGCATGTTGTGTAATCGTTTTGTGCTGAGGGATATCATAACTTAATAAGAACATTTATTTTATATTTATTTATTTTATTTACTATTACAATATATGTATTATATAAGTATTGTGTTTTATATATTTATATCATCGCATAACTCTACCCTTGCTATTCCCTCTCATCACACTAGTTTTATGTCCGACTCCTTTGCAGTTGTTGCCGCAAATCTGTGGAACAACCTACCCTTGGATATCCGACAGGCGCCAAATAGAACATTGTTTAAAAGGATTTTCACACACTTCTTAAATAGATCCCAACAACTGTAAGTATGTATATATTGTATTTATGTATATATTAAGTATTATAAGTATATTAGTGTTTAGTATATTAATATTATTTACTAGTAAGTAGTTTAGTTTTAGTAGTATTTTAATTTCTCCCCTATATTATGTTCTATAATTTGCGCGAACTTTCCACAGACAATGTTCGTAATGTCCCTAAGGTTGACCGAGTAAGAATGTCTAGCGGCATTAGGTCCGCCTTTGTACGTAGTGCAAAAAGTTTTAAATAAATAAATAAATAAAGAGAGAGGAGAGAAAGAGAGAAGACAAATTTCTAAGCATTCCATGGATTCACCGTGCGGGTGCCGGGTCCATCGTGTGTGGGTAAGAGATGAGAAGAATGGTGTCTTGGGCTTGCGACCGACAATTGGCTGGTTTAAGAAAAGGAGGCCTCCTTTTTTTTCTATTGCGCGATAATACGCTCACCATCCACCATTCTACTTCTCTCCCTACCCAACCAAATACTGTATGATTCCGTTAATGCCGTCTTGGAAGCTCGTTCCATAAATGTATTGACGGCAGACCTGCTTAGGCCCAATTCTTTCAGTAAGTGATGCAAAGATTTTGCTGGAACTCCTCTTGTACCAACTTCCACTGCGTAAAGCTGAGTCTTGAACCCGTTCCTGATCATTTCTTCTGTGAGATCATAATATTTATTCGACTTCATGTTGTGGTCTTTTGGAATATTTGATTCCCACGGAACGGTAAGTTCAATAAGGATAACTTTTTTCAAGTTCCGAGAAAACACTAAGATGTCTGGCCTATAGGCTGATACAGCTAGTTCATCTGGGATCCTATAATGGTGTTCAAATGTATCCATGAGAATTTTCCAGTCTGATGCGGCGCCAAGGATCGAGGTGGGCTTGCATTTAGTTTTCGTGCTTTGCCCTTCCTTTACAAATGTGGTCAAAGTTTTATTTGTAGTCAGTCCCTTTCTGGCTCTTGCAATAGAAAGACTTACTGCTTCACGGATAACACCTAGGACTTTGTCATGTCGGCGTGAGTAATAGCCCTTTTCTAGGAGAGTAACGCACCCTACAAGTGTGTGTCTAGCAGTTCCTATGGCAGCACCACACAATGTACAGTTCTTTTCCGTAGCTTTTCCCCACCTTACCAGATTACTCTGGTCCGGGAGGGACATTTGAAAAGCGTTTAGGTAGAACTTTAGCAACGCCGGAGACCAATCGTACATTAGTGTGCGCCACTTTAGGGCTGGAGGGATGCAAAAATCGCCCAAAGTTAGCCAGTCATTTTGAACTTTATTAGTTTTTTTATTTATTTAGTTGGTAATTTACGCATTGTTTATAAACAAAACATTACCACATTAAAATTTTGGTATGTTAGTAAGAATAGGGTAATCATGCTCAACTTCAGCATGGGGTCACCTCGCGAAGTGTGCAGACACATTACTTACTTCACTCTATCGTACAGAGCTATTTAGCATGTTATAAAAATATGTACTTATATCACAATAAATATATGTGGTGGAGTTTATTGTAGAATAAGCCTGATACCAAATAAGGACCACGATTGACTTTGCTATTTATCAAAGCCAAATGTAGCCATTAGAAAGATATTTTCATTCATTCATTACAGCCCCTAGAATACAGCGTCCTAGATCTCCACTGTTGGAGATGAGCATTCCAGAACTGGAAAATTTGGCCTACACTCGCCACGCTGACTAGACGGCTTGGCGAGGATAAGATGTCAATTTGTTATGTCAATTTATTAACGATTCCACAAGTTGGCATTATTAGAACCGGGTCCGACGGCATAACGTGCTCTCCGAGAGCGCGTTAACGGTGGTGTTGTAAATCTATGACTGCAGTACGTAAGAAAAGTGTATTTCTCATTGGTACATGCCGGGTGGGTTTGAACCGACCTTTGTAGGATTTAAGATACGCGTTCTTACAACCGTGTGCGTTAGGAAGATATACTACAGAGAAAATAATAATTATATATTTTATTTAAGACATCCTATGTACAAAGGCGGGCCGCTAGACGTTCTTAGGCGGTCAACTTTAGTTACGAACATTGTATTTAGAAGCTAGGTGCAAATATTGGAACTATTGTATATGTATTGAAAATAGAAGATAAGTAAAATATTATATATTATCACAGAGCTAATTAATGAAAGTAGATAATCGAATTAGTTGGAAAATTTCAAATTGCAACACTATTGTGACGTGAATTTTTTTAAATATAGCTGTTGTCAAACATTTGCTTTTAATTGTTTTGTTGGTAATTCGTCTTTTGCGTTGTAAAATATGAATACAACTATTAAAAGTGGAGCCCGAATTGTGTATTGTGATTATTTAATTTTATTTTAAATTCTTTATTGCACCAAAACTTAAAATTAGGTACATAGGCGAGTTTAATGCCTGTTAGGCATTCTCTGACAACTAACCTTTGGTATGGTGAGAGATTATGGGCAGGGTGCAACAATCTAATAATATTAGTCTAATTTATAAATATACTACATACCAAGCAATTACACTAACTACATGCAAGTATTATGAGCATATACATACATATATATATATATATATATATATATACAAATAAACATACATAAACATATTGCGTGCCAAATATTCAATGTGTACTGGATGCAGCGTGCTCCTGCTTACCTAGAAACAAGTTAGTGAGTAATTGTTTAAAAACATTGACAGATGGTGCCAGTCTAATGGCCAGTGGTATTTTGTTCCACTGGCGGGCTGCAGACACAGTGAAGGATAAGGAAGAATATCTGCTAGAAGAGTGGGATGGGATTTTGTGTTGATTGTTGAAAGCAGGACGAAGTGGGAGGTTGTGCGTATCGCACAAGAACTTAAATCGTGTTTTGAGGTAAGGAGGTGCACGAGGATTGTTCAGGATACCATACAAATGGACAAGTTCCAAGAAAAACAACAAGATAAAGAAGCTGAATTCAACCAATAACAAGATTGTTTACGTGTGGTGTTGAATTTCTTAGGTTAGTATGATTTATTATTTTGATAGTCTTGTCAGTGAAAGCATCGTTTCGTTTATTTTTTTATAGTTAACAAGTGTAATAATCCGAACATAGATGATCAATTGTTTGACAGGAAATTTTTAGGGATACCATACTTTTTTTTAATATGCCGCGCTTTTTCATTGTCTACTTTCATTACAAACTAGACCTAAATTATTATATATTATAATAAATATTAGGCTTAGAAGTGGAAGAAATAGAGATAATAATAATAAAATAACAATAATGGAAATTATGGCTGTACCTTGCCATACTGTATCACCATATCTAGCCAGGTATTTTGTTTAGCATTGTTATTTAGAAAAATTGACTTAACCGAGTGTTCCGATAGCTTCCTATGGCGATAAAAATATAAATAAATTAGCCAGACTCTAAATAAATAGAATAAAACTAAATATAAATAAATAGTACATTTATAATACATAAGCTGTTATGAGCTATTCAAGAAGTATGCGAAGACCATTCTTTTAAATAGCATTCTGTTGGGCGTTTGTCGGATATAAAACAAGTGTGGTGAGACGGTGTAGCAAGTACAAAGTTATGCGATGACCGCAACGACCTGTTGTGGAGAGAAGAGGGGAATGAGAATTTGTTCTTTAGGTATTTCAGTCTCGCAGGTTCATTAATTATAGAAAAGAAGGATTCGAAATTTTCTGCGACAACGAATTGGTAGGCACTTTAACTTACTATACCTTAGATAAAACGTGTGGACGAGTTAAGCAAGCGATTTATTTTGTTAAGCAACACCTCTGAGGTGAAGACGTAGAGGAGGGGAAGGAATTATTTGTGGAAACATATCCCTTAAATTATTGTTACATACTAAAATTACACCGTGTATACAATAGTTCCAACAGATATGTGTACCAATTTCTCGGAAATATATCCCTGTTGATGTTTTATGAGTTTCGTATGAAGAATAAATACAGCTGTCTCGTTCGGTCCTATCTACAGATTTATGAGAGAGAAAAGGAAAGATTCATTAATACACTACGTCCGGTTCAACAATCATTGTTGACAAAGGCAGAGTCAACTGGCTACGTAATCGATTTGGAAAACGTGATAAAATGTTTTCTGGGTTATGTTGGAACAAATGGTAATTTTATTACTGGAGAAATAAAAAGTCGTCTTATCCGAAACAGTGTATAAGGAGGCTAATAAATTGGCATTCCTGTCTCCATCAGCCGTTTGGAAACTCCTTGGTCAGGCGCTTGGCTGTGGGTGTCCATGGTACCATCGTCTCGACCTTAACCGGTGCAATACTAAAGAAAACGTACAATTTTTTTAATAATAATAATTAATAATATTAAATATTTCCAGACAGATCACACAGCGCCATCTAGTTTCCGTGGTAAGCTACAAGGCTTGTGTTACGGAAACTAGATGGTTGATAAACTACATATTATACATATGTTTATATGTATAATATGTATATATTAAAAAAAAAAGTCCCAAAAAAACCCAGACCGAGACAAATTATACAAGGTACAACTTGCCCCCGGTGGGAATCGAACCCACGACCTCCCGAGTTCACGGCAACGTTTGTTACCACTAGACCACGGAGGCGGTCAAAATTTACTGCTTTAAATCTGATCCATGAAGCCTTGGGTGGACTTCCTTTATTATAATCGTATAACTATTGCTCGCGCCTATTTAATTTTAAATGGGTTATTTTTCATTTTTTAGTTGGCACACTTTTAATATTCCCTATGTTTCCGCTTTCCGTTAGCAGTGCACACCGCGTGTCACCGCACCGCCGTTATATTTAAATTTCGTTATAAAACCGCAAAATACTTTGAGTGTGTACTTTTACCATCGGGACTATAATTCCTCGTGAAATTTGTGTTAGTGTTTATGGATCCACATCAGCCGAGAAGACGCCTGAAGGTTAGTGCATGCTTTTTCTTCCTGGAGACAGATCATTTCTCTAATTTCTCCGCACTGTCAGGTCCTTCGAGTTTTTTATATATATAAAAATTACCGCTAAATTAAATTCGCATCAACCCAAATAGTTGTCGCACGCCACATGGGCTTGGCTATTTTGGCCACCCCAACTATTATTCTAGATCACAGAATCTTAGACATATAGGTTAAGTTCGTGGGCTTAGACGTTGTGAAAACTATGTACTTCAAGTACTTATGCCTACTACACAAAAGGATGATTATTGTTTGAACCTAAACGTCAAGGTCACTCCCGTGCAACTTTCTCACTTACGCTTGGGCGAATGTGCAATGCACTAACCTAGGTCTGGTCAGTCAGGTTAATTCTATTCATACACAACGCAAAGCTTCGCAGTCTGTTATTATAACGAAGTTACCTATTTAGATAGATAGATAAATTCTTTATTACACAGAAAATAAAACATTTTACAGTACATAAGTGAGCTTAATGTCTAAAAACATTATCTAAAAGCTAACCTTTAGGAGAAGTGAGCAGGGATTGTGGGTGCATGACCACTAATGTTTGACAATGATTTTAATGAGAAAACTAAAAAATAAAAAAAGCTATGGTACTTATCTACCGATGTATACATAAATAACACATAATTACTTACTACATTCTATATAATACACAAATAATATATATATAAATAAATGTACAAGAAACACAATCGTTTTTGCCACCATGCCGCGCGGATACAATTTATATTTAACTTAGGTTTTGTAAGTAGGTTTTTTTTTTATTTAGTTTTTTTTTATATCATAATTATTTTTTCTATTAGCTCTTAATTTAAATAATAATAAATAAAATAAATAAGTAAATATTTCCGGACAGGTCACACAGCGCCATCTAATTTCCGTGGTAAGCTACGAGGCTTGTGTTACGGAAACTAGATTTCTGTTGTTCTAGATCTGGTTGATAAACTACATATTATCCTTTTTTTTTTGTAAATATATACATATTATACATAAATTTATAAAACATACAATAATATTATTTTATTTTACTTTATTACTTGAAGTAGGTAATATTTTAGTTATTTTCGTTACTTTTTTTTATTATTTCTAAAAGGAATTGTAAGTTTATTATATATATATTTAAAAAATTGTTTCAGATTTAGTTTTTCGAATAATATTTAGTTTTTGTATACTTTATGAAAATTTTATAATTTTGTTATTTCTTATAGGCAATAAAGGCTACTGTGGTAATGTAGTGGTCGCCTATAATAGGTGCAACATCTAACTTCTGATTTAGTGTTAAGTACAAATAAATGTGTGATGTTAGCACTGTTGGCTACCCTATTATAAATATAAATAATATACGGACTCTGTCAAATTATGTTCAGAATTTGGTTGGGTAGGGAGAGGAGTAGAATGGTGGATGGTGAGCGTATTATCACGCAATAAAATAAAAAGGGAGGCCTCCTTTTCTTAAACCAGCCTACAAGTATTGTCGGTCGCAAGCCCAAGACACCATTCTTCTCATCTCTTACCCACGCACGATGGACCCGGCACCCGCACGGTGAATCCATGGAAGCTGAGAAATTTGTCTTCTTCTTCTTCTTTGTTTTTGTGAAAATGTTTAATATAAAAAACAGGTAGTATATTTTAAGTAGTGTTATGAAAAGCAGATAGTTTTTTTTATTTCAGTAGAAAACTAGTAATCGTTGTGAACCACAGTAGATAGTTTACTAACTATCAAAGTTACATAGCGCCCATCTCTACTTAAAATAAGCCTACAAATTACGGAACCCATTTATTATTTTCATATTGAACAAAGAGTGTTGCTATACGAAAAAAAAATGCACAGTGAATCCTTAAACGCTAGTTTGCGTGACTTGTGATTGGTTAGTGTTATTGAAGTAGTAATGAGTTTGTAGCGAAATTTCTCTTTTATACAATTTATAAGAATAACAATTATGTCGAAAGCTGGATCAAACCATATTTGGCCAACTTTAAAAATCATCATCATCATCATCATCAGCCTGTGTCTCTCCACTATATAGGCCTCCCCCAAGGCTCGCCACTGCACGCGGTCTTTTGCAATCCAACCCCCACCAGCGACCCTCCTCAGGTCATCCGTCCATCTGGCGGGGGGTCGTCCCACTCTGCGTCGTCCCGTACGTGGTCTCCACTCCAGAACCCGTTTGCCCCATCGGTCGTCGGTTCTGCGGCAGATGTGTCCGGCCCATTGCCACTTCAGCTTGCTAAAATAAAAATCTTTAAAAATAAAAATCCTTAATTCATTTTCATCATTACAGCCCCTAGAACGCAGCGTCCTAGACCTTCCCTGTTGGAGATAGTCCTTCCAAAACATATCTGGAGAATTTGGACTACACTCGCCAGTAACGTGACAGAATTTTAAGAAGCGAAGAGAACAACTGTGTAGAGGAAATACGGCCGTAATGATACGACCTTTTATAAAATAACGTTTTACGTTATAATTTCATTATGAATTATTATTGAAATAAATAGGCCGTTGAGGCTTAGCGTGTGCTTTCCCGTCTTAAAAGGATGTAACTCTAAAATGAGTTCATGTGTGCGGGATTGTACAGAATACAGAACAGAAAAAAAATTAGAAATTATATATCGCATGATATAAAAGTATCATCACGACAGTTTCCCTTTCGGGATAGTCAGAAACCACGCTTATAAATAAGCGCATTCACATTTAGCCAACTTTACTATAGGCGAATCATGACAAGTGGCAAGCTCGTCGATGTCTCCAGCGTATCAAACTCGAGTAATATCACAAATAAATTAAATACTTATTAATTAAATGTATTTATTTACATTAATAAATATTTTGTGTCCCGACCAGGAATCGAACCGCAATCGAAAAACCGAAGGTACCGCCTCCGAGTCTAAATCCACGGACGTAACCGCTAGACCACGGAGGCAGCTTCATTTTATTATATCTATATCGCATGATATAGATATAATAATAATTATAATATAAAACTACCTAACCTTTGGGAGAGTGAGCAATTATTATAATGGGTGCAGAGTAAAAAATAATATTAATAATCGTTTAGTTTATTATTATTATTAAATTCTTTATTGCACTAAGTAAGTGTACGAAGGTAAAGATCAATGTCTATAAGGCATTTTCTAACATCTAACCTTTGTGTGAGATTAAGGGTAGTGCCGATATTCAAGCTTAACAATATCTAATATACTACACACATAGTTAGATATAGAAAACTATGTCTCGGTACTCACTCAAATAAAAAAAATCGATCGAAAATCATCATAGGAATATTAATTATCGTCACAGCCCCTAGAACATATTTCTGGAGAATTTGGGCATGCTACGCTGGCCAGATGGTTTGGCGAGGGTCTGCTGTTGATGATTAATTTTAATAACTACTATTTATTAGAGATTCCACTAGTTGGTATTATTGGACGGTTTTATGTGGTCTCTGAGGCACGGGAATAAGTGAAGAAAATTTTTTTTTTTAGCATTTCATTGAATCACCGGTGCCGGATCCATCTAATGGAAAAGCGGGAGAAGAATAGTTATGTCTAGAGCTTGCTGACTTAGGCGGGTTTAAAATGCAGATCTCCTCCTTTAATTGCGCAATAAAGCTCTCACCTCCAATTTGCTCCTCTACCTTCCCAACTAAATACTATGATTCCGTTCAAGTTTATTCTTAGAAACTCGTTCCACAAATGTATTGACGACATATCTGTAAATTCTCTCAGTAAATGGTGCATAGATTTTCCTCGAGTTCCTTCTACTACTTCTACTTTGTAAAGGTGTGCTTTGAATTCGTTCCTCATTCAGATTTGCATCACTTCAAAATGCGACCTTTTTTATATTTAAAGTTACCTTACCACTACCAATTATCATATATATTATTTTGGACTAATAAAATAATAATAATGGAAGTATTGTCCTTTAGAAAACCGTACTTCTATACGAAAAAATCTATATAACCTATAGCCTATTTAGTTTTAATTTTTATACCTACACTTTATTAGAAACTCGTTTGACAACAACGCGACGACGTAGTAGATATAATACAGCATCGAAAGTACGCGTGATACGTTTTCTATTTGTTTTTCCTGTTCTGAGTTTCTGAACACTCCACGTAAATAGGTCGCGGGATTTCACGTAATCTCATAATGGGATTATGAACCGACTCCTGGGTCTCCAAATCTTTTCGGATATCGGATATCGCAAAATGTAAGCTGCTAAACTACAAAAAAGTGCGAATAAGCATTTTGCGAACAGTTCTTAAGAAACACAGTAACTCAAATGATTCTGTCTGTAATAGCGTCTGTAAGTACCCATATAATTCCTTACCTTAAATTATGTAACACCGCCTTTATGAGCAATTGCAGTTTATCTTTGTAATAAAATTAATAAAGCTTTTAATGTAAATTCTCTGACCTGTACTTAATGTAAAATTATTTTAATGTCTTGGTTAAATAAATTAAAATATGAAAAGACCGAAGAATTCTCTTCTCCTTAAGATGCCATCCCCTATTGGAGGTCGCCTATCATGAAGGCGATTTTAACTTTGTTGGCCGCTGTCCGGAACAAGGATCGGGTGCTCATTTTTTATTTATAAAACTTTATTGCTTTTAAATACAAAGGCGGACTTAATGCCCGAAGACATTCTCTGACAGCCAAACCTTAGGGACAAATTTGAACAATTATAGGTGCAATCATAGAAATAATAATAATACTATAATTATAAAAGTTAATTTAATATTTTGACCGCCTCCGTGGTCTAGTGGTAACAAACGTTGCCGTGAACTCGGGAGGTCGTGGGTTCGATTCCCACCGGGGGCAAGTTGTACATTGTATAATATGTCTCGGTTTGGGTGTTTATATGTATAATATGTAAGTATATATTTACAAAAACAAAAAAAAAAGTATAATATGTAGTTTATCAACCATCTAGTTTCTGTAACACAAGCCTCGTAGCTTACCACGGAAACTAGATGGCGCTGTGTGACCTGTCTGGAAATATTTATTTATTTATTTAATATGATTAATATATACTTACATCATACATATCATAATATCAATATACTAAATACTAATAATACACATTACTATACATAAACATACATATATACTACTTACTAACGCTGTCAGGAGCTATTTAAGAAGTGTGAATACACCAGTTTTTTAAAAGATGACTTGGTAGTTGCTTGCCGTATGATGACAGGAAGATCGTTCCAGAAATTAGTAGCAACTACCACGAAAGAGTTAGAGAGAAATGCAGTATCATGCCGAACCACTCCTTGAGGTTCTTGAGACAGGACGTGCGTCTTCTCCCCGGTCTTCTGAAGCCTTGTATATTGCCTTGCATGACGAGCTGCAGCAAGTTATACTTTTTATAGCGCATTATCATGGATTCACTGTGAATCACCGTCTTACCTAAAATATCGTTTCAAATTCATTTGCGACTCTCACAGCCTTTCACTTCGTTCTTTCCATAATAACCTGCTATAAATCTTACAGTATATGCAGCTCGTCACTGGGACAAGCTTCCTTTAATTGTCACACAGGCACCATCTCTAAAAATAATTAAAGACAAGCTATACAAGTACTTAATTAATCTTTAATCTCTTTTATCTAAATATATTTATATATATGTATATATTATCTGATGGATAAAATCCGAAACGAGGAAATCCGTCGGAGAACCAAAGTTACTGATATAGCCTTCAAAATTAGTAAGCTGAAGTGGCAATGGGCTGGACATGTCTGTCGTAGAACCGATGAACGATGGAGTTGACGAGTTCTAGAGTGGAGACCACGTACGGGAAGACGCAGAATGGGTCGACCCCCCGCTAGATGGACGGATGACCTGAGGAAGGTCGCTGGGGGGGGTTGGATGAGGGTGGCAGGAGATCGTGTAAAGTGGCGAGCCTTGGGGAAGGCTTATATCCAGTGGAGAGACACAGGCTGATTATGATGATGATGATGATGATATGTATTTTATGTTATATTATTTTTTATGCCATAACTACCTAAAACATAATATTTCCATTATAATTCAACGAGGAAATGCGGCGAGCGTTTTAGGTACCCTCCCTGGTGGTAAGCCCTTAGTTTATTTTGTAGAATAGTTTTAATTTCATATGTATTTTTAGTTTAGTTTTATTTATAATTAGTTTTTTAATCTAGTTTATTTTTAATATTTTTATATCTACTTCGAATAAATTTATATATATATTATATTTATGTATAATATAAGTATCTATTTCTTAGTTTATGTAAAATATGATTATGTATGTATAATACATTATATATTACTTTGTATTACGAGAGTATTCGTAATAAATTATTACTTGAATATCAATTTTCTTCGCAATTTCTTTGTACTCAATCACAAAGGTTAGTTGGTAGAAAATGTAATTACGTCATTTAGCTCGCCTTTATTTTCTTGTTTTGGTTTTGTAGAATAAATATTTTATTATTATTATTATTCATGTACCTACGTAATAAAAGTGTATTTCTCATTGGGACATGCCTTCTTACAACCGAGCCACCACCGACTCAACAGTAAACAACAAAAATACATTATTTTTACCACTCCATGGATTCACTGTGCGGCTGCCGAATCCATCATGTGTATCTCGGACTTGCGACCGATAATAGGCTGGTTTACATAGTTGTTTTTTATTTTATTACGCAACAAGACCATACACCATTCTGCTAACCCAAACTACTATAAAAGTAAACTAAAGTATCATCACGACCGTATTCTTTGCGGGGTAGTCAGCCAACGGTCTCAACGTTTAGCCAACTTTATTGAAGGTTCATCATGACAAGTGGCAAGCTCGTCGATGTTTCTAGCGTACCAAATTCAATAATTATCATACATAGATTATAATGTCCTGACCAGGAATCGACCCCAGTTCCTCCGCGTCAAAATCAATGCTAGACCTATGAGGCAAATACTGTATGTTTCCGTTAATATTGCAGTAAAATTGAATAAAAATTTCGTCCGAAATTCGGCATGAAAAAGTCGAGTTCATAGGTAATAGTGAATAGAAATGAACAATAGTTTTTTTTTTCAGTTTATGACACAAAATATTTGTGTATTTATCTTGAAAACAATGAAAATTCCAGCGAAATAGTGAACGTGTTGTCATCGAGCGGCGGACGCACCGAATGGTGAAATACTTGGAATTGTTATCCAAAGACTTATATTTAACAGCCAAGCCTATAAACACTATATATATATTTTTCCAAGTAGTAAAGTTAAAATTATTTATTGCACATTCAAATATACAACATAAGGTAAACTATATATTGATTTAAGACTACAGAGACTACGCAAGACTCGATGGTGATTGAGATGGTCACTACGACAGCGACGGCTGTCACTTTGCCTGTTATGTTTTTAAACGCAATATATTGCCCCTGGAGCGTAACCTGGCTGAGACTGTTAACTAAACTGCTGTTTGATCAAGTGAAGGATCACTCCTTGGTGTTGTGTTCCTTAATCGTGGTTGCATGATGTTGTATTGTGTTACAGTTTTAACTTAAGTAGGACATTGACGGTCAGTTTAAGCGTCAAACCAGACGTAAAAGTGTGGATTACATCCAAAATTTGATCGTGAGTGTCGAAACCCAACTCCAGAGTTTTAACTGACGACGCGCCACGAAATTTTCCGTGACTACCGTAATCCCCACCCACATCCAACCAAACCTACATCCAAACTGACCGTGAGTGTGTGATCTGCAATCCAATCGCGTCAGTTCGCTCGCAGCGCCCGCTATATTGGATTGTTTTCATAGTTACTATCGAAATTAATAAATTATTAAAAATCGTCTAATTAGTAAAAAGTAAAAAATATATATAAATGTCCCGCCAATAAGAAGTTAAAATTTCCCGCCTATTTTTTTTCTCGACACAAATAGGTAGTACACGTCCTTCAAACAGTCGGCCGGTCGAAAACTGAAGAGCCGGTTTGACGCCAGTAAGTGGGGAAATATAGTTGGCATAAAACTGTGGATGTAAGCCACAGTTTTACGTCTGGTTTGACGCGAAAAACTGACCGTCAATGCCGAGCTTTAGATTTACTCAATTCTTATTGTTTTTATTTTGGTTATTCAAAGGCCCAATTAATGAATAGGTGCATTATCTAGTTTGTGTCTTAGTTGTAAGTGAAATTCCATGCATGTATTGTTGCCAACTGATGGCGACCCTAATAAATAAATTAGTACTAATAAAAAAACAGGTACCGGGTTCGATTCCTGGTCGGGACACATAAATATTTATTAATGTAAATAAATACATTTAATTAATTTATTTGTGATATTTCTCGAGTTTGGTACGCTGGAGACATTGACGAGCTTGCCAGCCACTTGTCATGATGGGCATATAGTAAAGTTGGCTAAATATGAATCCGCTTATTTATAAGCGTAATTTCTGGCCATCTCGAAATGGAAACGGTCGTGATGATACTTTACTTTACCTAAGTTTCATTTACTTCCGAATTAAATAATTTAACGAAACTTGGCTAAATTGTGCACCAATTTGTGTATTATAAATCGTTTTTAACATTTGACAAAACCAATAAATCAAAGAAATAGCAATATTGTTTTTACATTGGAACGTATGAGAAATAATGGACGACACTTATTTTTTTTTTTAACATAGTAGCTATTATTACTGATGTATCATGCGTAATTTAGTGATTGTTGTAACTAACCTAACCTTGACTCCAGCATGTACAAATGAGAAATACACTTTTCTTACGTACATTTGTCATAGTTCCACCGCACCGGGCCCGTATCTTAGAAAGCACAACAATGAAGATAAATATCTGAACGTCATTCTCCAACAGTGGTTTAGGGACTCTGATCATGATGATAGAGTAAATGCTTTAGTTTTTAAATTGCCCAAAATAAGGAACTGAAAATCTAGAGTTAATAGTAAGTAATCAAGCAAATCAACATTCTAATGGGCCGATGCCATGTTGAGGGATTTTAAACAGTGCCTTTATTATTTACACTAAGCGATCTTATTCTTTACATCTTACGAAAGTAAGAAAAAATAAAGCTATTGTATAGCATTATTTATCAACTAATGCAATTAATTATTTATTTATTTTATTTATGCGTATTTTTTTTATTCGATATTAATTCAAGTTTTTTATACTACTCGTGGACGCTGCCCAAAAGCACGCTGCTCACCTAACATTGTGTCTAAAAGAGATAGAATCAGTTAGCAGCTCTACTCGCACGCACACAAACACCGTGCCGAAGTCTGCCGAACTGAAACGACGTTCTTTTTTTTTTTTTTTATAGACGGTGAATCAATAAATCGTCAATGGTATGCCCCCTGCCTGAAGGGCCAACGCGGGTGGGGTTCGCATGCCCGACTCATCCGTGAAGCTTCCTAGTGAAGCCCCAGGGCGCCTACGGACTAAAATCCTAAAAATCCTATAAACCGTCTCTATCTCACTGTTGGCCCTGTGTGCCTTTACAGCTAAGTCTGAGTCGTGCCTACGGAATGGACGCACTCGTTCGCCGCGTGGAAACGATGCACGGCTTTCAACGCCGCACCGCTGTGCCGGTCGGAGTGGGGGGTGTTAGGTTTATTTTCGTTACGGAATTTTTTGATTGGGTCGCCGTGCTCAAACCCCGCGATAAAAGCTATGCAATAGCTTAAAAAGATAACGTATTGTTTCTTTTAATTAATTTTATATGACGCCTGGTAATGTTGGCTGACCAAATTAAAAACCAAAAAGTTGTTTTATTAAAAATAAAGTTTTTATTACATTTCTAATTAATTAAATCTACTTCAAATAATAAAAAAAACATACTAAACCTAAGAAAAATTACTATAAGTAAAAAATGTCCTCTAGTGACGACCCTTCAGGGATAGTCCCAAGAAGACTGGCAACACTTCCTCTCTGTATAACGAGGCTAATACGTTGACAGAAATAATTGCCCGCTTTTCTGTCTCCAGACTTTTTCGTTAGCCGTTTGGACAACTCCTTGGCTAGACGCTTGGCTGATTCAAAATTCTTTATTGTATAGATTGCTTAATAATAAAAATAGATATTTATTTACAATATTTATTTGTATATAGTTTATATTTAATATTGTTCTTGTCAATTTATTGGAATACAATGTTAAATTTGTCCCCATGGGCCAATTGTCTCGACCCCAATCGGCACAAATTCGTTTATCTTAGTATCCAGAAAAAATAAAACCTTAATTCTAAACTTAATTCGACACCCTTGCCGCGTCGCATCTCAGGGGGACAGCGCATAAAGCGGGAGCCGCGGCGGAAAATGCGGAGTCCAGCAAGCGGCGCAAGTATGTAAGTATATTAAAAGATTACATATTTGTGCCGTTTGCTGTAGAAACTCTGGGCCCATGGAGTCCAAGCGCAAAAAAGTTTTTAAAAGACATAACACCGCGTCTTGTTGTCTCCTCCGGTGACAAGAGGGCTGGCTCTTTCTTCGCCCAGAGAATTAGTATTGCAATTCAGCGGGGAAATGCAGCCAGCGTTCTTGCCACCATTCCACGCGGACGGGACTTATATCCCTATCCTTAATATTAATTTTATTTTATATGTTGTAAATATTTTTTCGAATAAATGTATATCATTTATTCTAAACTATTAATCGATATTATTTATAGTCGTACAGTGTAAATCCGCTTTAACATTATTTAAGAAAATAAATCTTAAGCGTTTCATTGCGTGACCAACACGGTCAATAAGTGTGGCGCAATGAGCTTGGGTTATGAAAACTTTATGAGTCCCATTGAGTTATTGGAAAAGATTTTCTTAAACTACGATTTGGAACATTTGATTTATTTATTTAACAAAAATCCACATCACAGTACAGGGAATCAGCGTACACTTTAAATGGGGCTATTGAGGATTTAGACTATGTTAACAATTCATTTACATTACGTAGCTAAATATGTCAATTAAATTAAGCAAAATAAAATTAATATTTGTTTATTTATTTAAATACTTTAGTCGGTTAGGCTTTTTCTAACTACTGACCTTTCGGAAATTGAGAAAGCATGCCCTGCGCATGCAAATAAATATATTACATTATACTTACTTAATTTAGTACATATAAGCCAACTACATATACTACACACTTTAAATATATAACCTATTATATATAATATTATATATATATAAATGTATATCATTTATTCTAAACTATTAATCGATATTATTTATAGTCGTACAGTGTAAATCCGCTTTAACATTATTTAAGAAAATAAATCTTAAGCGTTTCATTGCGTGACCAACACGGTCAATAAGTGTGGCGCAATGAGCTTGGGTTATGAAAACTTTATGAGTCCCATTGAGTTATTGGAAAAGATTTTCTTAAACTACGATTTGGAACATTTGATTTATTTATTTAACAAAAATCCACATCACAGTACAGGGAATCAGCGTACACTTTAAATGGGGCTATTGAGGATTTAGACTATGTTAACAATTCATTTACATTACGTAGCTAAATATGTCAATTAAATTAAGCAAAATAAAATTAATATTTGTTTATTTATTTAAATACTTTAGTCGGTTAGGCTTTTTCTAACTACTGACCTTTCGGAAATTGAGAAAGCATGCCCTGCGCATGCAAATAAATATATTACATTATACTTACTTAATTTAGTACATATAAGCCAACTACATATACTACACACTTTAAATATATAACCTATTATATACTACATACACAAATATAATTATACCAATATTATCATCTTGTTGAGGTAAACTCCTATTTATTTAGAAATATTGTATAGTTACTGGACTTTTAAAAATATTGGCAAATGGTCCTTGTCTTATAGCCAACCGTAGCATGTTCCACTGGCGGGCCGCCGACACACTAAATAAATCTGAATAATAAGGTCAGAAACTTTAATACTTAAACTAAAACAGAATTACCTTAAGCCGTCGGTCCTGGTTCCACTAATATCTACTTGTGGAATCATTATTAATTTTGTTTGGCCATCGTGGCGAGCGTTGGCCACATTCTCGAAATACGAGTACTCCTATATAAATATTAAATGTAACGTAAATATATATTATTATAGGTATTTGTGTAGTTGTATGTAAATTATTATTATGTATGTTTAAGTATTTGTTTTTATTTCTAATGCAACCGCAATCGTCTACCACACTCCCAAAGGTTAGCTAGTATAAAATGCCGAGAGGCATTAAGTTCGCCCTTGTACTCAACTGTTAAGTTTTTAAGTGCAATAAAGAATGTTCTGGGAGGCCCATCTCTAACAGTGGAGGTCTAGGACGCTGTGTTTTAGGGGGTGTAATGAATGACTAAAAAACAAAATTAAATAGAAATAAAAACACAATTATTTATTACATTACCTTTTTTTACCTAAAATAGAACGTCAAAACTAATAATAAAAAAAACTAACTATAAATAAAGGGTTTTTCGCGCCATTTTGGGTAGACATGTCATGTGCAAGTTTTTGTTTTGTAAATTAATTTGCTGTGGATATTATTGGTCAAAAGTGGTGTTGTTTTGTTTAATAATGTACTACAATGTGAATAATTATGGAAAACGATAAATTGGACTTTAAATATAGGGTCAAGTTGCAGTTTATTTATTGCGGTTTTCCCGCGCTGTCAACTCCCATATTTTACCCGACGTGTTTGAGCAGTGGATGGTTCTGCGAGTGACTCCAAGAAAAGCATCAAATTCTGCAGCATCTGGAATTTGATGATGACCTCATTAACTCATTAAAAAAACAAAGATATATTACGTCAGACTTGGCTGTATGGGCTAGACCCTTTGCCTTCCCTATCATCTCATTCATCATCCATCGGGAGAAGAGAACAAAAAAAATAAAAAAAATAACTATAAATAAAACAATTTCCTCGTCATTTCACGTCAAAAAAAAAGTGACGTCCATTTTTAAATCAAAAATAAATTACCAAAAATCTATTTCAAATTAAATCACTCTTTTTTTTCGTTTTTAATAACTGTAATTAGGACATGATTCACTTTTATAGACATTCTATTATGCTCGTTCCTATAAAACCGTGATTCACGTGAATTATTATTCGTTACTGGGAATTTTTATATTACCTTTCCAACTACAGACAGACAAAGTTCATATAAATGGATATTTACATTGTGTTTCGTCTAGCATGAAGGTTTCAGTATTGTAGCAAACAAAACAACAACATAAACCCATTAAATAAATTATATTAAACAACGAGTGATTTATTATACTGCGTGTAATTTATTAAAGAGCATTTTATATTTTAATCTAGTTTTTTTTTTTTTTTTTCAGCTATAAAATCTTAAGTTACGGAGCAGAGAAGTTTTCCTAATCAACTAGCTAGCCAAAGGTAGACGTTCGCAAGAGCGTTAACTTGCGTAATGGCGTGTATCACTAACTTTTTATCACGATAGATGGTACCTCATATAACTGTCAGTTGCATAGAAAATATGTATTTTTATTACAAAATTTATTATTTTCTGGTTATTATGCCGAAGTGAGCAGCTTTTAAGTGTACAAATTGAGATTTCTAAGCGAAATCAAAGATATGGTGATCTTAAAATTGCCGTTCTAATAATAAAACCTTTTTTTCTTTTTAAAGACGGGGTGTGCGCTTTTTAATTTGTCTTTTAAGCTAGCTAAAGTTAATTTAAAATAGATTTTTCTGTTATAAACATATAAAACTACGACAACATTTAAAAAATGATGCGATATAGGTATAGCAAAAGGTACCCTTGCCGCTAGCGACATCTACAAACAGCTTTGCCTGATACACCCCATTGTTTCTCTCTCTATTTCGTCTCTCGGCTGTAAGCGAGAACAATTAATAATTGCACTTACGACCGGTTGCAAAAAGCATGATTAAAATAATCTGCGATCAATATTGTGATATATTCCAAGTGATTTGTCACTTTGGGTATTTAAGGCAATGGCGCGCTTTTTAGGCATACGTTAAATATTAAATGTAATAATCATCATCTTAGATAAAAATAGCTCTTTTACATTAGGTACACTATCGATTGTTGGTTTGATTCACTAATACCTATACCAGTTAACTGTCATACTAGTATCAGTGCTCTCCCTACTAGTAAAGACATATTTTTAATGTAACTTAAGAGATTAAGATTGAGACTGACATTCTTCTACGAAAAACTATTAAACAACTCGAAATATTATTTAGCGCCAAACGATCCTAATGTAACTAAAATACTCTTTAAGGCATCTTAGTTAGTTGTTTGTATCTTTTAATATTTTAGTATGGCAGCATCTTCTTATGAGCATCTAATAAATAATAAATCAATTAAAACATATATATAGCTAAATACCTACCTAAATTTATTTAATTGGCGGCGAAATTAAAAACTTTCCCTTTCAGGTGGTTGTGATTTTAAATTTTAGTTAGATTCAGAGTTAGAGAATTATTTATTAGAAAATTTGACAAGGCTAGTAAAGTCGTTTAATACTCGTAGATAGGCTATGGAGAGAGCTATGCTTGGTATTTCTCTGATGGATAAAGTTAGAAACGAGGAAATCCGTCGGAGAACCAAAGTTACCGATATAGCCTTCAAAATTAGTAAGCTGAAGTGGCAATGGGCTGGACATGTATGTCGTAGAACCGATGAACGATGGAGTAGACGAGTTCTGGAGTGGAGACCAACGTACGGGAAGACGCAGAGTGGGTCGACCCCCCGCTAGGTGAACAGATGACCTAAGGAAGGTCGCTGGTGGGGGTTGGATGAGAGTGGCAGGAGATCTTGTGAAGTGGCGAGCCTTGGGGGAGGCCTATATCCAGCAGTGGAGAGACACAGGCTGATGATGAGTCTGTATTACATTAGCTGTTGTTCAATAATACTTCCTTGCGGAACTCCAAACAATACTTGTACCGTTTCCATAATATACCATATGAAGCCTATTAATAAGACGATACTTAAATAGTTGCATTCTACCTGATGAACATCGATATGTTCTATATTTTGCGAAAATTTAAGTATCAAATGCTTTGGTGAGTTAATGAAATATAGTACCTAATGCAAAGGCCTGGTCGATGTATATTAATCAATTGATAAACGTCAACGTAATCATGTGAGTTCACTCGTTATTACGTTTAATTTTCTTTGATATTTTTTTGTAGATGTAAAAAAGCTGAGTAAATATGACTAAAACATTTTTATAGATATTTATCCACGGAAAAATAATTGTTACCTACGTGGTCTAGCGGTAACGACCGTAGATTTAGACGTTCAATTTCTGGTTAAGGAGTTGACAATTAATAATTTGATTATTTATTAATTGGCTTGAGGTGATCCCCATGTATTGTATTATTATACGAGTAGATACTCATAAAGATGAGATATATATATATATATATTTGTTGGGTAATTCTGTGTTTGTTTTTTATTGTAAATATGATATTTCTCAGTCAGATTAAACATTAATTTGATAAGCTGTTGGTGTTCTTACAAATGGTTTACGTGAATAAAGATATTTTGAGTTTGACTTCTTGAGTTTTTGTCTGAGACATTGACGTGCTTGGTCATACATTAAAGTTGGCTAAACGAGAACTTTTTATAAGCGTGATGACTATCCAAGGGATTACGGTCGTGACGATACCTTACTTCAGAAAGAAAATTGTTAAAATGACGAAAAGCGGGTGTAATCAACTAAAGGATCTCGGTTCGCGTGCATAGAGTTATTTTGTCGGAGTTCAACGACCCCAGCTTATGAGTACTGAAAATAAACTCGACTACTCATAATTACATTCAACAAATAACGAAATGTTTTGCTACTTCTATAAACTTTTTGGATACATTCCAAGGTATAATATAAAATTCACGTAATCCTGGATCTTTTACGGTATTATTCGCAGTTGGAGAAATTGTATTTCTTTGCAAATTGCTGCACTGAAAATAGGTAAAGATGTTAAATTCTACAAATATAATAAAATTCTAACAAGCGAAGTTTTTAACCACAAGCTCGAAACGTCTTAAACGTAACCTCTAAATTTTCTTATACCACGTGATTTTGTATGGTCTTACTCTAGACTAATATGTTATTCAATTGATAGAAACAAAAAAACTTTTTCTAAAAAACATATATCGGAAGGGACAAAAATTGTTGGCTTCCATACAAACTGTTAAATTTAAAATAGCCAAGTCTGATTTTACAAACATATTTTTGTATATCATAGCATTTAGTTATTGTATTATTTATAGGTTTGTAGCTGCTACAAGTCAACAGATACGGTACTGCACTGTATTCATTTGCTGGCTCAATGTGAAAGAGACATTAGTAAAAACACCATGACGTACTGCTTAATAAAATTATTCAAATAAAGGGGATTCAGCTCGCCTCCTCGGCGCCCGTCGAGGGTTGTATAAATACGAACTATTTACCGTAGAACGCGACGCCCAAATTGCGTTCAGAGATGTTGATGCAGAATTATTTGGACGTGTAAACCTTTTTCAGATATATCAACTTGTTAATATATGTTCGAGTGGCACGTACATAATTGGTATCTAATACTATATACATATATAGTGGTGGTGGCTCGGTTGTAAGAAAGCGTTCCTTAAATCCTACAAAGGTCGGTTCAAACCCCCCCGGCATGTACCAATGAGAAATACACTTTTCTTACGTACATTTATTTGTCTTAGATTTACAACACCACCGTTCCCGTGCTTTGAAGAGCACGTTAAGCCGTCGGTCCCGGTTCCACTAATACCAAGTTGTGGAATCAGTAATAAATTGTCTTTAACATTGACATAATATCCTCGCCAAGCCGCCTGGCCAGCGTGGCGAGTGTAGGCCAAATTCTCCAGATATATGTTCCAGAAGTGGAGGTCTAGGACGCTGTGTTCTAGGGGCTGTACTGACTGACTATATACATATACTCGTATACATAGTAGTTCCAATATAGATCATGCTAGATTATGTACCTTGCTCGTCCTAATTCCAATATAGTTCTCACTCTTGTTTATTAGGTCAGAAGATAAATGGAGTATGTCCATTGGCATGTTTTTTTTTGTGTGATATTTCTCTTCAGTGTCAGAGCATGGACGCTAAATGCAAAGGGCCTATCACCTAAGTCCAAGCTCTGACCAATATATAAGACTAACAATATTAATTAAATATTAATATTATAGTCTTAGTGTAAACATACATACAAGTGTGGCGATAAATAGGTGGTCAGCTCAGCATATTACTATATTTAATACATGTTTATACAAGAATGGGTTATTTAATATAACTGTGAAGGCATTGTTGGCTTAATTCGATATTCAAGTACTAACTCTCTGCTTTATTTATTTCTCTCATTATAGTCATCATATAGTAGGTATATTATATTTATGTATATTCATAGAACGTATGTATGTAGTTTTATTTGGTATAAGAGTATTTATTCACTAGTATATATTGAAGTCTAATATTTTTCTATTAGTTTTGATAGCACCTGCCTTATCTTGTCGTAACTGCTTTAGTTGTCCCAAAGGTTTGACCAGTATAGAATGTCTAGCGGCATTAGGTCCGCCTTTGTACTTTGTGCAATAAAGTTTATAATAAATAAATAACTTGTACCAACAGACCAAATGTCATGTGGCATGGCCACATTCCAAAAGCTCATGAATGTCGAAAACGTATATTGTTTTTAAACCGCACGTTAGATTTTCAAAAGTTTTAAAATCCAGCAAGCCACTTTATTCGCGTATTGGTCGGCGTTTTTTAATTGATCGTCAATACGGACAACGTGCACCAAGCCATCTGGGCGCACTTCAAATCGCATTGTGAATGTGCAGATCTACGTCTATTTCAAACGCCAATAAGTGACGTCAGCTTGATAATCGTGTTGAAACCGGGGTACCTCGAATGGTGGATGACATAATTGATCATAAGTAAGCTAAATAATTGAACGCCCGTCCATTCGAATGCTTCGATTAAGTCGGCGTCCAATTGGATGTATACGAGTATCTTGTGGTCTGTAATCTGCGATAGTGTACCCAGGCCTTCAATCAATCAATACAACATGAAAATATCTATAAAAAAGTAGTAACAAGTGAAACTTTTCCTCTATAATTTGATGCATTTCCGTTAAGAGACGGCGTGCGTAATAAAATTAGTAGATTACAAGGAACTTTATGGCTCGCAGTTGGGAACATTGTTGTAAAATGTATTTCAATCTAAATTTATGTCTTTTCGGTTTTATTGGCGGACTATTTCAAAATACTAGGAAATGAAATTGCTGTACACAGGATTGTCATCGACTTAAAGCTGCTTTTGTACTCGTATTATTTTATTTATTATGACTGCCTTCGTTCTGTGGATTTTACTGCTTTTACGAAGCGAGTTCACAGTTAGCCAAGTTAACTATAGGGAGGCCCATATCATACAAGTAAGAAACTGTAGATGTCTAGTCGAGAATGTAATAGTTTAGAAACGCTACTATATTTAAATCTACAAGTTAGCCACTTAAAGTTGGCTAATATCAACCCGATTCTTTAATATAATCATGACTTAAGTATATATATATATATATTTTTCATTTATGCTGCAGAGACGTGGACGCTGTTCGAAACAGAAATAAAATGGATTAATGATGTGGTGTTGGCGGTGAATGACTTTATGTTTCTATTTTTGTATCTATACTTGTGAATTAAATGTCAATAGTTTTCCTTAATAAATAAATAAATGCGCCAGGAAGGCTGCAGTTCGAGAGTGTAGTGACTAAGAAGAAGAAGCATAATGAACCTGTCCAGCATATACTGCCAGTACACACTCAGCTACAGTTGGTACAACTATACAAGGTAGTCATAGAGAAGACTTTAGATCCAGTACAATAATAATCTTCATCATCATAGCCCCTAAAACACAGAGTCCTAGACCTCTGCTGTTAAAGATGGTCCTTCAAAAAATTCTAGAGGATTTGACCTACACTGTCCACACTGGCCAAACGGTTAGGCGATAGTTGTAGGTGTTACAAATGTAAGCTGTAACGGTAAGGCTGGTGTCCCTATCTCCCCCGACAGTCATTTCCCAGTGACAGTGTCAGGGCCCGCTAGCACAAACGACACACCAGGGGATCTCCTCCTTACTCCTTTCTGGGCTGGGACCCAGCCGACGGTGCTTCCAGCTTCCCGATAGCCAAACCCAGTGACTGCCGGGCCCCCCGGCCAAACGCAGAGCCATTATACGAATGGCGCAGGGGATCTTCTCCTCGCCTCCTCAGCGCTGGCGGCCTGTTACTGGAACAGACTTGCAATTTAAATTAATGATTTGCTTTAATCTATTCACACAATGCGGTCGAATGAATCAAGAAAAAAATCCTAAATAGGATTGCTCTCTTTAGTGGATTGTTTCTTGCCTTTGGCGAGGAGTAATTTGGTGTGGACGGCGAACAAACTAAATTATTATTTATGAACTCACTGTGGGTAGTCTATATTGTGATTTTTATTTCTAAATATATGTAAATGTTTCATAATTGCATGCTATATGCACATATTTTTGGAGATAGTACTGGAATTGCATTGTGAAGATTTGCAATTTAAAAATGTGTTGTACTCATTTCTGTTGTGTGTACCTAATAATAATAATAAATAAAACAAATAATTAAAACTTGAAAAAAAAAAACACCGGAAACAAAATCATGTTCAAATTACGCAATTCGAAACTTAATAAGCCAGACAAGAGATACATGATGCATTGAGTGGTAATTTCACTCAACTTCGATAGCTGATATGACGATCCTAGTCAAACCTCAAGGCAAGTAATCTGACCCACTGACCTGGTGTTCTCTAACGACTGCTGCAGATGCTGATAAAAGTCCTGGGCTAGCCCGAGTTTCAGCATTCTTCAGGTAAGTACCAATAACTTTATTTTAAGGTTTGCTAGGCAAAGTCTAATAGTAAGTATTATATCACTTTTATGGTTTTATGGATGTATGACACATCACAATTTAACTATTTTACGACTTTATTATAAATACGAATTTAGCCACGGAAGAGTACACGAACGTCGTGTCACTTTTAGCTCTCACGCATGACTGTCGTGCCTTGGTCGGAGCCGTTGTAGTTTTTTTTTCACCGAGTTAAAACTACCCACATTTTGGACTCGACTAAGGATCGAACATGCATATAAGAAGGCTGTTGCAATACCTACTTTCATAAAGATTCTATGAGCAATAGCTAATGTCTCCTCCCTGAAAAACTGTGTCGGACTTCAATTACATTTACCTAAAAAAATATGTCGGTTACAGTAAAGCTGCATAAGGTGACACTGGACAGTCTTTAAGTGAATCCCTAACTGCTCCGTATAATGATAGGTTATTCGCGGATGAAACTTATGTCTGAATGAATAATAATCACCGATAAATTAGAGTTTAAGTGCCAAATTTACAATCCCCATTATTGTACACTGATGAGTTTAGATTCATCACTCCATCTATTAACTACTTACCCTTAACCATGGACGTATATGATTTTTTTGAATGTGCTAAATTTATATTTTTATTTATTCTTAAATGATAAACCAGACCAGAAATTTTTGCAGACCGATATTTAAAAAAAGGGTGTACTGTATTATTTTCATTACTTTAATTTTAATTTTATTTTATATAATTATTATTAAATTTAGGTACTCTTAGGTATAATAATATAATTTATTATATTATATTTATGTAGGTAAGTCTTGTTTCAAGCAGTCTTATTTTTATTTTAATATCTCTATACATATAGCTTACAATATTAGTTCTCCTTGTAAGTAAAAAATTGGCATTTGACATGATTGTAAATGGCACATACTTTCAACGAAAATAACAAATAGGTGGTGTTGCTCTCTTAGCTAACTATTATTGTTATTTATTAGGTTTATAATATTATTAAACTCTATAAATTAAAAACGTGTTATTTTCATTTTACACTGACGTATATTCAATGTCAAAGTTTTTATTTTTATTTTCCAATCTTTTTTATAAAAATAAGTTGAGGTTGAGGTGCGTAAGGCTCCTACATTACTCCCTCGCCAGTAACTCTGCTGTTACGATACAATTTAATTTTTAACATAATTAATAAAAATATACAATAGTTATAAAATTAATGTTAAAGAAATTATTATACAATTAAAATTAAATAAAAAACTATTTATGAAAAGTTACTTTCTTTTCAGTAACAACGATTCTATTTACATGGTCATTAAAGTTAAAATTTGTGTTACTACTATTTACATCAATTTCACAATCATTCGTAATCAAATATGCAGGTTTTAATCTATCTATGGATATACTAATATTTTTATTTTTAATTTCTATATTAAAATATTTATCAAAACGATCTAAAATTTTAAAAGGTCCTGTATAAAAAGGTTCCAAAGATTTTCTAACTCTATCTGTTCTTAAGAATACATGAGTACATGTAGACAAATCTTTATGTATAAAAATATTTTTATTCTCAAAATTTTGTGATCGCCTTCTAGGTCGTAATTGTTCCATAACTATTTTCAAATTTGACGCAAATGTGTCTGAATTTATTTCTGCTTTAGATTTTTCGAAAAATTCACCGGGTACTTTGATTGTGGTACCATAAATCATTTGACTAATTGTAAAATCCTTATCTTCTCTTATGGCAGTACGCATTCCCAACAGAACAGTTGGTAGGGTGTCTGTCCATCGAATATTATTATGGCATTTTATTGCCGTTTTTAACGTCCTATGCATTCTTTCTATTTTACCATTACATTGTGGATGGTAAGCAGTTGTAAATTTAATTTTAGAACCACATATTTCAGCTAAATTTTTAAATAATTCAGACTGAAATTGTGAACCTCTATCACATATTATAGTGTTTGGTACGCCAAATCTAGCTATCCAGTTTGAATAAAATGTTTTCGAAACTGTTTCAGCTGTACTATTTTGTATAGGTATGACTTCCATCCAGTCAGTAAATCGATCGATACATGTTAGACAATATATATTTCCCTCAGAAGGAGGTAAAGGGCCTATTAAATCTATATGAACAATTTCAAATCTTTCATCTGGTTCTGTAAATGTAAATAGTTGGGATTTATTATGTCTTATTATTTTATTTTTTTGACAAGTTAAACATGTCTGTGCCTATACTTTTACGTCCTTTTTTATATTTGTCCAGATATATTTATTTGTTAGCTGAAGGACTGTTGATTTTATTCCTGAATGTGATAGATTATGTATTTTGTTAAAAACATTTCTTCTAAATTTTTCAGGTATATAAGGTATAATATTGTTTGTAGATATGTCGCACCATAATATATTTCCTGAATTTAATACACATTGTTTGAATTGCAATGAATTTGACAACTTCAGTTGCTGGAGTTCATTGTCATCAATTTGTGCTTTTGCTATCATATCATAATCTACGATATCCACCATTTCTATTCTGGATAACGTATCAGCAATAATATTTTCACTACCTTTAATATGCTGTATATCAGTTGAAAATTCAGAAATGTATTGTAAATGTCGCAACTGTCTTGGAGATGCTTTTTCATTTTTTTGTTTAAACGCAAACGTTATCGGTTTATGATCCGTATAAATAACAAATTCTCGACCTTCTAAATAATGTTTAAATTGTTTTATTGAAACGTAAATACTGAGTAATTCTCTATCATAAGTACTGTACGATTTTTGTGCGTTATTTAATTTTTTAGAATAAAATGCTATCGGTTTCCAAGAATCGTTTTCAAATTGTTGTAATACCGAACCAATTGCCAAATCAGAAGCATCCGTGAATAGTGCTAGCGGATATTTTGAATTTGGACAAGTTAATAGTGCTGTATTTGCTAAATCGGTTTTACATTTTTCAAACATTTTTGTGGCCTGATCGGTCCATTCTATCTTAGTCTTATCTTTTTTCTTGGCACCTTTTAAATAATCGTGTAATATGGCTTGCGTTTCAGCAGCGTTTTTAATGTACCTACGATAAAAGTTTAAAAGTCCTAAAAATCTGCGTAAATCTTGTAATGTTTCGGGTAATTTATAATCTATTATAGTCTTTACTTTATGAGGTAGGGGTTTTGTGCCTTCCTTGGTTATGAAGAAACCCAAAAACTCTACTTCATTTAACCCGAATTGTGACTTTGAAACATTTATGCGTAACCCGTATTCGTCTAATCTTTCAAAAACAATTTTGAGGTGTTCCTCGTGCTCTTCAGGTGTAGAAGAAGCAACTAAAATGTCATCCAAATAAGGAAATATAAAATCTAAATTTCTAAAAACTAAATTAATAAACCTCTGAAAAGTAGCTGGAGCATTCCTTAAACCAAAACTCATAACATTAAATTCAAAAATAATAATAGCAGTTTTTGCTTTGTCCTCTTCAGCCATCGGAATTTGGTAATATGCTTTGTATAAATCAATCTTAGAAAAAATTGTTTTATTAGGTAATATTGTTAAAAAATCGTCCATCCTTGGTAGTGGGTATCTGTCCGGTATGGTCTGTGCGTTCAGTCGGCGGTAGTCTCCGCATGGTCTCAGTGATCCATCAGATTTTGTTACCAAATGTAGAGCACTGGCCCACTCTGAACTTGAGGGTCTAATAATTCCGTGATTTAGCATAAATTGAAATTCTTGTTTTGCTATTTCCAAACGCTTTGAATCCAACTGTCTCGGTCTACAATATACCGGATCTCCTTTCGTTTCAATTTTGTGTGTAACATTGTGCTTTAAATTCGTGGGTAATAAATTTGGCTTTGTGATTCCAGGATACTTCAACAAAAGGTCATAATGATTTTGATTTAACGTACTAATAACATCCTTATCAGTTATTGTAGAAATTTGTCCTCTTGTTGTCAATTTTGTCACACTGTCAACCAGTCTCTTATTTCGAAGATCTATAAGTAGGTTGAAGTGCCTTATGAAGTCCGCTCCCAGAATTCCTTTATCTATTTTTGCGATTATGAAAGGCCATTGAAACTCTCGCCGTAATCCCAAGTCTACTGTCAGTACCTTAATACCACATGTTTGGATTTCTGTACCATTTGCAGCGTATAGTTTAATACTGTTATTAAAAATATCGTGCTTTTTGGCTGGAATTATGGACACGTCTGCAACGCTGTCCACCAGTAATTTCAAACCAGTTTTTATTTCGGTAATGAATAGGCGTGATGTAATATGCTTTTCAGTTTCAGCAGCAGAATCAGCACTTAATTCTACTGCTGGGTTAAGTTTTCCTGCTTCCATCCGCAAGGCTGTTTGCATTTGTCAGGATTACATCGTTTCCCAAAACGGTAATGGTAAAAACAAAACTTGCCATCGGGATTGTAGCGTCGAGATTTGCTACGACTGCGACTATAGCTGCGTTCTGTTCGTTCCCTGGATCTAGATCTAGTAGTGTGTCTCCAGAGAAGATATTTTACACAATATTTCTTGTAATGCTCCATCTTTACTATTCTTTTCAGCCGCTTTGTTGCTCGGCCCTGGTGTTACTACCTTGGCACTGTAGATCTCTCTTGGTGTCAGGTCTATCATTTTATCAGCCATGGTCGCAACTTTTTCTAAGTTCTCTTCGCTGATGACCAGGATATTTTTAATTAAGGCAGGTAATGTGTCTAGCCATAACGTTCGTAGAACTTTTGAGGAGATGTCTGCTCGTGCTAGAGATTGCATTTTCCGCAAAAGTTGACTTGGCTTTAAATCGCCTAATTCGATGCCCGTCAAGAGACGCCTTAATTGTTTTTCATCGCTCTCTTGGAAAACTTGGAGAAACCGTTCTTTGCATGTGTCATACTTGTTTTGTGTAGCTGTATTTTCAATGATATCCCAAATGTTTTCTAAAAATTTTGGATCTAATTGACAGATTAGGTGATTAAATTTTGTGTCGTCGGCAGTAATTCGGTGTATTTTAAATTGGGTTTCTAACTGGAAAAACCATATTTCAGGCTTTTCAATTGAAAACGGTGGTGTTTTTATTGTTACCTTTTCACATGTCAAATGTTCTTCCGGATTTTCGTTGCTCATTATTCCAAATTTTGCAGTGTTGTTTTACGAAATCATAATTTTGTTCTTCGGGGGTCACCAATGTTGCTCTCTTAGCTAACTATTATTGTTATTTATTAGGTTTATAATATTATTAAACTCTATAAATTAAAAACGTGTTATTTTCATTTTACACTGACGTATATTCCATGTCAAAGGTTTTATTTTTATTTTCCAATCTTTTTTATAAAAATAAGTTGAGGTTGAGGTGCGTAAGGCTCCTACAGTGGTAAGTATTTGTGCCGATAAACCCAGTAAAGTGTTCCAAACGTTTCAGGATCTGGCTCAAATTGCCGGCATAGTGTTAAGGACTGATCTCAGTCATAAATGTCTGATTCCAGTTACTAACATTCATGGACCTTACCAACTTACCATCACGTGGGCGCAATTTCATGACGCGCTAGTATAAAATTTAAAGTTTTTCTCTCAGTCTGATTAAACATTAACAAATGACTGAAATCTGCTAAGCTCCTGGTCTTCTGCTAACAGCTTACTTATTGGACCATAAAAAATAATTTAATTAATGACGTGTCACAAATGCCTGTAATATTTACATGAATAAATATATTTTTGACTTAGACTTTAAAATTAAATTCAAATAAGTTTGGAAATATAAAAAAAAAGTTTAAAAGGTGTATCGCGTAAAAACCGTTATTTATAAGAACTATTTTTAGGTTGGGCAGCAGTCTCATAAATATATATGTATAGATAACGATCGCTAACTTAAGGTGGCCATTGACGAGCCTTCCAACAGACCAAATTACGTGGTCTTTTTCCAAAATTTGTTCACGATAGTCGAAAATGTATATTATTGTTTGGATTACGTCTACGTCAATTAAGGTTATTTTGCGTTGCGCCGCCACCAGTGATGACTTCATAATCTTGTTCAAAATGGCGTCGAAAACGCGGATTGCGATAATGATCATCCGTCCACTAAATAATTGGACGCACATCTATTCGAATAGTTAGATTAAAACGGCGTCTGTTTGGATGTATAGAGAGTGCCTATCTTTAGTCATAAAAATGTTCACTCCGTAGACACGACTCAGATTTATCTCTTAAGGCACGCAGGGCCAACAATGAGAGAGAGACGGTTTATAGGGTTTTAGTCCGTAGGCGCCCTGGGGACTCCTTAAGAGGCCTCAAGGTGAGTCGGGCATGCCCACCCGCGTTGGCCCTTCATTAATTATTGATGATTTATCGAGTCACCCTCTTTAAAAAAAATCGGAATCGTATCGAATTTATCTGTCAAATTAGCAATTTTCACAAATTTGTCAGCTTGCAAAGTTATCGAATATTATTAATACAGTTTTACCGTATGACAGCAGCCAGCTGACATTTTGGCATTTATTTCTAGTGTTGCAAAAAAATTTAAAATATTGTCCTTTGATATAATACACATATTAAGGGAATAAACTGGGTTAATATGTACATATCTGGCTGAGTTTTAATGACATAATAATTCCTTCTATCTATATACTTGAATGCTGTTTATTTGTAAAAAGCCACCCGGAACTTTTTAAAACTCTTGGGGATAATTGCAATTTTAAAACGCGTTATCCTAGTAGAATAATTATTCCAGCTCATAAAAGTACTCAATATAGCCGAAATTGCTATGCAATGGCAACAAAGATATTTAATAAGCTCCAGTTACTATAAGGGAGCTGTCACTAAAGCTGTTCAAATTAAGAGTCAAACAAATGCTGGTTAATAAATGTTTTTATTCGACAAAAGAATACCTAGACACTAAGCTCGACAAAGTCATGTGACTAAATAAATATTTGTATGCTAGAAATAGTGAAGCATGTGATATAATATTTATATATATACATATAATAATTTACATCCCTGTATCTACCATGTTTCTAACAAATAAATTATTTCATTTCAATAAGTTATCATATTAAAATATTAACATCCTTTGGAACTAATGATATTGACCAAATTAGCATTTTGATTTTGTAAGTGGCAACATAAGCCAGAGAGACTGCCGGCCGGTCCTTTATTTGTATGACATTTATGTCTATGTATTTAACCCTTAATAGCAATATTAACAATAGACGTCATTATTCAAATAATTGGTGATTACGTTGACAAGATTCCGAACGTCGCGTCGCGTCGCCAAATGTCAGCATGGATTGACCTTTATGGTAATGTAATTATTGCGACTGAGCATTTAGGAATACATGTTTTAAAATACAAAATGTTTATTTGTATTTATTTATTATAAATTTTTTATTATTATTCACTTCTACTCATTTGCAGTCAAAACGATTGGTCCGTGATCCTAGGAGGTTCCTATGTCCTAGGAACTTAGGAAAAAACTTGGCGACGGGTGACCCTTTGAGTACAGAGTATTTCAACCATTCAAAGAGGGAAAGCAACGAGTTTTATCAGCCAACATTTTTAAATTAAATCTGCTAGTAGAGTGGAGAGACATTAAAATTTGATTGTGGTGCGAAGAACGAAGAGAGATCGCGCAGGTAAAGTAAAGGTAAATTGACTATTCGAGTTACTAAAGACACCATATAGAAATGTTGGTAGTCAAACTAGTACCTAAACTATACCTAATTAAAGATTTAATCATTAATTAGATCAAAGGGTAGCAAAAAACATCAGGAATAGTTTTATTCCGTGCAGTTGTTCGTCTCGCTTAGTACCACACTTAAAAATTATTGTATTTATATCTAGAAATATAAATACAATAATTTTTAAGTTAATTTTTACCACACTTAAAAAATATTGTATTTATATCTAGAAATATAAATACAATAATTTTTAAGTGTGGTTTAGAATACGACAGCTTCATTCTCGGGAAGGGAACAGATTTAATCAGACACGCCATCTGAGCGGAAATACTGATCTATATTGACAAAATACTGTGACTGCCTCCGTAGTCTAACGGTTGAGACCATAGATTTAGACGCTGGGGTACCGGGTTCGATTCCCGGTCGGGACACAATAATTTATTTGTGTTATTTCTTGTTAGCGAGATTGACGTCGACCTCTTGTTACCTACTTGATTAGGCTCTTTATTTTAGAAAAAATTCTGATTTTATTATTTATTTTATTTTTATTTAAAAACTTTATTGCACTATGTACAAAGGCGGACTTGATGCCGCTAGGCATTCTCTGACAGCCAAACCTTTAGGACATTTAGACAGTATAGATGGTAGGTGCAATCCTTAATTAAGTTATTCTTAACAGTATTAATACATACATAACAATATTACATACTAATACATATACAAATACATAAATACGCAATATTTAAATATATACATATATACTCGTATAAACGTTACTAAATAATAAAAATAAAAATACGTTCTTAAATTTTAAACTAAATGGTGATGATGATATTTTTCTAAAAAATAAATACAAAACTATATAGTGCATTGCCTTTACCATTGCTAAAAGAAATAAAATTACTTTTTTCAAAATTTATGACAAAGACCTTCAGTCACTGTCACTGATGACGCCGCTCCAAAGAGAGGCGAAATATTTGGCAATAAAATTTTTAAGCTTCAATTTATATATTTTACCAAGTAAGAAACACATCTAACACATTTTATTTGTTGCAGATAAATTTTAAACTAGATGGTTCAAGAGTTCAACTAGATAGAGGGTTTAAGACTCAGCTTTACGCAGTGGAAGTTGGTGCGAGAGGAGTTCCAGCAATATCTTTGCATCACTTACTGAAAGAATTGGGCCTAAGCAGGTCTGCAGGAGATACATTTATGGAACGAGCTTCCAAGACGGCATTAACGGAATCATACAGTATTTGGTTGGGTAGGGAGAGAAGTAGAATGGTGGATGGTGAGCGTATTATCGCGCAATAAAAAAAGGAGGCCTCCTTTTCTTAAACCAGCCTATTGTCGGTCGCAAGCCCGAGACACCATTCTTCTCATCTCTTACCCACACACGATGGACCCGGCACCCGCACGGTGAAACCATGGAATGCTTATAAATTTGTCTTCTCTCTAACATAAAACTATTTGCTCAAATACTATATTGGCCAAAAAATACAGCGTAAAGCATTTGCTGAGTACTGACTATTAATTTTAGCTTAAGTGTAGTGTGCAAATAGGTAAGGTGATGGCTGAAACTGGTTCGCTCATATTTAAGACTTGCATTCTCTACATGTATACTACATAAACGGCTCAGCTGTGGGTCTTGGTTTGTCATAACGCTTTCTTACACAGAGAAAAATAAAAGATAAATTTCTTAGCGTTACATGGATTTGCCAAAAGAGGAGAAGAATGGCTTGCAACTAACTACATAGGCTGGTTTTTAAAATAGCAGTAAACCGAAAGTAGCAGCTTCTTGATTTTGGCTTTGAAGGCGGCGCGGGAGTTACTGAATATATCCACGTCCGATACACGCCTGTTGTACGTGACGCACATCCGACGTACCTACATATTCTACCAATTATTGTATGATTCCGCTCTTAACGTCTAAGAAGCTATCACAAAAAAAAAACGTTTTATAGCCTATTTTAAAATAGTAATATCCATTATATAACACTACTAGAATATTAATATTATCTATACACGGCGCGGTGGTGGCTCGGTTGTAAGAACGTGTAATAACTGGATGGTGGTGATCTCAATGTGATACAAATAACAAGACTTCTGTTATTGCTTATAATGTTTATTGCTTAATATCCCTGGACGGGAATATTGTACTGACTTAGGTGTTGCGACTGTTTGCGAGGTGTGCGCGAACCGACTGTCGTGCGCGTCGACTAATGCATTTCAGAACGTCAGTCACCACAAACGCTTTTTTTGAAATCCTACAAAGGTCGGTTTAAACCCCCCGGCATGTACCAATGAGAAATCAATTTTTCTTACGTACATTTGTCATAGATTTACAAGACCACCGATTCCGTTCCTCGGAGAGCACATAAAGCAGTCGGTCCCGGTTCCACTAATACCAACTTGATGAATCGTTAATAAATAGTCATTAAAAATTTACATTAGATCCTCGCCAACCCGGCTGGCCAGCGTGGCGAGCGTAGGCCAAATTCTCCAGATATATGTTCTGGAAGGCGCACCTCCAACAGTGGAGGTCTAGGACGCTCTGTAATGATTACAATGCGCCTTCCACACCAAAATAACTCGAGCACAACTTCGCCTATTTCTCTTTTTTCATGACACATCCCTTCGCTCTTCTCACAACTCACATCTACTCATGTACTCTTAATAAAGTACTAAACATAATATTTTATATTCATTGTATTACTTCCATAAAATCATAAATTTAGTTCAGCTAATAAATAACACGACATTCAATGACTGTTAGTCGGTACGAAGTTCGCCGGGTCAGCTAGTGTTATATAAAAAAGCGAATCAATATCGTTAGGCAAAGAGAATACGTTCTTTTTGCATGAAACAAAAACAATGTTCCTGGTCACGAGTGACACAAGCACTCCGCCGAGCCCCTCGGTTACGTGACCGGAGTTCCGAGAAGCACTCCTTAGTATATATAACAAGTTTCTGGGTTACTTAGTTAGACTGCAGCTGTAATTGTTAGTTTTAAGGGACTTGGGAACCATTTGATTGCTGATTACCGGCTTAAGTTTTGAGCGGTGATATTTGTAAACTTTTGTATCTAAATAACTGCCTCCGTGGTCTAGTGGTCAAGTTCGTGGATTTAGACTTGGAGGTACCGGGTTCGATTCCTGGTCGGGACATAATAATATTTATTAATTTAAATAAATTATTTCTGCCAACGTATTAGCCTCGCTATACAGAGGGGAAATGTTGCCATTCTCCATGGGACTATCCCTGAAGGCCAATCATGACAAGTGGCAAGCTCGTCGATGTGTCTAGCGTACCAAACTTGAGAAATATCACAAATAATATATATTGGCCTATAGTAAAGTTGGCTAAATGTAAACCCGCTTCTTTATAAGCGTAGTTTCTGACCACCCCGGAAGGGATACGGTCATGATAAATAACTTTACCTTAAAAACAACGTGTGTGTTCTAAAAAAAAACGTTGAAACTGAATTGTCCTATAGTAAATTTCTACTCGTGTCCATCATAAAAAAACTGTCGACATTTAAATTGACATTCGAGTATGTAGGTTTGAGCCATAAACTATTTTATTGCATATTTGGGGACAACACTATAAAATAAGTTTCGTTCAACAAAACTGTAATAAAATTAAATAATAAAATGACTGACAATCCGGAAGTCACGCGGCGATAGTTTGCGTGTGGAAGTACATACGAGCCAAAGAAGAGTAGGTATATAAAGCTTGTCGTATACTAGAATAACTTTAGTGCCTTCACTCCGTAGCCACGACTCAGACTTAGCTGTAAAGGCACACAGGGCCAACAGTGAGATAGAGACGGTTTATAGGATTTTAGTCCGTAGGCGCCCTGGGGCTTCACTAGGAAGCTTCACGGATGAGTCGGGCATGCGACCCCCATGCGACACGGACTCCCGCGAAGCCGCCACTCAGGCGCCATGGAGGAACGCCGTCAGGTTTTAGTCGGTGCGAGTCCGACATAACCTTTCCCTGCTGCCTCCACAGCAGGGATTGGTATCCGTAGGGATTTCCTGACGAAAAAGAAAAAAAAAAAAAAAAAAAAAAAAAAAAAAAAAAAAAAAAAAAAAAAGGGGGCGTATAATTGATGATTTATTGATTCACCGACTATAAAAAAAAAAAAAAAAATAGAATAACATTAACCACATATTACCAACCATCCCAAAGGTTATTTTAGTTTTTGTGCAATAAAGCATTTTTATTATTATTATTATTATTATTATCGGTGAGATTATTGCGACCACGTTTAAACTCATTATACCAGTTGTAAACATCGTGAAAGGCCAACACAGTATTATTTTGCTGACTTAAATAACATCGAAATTCATAAAAAAAATATGGCACGAAAATATTCTAGCGTTAATTTCATGCTGAAGTGACACAGACAATTTTCAATTTGCCGCCAAATCGTAAAACAAATAAAAAATAAATTTAATACACACTCGCTTAAATACATAATATTGGCAAAGTGTTACATTTTCCAAAAAATAAAAAAATCTAAATCAAAATAATTTATTTGCTAGAAAACATGGTTACATTGCAAGATCTTATAGCTAGAATATGTAATGTATGTTTCCTGAATAAATAAAAATAAAATAAAATAAAATTAACGTGCTCTCCGAGGCCGGGAACGGTGGTTTTGTAAATCTATGACAAATGTAAGTAAGAAAAGTGTATTTCTCATTGGTACATGTCGGGTGGGTTTGAACCGACCTTTGTAGGATTTAAGGAACGCGTTCTTACAACTGAGCCACCACCGCAAATATCATGTTACTTAGTCGCAAACGTTATTAGTGGATTTCGTTATTTGCGTCAAAGGTTGCGTCATAATTAATAATATATAAATAATAATAATAATAAATATTTCCGGACAGGTCACACAGCGCCATCTAATTTGCGATGTAAGCTACGGGGCTTGTGTTACGGAAACTAGATGGTTGATAAACTACATATTATACTTTTTTTTTGTAAATATATACATATTATACATATAAACACCCAGACCGAGACAAATTATACAATGTACAACTTGCCCCCAATTACAAAATATTATTCAATTCTCAACTCTATAAGCGCTCGACCTTGACAGTGGCCGTGCAAATATCAACTTTAATATATATAAGCCTGGTATACGATATGCTTTACACAAATTACATTCGGAATATATGGGGATGGGAAATGTGAATTCGTGTTTCCATATAATTTTCAAGCTGACAACACAAAAACTGAGTTTTTCGCATTTTATTCGATCATGAGATCGAATCAGAGTGCGAACTGGGCCAAGCTGACAATGATAAATGAAATATCTATAATTTTAATAATGATTTAGCTTATAGTATGACAATGCCACTTTACAGCAGCTATAATCTTAGTGACATCCTCATAATTGTTTTGGTCTTAGCTTGTAGTATGACAATGCCTCATTACAGCAGCTATAATCCTTGGTGTATTTATTTTATAATTGTGTATGTCTTAGTTTATAATATGACAATGCCTATTTACAGCAGCTATAATTTTAAGATTATAATTATGTATATTTGGGTTGTAATTGAATTGAATAAATTAATTTGAATTTGAATTAATGTGCTGCTCCAAATACAAGCTATTTCCCAGAAAATAAGCTTTTCGTTATATTAATTGGTTTTTTGACATGTAAAAGCGCAGAATACATTATATTTTTTGTCCTATGCCTACTTACAAAATAAATAAAATTAAAATAAATAAAAAATAATTGAGATACAAGGCGTGATGGCTCGGTTCTAAAAACCATCATCATTGCAGCCCCTAGGACACAGCGTCCTAGACCTCCACTGTTGTGTATGGACCTTCCAGAATATATATATATATATATATGTATTCCAGAACGTATTTGTGTAAATAGCTTTCCAAGCTTTATAATTGCCCATTTTTTTAAGTATTAAAATGGATATAGTATGTTATCCTTAAGAGATATACATATTCCACCGTACATCGTTTTGTCATGTCTCAAAGGGTTTCCCTATCTAGGCAGAGTTTTCGTTGAAAGCTCCGTCCTCCAACAAATATCGTTAATATATATAGAAACTTAACATATTATATACTAAAACGTTCCTCTATAACCACTCTATTAATTGGTGAAAACAGCATGAAAATCGCTGCAGTAATTTTTGAGTTTATCGCGAACAGACAGATAGACGCAGCGGAGTACATTGTTTTATAATATATGTATAGTGAAGTGATAGGGATCATCATCGTTACAGCCCCTATAACACAGCGTCCTAGACCTTCCACTGCTGGAGATGGGCCTTCCAGAACATATATCTGGAGAATTTGGCCTACACTTGCCACGCTGGCCAGACGGCTTGGTGAGGATATGATGTCAATTTTGAAAGACTATTTATTAACGATTCCACAAGTTGGTATCAGTAGAACCGGGACCGACGGCTTAACGTGCTCTCCGAGGCATGGGAACGGTGGTGTTGTAAATATATGACAAATGTACGTAAGAAAAGTGTATTTCTCATTGGTACATGTCGGGTGGGTTTGAACCGACCTTTGTAGGATTTACGGAACGCGTTCTTACAACCGAGCCACCACAGCGAAGTGATAGGGATAGTGAAATTTTATTATTATTATTATTATTTTAGTAACTTTTAATATTATATTTAATTAAAAGCTATTAAATAATTTATTTTTTCAAAATCGGTCAGCTGCTCGCCATGCGTCGATATGAATATCCGAATATCCTAATATACTCGCATGTGTATACATCGACAAATTACCTGACCAATCTACTAACTGACGCAGATCAAATCAATTAGGTGAGTCGCCCTTCGACAAATTAAGCTGTCATTCGATCTATCGCTAGATAGAGCTTCCTCCAACCGGAATTAATTTCTAAGACTGTCAGTTCCTATCAATGATGAAACTTTGACATTCTGGCTTCCATGTTTTAGAGCCATAAATAAATTGAATAATAAACTAGAGACTAGATAGATAGATAAATTCTTTATTGCACAGAAAATAATACATTTTACAGTACATAGGCGAGCTTAATGTCTAAAAACATTTTCTAACGGCTAACCTTTGGGAGATGTGATCAGGGATTGTAAGGTGCATGACCGCTAATATTTGAGATAAAGAGATTTATTGAGTTAAAAACTTATAACAAAAAAAAAGAACGATATTAAATCTATAATATAAATACATACAATACATATATAACACATACATATACTGGTTACATACTATATTTATATATAAATACATACATATAATTTTTATATATACATACAATAATGTACCGTTTTAGTCAAGTTATGTAGACTCGTCTTGCTTTTTGTGAAAGTGTTTAGTGAGCAAATTTTTATACTAACATATAAGTGATGGTGCTTTACGAATATGAAGAGGGAGTCGGTTCCACTGGCGAGCAGCTGATACTGTATAAGAATCTGAACATCTGCTGGACGAATGTGGCGGGATTTTTAATTGAAGACTATAAATTATATATTTTATTTTTGATCATTTGAACAAATTTAAACTAACTTACTTTTTACTTACTTTAATACTAACCAACTTTAACTTGTTTTAGATCCTAAATGGTCATTCGAAATAAAAAAATATAAGAGATACCTCAACATAATTTTCAAATTTTGTCCGCCTCCGTGGTCTAATGGTAACAAACGTTGCCGTGAACTCGGGAGGTCGTGGGTTCGATTCCCACTAGGGGCAAGTTGTACATTGTATAATTTGTCTCGGTCTGGGTGTTTATATGTATAATATGTATATATTAAAAAAAAAGTATAATATGTAGTTTATCAACCATCTAGTTTCCGTAACACAAGCCTCGTAGCTTACCATGGAAAGATGAAAGATGGCGCTGTGGGACCTGTCTCGAAAAAAAAAAAATACCCAGCCGACGATACCCCACTCAATATAGTTCGTCGATTTTTTTTTTCTAAAAGTATAATCATGACCGCTTCCGTGGTCAGAAACCACGCTTATAAAGTAGCGGATTCACATTTAACCAACTTTACTTTTGGCCAATCATGACAAGTGGCAAGCTCGTCGATGTGTCCAGCATACTCAACTCGAGAAATATCACAAATAAATTAAATTTACATCTCGCACCCTCAGAATGAAAGAGGCTTAAGTCAAAAAATAGTGAAATTGAGTTACAGTCATAGAGAGACATAAAAAGGTATGCTCTATCCGATGAATAGTAAAACAAAGGCAATTATTGTAAAAAAAAGGGCATAGCGAATCTTCCGCCCCTATCACACTGTAAAATCCACCCCCCCCGTTCCGCGCGAAAGTGACGCAATCAGTGAAGTGCCAACGTTGAAACCGATAAGTACAGGATTAAACAGGCGTAAAATCAATTTCGCCTTTTAAGCCCGAAAAAATCGGTAAGTTGATATACGTATGTTGAATTTAGAAGAGGCGCCTTTTGAAATAGTTCTTTACAATACAAAATTAGGTTTATGTAGGTGGGGCTTAATGACGATTGTGCCTTTTTCATACCTAAAACTATTCTAACCAAGTTATAGTAAATCAGATTGGGTCCCTATCCGATTAAATTTGTTTATGGTCATATATTTTAATCCAAAATGTGTCACTTTTGTTCTAATAATCCATTCAATGCTTATAATTTATTTTCATTTAAGTCTCTTTAATTTCTAATCAGGATATTGTTTACCAGCCTCATTGTAAAATAGGACTATATTTTATTGAAAATTAAGTTGATTATTTCATATTTTGCCCCAATTTTATTCGGGTTTATACCTAAGAATAAAGAAAATGAAGAAAAGAGCGGATATAATACTTGAATTGCATAAAAGAAAAATGGAAACTGATGCAAGTACATCGAAAAAAAAAGGAAACAGTATTAACGCAGGCTTTCTGTATATTTTGGAAGCCACTTTTCAGTAACGATTTTATCTTCTGATATTTTACAGATAGACATAAACATACCAACCAAAAATTATACAGAGGATAAGGCTGTGCCTATGTGTGATATAAGTGAAGCTAAAAAAAACGGATGGTTAGCTTGGTAAGTTTGTATCAAATAATTAAACGACCCATGTTTAGGTATTTAAATACCAGATAATACTACACACATCAACACTGTCTAGGAATATTTTGGATATACTCAATTTACTTAAAATTTATAAAAAATAACATACAACATGTATGTATTTTTATAAATCCCATTTATTAGATTACATTCCAGAATAAAAGAAAACTATTTTTTTTTTTGCGTAAACAAATTTTAATTTAAATGAAGAAAAAACGTGAAATAATAATAAAACTAACAATGAATGTGTTTCTCAAGAAAAAGTGATAAATAAGGAAAAAATATTCTGTTAACAGTTATGTGAAAAATCAGTAGTCAGTAAAACCACCCATGACGTTAATAACGGTCCTGCAAAGGTTTTTCATGCTTTGGAGTAAGTTATCCAAGTACTGCTGCGGTATATTGTCCCAGGTCCGGCTAAGATGCAAAAAAAGTTGCTCCTATGTCGCAATGTTTGCAGGGAAATTCCTCAAAGCCCTTCTTTGAAGCATGTCCCACGCGTGTACTATGGGGTTTAGGTCAGGCGATTGAGCGGGCCAGCCTAAGACCGATATGTCGTGCTCCTGCAACCAGCTCGTCACCACTCTCGCTGTGTGCGGACGGGCGTTATCGTGCATGAGCGTGAATTCGTGGCCCATTTGTAGTCGATGGAGGTAGATTATTGGTATTAGGACCTCGTTACGGTATTTTTCAGCTGTCATGGTGTTTCTGATTCAAACGAGATCTGTTCTTCCCCCAACACGAATTCCCGCCCAAACCATAATTGTCCCGCCGTGGTATGAATGGACTTCCCGAGGATGTTGCAGACGGCTCTCACGACCAGGAACTCGCCAAACACGTACTCTACGTGTATCGGGATGAAAACCGAACCGGGACTCATCGGTAAACAGCACTACAGACCACTGGTTATCTTCCCACAGCAAATGTTCACGAGCCCACTCTAGTCGTCGTCCACGAAGCGGTCTGCGAGCATAAAGGTTTGCTTCATGCAGCCTTCTCCTCACAGTTTGGTCACTCACAAGCAACTGGTGCTCTGACTGGAGCCTCTGAACCAACTGCATGGCCGTAACATTTGGTTGTCTTCTCGCGGCAACTTACAAAAATCAGTCTTGTCGTTGAGTGGTTATGCGTTTCCCGCCTGGGTGTCTTTCAGCCACTTCACCAGTAGCACGATAACGTGACCATAACCTTGATATAACGTTCTGTCTTGTTCCAATCTCCTCAGCAATACTCCGTTTAGTAGCCCCAGCGTGGAGCATGCCTACTGCCCTTAACATTTCCTCTTTCGTTAAATGGCGCCGCTGCATGATGTGCACAATAACATTAATTCGAAATTGACCAATAACTTGTTATAAAACTTAAATTTAACACAAAAAATAAACTAAAAACAACTGTAGGTTAATGAAACCTTCGGACTTTGCTACCATTATGCCGCGTTAATCTTTTGTTTTTAATTTCTTTTTTCAAATTAAAACTTAGAATCGTTCAAAAAGGTTTACAAAATAAGCTTTTTTCAAAATAATTTAAAACTGGCCAGTTTTTTTTGAGTTTAAGAATTTTATACAAAATATCCCTAGACAGTGTTGATGTGTGTACAGTAAGTAAAAGGACACACACAAAACGAAGGGGACAGTGTCCATGGACTCATCGAAGAAGAAATACAGAGACAAAAGAAATCTGGGCCCATTTATGCTTCTTGTTAGTATGTGATGATCATCAGAAATTCCCGAATAAATGGAAAACCGTTTGTCGTCGAAGAACCTTCGACTTTTTCTCGGATTTAAAAGCCTTGTAAGAAAAATGGGCTTACAATTTTAAAGAGGATGAAAACAAAAAACTTTTGCGTGTAATGACGTTAGTCCTCAAATTCGAAAAACAGGATGTTTTGAAGTTCTATTTTAAAACATCTTACAGTCAAACTGAATTCTCCAAAGTTTGCATGCGAAATAAACGAAAAAAGATGGACGATGTCCAGGATATAGCGATGACCAGATTATATGCAAATGCCTTTAAATTATCGAAACGAAAGAGTGACGATTTGCGTTATCTTGTGGAAAACAATTTGATACCGTACTATATCTTATTACAAAAATTTAGTAGGTCTGCCATAATTATGTATTACCTACTAAGAAGGAAAGTTTTCATTATGATTGTTAACTAGATTCATATATAGTATATAAGGTACTTACTGTGATTGTGTAACTCAAATGGTTTATTTAACTGTAAGCTAGCTTACTAACTATAGATAAGAAGTATTTCGATTTAAGTGCAATTTTAATTGTAAACTCTCACGTCTTTAAATATAATGTTATATTTAATATTACTTATCCGCCTTATCAGACTGACAATTATAATATTAGGACTATTTTTAAGGACTAACAAAATGTTTCTCTAAACACTGTATCTCTGATGTCGCTAATTCAACCCGACTCAACCTATTATTTATATTTTTTACTTTCAATATACTTTCCTAGACCCACGTGCCTCCAATAATAGATATAATTTTCTAGTTTGTTTTTACTTAGGTGCCTACTATATTAAATTGTTTACTAACTGTACCTATCTATCACTCAGAAAACCAATGATTATTTTTAGAAGATTTTTATAAGTTTGTTCTTTTTTATTTTGATAAAAGTGTATTAAAGGTTCTTGCAGTACCAAAAAAAGTATTTAATTTAATTCATTCTTTATAGAAGAAAAGACTTATCTCTTAAGGAGTCCCTGTTTTTTGTGATACGTTTAGTAATATAGAGTTAGTATCAGAGATGGGACAAAATATTTTTTATTATTTTTGAAATAAAGAGGCCTAAGTAAAAATATGTCTTTTTTAGATTGGACATTTCGGAACGAAAAGGGCTTATATTTTCCATATTTTTTTTTAAAAAACATTATAAAATAAATAAAAGATATACAACATTAATTTTTGCATTCATCAACAAATTAAAACCTAGACTTTCCAATAAAAAAATAAAACACTCACATTTAGAAGGAAAAGTGTGGAATAATTACTCTCAAAGTGAAAAGTTTAAACTTTACGATCTTCTTTCGCGTTTTCCCACAAACTTAATTTTTTGACTTAAGCCTCTGTCGTTCTGAGGGTGCGATCTATCAAAATTTTTGTATCCCGACCAGGAATCTAACCCGTTATCTCCGAGTCTAAATCCACGGACTTAACCGCTAGACCACGGAAGTAGTATTTTTTTCTTTTCCACAAAATCGCGTTTGGTTATCACTTTACTGAAATTTGATAAATGTCATATCTTCAGTTATACTCGCGTAATTAAATAAACGAATCGATTGACGTGAGAATCATCAAAATCTGACCACGCGTTTGGGTTCCCGTGTGCTACAAAGTAACAAATATACATTACATAGGCTGATATACACATAACTCTTCCTTGCGTCGCGCAGTCGCGTAAAAACGGGTATCATTCATCTCATATGATTATATTTATATTTATTCGAAGGAACAATATGATTTAATAAATATATAAACTACTTAATAATAAAAAAGTGCTTTTGTCTCGGAGCCCGGACTGTCCACCCACACCAGTGTCGGTGTAGAAAGCCCATGAAACATCTCGGACACCATGGGCTCTCTTGCGCTATATGCTGGCCGCATTCCTCGTCACGCTGCTTTGAACGACATCATTCGAAGGGGATTTGTCACTGCTGGAGTACCCGCGATCCTAGAACCCTCTGGGATTGCGCGGAGCGATGGCAAAAGACCCGAGGGCATGACCGTTGGGCCGTGGCATGTGTAGACACATTAGCCCCATCACACATCCAGGCGACCTCGTCAAGCGCGGGAAGTGCGGCGGTTTCTCCTGAGAACCTCAAGCTGCGCAAATACGCCAACCTGTACTAAGGTTACGAATTTGCGCCGTTTGGGGTCGAGATGATAGGCCAAGGAGTTGTCCAAACAGCTAACGGAAAAGTCTGGAGACAGGAAAGCTGGCAATTATTAGCCATACAGAGGGGAAATGTTGCCAGTCTTCTTGGGACTATCACTGAAGGGTCGTCTCTAAAGGACATTTTTTACTTATAGTTTATTTTTCATTAGGTTTAGTTTATATTTATTTTAATTTTTAGTTTTAAGTAGTTTAAGTAGTAATAATATTTTTTATTATTTCATACTATTTGTATATTACTTCAATAAATAAATAAAAATATAACTAAAAAAAAATTAACTTGCTTTATATCGCTACTAATGGGTAAAGTGCAAAGGTAAGTAGCATCATTGCTACGTTGCCCAGCCTTCTTGTCTCCCGAGGTGTTAACAAGCTGTTTTGACAACGCCTTGAAAATTTCCAGTGCACTTGGTCCCAAAGCCAAAGTTTCAACTCCAAACGGCGCATAAAATCATCTTCCAATAAGCTGCCAGATATATTAAATGAGCAATTATTTCAATTTTTTTTTGAGTGAGGTGGTGGCTCGGATGTAAGAATGCTAACCTTAAAAAACCTAAATAGGTCGGTTCGAACCAATCATGTACCAATGAGAAATACACTTTTCTTGTATACATTTTAGGCGCGGTTGTAGGAATGCTTTCCTTAAAATCCTACAAAGGTCGGTTCAAACCCCGGCATGTACCAATGAGAAATACACTTTTCTTACGTACACTTGTCATAGACTTAAAACACCATCGTTTTCGTGCCTCGAAGAGCACGTTAAACCGTCGGTCCCAATTCCACTAATACCAACTTGTGGAATCGTTAATAAATTGTCATTAAAAATTGACATCAGATCCTCGCCAACCCAGCGTGGCGAGTGTAGGTCAAATTCTCCAGATATATGATCTAAAAGGTCCATCTCCAACAGTGAAGGTCTAGGATGCTGTGTTCTAGGGACTGTAATAATAATATCTTCAGTCACACTTGCATGATTACGACGAATAAATTGACATTAGAATCATCAAAATCAGCTCACGTCTTTGGTCTTCAGTGTGAACAAAGGAACAAACATTCATACATGATAAACACAAAACACTTTCTAGCGTCGCGCATTCGTTTAAAAAACATAATAATAATAAATGGGGAAAAATAACTGATCAATCTCATTGTAATAACTTTTTACAGAAACAAGTCAATCATATTTTATTCTTTAAATTAATATTTGAAATGCATATTAAAAAAAATATCTGAATGTTGTGAATAATTGGGTTTGATCCACATATTCGCTTAGCTATGCTTAGTATTTTTCTTCATAAGTAAATTCACAAACAAATCTCACAAAACAATTATAATCCATTAATAAAAAGAAAGATAAATTTCTTCATGGATTCACCCTGGTCCATCGTGTGTGAGGGAGAAAGGTGAATAATGGTGTCTCAGGCGGTCGAAAGCTCTTGATGATATAATAAAAAGGCCTTTTGTTATTGTGCAATAAAATAATTGTATACTGGTATACCTACCTAACGTAACCTACAAGCAAAACTAGTATAGAAGAAATTTTGGTATCAGTTTTGACAGGTTGGAGGTCGGGTGATGCCCGCGGCTGTATCCGGCGAATCTACGGTAATAGACAGGGGGATAGGGGATGGGGAGGCGATCAGGAAACTGTACAATATGTCAATACATAGATATGCAAAGACGTAGATATGACCAGGCTTAAAAAAAAATATCATACATCATACAGATAGAACACCACTGTTCAAGATGGGCCTTCCAGAAAATTCTGAAGAATTTGGCCTACACTCGCCACGCTGGCCAGGCGGCTAGGCGAGGTTCTGATGTCACTTTTCTAAAGAAAATTTATTAACTTCCAATTCCACAAGTTTAGTATTATTAATTAGTGGAACCGGGACTGACGGCTTAATATTCTCTCCGAGGCACGGAAACGGTGGTGTTGTAAATCTATGACAAATGTACGTAAGAAAAGTGTATTTCTCATTGATACATGTCGGGTGGGTTTGAGCCGACCTTTGTAGGATTTAAGGAACGCGTTCTTACAACCGAGCCACCACCGCGCCTGAAGAAGTGATTTTTATAAAATTTTAGTCACACGACAACCAGACGCATATAGTGCAAAATTAAAAAATTAAATCGACGAACTGTATTGAGTAGGTACTAAAGGGCCCATTGCATGCGCGACTCACCGTGGGGCCTTCTAAGAAGACCTCAAGGCGCCTACGGACTAAAACTTACTCTTTTCATTGTTGGCCCTGTGTGCCTTTACAGCTAAGACTGAATCGTAGCTATAAGTAAAGGCACTCGTTCGTCGTGTAACAAGTAACGTGCAGCTTGCAAAGCAAAGAGTCGATTCGATGGCAGACCCAATCGATGGTACCCTCTACGGTGGAACCAGTAGCGTTAAAAAAAAACCAACAAATGTGTTGCACTTCACTTAAATGATACGTTTCATTCGGTCTCGTTCAAAATTTTTTTTTTTTTTTTTTCCTTATATCATAACATTTAAATATAACATTATTCTGCCAAACAATAAAATAGTTTATCGGCAGATAGCTCTCATTACAATGATATATTAGCACACTTTAGTTTATAAAAGATATAAGTTTATTGAATGGCTGCGTTCGAGTTTGTGACCGAAGCGACTTGCTAGCTCACGTCATTCATGTCATTGGTCGGCGGATCGTCCCCGAAGACAGCCGCGCCCTACTCCACGCTGCTGTTGCCGGCACTGCTGTTCGTCCGCCATCACGTATTAAAAATAAATAATTTATAGTCAATTAAAGTTGTACCCCCTCTATTTGGGTAATTGTGAACACGTATAATATATATTTTGGAGCGGTACTCCCCTGGCCAACTCGCTGGGCGTAGTGCAGACAGGGGCTTGTCGTAGTGCAGGTGAAGAGGCCGCTCTGGATCCAGGCGCGAAGTATAGTCGTATATTCAACATTCAACTTGCAAAATTCAACTTTCTTCGTCTAACATCGACGAGAAGTTGGGGGACGAAGACAGGGTAACTGGATCGGCAATTAAGAAGATTGTATGACCAATCAGGACACCAAGTCCTGGAGAACACTTCTAGGTCGACGCCTCTTCCAGAAGGATTTGAGGTCGTATTAAATAATTAAGAAGAAAGCGCAAAACGCAATAGATTACAAGTGAAACCCGATCTTCAACAGATAAGAAATAACCCCAATTTTGTGAATAAATACAATTTCAGTAGCCCTTTCCTTTATCTATTCAAGTTAAATAATAATATAATAAAATTTATCTTACTGCCTGCGCTAGAATTTAAATCAAAATGAGAATCTCCCCCTTGATATTTTTGAAAAGATTTAATGTACAAGGGTGGAATAAGATGTCCCGCAATCGGCATGCATCAAAGAAATACACTTACGACCACGTTTAGAGTAACAATCAAGCCATTTTATTATTTACGTCTTCATTGCTGTATTTTTTTAATTTAATGAACAGCATTGGATCACGCTCTGACTATTCAAACTATTTGTCGATGTCTCCAGCGTACCAAATTTGAGAAATACCACAAATAAATTAAATATTAATTAAATGTATTTATTTACATTATTAAATATTTTTGTGTCCCGAATTGAACCCAGTACCTCCGAGTCTGAATCCATGGACTTAACCGCTAGACCAGGGAGGCAGTTAAAATAAAATACTAAAAATCTTAAATGTTTACACAAAATATTTTTTTTTTCATTCATTACAGCCCCTAAACCTCCACTGCTGGAGATGAGCCTTCTAGAACTGGAGAATTTAGCATACACTCGCCACGCTGGCCAGACGGCTTTGCGAGGATATGATGTCAATTTTTTTTGACAATTTATTAACGATTTCACAAATTGGCATTATTGGAACCGGGACCAACGGCTTAACGTGCTCTCCGAGGCACGGGAACGGTGGTGTTGTAAATATATGACAAATGTACGTAAGAAAGATGTATTTCTCATTGGTACATGCCGGGGGGGTTTGAACCGACCTTTGTAGGATTTAAGGTACGCGTTCTTACAACCGAGCCACCACCGCTCATAATATACCGAATGAAAAATCTTTCCTCTAAATTTGTTCTTATGTACATTGTAAATGCGAAATCCTACCCTAGGGATCATGACAAGTAGCATTTGATTATCTTTCTTGTTACCCAAAAAAATATATATTATCATGTCGCATATAAAATATACTTGTCGATAAGAAAACTAACTGTAAATTTTAAATTACAAATTTTATCTAAAACACACCCTGCAACAATTACCAAGTTATTATCATGACCGTGATCACTTGCGGGGTTCAGAAACCTATTATTTTACAATAGAAGAGGGTTTACGATTAGGGGTATTCCCTTGTGACTATTTGGACATTTGGCTCTGAAATTCATTCAACTTTGAGCTGTATCTATTAGCACAAGATTCCTAGAAGAGTGACCTTGACCGTTCTGTTATCCGAAGCATAAGTTACATAAGCAATGGGGTTAGGTTGCCTAACTTAATGTGGTCAAATGAAATGAAACAAAACGAAACGAAATGAAATGAATAGTATTATACAAAATCTATACAGTATCATCACGACCGTTTCCCTTTCGGGGTGGTCAGAAACCTCGCTTATAAATAAGCGGATTCACATTTAGCCAACTTTACTATAGGCCAATCATTGCAATTCGCAAGCTCGTGTATGTCTCCAGCGTACCAAAGTCGAGAAATATCACAAATAAATTAAATATTAATTAAATGTATTTATTTACATTAATACATATTTTTTATAGTAAATTTGGCTATATTTTCTATAGTAAAGTTGGCTAAATGTGAATCCGCTTATTAGCGTGGTTTCTGACCACCCCGAAAGGGAAACGGTCGTGATGATACTTTACTTTTTTTTTTACATATTTTTGTGTCCCGACCAGGAATCGAACCCGGAACCTCCGAGTCTAAATCCACGGACTTAACCCAACCAAATACTGTATGATTCCGTTAATGCCGTCTCTTTTCATAAATGTATTGACGGCAGACCTGCTTAGTCCCAATTCTTTCAGTAAGTAATGCAAAGATTTAGCAGGAACTCCTCTCGCAACCCGTTCCTGATTATTACCTCTAATATTTGTTCGACTTTATGAGATTGTGAAGGCCAAAAGACGGGGAATTCAACGTAGGTATTTAAGTAGGTAAACGCTATAATGTTTCCATCCGTGTGCTCAAACCTTTAGTTTATGGTTTTAGTAGGTAGGTTGATTGAGTCGGTGCCTTCTGTGCCATTTCGTTAATTGGTTTGCGTGAAACAGGCGAGAGGGTTAGCGAGGTTAACCCTTGGTACTGCGACCTCAGACAAGTTAATCACTTCAAATGTATTCAGTGAATAATTTCTAAGTGAATTGTTATGATTGGTGTAACTTTGACCATTCAATGATGACAATACATTTATTTTCAAACGCACAGTTTTGTACAATAATGCCCACTGATATTAAAAGGAACTTATAAACTATTCAAACCATCAATATGCGAGTAGATTAAAATTATAATTTATTTAACAAATGTTGTTGTTGTTGTTTTCTCTTCTCCCGATGGATGATGAATGAGGTGATGAAGACAAAGGGTCTAGCCCATACAGCCAAGTCTGACGTAATATATCTTCCTTTTTTACGAATTAATGAGGTTATCATCAAATTGCAGATGTTGCAGAATATTATGTTTTTGTTGGAGCCCAAACACTTCGGGTATAATATGGGAGTCCACAACGCGGGAAAACCGCAAAAAATAAACTGCAACTTATTTAAAGTCCAATTAATCGTTTGCCATAATTATTTACATTGTGCACATTATTAAACAAAACAACACCACTTTTGACTAACAATATCCAAACGGAAACAGTGAAGGAATTTGAATATCTGGGATGTGTGATGAGGGATTTTGAGCTGATAGTTACGAGCAGGATAGATAAGGCTGGCTATTTTTCCTCATTTGGTCTCCTTGAGACAGTTTTGCGTAACCTGTGCTCTATTGATGGAGCCAACCTATCTCCTTCAGAAAGGCCAGGAGCTCCATTACGTTCCTGCTGACCTACAAAAGAGTCCTCGAAGTCTGGAGGAATCTCAGTGTAGCCACACTTGAGCACTCCATAAGTACATGCGCGGCCGTCTTCTCTTCTGCTATGCATCTTCTACCTACACAGTGGGCTATCTGCAATATTCAGAGTATATCAGTATTTGTTTCAGGGACAGTACCCCGTGATCACACCTACCATTGTGCGGAGCTTGGTTCTGCTTAGGTTTATTAAAAGACGTTGTATAAGGTGCCTCTGTCAGGGTTGGGAAGGTCTTCCCTAGACAGTCTGCAGTCTGTCGCCGATAACCAAATCTGCTTAAGCAGTCTATTCGTTCTTTGGCGGAGCCAGCTTCGCATAAACTGAAATGGTAGGGGGATTATTGCTACTGGGCCTGTTGGTATTGTAGATGACCTCGAGGCATCTGTTGTCGGCCTAGCTAAATGTATGTTTAACCACAGCCTTTAGGGCTAGGTGGCAGTTAAGAATCGGTAAAGAGTTGATGCAGTTACTTTTAAGGGAGTTTCTTATAGATTTCATTAAAATTCTGGCTTGGAGAGCATTCCATGATATTTTTCGTAGTTTCAGATGCATTAGATATTCTATAAAAAAAATGTAGTCTATAAAAAGCCAACCAATTTCATAACTTCCTATATGGAACAATTTTACCCTTTAACCCGTATTACGATTGCAACTCGCCTCTTTAAATAATTACACTTTTGCTGCATAATTAAATAGGATATAAAATCGAGCACGCGAATACGATTGTAGTATTAATTCCACATACAAATACGGGGTAAAATAGCGTAAACGTATGTTTATATTATGAAGGCGGGCTTGCCTTCATTGTAAGTAGATGTGATATAGATGAACAAAGAGATCATATATACAAAGATAATTTGTTAAAAAAAATATGCCATCTACTTTCATCTTCTCTTGTGGATTATATAGGCTTATTGATGTCTCTGGTAACAATAGGGCTGGCAGTTTTTTCTCTCAAAAATTTAGTAAATAAATTCAGAGGGAATTAATTCAAACTCAAGTGTGCTTGTAGCGTGATTATGTTATTTTCAACTAATACTTTTATTTTTTATTTATAATTGTTTAATCATTTATTTTAGTTAAAGAACACATTTAAAACATTTTAAAATAAAACAATTTATCCAACTGATTCATCTCAAATTTCGTTCAGTCAGTCAGTGAAGTCGTCCAGGCCTGGATGGCTAATAGGCCTGGGTTGGGGATGGGGACATTCTTATTTTTTCCCTGGCAGGATCTCAGCGGGTAACTACTCGCTGGTAATTCATGCACTTATGGTGCTGGGCGCCGTTACTGGTGTAACAGTGCCCGTGTGGTTCACGAACGCAGGGAGTCTAGGTTAGATTACTTCAGCTCTCTTCCAGTAGCACTTCTCTAGGAAGCGGTCTTCCGTTAAGGGGCCGAGCGCAAGACAAAGAGATATTCTGGAGATGCTTGAAGTGTCCGTTGTCGGCCCGATAGAGCATTCGTCTAGTCAGGCCGACGACTAACTCTTCAATAGTAGGCATTTCCAGATCACGAGCTATGACGGAATTATGCACGAACCACGACGCTCGGGAGACCACTCTGAGCGATATGATTTGCTGACTTTGGATCTTGTCTCTATTGGTCTTTCATTTCAGTTACCATAGCAGGACGTAACATGGCTCGGGTCGCCTTCGCCTGATTAACGGCATGGCAGGCCATTTCACCCATTGTTAACGTCCTGTTAATGATGCAGCCCAGGTATTTTACGGTCGGGGTTCACTCGATATTCTATCCCCAAAGCTGCAGTGGTGGATCAAATTTCATTTCAAAATTATAATTTTCGTAATACATGATATTCATAATATGAAAGAGACAGAGTTATGGGTGACAAAAATGCTAGAGCGTGTAGTCTAACAATATGAGTATTTAAAACACGGGAACGCAATCGTAATTCACATTTATGTCTTTCGAGGTTCGTGAGTTTAAAAGAGAATATCGATTTAGAGGATTCCTTGAGGGAAGCCGTTTGACAGCTGGAAATGGTTGAGTGGAAGAGCGTTGAAGAAACGTCTTAGAATTCATTCATTACAACCCCAAGAACACAGCGTCCATACCTCCACTGTTAGAGACGGGCCTTCCAGAACATATATCTGGAAAAATTGGCCTACACCTGCAACGTTGGCCGAGGATCTAATGTAAAATTTTAATAACATTTTATTAATGATTCCATAAGTTGGTATTAGTGGAACCGGAGCGGTGGTATTGTAAATCTATGATAAACGTACGTAAGAAAAGTGTATTTCTCATTGATACATGCCGGGGGTGTTTAAATCGACCTTTGTAGGTCTTGCGGCCTCGCATGGTAGCAGGTTCAATTCCCAGTAAAAACGCATCCAAAACGCTTGCGACTGACGTCACGAGCTACGGGCCAATGACGATCAAGTTGTCATATCAGTTGCAATTTTTCAACCGCGCCGACTCATGCCTCGCGTGTGTTTTTATGAATTTTAAATCATAATTCGAATGCTTTTTTAAAATATTAGTGATCTAAACTATATGTGCTTGAATAATAAAGCTTGTGGTGCATAGACTATAAAATTGGACAATAAATCTAGTGTTTAATCGAGGTGGATGGCCATCACACACGTGAATACGTGGATTGCTTTGGGGTCAGTCCTGTTTTCCATATGAGAAGGTCATTAACTCTTAAACCATCTTATTCTGTGTTCTTCATTTATGTCTTGAATTTATTTAACATTTTTATACAATTTTAGCATAATTATCGATAATATCAGCATATAATATACCCAGTGAAAGGTATAGCAACCTTTGCATATAGTCTAATATTTATTCTCTCCTTCTAACTCTGCACCGCACAATTTCTTATGTCGTTCTTCCAAAGGTTAGCTGTTAGAGAATACCTACAAGGTATGAAGCTCGCCTATGTACTTCATTTTATTTTGGATATTTTAATGTGTAATAAAGAATTCTATTATTATTATGTAATATGTATTCTTAAAGAATCTCGGTATTTAACCGGTTAATCTAATGATGTTCGCGGGCCTTGGCCAAGTGAGTATCATGCTTCTTTAACTCCAAACTTCCTAACTATACGGCAAGTATTGAGGATTGTAGCTTTTTGCAATTGTCTGTATGTGTGCTGGTCTACGTTAATAGTTTTAAGGCTGTCATGTAATGTTTTGGGTATTACTCCCGTCGTGGATACTAATATGGATACAGTTGTTACTTTTTCTAATTTAAGTTGGGATTTGAGCTCTATTGCAAGGTTATATTTTTTTCTGTATGTGTAGTTATTAGATTATGAGTGTTAGGTACGGCTATGTCTATTAAATATGCTGTTTTATTTTCTTTGTTTATTAAAGTAATGTCAGGTCGGTTGTAGTGTACTGTTTTGTCAGTTATAATCGTTCTGTCCCAGTATAGTCGAATATTGCCATTTTGCAGTTTTATTATTATTATTATTATCAGCGTAGGCCCTCGCGCAGGTCTGCTCATTAAGATTTTAAAAAAGCGTTCTTGTCTACAGCTGGAATGAATGGTTGAGTGAAGGTGCCGTTGAGGCATCGTCTTAGAATATGGGTATTAGTTCTTACACTCACAAAAACGATATATTTATGCTATCCCAACTGGCCTTCGTAAATTAAACAATTGTACGTTAAAATTAAGGTTTTTCGTGTTAAATAATTGTAGTTAAACCACTCCCGAATGGCGAAAGATTTTTCCATGTCTCGTTACGTAGCAATTAGTTTAATCTAGTGACATTATCCGCGTGTGAATTATTTATTTTCATTTCGTTGTAAAAGTTGTGGTCCTGTTAATTGTGCGACTGTTAACGATATTGTTGTTAACTGGCATTCGTTTGTTTTTGTGATTGTTAACCTGACTTTATATGGATTCGTAAAGCGGTAAAAATGATTTTAAGGTTATTTTTGCAGCTTGATTTTGTACAGTAAATAATTTATTAATATTATTACTATTTCACAATTAGTAGCAATAACTACTAAAGAGTTTAATTGAAGTTGAAACACAATTGAAGAGCTCAACTGTGTTTCAAATTTAGTTTAAAAAAACACATGCTGTTAATTAATAGGCATCCCTGCCGCATACCGCATCATTTTAATATCACCTGGATTTATTTATACATTATTTTATTATATTATAGAAATATATGAAACGTCACATCTACCGATCGAACATACCACAGTGTATAAACATAAAATGTTTCAACCAGTGCGTTCTTCCAGTAATGTCGTATGGCGCAGAAACGTGGACACTGACGGTAGGTCTGGTCCACAAGTTCAAGGTTGCAGAACCGATAAACGTTGGAGTGGATACAACGTACTGGAAGAGTGGGACGACCCCCCGCCAGATGGACAGATGATCTAAGGAAGGTCGCTGGTGAGGGATGGATGAGGGTGGCAGAAGATCGTGAGAAGTGTGAAGCAGTGGAGAGGTTGATGATAATGGTATATGAAAACATTTCATTTTATTATATATATTTTTTATTACATATTTATTATTATTATATTATACTTAAATTTAACAAGTTTTTGAAATACTGTATTGTTTTTTTAGTTTTTGCCTCAGCGACCGTGACTCTATTTAGGAAAGGCATCAGCTGTAAATCACTTATACTTAGCTGACTTCCTATTTATCGCCACACTTGTATTTTTTATTGAATGTAGCTCTATACATTAGCTTAACTAATGTAACTCTCTACCGTCTGCTTTGCCCGAATTCTGCAATACTTTGGCCACATTGCAAGAAGAGAAGACAATAATCTAGAAAAACTTCTAATCACGGGCAAGGTAGACGGTAAAAGAACAAGAGGAAGAAGCCCCAAGCGATGGTCCAGTCAGGTGAGTGACCACCTGAACATCCCTGTACACCAGGCCATCCACTACGCCGAGGATAGCACATTAGGTTCTTTTTTAATAATCTGTTTTTATTTTTGATTTATAAATATTTTGAATGTAACAATTAGTTACTAATACATTATTGACTAATTAGTAAATACTGTTTATTGTGATACAGTAATATTTTTTATTACCTTATTATTATAATATAATTATTTTTTATGTAACATTTAGTTACTATTTTGTATTTATTATTTTATTAACTAATATATAAGTTTGTTAACGGAATTGCACGGCAACATTTGGGTACTTAGGAAGTAATTGTTATATTTAGCTTGTGTGTGTCTCGAAGGTCATTCTTAGTGTTCAGGTTCTCATGGTGTGGCGTGTCCGGTGGTCGCCCCTTCCTTAGAAGGTCATTGCAGTGGTGGCACGTGTGTCGGGTCCCGGTCCGCACCCTAAGGGCCTGGTTGAGCGGGGGGATGGCTGGCACATGCGTTATGTCCGTGATCGGGTGCTGCTGTGGGGGCCTGGGACCTCTGCCGAACACGTTCAATTTATTGTTCTTAAATTAACAGAGGTTTTTGCGTTTTATCGACTTTCGGGTTGCACATAGGCATGTAGTCTACCTTAATTCTGACTTGCCTGGTGGGTTACTGCTGTACCAGGTATTGTTTTCTCATAGGTACTGATAACTAAATTTAAAAGGTTATTAATTGATCGTTGTGGTGCAGTTCTGTATATGTTTTATTTTGTAAATCTGATATAGCTGAGTTTTCCTTGCAGATTCCTTTCTCAGTCAGATTAAACATTAACAGGTCACTGGAATTTGCTAAGCTGCTGGTCTTCTGCTAACAGCTTACTTATTGGACCACTTTGCTGCTTAGTCTTCTACTAGCAGGAGTAGAATCATTCAAAATAATTAAATTAATGACGTTTCATAAATGCCTGTAATAGGTTTACGTGAATAAAGATATTTTGACTTTGACTTTTTGACTTTGACTTGACCGAAACCGTTGGAGACGGCTGGTGGATGAGCTGCGACTGCGACGGAGTCACGATCCCTATCAGTGTGGTACCGACTAAGGAGGAGGAGGAGGAGGTAGCTCTATAATTTCAGCCACTAGCACTCAATTAACCGCCTCAAAATTGACCGATAAATTGACCGCCTCCGTGGTCTAGTGGTAACAAACGTTGCCGTGAACTCGGGAGGTCGTGGGTTCGATTCCCACCGGGGGCAAGTTGTACTTTGTATAATTTGTCTCGGTCTGGGAGTTTATATGTATATATAAAAAAAGTATAATATGTAGTTTATCAACCATCTAGTTTCCGTAACACAAGCCTCGTAGCTTACCACGGTAAAAAGTAGATAAATTTTGATTCATCGGTTTTGCATTAGCTCCATAGCAATCATAGCGTAAAAGTCAAAGTCAAATTCAAAATATATTTATTCACCTATTACAGGCATTTGCGACACAACATTATTTTAATTATTTAGAATGAGTCTACTCCTGTTAGTCGAAGACTAAGCAGCGAAGTGGTCCAAGGAGTAAGCTGTTAGCAGAAGACTAACTTAGCAAATTCTTCATCAATAAAGTGGACATTGTACGCTATTATTGATATATCTGCAATTACTTAAACACAAAGGGCAAAGTTAGTAGGCCAACTGGAATCAATACCACAAAATATTGACGAAGTTGGTCGATTAATGCCGCATAATATTGCGATACTGTTGAAAAGTTGAATCGTTAAGAGCGGCGTTGTTTGCGGTCCTAAAAGACGTAAACACCATAAGCCAACATAATGACTGAGCCTCCCCCCGCACACGTAAATGATCGTTTGACGAAATTGGCCCCGTGACTTCGCTGCGAGGTTCAATGGCAAAAATATTTTTTTTTTTTTTTAACTCACGAATACAGCATTGAAATTATTTTATGACCGGGAACGGTGGTGTTGTCAATCTTTAAGTATATAAGTAAGAATGGTGTATTTCTCATTGGTATATGCCGGCGTACTGCCTTCGTGGTCTAGGGGTTCATCATTACAGCCCCTAGAATACAGCGTCCTAGACCTCCACTGCTGGAGATGGGCCTTCCAGAACATATCTGGAGAATTTGACCTACACCCACCACGCTAACTAGACGGTTTGGCGAGGGTATGATGTCAATTTTTATTGACAATTTATTAACGATTACACAAGTTGGTATTAGTGGAACCGGGACCGACGGCTTAACGTGCGCTTCGAGGCACGGGAACGGTATTGTTGTTAATCTATGACAAATGTACGTAAGAAAAGTGTATTTCTCATTGGTACATGCCAGTGTATTAAAACCGACTTTTGTAGGATTTTTAAGAAAAGTGTTCTTACAGCCGACCGAGCCAACACCGCTGTCGGCTTACTGAAATTTAATTAACGTCATATCTTCAGTGACACTTGCACAAAGAATCGATTGCCGTAAGAATTATCAAAATAGCATAGGGCAGTGTCCAACAAAGGAAAAGCAAACATACATAAGCTAATAAACACAATACCCTTACCCGGTAGGGTAATAATTTAATTTGTGAGATGAAAAAATGTCCCCTTACATCATCCCTTTCTTGTGAAGAAAGAAAAAGTGCTGGCCGCATTCCTCGTCACGCTGCTTTAAACGACATCATTCGAAGGGCTTTTGTCACTGCTGGAGTACCCGCGATCCTAGAACCCTCTGATCTGAGAACCTCAAGCTGCGCAAATACGCCAACCTCAGTACAGGTTACGAATTTGCGCCGTTTGGGGTCGAGACGATGTGCCCATGGGGACACTCAGCCAAGCGTCTGGCCAAGGAGTTGTCCAAACGGCTAACGGAAAGGTCTGGAGACAGGAAAGCCGGCAATTATTTCTGCCAACGTATTAGCTTAGCTATACAGAGGAGAAATGTTGCCAGTCTTCTTGGGACTATCACTGAAGGGTCGTCTCTTTTAATTTATATTGTAATTATTTTATACTGTTTGTATATTACTTAAATAAAGTATCATCAGACAATACTTATTTATAATTCCCTGTTAACGTAAAGAGAAGGTCAATAATAAAGTTTAATAGTTTTTCGCATCGCATTTTGCCATACTTCGGCAACGTAAGTAGATGTTTGGTATTTGAGGTCAGGGAGAAACAACCAATATACCCTTCCCTGTTTTTGTTACCCTCTAGGTGCGAAAGAATAATGAATAACCTATATTTGAAGCTTCTTAATTGAAAATAAGTATCGCTTGGGTAGAGTCGTGGGCGAGTTTTGAACGCTATCCTTCAACACACAAATCGCTTGTACCAATGATAAATAGATTTTTCTTACGTTCATGTGTCATAAAATTATTTGACCAGGAATGGGTTCAAGACTTGCAGTGGAAGTTGGTGCGAGAGGAGTTCCAGCTAAATCTTTGCATCACTTACCAAAAGAATTGGGCCTAAACATGTCTGCCGTCAATATATGTATGGCCTACAACAACACTAACCAGTGTTGCTATATCTTGGTTGTTATATCTCATTTGTGTATTTATTTATATTTAGTTTGCTTGTTTATCCCGTGATTGTGTTTAATCTTATTTTATGAACTATTAGTTTTGAATTGTTTGATTGTTTTTACCATTAAAATTTGTTTTTCTTTTTGGGGTTCAAATGCTATTTTTGATTAGAGTTAAGTGAAAGAATAGTGATTCCTTAATCTAATATATTGTTATTTTGATTAAAACTATAAATAAATATAAACTAAACCTAATAAAAAAATAAACTATAAGTAAAAATGTCCTCTAGAGACGACCCTTCAGGGATAGTCCCAAAAAGACTGCCAACATTTCCCCTCTGTATAGCTAGGCTAATACGTTGGCAGAAATAATTGACAGCTTTCCTGTCTTCACACTTTACTGTTAGGCGTTTGGGCAACTCCTTAGCCAGACGCTTGGCTGAGTGTCCAAATGGGCCCATCGTCTTGACCCCAAACGGCGCAACTTCATAACCCGTACTAAGGTTGGCATTTGCGCAGCTTGAGGTACTCAGCAGAAACCGCCGCACTTCCCGCGCTTGACTAGGTCGCCTAGATGTTGTTTTGTTTGCTATTTTAAGTAATTCTTCAGTACTATCGTATGTTTGTGATAAAAGGCACTAATGAGGTATTTATTTTATTATAAATGTAAAGACCTAGAAAATTATGATGGCTAAAGTATCATCACGACCGTTTCCCTTTCGGGGTGGTCAGAAACCACGCTTATAAATAAGCGGATTAACATTTAGCCAACTTTACTTTAGGCCAATCATGACAAGTGGCAAGCTCGTCGATGTCTCCAGCGTACTAAACTCGAAAAATATCACAAATAAATTAAATATTAATTAAATGTATTTTTATTTACATTAATAAATATTTTTGTATCCCGACCAGGAATCGAACCCGGTACCTCTGAGTCTAAGTCCACGGACTGGACCGCTAGACCACGGAGGCAATAATTATAATATTTATTTATTTTCTTAATATATTATCGTAAATGATTGTACCTATGTAATATAATACGAGTACTTATCTATTACTTGTGTTTATATATTCATACATAATATATATATATGTTTATTATATATATTGTTTTAATTATATATCATGTAGGTATTTATGTAATAGTATTTAATTATTCTTAAGTAATTGTATGTATCTTAATGCACCCGCAATCCTCTGCCACATTCCCAAAGGTTAGCTGTTATAAAATGCCGGAAGGCATTAAGTTCGTCCTTGTACACTACTTTTAAAGTTATTTTGTGCAAAAAAGAATTTATAAATAAATAAATATCTTGTGTTTACAAAATAACCAAGAATCAAGAATGGATGATGTTGTTTCTTCATTATAAATATGTCAATTTTAATAACTCAACGGGAATTAAACACGAGACATTTATGTTAAATTTTATTACGAACTTTTTTCTTTAATATTCATCGCGTTTTATTCGTTGGCGTAAGTATATCATTTCTGAAGGAGCATACTTTGAACTTGATAAAATAAATTTGAATGAAAAACTCAAATTAGGTTCTTTATTATGATTAGGTACCTTATCATGACAAAGATTTTAATTAATTATGATATAAAAAAATAACTAAAACAAAAAAAATGTACTTACAAACCTAATTTAAATACAAATCGTATCCGCGCGGCATGGTGGCAAGAACGCTGGCCGCATTTCCTCGCTGAATCGCTATGCTGAATACTGTTCTCACCTTTGGGATGGTTCCGCCAAGTACCTCACAGATGCTCACAATGTCTTACAGAGGCGAGCTGTTCGAATTGTGTACGATGCCACTATATCTGGAACTCTCGAATCCCTGCAGCTTCGCGGAAATCGCGATATGGCTTCTCTGAGCGTGTTCTACCGGCTATACTATGGTGAGTGCTCCGAAGAACTCTATAACCTAATCCCTCCCTTTCCATTCCGCAACCAAACCACACGCATGGGTCAGAATATGCACCCACATACCGAAGTCACCATCCCTTGGCGTACGTATAAATTTGGGGACTTATACATCTGTCACACGATAAAGATGTGGAATGCTCTTCCAGCCTCTGTGTTTCCACTTTCCTATAAGTTGGAGTCCTTCAAGCGAAGTGTGAAAAAGCAGTCTAGTCAAGCCGGCATAGTGTTAGGGACTGATGTCAGTCATGACTATCTGAGTTCAGTTGCTAACATTCATGGACCTTGCGCGCCACTTATTTATTTATTTAAAATCTTTATTGTAATTTACAATTGGCGAACATAATGCCGTAAGGCATTCTCTGACCGTTGGCCGTTGGGACAAATGAGATTTCTTTGTTAGATCGAGGATAGTGAAAATTATATTTATAAATTATTTTTATTCCAATAAATATCATAAAAGTAAGCAATTCCTATATAAACATACATATACTTAAATACTATATACATAACATTAATACATACACATATACATTACATATAGATAACATTAATACATAAACATATATTATAAATACTATACATAAAAATAACTACTGGTTTTAAGATAATCATATTTATTATACATAACACCACAAGACCAACTACCCACCAGGGTCTCCAGGTTTGACTTACCACTTACTTAGGAAAGAACCAGCCCTCTTGTCACCAGAGCAGACAATTAGACGAGGGGTGATGTTTTTAAGAATCTAATAATACAATATAATTAAATTATACTATACTATAAAACATATCTTATATGGATTATTGTTATTTTACTAACAACTAGTCAAGAAAAACTATATTTAATTTCACTGATATATTTATTTTTTCTCGGTTAAACATTAATCTAAATCAATAAAATGAATTTGATCCTAAAATATTTTATTATTATATTATTATTATTAATTGCAACTTTGCTTGGGGTGGTCAGAAACCACGCTTGTGTAAGGAGTGAGTTCACATTCAGCCTATGAGATAGAGAAATGTCATTTTGACGTGACAACGTCTTATAAATTGGTTTGCCGGGTGACACTTCAAGAAACTGCGTTACGCTCCGCTCACGTTATGCGCTCACAATGAGAGCGAGTGAGAGGCACGCGTCCCTTCCACTCGGGCATGGTTAGCCCGCCTAAGAGCGAGAGAGACAGACATAAAAATATAATTCTTTGTATAAATAAATGTTTTAAATTGTTACTATTATTTCATCCTTCTTCCTACTATACGAATGAATATTCACATTAAAATTATTTTACCACTCAAAGTCGTTGTCACGTAAAACTTTCGCCCGTATACCGACTTTACAGGCAACCAATTTTTTGTTGTTATGTTCACTTCTCCCGAAGGATGATGAATGAGGTGATAGGGAAGGCAAAGGGTCTAGCCCATATAGCTAAGTCTAAAGTAATATATCTTTCTCTTTTATGAGTTAATGAGGCTATCAACACATATCCACAGTAAATTAATTTACAAAACAAATACTTGCACTTGACATGTCCAAAACAAAATGGCCGAAGAACTCCTAGTTTTTTTTGTGATATCGACAATGCATCTCTGCGTTTAAATTTACGGTCTTAACCCACTACAGCACGGGAGCAGTCTTTATTTATTTATTATCTTTATTTGCTGTGAGAGCGACTGCCACGCCAACTGGTGTTAGGTTTAGGAAAAATATAATATATATATATGTATATTATTTATTGTATTAATTAAAACTCTAGTAATATAGCCGTCAAGTCCGTGGACTAGCGGTTAAGTCCGTGGATTTAGACATGGAGGTACCGGGTTCGATTCCTGGTCGGGACACAAAAATATTTATTAATGTTAATAAATACATTTAAATAATATTTAATTTATTTGTGATATTTCTCGAGTTTGGTACGCTGGAGACATCGACGAGCTTGCCACTTGTCATGATTGGCCTATAGTAAGTTGGCTTAATGTGAATCCGCTTATTTATAAGCGTGGTTTCTGACCACCCCGAGAGGGAAACGGTCGTGATGATACTTTCAATATAATAATAATTATTATTATATATAAAAGTAGGAAAGGTTGGCTAAGAAATAATACAAGGCATAATTTCAATACTTTATTTCTTTCTTTATAATATTTCATACACAATTTGGTACAATATTATTTACCCGGTATATATATATATATATATACAACAAATGTTTAATACTATTTTACCTGTATACAGTAATAAACTTTTGACATAATTAATAACCGATTACATTAATTAGAATCTGTCTTAATTTACCCTAAAAGTAAAATAAAAATATATAAATACCTAGTAATTTAAAATTACCACTGTTTTTTTTTATAATAATAAAATAATAATGAAATTAAACACCGATTTTTTTTCACATTGAAGTTATAATTGCAAATTTATATATAATATTGTTAAAAAAAAAGTTTGGACAGTATTGTGGTTTAACATTACACGTTAAAAAAATATATTTTAATTCACCAAAAATTTAAAGACAGTGGCTGTCTTAAAAGCACTTACATATTTTTTTTATTGAAAAACATTTTTAAGGACCGAAATCATAAGTTTTCTTCACAAAATTTGCCAAATTAATCCAATTTTGTACTAATTTAATCGGAAAAAATAATAAAAACAACATTTAATTTAGATTTTAACAAATTTAATTAATATAAAATATATTATCATACGTACCGAGTGTTTTCTATGGTCTTACTCTAGACTTATATTGATAGAAACAAAGAACTTTTTCATAAGAAAAATGAGTTTTGTTTCTCCATACAAACTGTTAAATTTTAAATAGCCAATTTTATTATGAACATATTGGTCCAGAGTATGGCCATACAAAGTCACTCTGTATATTTATGATTGGTTCGCGACGCTTCACTAGATAGAATTTTATTATGCTGTCAGGCAATTTTGTTCCAAGTAAAATGTTTTTTTTTTTTTTTTAATGCACTTAAAAATAGTACAGAGGCGAGCTATAATTCCAGTAGGCATTCTTTACCAGCTAACCTTGGGGGATCGAGTAAGGTATAGTTAATAACTTGCTTAACTAATATATAATAAATGTTAATAGTATTTGCTCATCCCCCCCTCTCCATTCCGCAACCGAACCACACGCACATGTCAGAATATGCACCCACATACCGTTGTCACCATCCCTTCGCGTACGTATAAATTTGGAGACTCATACATCTGTCGCACGATAAAGATGTGGAATGCTCTTTCAGCCTCTGTGTTTCCACTTTCCTATAACTTGGAGTCCTTCAAGCGAAGAGTGAAAAAGCATCTAGTCAAGCCGGCATAGTGTTGGGGACTGATGTCAGTCATGAGTGTCTGACTTCAGTTGCTAACATTCATGGACCTTGCGCGCCACTTACCATCAGGTGGGCCCAATTCTGTTCTAGTATAAAAAAGCGTAACATACATTATGGAGGAATGTACTTTTTTGAAGTAATTAAAAAAACATTTCTTTATAAGTTTGAGTCAGAGGAACCTGTAGCCCTATATACTTAAGCGCAAACGTTATACAAAGGAACCGTTAACTATATATTTCTCAGGCTATTAAAGTTGATATTTGCACGGCCGCTGTCACGGTCGAGCGCTTATAGAGTTGAGAATTGAATAATAATTTGTAATTATGACGCAATCTCTCTCGTAGATAACGAAATCCACTAATAACGTTTGCGACTAAGTAATAGAATGGGACTGCTGGAGTGCTTAAACACAGACTAAGCTTTCGATTAGTTTAGTTTTGTCTGCAGCCTTAAAAAAAAACTCAAAAGTACATTTAGACATTTTTTTTAAATATGGTATTGTGCCAAAAGGTTTGCAAAAGCGCTTAAATGGTGTCATCTAGTTGAAGAGCAGCGATATCCAATCATAAATCCATGTTATTATACTAAATATATCTAACATTTCATGTCTACTGTATTAAGTAGATATATATATGTATAATTAAGTGATTTACTTAAATAATCTATATGTACAATACATTCGATAGTTCCACAATTTTATTTAGTCCTAATTTCAAATTTACATCAGTTTGTTAAAACATTTAAAGACTAAATAGTTTTTTTTTTAATTTGTGTACATACTAAAACTATATACAATATTATTTCCATACTAAGTTATTTCAATAGCGCCTGCGGGGTGAGGCGGAGTACACAATTGTCCGAAAACGTATCGTCTAAGATCGATTGCATCTGTCAAAATTGTCAAAAGCTTGGGCATTGCGCGTAGCTGTTGACATTTCTGACAGACGTAATCGTTCGTAAACGATACGTTTTAATACGATTGTGCACTCTTTATCACCCCGCTGGTCATACGTTCATATTTTTTTAGTTCTCGTTTATTGCCACCATTTTTTTTCGTTTCGTTTTATTTATTTTATTCAGGTTCCATTCCAACTGAAATTAAAACCTCCTACATATACCTATACGTAAATTATTTTAAATAATTATTTCGTTATTTATAAATATAACACATGTTGTGTGTGGAATTGTAATCCAATTCTAAATTTAAATGTTGACAGTTTTTTTTTTTATTGAGAATGGCTAAGAGATTGGCACAAAGATGAAACGGCCATGCGTGTTATAAAACATTTAAATAAAAAAAAAGGAGTGTTTCGCGCATTTTGCGTGGACATGTCAAGTGCAAGTTTTTGTTTTGTAAATTAATTTACTGTGGATATTATTGGTCAAAAGCGGTGTTGTTTTGTTTAATAATGTGCTACAATGTGAATAATAATGGAAAACGATAAATTGGACTTTAAATATGGGGCCGAAGTTGCAGTTTATTTTTTGCGGTTTCCCGCGCTGCAACTCCCATATTTTACCCGACGTGTTTGAGCTACGGTGCCGCGAGTGACTTCAAAAAAGCATCAAATTCTGCAGCATCTGGAATTTGATGATGACCTCATTAACTCATTGAAAAGAAAGATATATTACGTCAGACTTGGCTGTATGGGCTAGACCCTTTGCCTTCCCTATCATCTCATTCATCATCCATCGGGAGAAGAGAACCAAAAAAAAAATATAAAAAAAAGTAGTTTTGATAATTTTATTGATGAGACTGTTATTTTAACTATACGGCGTGACTTTCTATTGTTTTACGTTAGACTTAGGAAATGTTGTTTGTTTCTATCATTAGAATTACATATTAGTTTAACGTAAAACCATATCAGTCACCCTGTATAGTCATGGATTTGGTCGTAAGACTGAATAGCTTAAGTCTTGCTTTCAAGTGTCAAAGTGGCAAGTATGACTACAAAAGTCTGTCACTTTGCCACTTTGAAGCAAATATCATAAATGTATGATTGGTCAGACTCTAAACTAGATAGATCTTATCAGCCTTCAAACAACTTGTTCCCAATCGGCTAGGATAGTATATTATTTCAAGGCAGATCGAGAATTAATAATTGTTTGTTGATTTAGATTAATGTCATGCTCAATTTGGGTAAAGCCCCTAATAAAATATGATTTAAAAAAAAACTTTTATATAATTTTTTATCTTGATTTTAAACGTTAATGTTTTATTTGTCGCTTATAAACAAGATTGGAGCAAATTGCTTTTTTTTTTGTTCTCTTCTCCCGATGGATGATGAATAAGGTGATAGGGAAGGCAAAGGGTCTAGCCCATACAGCCAAGTCTGACGTAATACCTATATCTTTCTTTTTTATGAGTTAATAAGGTCATCATTAAATTCCAGATGCTGCAGAATTTGATTCTTTTGTTGGAGTCACTCGTGGCATTATAGCCCAAACACGTCGTAAAATATGGGAGTCCACAGCGCGGGAATACCGCAAAAAATAAACTGCAACTTGTGCCCCATATTCAATAACTATTCACATTGTAGAACATTATTAAACAAAACAATACCACTTTTGACGAACAATATTCACAGTAAATTGATTTATAAAACACGTCAAGTGTCCGCGCAAAATGGCGCGAAGGACTGGAGCAAATAGCTATTTTAAAGTTTAGAAACTTGACAGAAGTCATCTACTTTAACCAATCATAAATTTATGTCAATTAGTAAATATTTGATTTGACTGTTAAAAACGTTTTAAATCTAGGCCTTAGTATGGAAACATAGATTACCTTAAATATTTTGTTTTAAATATAGTATTGTCTGACTTTTATACAAATCTGTAGGTCTACCTTAAACGCATGAATTATGTTTTCTCGAAGTTTTATGATTCGTGAAGGGAACTTCGTTTACAGTATTTAAAGCATATGCATCCTTCTCGCCCGCACAATCAAATATAATTACATACATTTTGGATATATATATAAATCATATATTTGAACTGCCTCCGTGGTCTAGCGGTTAAGTCCGTGGAATTAGACTCAGAGGTATCGGGTTCGATTCCTGGTCGGGACACAAAAATATTTATTAATGTAATTAAATACATTTAAATAAAGGCAAAGGCGTATATATATATATATTTCAAATTATCTTTATAAGGGATAACATTATTGCACATATGTATGTATATTACCAGATCAAAAAATAATAATTACATATGTGCATTGGATTAATGAAAACCCACCACGATTACCACAAATTTATTATTTTTTATACAAATACATAATCGGCTCATAGAACACCGTTTTGATATGATCATTATGATCGTTAAAACGATGTTCTAGCGCCTTACGAGTTCGTACAGCTATAAAACCAGTCTAGGACTTTTTCTTTTTTAAATGTCACTCACTACCTGGCCTATAACTCATCCCCGGTTTATCATTCACTTAAAAAGACACTGGAATAATATGGTACAAAAAAAATTCACAGATATTTTTACTATGACTAACGCCTTTACCTTAAGTGGATGACTATGTAATAAATATCCGTATTATACAGCTCAATCGAAATGAATCCTGGGTTGCACTATTGGGGAGTAAGCTAACTTGGCCCTTTTTACAGCCACGAATTAATATTTAGTCGACTCGGCCTCTTTACAGCCACGAATTTTTAATTTAGTTAATACTAGCTGTTTTACCCGGCTTTGTAAAACGTAAACGGCGACACAAAATTAATTTGTTGCGCATTATTTGATTTTGCTATAAATTCTAAAATATTCATTTAATTAGCATGGAGTAAACGGAAAAAATAATCTCCATAAAATGCTTAAACCAAATGACGTATTTAAAAAAAAATATTTGTGTAAATAGATTGCCAATTACCGCTTTATAAATGCCCATTTTTTTAAGTATTAAAATGCATACAGTATGTAATCCTTATATAGATATATTCCATAGCAAACTTTTCTGTAGACCTATATTTATTTATTTATTTCAAAACTTTATGCACTAGGTACACAGGCGGACTTAATGCCGCTAGGCATTCTTACTAGTCAACCTTAGGGACAATTTAGAGCATTTGTTATGTGAGGCAGGTGCAAAATATAATAGGAGCATTAAGATTTGTGCAAAAAAAAAAAAAACAAAATAAATCAAACTTAAATACTAAATCTAATATACTATATACAAAACTATATATTAATCAGTAGGTATATAAGATACACAATTCAACTATACATTATTTTGTTATATCTCAAATGATTTAGACAGCGTTTTCGTCGAAAACTCCCAGACGGCTTATTTTTTTCCGACACCTCCAATAATTATCGTTAATATATACAAACATTTCACATATTATATACTAAAACCTTTCTCAAAAACCGCTCTATCCATTGGTAAGAACAGAATGAAAATCGGTTCAGTAGTTATTGATTTTATCCCGAACAGAAATACAGACGCGGCGGAAAACTGTGTTTATAATATGTAGTGATTTATTAACGATTCCACAAGTTGGTATTCTATCTATGACAAATTTACGTAAGAAAAGTGTATTTCTCATTGGTACATGCCGGGGTAGAAGCGACCTTTGTAGGATTTTACGGAAAGCGTTCTTTCTTACAACCACTGCGCCGCCATTTTAATAATACACAAACATAATTAAATTACTAATAAAATTTATTAAAATCTAGTTTAAGATGATAAATTAAAACTGATAACATAAAGAAGCCACGTTAATATTTTGCTGGCAAAGTAATTATTTCTGTCTGGGATAGATTTTTAATAAGTTTAAAATTAAATTAAGACTTGATATTTCGTATTATTATTACTTCTATAGCAAATAAAAAATAAGAAACGAAACTGTCTTGCAGAGAATGAACAAAGGCGTTGAACTATTGAAAATGGTAAAGCGAAGGAAGTTGGAGTATTTGGGACACATCATGCGCAATAAAAAGTATAGCTTGCTGCAGCTCGTCATGCAAGGCAAGATACAAGGCTCCAGAAGACCGGGGAGAAGACGCACTTCCTGGCTCAAGAACCTCAGGGAGTGGTTCGGGATGAGCACCAGATCCTTGTTTCGGACAGCGGCCAACAAAATCAAAAGTTAGCTTACATACATCTGTCGTACGATAAAGATGTGGAATGCTCTTCCAGCCTCTGTGTTTCCACTTTCCTATAATTTGGAGTCCTTCAAGCGAAGTGTGAAAAAGCATCTAGTCAAGCCGGCATAGTGTTAGGGACTGATGGCAGTTACGAGTATCTGACTTCATTTGCTAACATTCATGGACCTTGCGCGCCACTTACCATCAGGTGGGCCCAAGGTCACATGTCGTGCTAGTATAAAAAAAAAAAAAAAAATCGCCTTAATGATAGCCGACCTCCGATAGGAGATGGCACCGTAAGAAGAAGATAGCCAATAAAAGTAATGTATCATCACGACCGTAACACTAGCGAAATAATGGCCAGAAACCACGCTGTGATTGATTTGAATCTGTCTCGGTTTTTTTATTTTTTATTCTTTATTCTCCATTTCGACACCGTACATTTCCACCGGAATTTGGTTAAGTCTATGATTACATAAATTTATTCGGTACGAGTATTCATAATTTTTCATTACAGCCCCTAGAACACAGCATCCTAGACCTCCACTGTTGGAGGTGGGCCTTCTAGAACATATGTCTGGAGAATTTGGCCTACACTCGCCACGCTGGTCATTGATGTAAATTTTTAAAGACAATTTATTAATGATTCCACGAGTTAGTATCAGTGGAACCGAGACCGACGGCTTAACATGCTCTCCGAGGCACGGGAACGATGGTATTGTTAATCTATGACTGCAGTACATAAGAAAAGTGTATTTCTCATTGGTACATGCCGGGTTTGAACCGACCTTTGTAGGATTTAAGAAATGCGTTCTTACATCCCTTTACACTATGCAAATTAACTGAATACCTTAGGAGATTTAGCAAAATCAAAATAATGCGCAAACGAAATTAATTCCGTGTCGCCGTTTACACAGACAAAGCCGAGTAAAGCTAGTTATAAAGAAAATTTTAATTAAGGGTTATGGGCAGTTTAATATTTTTATTGATATTGTTAAATCGTGCAACCCTGGCTTCAAAACTAACCCTAAAAAACATATTAAACATATTATACGCCTCCGTGGTCTAGTGGTAACAAATGTTGTCGTGAACTCGGGAGATCGTGGGTTCGATTCCCACCAAGTTGTATATTTTATAATTTGTCTCGGTCTGGGTGTTTATATGTATATATTTACAAAAAAAATAATATATATAATATCAACCATCTAGTTTCCGTAACACAAGCCTCGTAGCTTACCACGGGAAATTAGATGGTGCTGTGTGACCTGTCTGGAAATATTAATTTAATATATATATATATATATATTAAAATACACATGAATGGCAAGATAATTTAAATTGCCATTATTTTCGTGTAGCATAAAAAGCCATATGATACACTATTTACAATTATGTTAAGGTTGGTAGCACATCAAATATGAATGTAATAAATCTTTATGAGGATTTAACGCAATTGCATTTCTCTCGCTCGCACAATAAAAAAAAAAGATTTTTTAAGTCCTAGTATACTTTAAAAAAATGTAGTTTATCAACTTTCTAGGTAATGACGGACATCTTGTACATATTTTCACTATAGAACATTTAATTTAGGACAGAAAAAATAGCAAAAACATTGAGACTGGGGCCTGGCTGCGTGCTAGTAGGTATAGCAGGCCTATACAGGCACGCTGCTAGACGCCAGCACACTCCGCATTGCTGTAGCTTTACGACTGGGATGTAAGGTCTCTTGAACTAGGCCACCATGCCTTATGCTGCCGGCATTATCTCGAGACATCATGCATTACTGACAAGTCAAGTCAAGAGTTAAGTCGGGAATAGTTAGGTCTGATGGTTGACCTCCGGGTGAGATGTCGTTGATTCCATACAAACGAGGCCGTGCACTGGTTTGGGATGTCACATGTATTGACACACCCTGTCCGTCACATGTGACATCCAGCCATAAGAAACCCGGGGCCGCTGCAGAGTCAGCCGCGCGAGATCATATTTAATCAATACTTCGTTGAAACGATGGGTCCGTGGTCTGGCGTTCTTTCGTGAGCTTGGGCAAAAACTCTGCTTGGCGACGGGGAGAGGAGAGTTGAGAATATTTTGCAAGGGTCAGCCTAGCTTTTCAACGGGGGAAATTAATTGGATATAATTTTAGTTTTATTTGTAGATAATTTATTTTATTGTATTGTTTATTTAATGTTAGGTTTTCTTTTTAATTATTTATTATTGTAATTATTTTATACTGTTTGTATATTACTTCAAATTAAATAAATATGATTGGTAAGCTAAAACACATGTATGACTATATAATGTTATATCTTTAAAATGACCGTAATTTGGATTTGTAGTAAGTTGATTGACATTTCTAAAAAGTATACTCAGACCTAAAACAATCCTTTAAAATGTTGTATTGTGCGAACGAGAAGTGTTAAAGCCTCTTAACAGCTAAACTGTAGGTCGGTTTTATGTTATTTTTCACATGAAACGTCAAATATCGATCTTCAGTAAGCAAAACTAATGAATTTTGCCGGAGCAATTTTCCACGCTTATTTGTTGTACTTCAACCTACCATAGAAGCACAATTTAAGAAACACAGAAATTAAATTCTATCCATATAGTGTTTTATAAGATCAATGCACGTGTGCGGAGTGTTTTTTACTAGACCGGAAATCGAGTATTCTTAGGGTTTTAAAATAATATTTGTTATATAAAAAATAATGAAGCGCCAAACACATCTACATTTTGCGGTCAGAGTTCTGCGTTCCGCGTTCATTGTAAACTATGCGGTGGCTTAAAACCCACACACACAATAGTAGTCGGACCGCGACGATCAATGTTACAAAACACTTCATTGTACAATATATACAAGGGACGGACTAAGGTCCATATTATTAAATATGTCTCATGATCGATGAAACTTGGCAGGTCCCTGGTGTGGGATGCGACATGTGTAGACACATTAGCCTCATTACACATTCAGTTAGTTTCTGTTTCTGCTGAAAACCTAAATAAATACGCCAACCTCGGTACAGGTTAGGAACTTGCGCCGTTTGGGGCCCAGGCGATGGGCCCATGAGGACACTCAGTCTGGCTAAGTAGTTGACCAAACGGCTAACGGAAAAGTCTGGAGACAGGAAATCGGGGCAATTATTTTTGCCAACGTATTAGCTTGGCTATACAGAGGGGAAATGTTGCCATTCTCCTTGGCACTATCCCTGAAGGGTGTTCTCCAAAGGACATTTTTTTACTTATAGTTTATTTTTTATTAGTTTTAGTTTATATTTTTTACTTTTAAAGTAGTTTTAATTACAGTATGAGATTCAAAGATCGATGTCAAAATTTATATTCACGAGAATTTATTGATACAGGATATAATATCGCTAGACATTCTCTGACAGCCAACCATTGTTAACCGTTATAGATATTTTATGTTATAGTAGATTACACAAAACACAAAAATACGACCGCAGAATTTGAATGTGTTCGACGCCTTGCTAAAACAATTTCGAAGTTTTTCTTTGAGCGAACAATGCCGAACATGTCACTCTTATTGACCTTAACTTTTCACCTTATAGATAGAATAATTTCTGCTTAACTTGGATCACTACCTATAATTAAAGCTTGAGCACACGAGATGCGTACACGAACTGAGCGTTCACAATAAACCCTGGGTTTTGTATCTTAATTTTACATTACTTGTTATCGCTAAACTAAACGCAAGCTTCAAACCTGGGCAAAAGAAAGGCTACTAGAGGTACGCACGCGGTGTGACGTCATAGAGTACAACTCTAACGTCTACATGTATGCGTCCAACGAGGTCAACAATAAGATAGGGCTTTGTTATATTATTTTCTACGCCACCTAATGTTCATTAGCAAAACTTATATAATGAAAATATATGGTTACTTTGCAACGCTAATGTCGTATTTATAACAACTGTTTTTAGAATTATAATTGTGTGCAGCGATAATAGCGCCATCTATGATCGATAAATGAAACTTTTTTGTTTAATGGGAGCCAATGTCGACCTTCAAGGTTTAATATTTACAGCCACGAACTAGTATTAAGATATGACATATATTATTATTGTTAGATTGTAAGCTGACTCGGCCCTATTACAGCCACGAATTTATATTTAGTTGACACGGCCTATTTAAAGCCATATTAAGTAGATATAAGTTACAATAACCTTGCTTATGGCAATAATGTTATTATTACACATAAATCTGGATTGTTACCTGTTATGGTCCAAGAAATTAACCAAATTATCCAAGTTAATCAAAAGAAATAAATAATTTGATTTGATTGAGTGTATCTACGAGTATAATAGTGCCATCTATGATCGAGTAGCTGAACCATATCTTAATGACAACTTATAGTATGTTCCGTGTATTTTAAACTTATAAAAATAAACTGACACGAGGTTCTCTTGTCGAAGAAGAACGTGATTTAAGTTTTTGTAGCACGCCAGTTGGCATATTGTCCGTAAAACAACAAAATAATTAATTTGAAATGGCACGGCAATGACAATCATATAGTAATTAATTATGTTCCGATTGGTTTAGTTTCTTGCCGTCTTGTTTAATATTTAATGTCTCTGTATGCTTCCAGTGTGACCAAGCCTTAAATCTGAGGGAATGTTTAACATTATATAGTACATAACACAACCCACTCTATATAATAAAATAGCTATTTTTTATTATTTCACGATGATCGCATTGATATTTCTTAATATAATATATTTTGTACTATATTTTTTTTTTCAGGATCATTAAACTGTCAAATCAGTATTTTTTATTTCTGTCAGTTTTATCGTTTATATTATACAAATATTAACTATATTTGTATAATTTAAATTAGTTCGTTAAACGATTCCTATATATGACTTTGACTTGGTCTAAAAAAATACTATTTGGCTTCTATAAAGCTTGCTCAAATTAGATTTTCACATACAAATAAAGGAACTAACCTTCTATTCGACGCTTGGGTGAAATTAAAATTCATTAAAGCTAGGTTTGAGCAAAACGAAGCGTCTGTAATTGTAGCGATTATAGTAGTAATGGCGTTGATTGTAAATGCTGACGGCTGACCCTCAAAATCAAAACATACATTCGACGCCATTTAAAACTTTATTGGTTACAATTACATAGACTTTATGTTAATGCAATTCAGCCTCAAACTCAAAAAAAAAAAAAATTGCAAAAAAAAAAGGGTAGTTTAACATTTGTTTACCTGTGAGTGTAATATCTATACTCGTACACACGTACCGTTGTGTGCGTACAGACCTCGGTCGAGTCTGAGCGCTCCCGGGCATACGCTGTGTGCGTGTGTGTGTGTGCACAATTTTATTAGTTTTATTAGTTTATAAAATATAGCTTAAGCTTTATTATTATTATTATAATTTTTTTTATTGCACGAAAAAATGAAATGCGAAGATTAGTGCCTACAAGGCATTTTCTAACATCTAACCTGTATAAAAATATAACAAACAATATACTACATACTAAGAAATACATACTCTTAGTGACACAGTTGTAGCAACATCAATATCTAAAAATAACGATCTCTTGTTATTCCTTTTTCTAATTTACTATTTATATTAAGTTCAGTTCAGTAAAGCTATATTTTATGAACTATAGACCCCGTACGTACGTAGTCAGCTACACGCGCTTATTTCTTTTGTATTAAATAAATTCACCCAGTTATATTTATCAATGTTAGCCATTTCCTAAAACGATATTAATTAATCATAGACTAGAAAAAGTTAGAGCAAACATTTTAACGATCTCAGTGTAAAACAAAATTGTGGTCACAGATAAAAAAATACAATAACAAATATCAATGCGATCACGCCGTATACAATAACTTGTGGAAGTATTTACCCACATCCTGTGACAGTCGGTAAATGTCAAGAGAAGGCGAGCAGCAGGCAGACCACGACGACTATGCAGTGAGCTGGAGTCGTCAGGGCGAACGCTTGTCCCCCCCTTTGCATCGCAGCAGGATACTCACCTGACAAAGGAAAAATAGAATTTGCTTCTTTGGCAAAAATTAAAACTGCTCTATACAAGAACAATTAAAGTATTAATTAACAATATACAGCTAAAACCTTCTATTATTATTCATCGCTTAGCTCATCATCAACATCACAGCCCATAAAACACAGGGTTTTAGAGCTCCACTTCCGGGTAGTATTCGACAGAACATATTTCTGGAGAATTTAGCTTACACTCGCCAAGATAATGATCAGAGTCTGATGTCAATTTTAATGACAATATATTAAAGATTTCACAAGTTGGTATTAGTGGAACTGGGACTGGTGACGATTTAATGTTTACGTAGGTATGAAAAGTGAATTTATCATTGATACATGCCGGAAATCGATCGGATTTTAAAATATACGTTCTTATAACCGCTGTTACACTTTCCATTGATGCTTTTACTGGCGTCGATTCTATACAGCGCCATCAGTTGGTCATTCACAGAACTAAATGTCAATCAACGCAGAGCCTTGATAGTAATTTCAATTGCAGATAGATGGCGCTGTGAAAGGCATCAGTTGGATCAGGCAATAATCCACTATGCTATCCTAATACATGTCAATCAACGCAGAGCCTTGATAGTAATTTCAATTGCAGATAGATGGCGCTGTGAAAGGCATCAGTTGGATCAGGCAATAATCCACTATGCTATCCTAATACATGTCAATAGATAACTCTCGATTGGCGAAGAATTTTCGTTACGAAGTTTGTATATTTCCTACAAAAGAAAAGTTGATTGAAAACACAATATTGTTTATTTCTAATAACCTTGACTCGTGATGAGTTTAGTAAAGTTAGCTATGAACCATAAAAAAACGTAGTTTGTGATTATCCCTGCAAGAGATTACAGTACAGTACATGATGATACTATTTTACTAAACAAATATTAGGTAACCAAAAAGTCTTTGAATAAAAATAGCAACCTGTATTTAAATATAATTGTTTAATAAAAAGAACAAATATAGCGCTTAAAAGTGATAATTTTCCATTAAAATGGGCGATTCTCAAATTGTCGTAAACGTTAACGCTCATTGTTATCGCGGCATTTGAATATAACATAACAAAAAAATACGTAAAAATTAACGTGGACCTACCATTGACTTATGTTTACGGACTACGCAATCTAGCGATATTATTGGCGCTCATTACCTACTAACTTCATAGTGAACTCACTAGATGGCGTTCAACACACTAGCCATTTTACAGCTACGAAGTTAATTCAATTTAACATTCTTAATTTTAATATTTTAGATATTAAGCTAACACGGCCCCTTACAACCACGAATTCATATACATATATTGACATAAATATTATAGTTATAATACCCTTTTTATGTATTTTTAGATTGTAACCTGACACAGCCTCTTAAGAGCCACGAATGAATTTTAAGTACCTAGTTTTAAGCAAAACTTGTTCATGGCAACACTGTTTAATTTAAAAAAATATAGTATAGCTGATATGATGGGTCCAACCATAGGAGCTGCTGGTTATCTTATAAAATAAATAATCGTTAATTATTAAAAAAAATGTATTGACAATATCCAAGTGTTGTGCTAACCAAAGGAAATAAATGATTTGATTTGTGTCTATGACCATTATCCTCCTCCTAGAAAACAGACCTTGATTTTCATTGCCGAAGGCGAGTCTTACAGAATATATTTCATAATTGATTTTGTAAAGACCAATTCTTATAAAAGTCAATGGTACGTACAAATTTTTAAACGCGTCAGTTTGTCTAATTTATAGCCGTTTCCTACGCGACGAGCCCAGCATAATTATTATTATTATACACTGTTTTTCCTAACAATATATTAACGTGGGCATTTGCAGAGATCGTTTCATTTCTTTTGATTTATTACTATCGTTGTTTTAATGATAATAGCCTTTATCCAGCCGCTTTAAATAATTCTTGGTTATTTTTTTTAATAACACTCCCATTATGAAGGTTTGTGTACACCGGATGCGTACATCTAGGCATTAAAGTTAATCATGACATACGCCAGCTTGGCATCACCTCCTACAGTGACAAAAGCCGTGGTTCGTGCGCAATTCTGTAATTGCAAGACATCTGGAGATGCCTATTTACCATCGAGGCATATGTTGTCAGCCTAGCTAAACGTATGTTTTACCGGGCTGACAACTGATGCTACAAGGATCTTCAGGATATCGCTCCTACTTCCACACTTCCTAGTAAGGCGCTCTTGGAGAAGAACTAAAGTAGATCTAGGAGGCTAGATTCGTGAACCACAAGGGCGGTGTTGTACTAGGAACAGCGCCCAGCACCACCCTGGAATATAATAGAGTAGAATGGGTGATTCTACTACGCCGAGATCCAACCGACGAAAACGGCAGATTATCCTATCCCCAACCCAGGCCTATTGAACATCCGGGCCTGGATGACTCCGGTGTCTGTCTGTGTTATCCATCAATACTATTTTTTGTTCACAGTGGGAAATATTTTGGTGGCAGGTATAATTCTAATGGCTCCTACTGTATCGTTTCCTAATTGTTCTTATACTACCTGTCTCTGTTCTTTCTCTTTGAATAAATAAATAAATACATTTATGGAAAGAGCTTCTAAGATGGCATTAACGGAATCACACACAGTATTTCGTTGGGTAGGTAGAGAAGTAAAATGGTGGATGAATGTCTTGTTGCGTAATAAAATAAAAAAGAGGCCTCGTTTGTAAACCAGCCTATTGTCGGTCGCAAGCCCGAAACTAACGTGACAAGTGTTGGCAAAACTCTTTCGAAATTTCTGAAAGGTCCATGTACAACAGTGGAGGTCCAAAAACTGTGTTCTAGGGGCTGTGATGTAAGCCCGAGACACCGTTCTTCTCATCTTTTACCCACATACGATGGAGCCGGCACCCGCACGGTAAAGCCATGGAATGCTCAAAAAATTGTCTTCTGGCATGCCTTTAACGTATGCGATATTGGGATCCCACATGCAGCCAAAATGTTAAAATGTGTAAGATTACTTTAGTTTTGGGAGGTAAAGCGAACTAGTGTGGACATAGGTTATGAAAGACAACACATTGCTTGCGTGGCAACACAAGTGATCGTGACCTCTGTCGTCGAGTTGCTAGCACGTTATGTGTGTCCGTGCCTTTATAATGTTTCGGCGACATCGTTTGTCAACCACCTTTTAGTGAAATTACGTACCTACATAATACCGCAAACAACACCTTTGTTATAGAAAATTTTGTTAAGGCATTGAATCGAAAGTAGGACCATATGGCTTAAAAGGCAGGCGCCAAATACTGGACAACTTCCTTGAAATGCAGGGAATTTTGACGCTGTCCAAACAGGTTGGCGAGGGTTTGATGTTAAATTTTAATGACAATTTATCAACAATTCCACAAGTTGTTATTAGAGGAACCGGGGCCAACGGCTAAACGTGCATTCCGAGGCATAGGTGGTGTTGTAAATCTAGAACAAATGTACTTAAAAAAATGTACATTTCTTATTGGGGTTTGAAGGCTTTAAGCGTTCTTACAACCGAGCTACCACCCAGAGCGGGTGGAAACTTAAAAGAAGCAATTGACAAATTTCGGTTCACATAGAAAGTGGCGCCACCTAGTAGACGGTAGGTGGTACTAAATTGAATGTTCATTCGTTCTATCATTAATTCAATCAATTCGTTTGATGCATTTAACATGTTGGCCATTGTTGTCAACAAGCGAACTACAATACAACCTTAGTAAATAAATAAAATTTATTTGTATTGTAAAACTTTTAGTACCTGCCTATGTTTAGTTATTTTACCTGTATCATTAGAACTTAATATGGCAGCATCACTTAATATATTAATAATCTTATTATACATATTATTAATTATTTCTTTATGGTCTAAATTATTACAAAAACTATCACAGCATTTACGTAATTCCTTAGGAAAGTCAACAATGAACTAGCTGTATCAGCCTATAGGCCAGACATCTTAGTGTTTTCTCGGAACTTGAAAAAAGTTATCCTTATTGAACTTACCGTTCCGTGGGAATCAAATATTCCAAAAGACCACAACATGAAGTCGAATAAATATTATGATCTCACAGAAGAAATGATCAGGAACGGGTTCAAGACTCAGCTTTACGCAGTGGAAGTTGGTGCAAGAGGAGTTCCAGCAAAATCTTTGCATCACTTACTGAAAGAATTGGGCCTAAGCAGGTCTGCCGTCAATACATTTATGGAACGAGCTTCCAAGACGGCATTAACGGAATCATACAGTATTTGGTTGGGTAGGGAGAGAAGTAGAATGGTGGATGGTGAGCGTATTATCGCGCAATAGAAAAAAAAGGAGGCCTCCTTTTCTTAAACCAGCCAATTGTCGGTCGCAAGCCCGAGACACCATTCTTCTAATCTCTTACCCACATACGATGGACCCGGCACCCGCACGGTGAATCCATGGAATGCTTAGAAATTTGTCTTCTTCTCCTCTCTCTCTCTTTTATGTTTTTATTACAATATTCACGATATACATTTTATGTGGCCCATCCCTATCATTCCATAGAACATTATTTCGTGGTACATTTTTACTATGTATCGTATGGTAAACTAGTAACAAAATACACAATATATATTAATTTGCGGCGCATTTAATTGGTCGTGGATTTAAAAATCGAATTTCGGTTATAATACTATTCCTATATAGAAGCTAATAATAAATATGTTATGTTATGGTGCTTTAGGTATCCTACTATCCACCTGCAGCCGTATTTCTGTTAGAATAATAATAATAATATAATAGTGAATTCTGATATTTACTACCACTTTTAGCCCGAGTGTTTCCGATCATAGCCGACCTTACGTCAAAATAGCGTTTTCCACTATTTCAAAGGTCACGATTCCGATCATTGGCAAAATATATATTAAATACTTAAATTATCCGCTGCGAATTTATAATAAAGTATATGTATATTTACAATAACATAGTTTTATAACACACATTAGGTAATAAATCAAAAATATGGCAAATACTAAAATAAATATTTAATAGTTTTAAATGAACGCATCGTAACGTTATTTTGCTGTCATCTGTAGTGGATACGTTTATACGAGAATATCAATTTTAATAGGAGTTCTTCGCGCCATTTTGCGTGGACATGTCAAGTGCAAGTTTTTGGTTTGTAAATTAATTTACTGTGAATATTATTGGTCAAAAGTGGTGTTATTTTGTTTAATAATGTGCTACAATATGAATAATTATGGAAAACGATAAATTGAACTTCAAATATGGGGCACAAGTTGCAGTTAATTTTTTGCGTTTTTCCCGCGCTGTCAACTCCCATATTTCACCCGACGTATTTAAGCTATGGTGCCGCGAGTGACTCCAAGAAAAGCATCAAATTCTGCAGCATTTGGAATTTAATGATGACCTCATTAACTCATAAAAAATACAGATATATTACGTCAGACTTGGCTGTATGGGCTAGACCCTTTGCCTTCCCTATCGTCTCACTCAGCATCCATCGGGAGAAGAGAAAAAAAAATACTTAGCGGTTTACACTGACAGTTCCGTTATTTAAAGGATTCCACTATATAACGTTGGCGCTTAAGTAACAGAATACGGCTACTGGTTACGCTAGTGTTTGGGTGAACGAGAGTTTTTTTTTTCACTATTCCTCAATCAGCTACCTCTATATGCCACCACAGCTAACTTTCAAAATCAAAATCTAATCAAATTCAAAATCAAATCAAAACATTTATTTTTTCCAGTTTTCCGGCGTATCCTGCCGTCATACAGCATGAAAATATTTACAGTTATATAGTAGTTTACAGTCAATAGATTCAACACACCTAAATACATAGAAATAAAAAACATAAAAAATTTAATAATAAATTACATGTCAATTACTTATATTATGTCAAATACTACGGCCTAATTTACTGATTATTTTACTTTTTACTGGCTTTTTCTGTTCTAAAATAAAGTTAAGTAAAAGGATAATATATATTATAAAGAACCTTTTTACAAAATCCAGAGATATAATTTATGCGAAAGTTCTTTTCTTAAATTTTACTTGAGTAAAATTGGCTTCGGTCTCAAGGTTAAGCCTGATACGTACAAATCCTAATGATTTATGCTTTTTTGAATTGTTTTTAATAAATTATTTCTCTGCTTTATTACTCTACGTGTATTTATTTTTCTTTGTCATTGTTTTCAGTCCTTCAACAAAAAGAAACAAGAAAAATAAGTACCTCCCGCCATTTTACACGGACATGTCGTGTAAATGACATTACTGTAGATGTTGTTAGTCAAAAGTGGTGTTGTTTTATTTAATACTATACTACAGTATAAATAGTTATGGAAAACGATAAATTGGCCACATTTTGCTGTTCATTTTTTTGCAGATTTATATATTATACCCACATACCTGACATGTCTGGACGATACGCAATAAATTCATAAAATTCTGAAGGTAAAAATCAAATTCCAAGATTTTATGCTTTTTATGCATTTTTTTTTTAAATAATTATAATTAATCGTTAGAATATTAATAATTAGTTATATATACGAGTATGAATCACCTCTTAAGAAAAAAACTAAAAAAAAAAACACTAATATCATAATTTACAATACAATTTATTAACTTACATCAGCTACTAATCTGAATTGACATAAATTCGTTTTTTTTTATGACTATAAATAAAAATAATTATTTTTGGACCCTGACTATTGCAACGCAGGTGATTCTTTTTCTAAAGCAGGTAAGCGACAAATTTATGGAACAATATCCCTGTTAACAGAAGACAAGTATCTTCGATCTTCGTTCAAAAACCTTCTAAATAGCTCGCAACAATGTTGATAAGTAGATATGTAGATATTAAACACGGCTGCATTACATATTGTCTTGACTTGCTTACTTTATAGACATCCATTTAAAAAAAAAAAAAAAAAAAATGGGTTGAATAGGCTTTGTGTCCAACGCCATAACAATTTTATGTTTGTTTATGTTTATTTTTGTATGTAATAGTATTTAGTAGCTATATTGATATTACAGTATTATAAGTATCATCATCACGACCGTTTTCCTTTCGGGGTGGTCAGAAACCACGCTTATAAATAAGCGGATTCACATTTAGCAACTTTACTATAGGCCAATCATGACAAGTGGCAAGCTCGTCGATGTCTCCAGCGTACCAAACTCGGAAAATATCACAAATAAATTTGTGTCCCGACCAGGAATCGAACCCGGTACCTCTGAGTCTAAATCCACGGACTTAACCGCTAGACCACGGAGGCAGTCAGACAGTATTATATTATGTAAATTTTCGAATAAAAAAGTAAAGTATCATCACGACTGTATCCCTTTCAGGGTAGTTAGAAACCAAGATTTTTTTTATGACAAGGATTCACAATTATCTAACTATACTATAGGCTCATCATGACAAGTGACAAGCTCGTCGATGCGTACCAAGCTCGAGAAATATCATTATAATTTTTTGTCCCGATCAGGAATCAAACCCGGTACCTCCGAGTCTAAATCCACGGATTAAGTCCGCTAGATTAATAATGATTATGTTGTTGAATTTATTTAAAAAAAAAACACGCAATATCCTTACCATTAAGCACATGCACGACGATGCTCTTGGATTGTGCGTTGCTTGGATTGCACTGATAGGTCCCGGAGTCTGAGGGCCTGGCCTGCTGGATGAGGAGAAACGAGGTCGTCGTCTCTCCTTTCTCGGTCACCACAGAGACACCCCCTCGAGGCGAGTCGTAGCTTATAATCTAGTGACAAAAGGGACAAATAAAACACATATTTATTTTCAAAACTTAATTGTAATCTCTGTCTGGTATCTGTTAGTTAACCTTTGATATTGACAAACTTAAACATTGGACTTTGTCCAGATCCTATAGTTTCATGCGTGTAACCAGCTAAGGTCGTCGGTTCAAACCCCCCCGGCATGTATCAATGAGAAATACACTTTCTTACGTACATTTGTCATAGATTTACAAAACCACCGTTGTCGTGCCTCGGAGAGCACGTTAACCGGTTCCACTAATACTAACTTGTGAAATCGTTAATAAATTGTCATAAAAAATAATATCATATCCTCGCCAAGCCGTCTGGCCAGCGTGGCGAGTGTAGGCCAAATTCTCCAGATATATGTTCTGGAAGGCCCATCTCCAGCAGTGGAGGTCTGGGACGCTGTGTTCTAGGGGCTGTATCGATGATGAATGAACCAGCTAAACAATAATCTTTACCAAGCTATCTTCTATCTGCCTAAAACGAGTCCTTAAGTATTTCAGCCATATAGCCCGTAAAATATCTGGTAACCTGGAAAGGCTTGTTATCATAGGGAAAGTCGAAGGCAAAAGACCGCGTGGCTGAAGCCCCATACGCTGGTCTAACCAGATCCGCACCTCCCTAAATACCCAAATGACGCAGCATCGTCCGGGACAAAGTGATCCGTGGAAGGATCACGACCCTCAGCAGTAAGGAGGACAAAGCAAGGAGGAGGAACCAGTTTAACACCATCTTTTTGTAATCAGTTTAATTAAGAGGATAGATATTACATATTTTATTGGTTAATATAGAAATTAGGTTATGGACTCATAGAAATATCCAGCAGATATTCAGATTCGGTCACCGTGTCATCCGCTCGCCAATGGAACAAGCTCCCACTGATGATCAGACAGGTCATCTACTTTCTAAAGAAGCAAAACAGTATTGTTTAAATCAATATTACATTTTATATATGTGTTAATTTTTATGATTTATCATTTATATATATAGTATATATTTATTATTTTATGTATTTATAGTTTTTCCACACTCCCAAAGGAAAGAAGAATTTTTTTTTTCTTTGTTAGAAAATGCCTGGTCATTAAGCCGCCTGTCTACAATTTTAGTATTTAAAATTTTCGAAAAATAAATAGCAATGAGTGTAAATTTAAATATTGCTCTCCTGGATGCTGCTCTTCTGGATGCCTGTCTTATAACGTTAGGAAGCTTGTTCCAGAGGGATGAAGCGGATTTACACAAGTCCATACTGTGCCCTTTTTTCAAATATTTTGTAATATTAGTGTATCGATACAAAAATCGAACATACCTACAATATAATGTTTTTTAATACTGGCAACGTCGTCGGGTGAAACAACTTTTTTTTATAAATAGACAATATCAATCTACTCAGCGTATAATACGTAGCGGTCATCGTGCGTAAATATAATAATTCGAATGAAAAGTAAAGTATCATCACGACCGTTTCCCTTTCGGGTGGTCAGAAACCACGCTTATAAATAAGCGGATTCACATTTAGCCAACTTTACTTTAGGCCAATCATGACAAGTGGCTAAACTCGAGAAATATCACAAATAAATTAAATATTAATTAAATGTATTTATTTACAATAATAAATGTTTTTGTGTCCCGACCAGTAATCGAACCCGGTACCTCCGAGTCTAAATCCACAGACTAAACCGCTAGACCACGGAGGCAGTGCAAGGCAGAGGCAGTTCGAATGAAACTATACAAAATTTATATTAAATAGTTTTAGATTAATCCACACTACCTATTTTGCGATTATATATAAACTTGATTACATTTTTATTATAGTTAGGTAGGTGTAGGTAAAAGTACATTGACAATTTAAATGATAACCAACTTTTAATTCTTATTGTCACTCCAAAATTATAAAAGACTCTCTCTCAATATTGTGATACACCTATTTGACAATACCCCACTCAATATACAAAATTCGTCGACTTATTTTTTTTTTGTACACAATGAAACATATAAAAGCATACAGACGAATCATCGTAAATTGTTTATTTATTTATTTTATTCTAAAAACTGTCATTTACAACAATACAAACATAAATAAATATTGCATTTGACAAATACAAATAAGTAAGTTATGAATATAAAAAAATAAAACAATAACAATATAAACAGCTTAACAATAAATAATTTTAGGTCGTGTTTATTTTTTAAATTTATTTGTAACATTTGCTCGAGTCTAGAGACATCGATGAACTTTCAACTTGTCATGCCTATAGTAAAGTTAGCTAAATGTAAACTCGTAAGCTAAAAGGCGTTGTTGTTGACCACCTTGCAAGAAATTAAGGTCGTGATGATATTTTTACATTTAAATTAAAACGTTTTAATATCACCCGAACACAATTTATGAGAGCGCTTCAAAGGATTGGGGGAAACGTTACTAAGAAATTTTCTATGGACTACGGAAGTGGTTAATTATGAAATAATTGAAATTATATATAAACAAAAGACTAAAAATTATCAAAATAGAAACACAGGTATGAAAAGAGCAATTGATATTGATGTATTTATTATTGATTCTAAAGACATTATTACAATATTGGACATTCCTAATAGAAAAATGTTTTTGACGAATTATATCATCTTGCAAGATCATAAGAAGAAAGGAAAGGTAAATACAGTATTTCTGACATTATTTATATCATGTAAAATATTTATATTAGAAATGAAATGTAGCTATAATAGAGACAGACGGTGAAGTGAATAGAATTACTAGAAAATACAGAGATAATTAAACTAAATAATAGCTGATAGACATAGGATAAGATTGGTCAAAGATTCGTGAGATGGTAAGCCTTAGAAAAGGCATAATTAAAACAAAGTGAAAACGCTAAGTGATCTCACACCATATTATTTTAGGTAAACAAGAGATATTAATGTAATAGATATAAAAAATGTGTCACAAAGTGTATGTATCTGTATTGTTAAAAAAATAACTTAATGTGTTCAATTTATTTTCTTGGTTCGTGTATATTGAAGCAGCTAAGATAAACACTCTTTATTTGCATAAATGTTAGTCTAATTTACAGGTCTTATAGTAAACTAATGTAATGTAAAAATATTTGCCAAGTAATTTTAAAATTATAGTGTATATATAGAATAGAATATAGAACCTACTGGCTAAACAATAAACACTGGCTTAACACCAAGTCCGTCTAGGTTGAACACGTCCACATTCACTAGCGCTCTGGCGGATACTGACTCCACAGTATGAATTCCCCCCCACCACTTGCGTACATGAGACAATAGATTATTATTATTTAATAGATACAAACACTACAGCGTGTCCAAAAATATATGTAGGTATCCATAAAATATTGTCAGCTTAAACTGTAGTTATTACAATTATTAAAATATTCATTTAAATTATAAAATAATTTCTCTTTTAACCAAATGATTAGTTGATTTTTAAAAACATAATTACCTAATAATTACCTTTGTTTCTTTAGGATATACGAGTGTATCTAGAATAAGGTCTTAGGGGTTTCTGCTACTTCTAGCGCTGACATATGAAATCTTTCTAAAATATTGCTGTGTTTTCTGACAAGGACTAAGGCTTATGATGAGATGTTGTTTTCAATTCAATTAATCATGTAACATCATAATAAGTGTTAAAGCCAGTTTTGTGACCCATCGGTGGGTCCAGTTGCAACTCACACCGCGTGGCTCAATTTTCGGTGCTGCAGCAGTGTCTGCTGAATAGCCACGCGCTGTTTTTATTGGTCGGAAGTATTGGATTATTAGTTTTATGTGAAATTATATTTGTGTGAAAAGAGAGAGACGAGACGTTGTCAGCTGCAACTGGAAATGGTAGTGCCCCTTTCTTTGGACTTCACGGAGCTGGCTCGTCATGAAACCCCCGAAACAATATACACCTAATCTAACACCACGGGTGAGGGAGTTGGAAATCTCCCCACAATAAGGTTAATATAAAATGTAGGGTCATTAGATACGTTGTTCTCAAATTACAGCTACATTATTAATTGTGTCACCCGACTTCTCTGTTCAAGGCCCGAGCTAATTGCTTAATAAGAAAATAAATTTCCTTAACCAATAAGATTATGTAATTTAAATCAAATTTTCATTATAATTTTCGTTTCTCAAGTATTAAACTTCACAACAAGTTGGTTAGAAATTTCATTTACATAACAATAATGAAGCGTTAGAACTTGTTCAGACTTGTACAACTTAAACGAATTTATAATACTAGTTATGAACCCCGACATTGCCCGCAGGCATTCATAAATTCATCAATATTTACATCTCGTTTGGGATAAGTTTTACACTTTAAAAGTAAAAAGACTAATCTTCTTTGATACTATTCTCGTTAAGTCTAAAGGTTAATTTGAATTCGTCATCATCCTGCTGAACGCGGATCTTTATTTATTTATTTTTATCCTATGAACAGTATGCACTTGCTCATGGGCTGGTGTTTAATGTAATGAAGAGTAAATACCTGATCTTTGGAGTCACTGGTAGATCCAAAACCGTTATGTAAGATATTTACCTAAATGGTATAAAGAGAGTAGCCCAGTTTAAATATCTGGGACATTATGTAACAGAGGATTACAAACATCAGGTCGACATCGAACGTGAACGCAGGGCGCTAGCGATTAGATCTGTGGAACAACTTTACGCAGGCATCGATCAGCGCCCTTCGTTTTCAATATAATAATAGCTTCAGGATATTGTTGGGTCTGCCACGTCTCATTTCGTCAAGGCACACTTATTGTAACTATTATTACTTGATATTTTAGTTGTTGTGGTAATTTTACTTATTTACGTTTAGTTACTGTTTTTCTTTTAAATCTGTCATTATTATTTATTATATCGCTTTCGTATCTTCTTCATCCTTATTATCAATATTTTTCTTAATTCATATATATTATTTTTCTATTGGCTTGAGATCGGTGTTAGCAAAAATGATAATTATTGGAACTCTAGGTCTAATTTTGGTTTAGTTTGTTTACTTTAAGTGACTGTTTGTTTCCAAAATAATAAAAAATGTAAGGATACGTATAAAACAGTAAATACTCATAGTATATTGTTAAACAGAAATGTACAAACTGCAAAAAAATTAGACAAGTCCGAACCAGTTTGCCAAAGATTTATATCGAATGTGCTAACATAGGAATAAAAAATCCACTTACCGCACTGTTGTGATTCCAAAATATATAGGCGGGAGGTTCCGGCGAGTAGAGAACTACGCAGGTTAAATTTATTGTGCTCCCTCGGTCTATGTAGAGGTCCGGACCGCCAATTATTTCAGTCGTTGGTTCTGCAACGAAAAGGACACCTTAACAATAGTTATTGTGGCTAAATGTACCGTTGTCAACATGCTACATGGTACATTAGCTTGTGTAGCAAACAAGCTTTGGGTCAACAATTTATATTTAAAGTGGTTATTTACATGTAAAGTGTTAACCATTTGTAAAAAGCCACCAGGAACTTTTTTAAAACACTAGGAGATAATTTCAAATTTAAAACCTGTAAAAAATTTAAATTTGAGTAGAATAATTATTCTAGAACATAAAAGTAACCAATATAGCCGAAATTGTTACTAAATTAGGAGTCAAACAAATGTGGTTAAGAAATGTTTTTATTCGATAAATTAATACCTAGACGCTAAACTCGACAAAGTCATGTGACTGAATAAATATTTGTGATTACAAATAGCGAAGAATGTGATATAGTTACATACAACAATTTATAACTCTGTATCTACCATGTTTCTGACTAATAAATTATTTTATTTAATTTCCAATGGATAGATGGCCTAAATAAGGTGGCTGGTGAAAGTTTCTTAAGGGTAGGAAAATATCACGTAACCGTTGAATAAAAAACCCTTTCAGATTAATATGTTGTCAGAACTAAAACACATATTTCACAAAAAAGTTCCATCACAACCGTGGTGAACCAGTATTGTCGTGGCCAGACACCACGCTTAAAAAGAAGCTGATTTGCATTATTAGGCAAATCATGACAAGTGACAAGTTCGGTGATGTCTCTAGCGTCACTAAGAAATATCACAAATAAATTATTGTATCCTACCAGGAACCTGATACGCGTCTATATCTACGGTCTTAACCGCTAGACCACGAAGACAGTACACAAAACGCAGTTAGGTGAATGACATTGTGTCCATTGGAATCTAATAAAATCTTTTGCTTCATCAAGAATAGATTGTAATCCATATATCAGTATCATTAGACTCTCGCTATTGCTGGATTCCTTAAAATCCAAATAAGTTACGCGGTTCGAATCCGGGCCAATTAGAAATAATTTTCTTAAGTATATTAATCATAGATTTACAACACCATTGTTCCCGTGACTCGGACATCACGTTAAGCCGTCCCGGTTCCACTAACACCAACTTGTCGAATCGTTAATAAATTGTCATTAAAATTTACATCAGATATTTATTCATTGTGTCATATATTTATTGTGTTATTCTGTATTTGTATTTTAAACCTGATACAGCTGAGTTTGTAGATTCCTAGATTAAACATTAACAGGTCATTGGAATCTGATAAGCAGCTGGTCTTCTGCTAACAGCTTGCTCTTTGGACCGCTTTGCTGGTTAGTCTTCCACTAGCAGAAGTAGAATCATTCAAAATAATTTAAAAGATGACTATTTACAAAAAAAAAGTTTACGTGAATAAAGATATTTTGACTTCTCGCCAACTCGTTTAGCCAGCAAATTCTTCTGAAATGTATTCTTGAACGCCCATCTCTATCAGTGGAGGTCTAGGACTTTGTGTTTTGATGATTGACTCCTCTTCTTCTTCTTACAGTGCCATCTCCTATCGGAGGTCGGCTATCATTAAGGCGATTTTGATTTTGTTGGCCGCTGTCCGGAACAATCTTTGGTGCTCATCCCGAACCACTCCCTGAGGTTCTTGAGCCAGGAAGTGCGTCTTCTTCCCGGTCTTCTGGAGCCTTGTATCTTGCCTTGCATGACGAGCTGCAGCAAACTATACTTTTTATTGCGCATGATGTGTCCCAAGTACTCCAACTTCCTTGACTCTTCTTGACTCCTCTAACAGGTAGTAATGTAGAAAAATATATTTTCATTATAAAAAATATCACATGGGTTAACAAGAAGTTAAGTTTATCCAATAATCTTCATTTCCGTCTGAACTCTGAACATATTGAAAACCTAATATTGAAATTCCTACTAAAATCATAAATAACTTTGGTAAACTTTCAAGTATTTAATTGCTTAGCGGTACATTTTCCGTCTCGAAAACAAACCCAAAGGTCACGGGAGGGGTAGAGCTGCCATCCATCCGGGGCTTAGACTTTGTGCTACTTTAGAGGAAGGATGAGTTGGCGGGTATTTCCTTAAACTTCATAATCTATGAGACTACACAATTGGCAAATTGGAAGCAACAATAGTGGCTAGAGAAGTTTTGTTTGAATGATTCGTTAGTATTAGGTAGTCTCAATATTGTTCGACAATAAAATACACATATATTGCTATATGTACACGAGGCGTGCTTAATAAGAATAAAATATAAAAATAATAAGAATATAAACGTTTATTGCCACATCAATTAATACAAGATCTAGAGCACAATATTTTAAAATAAGTTTATATGATGTGGCAAGGGTCTTGGCTCAGCTTCAGTCAGCTGTACATCACATAATGTGGTGCACTAACTGACGCTGTTTTTATGCCAAAACCCTAGCTCACGTACAGGTTTAACTAAGTTAACAAGGGGCATCAAGAAAACGACGATAGACACAAAGAAAAAAAAAGCTTGAATATAAAATGTTGTAAATAATATACTATTAAAGATAATAATTAATGCCGCTATGCATTCTCTAGCAACTAAAATTTGGGACAATGAAACATATTGTGTTGTTTTTTTTTATACTAGCACGATTGTAAGTATCGCAGGTCCATGAATGTTAGCAACTGAAATCAGACACTCATGACTAACATCAGCCCCTAACACTATGGCTTGACTGGGCATGACGGCAATTCGAGCCTGATCCCGAAATGTGTGGATACACTTTACTGAGGCACGGGAACGGTGGTGTTGTACATCTATGACAAATGTACGTAAGAAAAGTGTATTTCCCATTTGTTCATGTCGGGTGGGTTTGAACCGACATTTGTAGGATTTAAGAAACGCGTTCTTACAACCGAGCCACCACCGGGCTATTGGATACCCTTACATAAATTAAATCAAATATGAAAAATCGAATATCAATAATAAATATAGATAATATTCTTGATAGATATAAAAACAATAATTAAAAAAACAATATGGCAGCTTTAAAAAGTTTGTCAAAAGCACCCAACAGGAGCAAAACAGCGGGTGCTTTTGAGGTAAATATTTGTATTGAGTTTGTTTTTCTTTTGGCCATATTAAAATTGTGTACGTGCGTGTCAGAAATGTGCCTTACTTAACTGTGCTCACTTGATGAGGGTCACACATGGGAGGTTATTATGCTTAACTGTTTTATAGTATGTGTGAAGTATGTAGTCAATAGGTACGAGCATGTTCTATCGTCATCGATTCATTAACGACATCGATGTACGAGGGGCGTTCAAAATATTCTCGGTATGTGGATAAAAACAAACAAGTACGAAAAGTTTGATATTTTTATTTTTCAATATACTCCCCCCCTATGTTCATACACTTATAAGATCGATCAATTATTTTTTTTAATCCCTCATAAAAATATTTTTTATCTTTGGTGTAAAAATGCTCCTCCACGGCCGTCTTCAACGCTTCATCGTCAGAAAATTTATTTCCACGCAGATCCTTTTTAAGATTGGGAAACAAAAAGAAGTCGCTTGGGGCTAAGTCCGGACTATAGGGTGGATGAGTAACAGTTTCAAACCCACATTCAACAATAGCTGCCTTGGCAATATGAGCAGTATGGACAGGGGCGTTGTCATGCAAAAGCAGAACACCTTTGGTTAACTTTCCTCGCCTCTTTTCTTTGATCGCATCTCTTAATTGACGTATAACGTTAGCGTAGTACTGCCCTGTGATATTTACACCTTTTTCTTTATAATCGATAAGCAAAACTCCTTCACAATCCCAAAATATTGTGGCCATGACCTTGCCAGCTGACGGGATTACCTTGAACTTCTTGGGATGAGCTGAACCCTTAATGTGCCACTGCATGGACTCCTGTTTGCTCTCTGGGTCATAATGATGAACCCAGGTTTCATCTCCAGTAACTATTTTTTGCAGCACCTCATCGGGATTTTCACCACACAGGTCGATAAAATCTGAACAGCAAGCCACACGCATATCCTTTTGAAGAAGCGTCAGCATTCGCGGAACCCATCTTGCACTTACTTTTGACATATTAAGATGGTCATGTATAATGTCATGTACGGTACCAATAGAGAGATTGGTTACTTGAGCTATAGATTTTACCTTCACTCGGCCGTCTTCCAATATAAGTTTTTCCACTTTATCAATATTTTCTTGTGAGGTAGCCACTACAGGCCGGCCAGGTCTAGGGTCATCTTCAATACTCTCCCTTCCACGCTTAAATTCGCTTGACCATTTTTGAATAGTAGATAAAGAAGGAGCAGACTCACGGTAAACACAATCCATTTCCTCTTTTATGGTTTTTTGATTTTTACCCTGTTTTGTCAAGAATTTTATGACGGATCGGTGCTCTAATTTCGTTAAAATTGTTAATTCGCTCATGGTGTTCATGTTTGTTCGGCAATTGCAGAAAAACAAAAGAACATCTCGGTTCCAATTTTACTTTTTTTTTATGTCAATGGATGAATCTTAGCGGCCAGTAACAAATATATATATAAAAGAGGTTGTAACGTATCAATACCGAGAATATTTTGAACGCCCCTCGTACATGTTTATTTATTTTATTTATAGTTGTGTTCACCGAAAAATAGTATTGTTTAATTCGAAGTAAATCAAAATACATGAAATATAAATCAAACACTACTTAAATAAATAAAATAAAATATTATACATTAAATATAAATTAAAAGCTACCTAAATTCTTTCTCGTCTAAGATTATCATCAGAGTCATTGGACTGGTTTTCACGGTATCTACATGGTCGCCGACAGAGGGTTCGTGTGGGTCATGAGCTTTCTGAGTGGTGCGACATCGCCACAGGGGTACCACAAGGTGGCATTCTCTCTCCTCTTTTATTTTCTTTATTCATAAATGCAATCACCTTTTCTCTTCACTGCCAGTATCATTTATACGCCGATGACTTGCAGCTCTATGTACAAACTGATGTTAATACTGTAAATAGTGCTGTAGCCTGGTTAAATACGGACTTGTCTTATATAAGTTCCTGGTCCAAACGATTTGGGGTAGTGGTCAATCCGAGCAAGTGCCAGGCTATAGTGATAGGGAGCTCTAGACTTATGTCTAAAATTGTTCTTACAGACTTGGTGCCTGTTCGATTTGATAACGCTTCCATTCCATTTAGAAGCGATGTTAAAAATTTAGGTGTGCATATCGATTCCAATCTTGCATGGACTACACAGCTCACAAACACTAAGCGTAAGGTTTTTGCCTCACTTCATTCTCTAAACAAACTTAAACATTTCTTGCCAGTGAAGGCAAAAATCGCGCTAGCTCAGAGTCTACTTTTGCCAATCATTGACTACGGAGATGTGTGCTGTGTAAACATGACAGAGGATCAACTGAATAGGATGGATCGTCTCTTGAATACTTGTATTAGGTTCATTTTCTGTTTACGCAAGTTTGACCATATTTCCGAATATCGATCCAAACTTAAATGGTTGCCAATTCGCTCACGAAGAAATATGAGATCACTGTGCCTACTATACTCTGTGCTAAAGGAACCTAATACACCTAAATATTTAAAAGATTTATTTTTCTACCTCAGCGCCTTTCACAATAAAACTCTTCGCTCCTCACATAATTCCCTCCTATCTATCCCTTCCCATCACACAAACTTTGTTTCCAAATCTTTTGTTGTGTCATCTTCATCCCTGTGGAACAACCTTCCTGTTGAAGTCAGACAAGCACCCAGCAGACCAATATTCAAGAAAAGAGTGTACAGTCATTTTTATAAGTCACTAGCTTAACTTTTTACTGACTTTAATCCATTGTAGGTAGTTATTATTAACATTAAGGTATTTATGTATTATTATATAATTTTATTGTATTATATTTATGTAGTATTAGTATGTATGTGTATATATTATATATATGTATATATATATTATAGTTGTCTAAGTATGTTAATTTTTAATATTATTTATGTTTCATTTTAATATTTTATTTCTCTATTTGCACCGTACTCATATTTAAATGTCCCAATGTCCCAAAGGTTAACGGGAAGAGAATGTCTTGCGGCATTACGTTCGCCTTTTGTATAGATTTACAATAAAGTTTTTAAATAAATAAATAAAAATAAATAAATAAAAAATTAAATTTAAAATAAACTATACTATAAATAAAAGTAGGCCAGGCGACTTGCTAAACTGTGGCCTCCTTCTGTGAGCACGCCATGCTCCAGAAGGAGGCGGCGGAACGGGACCGGGAAGACGACCTGAGGGGCCCGAGTGCTGTCGCGGGGGTGACATCGCTCACATAGGGCCCCACAAGACGGCGCGTGCGGTTGTTCCCGCGCGCCTCTCCGAAGGCGAGGGAGGAGACTCGCTCTCTCTCTCCCTCCTCGCCAAGAAGGCGCACACTAGCGAGCGACGCCGGCGGACGCTGGTCGTTTGCATATTGCTCCCCGCCGTCCGCCATTCAACACGAGGCATCTTGAGGAACACCATCAGGTTTTAGTCGGTGCGAGCCCGACATAACCTCCCCCTTGTCCCCCGACTCGAGGGGGGAATTCGGTAGGGATATCTTGATGTGAATGAAAAAAAAAGGCGCCTTGACCAAGGAGACATTTTCGCTTTTTATAGCAAGGCCAACGTTTTAGGCAGAAATAATGTTCAGCCTTCCTGTCTCCAGAGCATTCAACTACTTTGGCAATTCCTTGGCCAGGCGCTTTGCTGAGGGTCCTAAGGGGTAAATTCGTAACCTATACCAAGGACGGAAGGACATATTTGCGCAACCAAAGGAGTTGAAAAACTTTTGAGAAATGTAATCTTTGAACTTACTAGGGAATAAAATTACAGACAGTTGGAGATGCCTGTGTATGTCCGTTCGCCGATTTTGATGATTCTCACAATGTCAATTGATTAAGAGCAGACGATACGGTAAATTAATCTGAATATCTACTGGAAGTGAGGAATAGGATTTTGAGTTGGTTGTTATGAAATGAACAAGGAGGGCATGTAAATCACAAAGAAATTAAAAGTCATGACTCACGACACAACACGTCAGATATAAATCGAGCTAGAAGCTTGATGAGGGTCACACATGGGAGTTAATTTCGTCCAACAGTTTAATGGGTTTATAAATTGTTACTAATTTAATTACATTAGGCATCCGAAAACAGATTATCCCAGAGCCTTTAATATTTAAGAAGGAACAATTAAAACTTTTCAGCTTCAGATTCGAGAATTAAGTACATTGCTAATTTTGTTACGTTTTGCGAGGTTATGGAGCCTCTACAGAGTCTTTTGATATGTAAGGCGCGAATTATGCAGAAACGGATATTGTATTTGTTATTAATGAACAATTCGAAAAATAATATTTACAAAATATAAAAGAAAAATTACAAACTACTTTTAAAGATAATTAATTTTTTTTTTTTTTTTCTTCCTTTTCTTAGGCTAATAATATTAATTTAGTTAATTAAGTTAAAATAATATTAATTTAGTTTATAGTTATTTAATTTTATTTAAGTAGTGTAGTTAGTAATTATTAATTTTTATTTTGTAAATATTATTTTAATTTAAGGAAATATAAATTAGTGCAAATAAAGTTTTTTTTTATCGATCATGACTGCACACTATTGAAGCCTTTAAAACACTAGTCATATGGTTGAAATCATTGCTTCGTTAGACATAAAGTTCATGTAGTCGTTCATTAATGGTAAGAACCACACGCACAGAATATGCACCCACATACCGTAGTCACCATCCCTTTGCGTACGTATAAATTTGGGGACTCATACATCTGTCGCACGATAAAGATGTGGAATGCTCTTCCAGCCTCTGTGTTTCCACTTTCCTATAACTTCCTTCAAGCGAAGTGTGAAAAAGCATCTAGTCAAGCCGGCATAGTGTTAGGGACTGATGTCAGTCATGAGTGTCTGACTTCAGTTGCTAACATTTATGGATCTTGCGCGCCACTTACCATCAGGTGGGCCCAAGTTCACATGTAGTGCTAGTATAAATAATAATAATAATTTAGTTACATACATTTTTTTTTTCTTGACATTGGCAGTGTCCGATCGTGAAAGAACTTCTTTATAACATTTTTGAGACTCAAAATCAACATTTAGCAGCAGGAAGATTAGCAACTAAAATAATCTTTATAATTAGGTTGATGTTTCGACATGTTAAGTCACCGTGTGTGTTTAATAAACACTGAAGCCTAAGTTAACGAAGTTCGTGAGTCAAAGGCCAATTTATTAGTGCCTAATCGACCCTTACAAATATTCGCAGATCCCTTATTTATTTTTAAAACTTAAGTTAAAACTGATTTTTACACAGTGTCATACTGACATTAGCACAGCAACATTATTTATAAGTCATAAAAAACTTCGAATTTTAAAAGGTTTTAACTTACTCACCTACATCGATAGAGAATCAAAATATAATTTTTTACTATTTAAAACAACCTTGTTTTTTTTTTCAAAGTTTCTCTCGGTTCCGGTTCCACTAATACTTTATTTTTATAATAAAAATTGACATTAGATCCTCGCCAACCCGTCTGGCCAGTGTGGCAAGTGTAGGCCAAATTCTTCAGATACGATTCGTATATGTTCTGGAAGGCTCATCTTTAACAGTGGTCTAACGCTAGGGGCTGTAATGAAGTAGTAATTGAAGAAAAAAGTAGTTCTTTTTTATTTTAACTATTTTTTATAATAGTATTGCCATAAAGATGCATCGACACACAGTGATTCGTGGCTTGCAATCACCTTTAAGTATAACAATTAAAATTCAAGATTTGTACAAAAACTAACAACAAAGATATTATTTAATTAAATAAATAAATAACACGACTTCTTGAATCTTGTGATTTTGCTAAATTAAAGAACATTTTACTGAAATATAGATACGCACATAAAGGTCGCAGACTGGTGAGCGAATAGGGACATACCCGATTGCGTTTCAACGCCAGCCCCCTTGAGTTAATAAATGTTGTGAAATGAAGTGAAACACGTATTAATCAAAGGAAAGAAGTTATTAAACGTCTGTCTTTGACTTATCGATTATAAACAATGATCATAAAATTTGATAGATGTAGCATTAGCGGGCGAAAACTGTCCGACAAATAAATGTTTAAAAAAGTACATGTATTATTTTTTTATATTAATTTCGATATAAGGAAGCGGATATGTGGTGCTATAACAAATGGCTAACAATTAACTATGCAATGCTCAAGGAAATTGGCTACCTTACTTGTTGTGCGAAACCATATCATAAACTCTTATCAGAAACTATACTTCCTAAATCTATACTTTGTCTCCATCACAATAACAACGACAAAAATGGAAGAAGCACATTTCGATTCTGCCTTGCAGAAACGTCACTAAATTCCTCAATAGCATTGCGGAATTAAATGTTACTTTAACCTTGTACTGGATGCGGTATCCTTCGTTAAAAAATCATGGATTAACAATATTGCCAAGTAATGAGTTTTGGAGTAATTTGTAATTTTACCCTCTCATTGTAATTTTGTCCCTTGTCGTTTTATTCTTCATTACCAGTACTAATTAATATTTAAATTGTTATTTTATGTTTTAATTTTAAACACTTAAATATAAATCAACTTACCAACGACACCTAAATGTATAAAATGGCTCATATGAGGAGTGGTGGAGATTTGACATTCATAAATGCCAGAATCCCTGTGTTGCGGATATTTAATCTGTCAACAAAAAATATAATATTAAATTAAAGAAAAAAAAATTGACTGTAGACTGTAGTATGGAGAAGTATTCAAACCAATAACATTTAAGTAATTATTGTAAGAACATATTACAATAAAGTTGAAAGTTTTGCGTAAACAGTTCGCCAATTACGTCAAGTTGTCGGTCGCAATAATGCGCTAAATGAATCGACAGTGAGGTGTTTAATTACAAAATTTGATACCAAATTTACGCTGATGGATCAGAAGATCATTGTTAGTCGTCCTCCTTGTCGGTCACTCAAAAATATAGCCACAGTAAGGGAATGTGTGGTCGAGAATTCAGGAACTTCCATTCGGCATCGTGGTCAAGAATTAAATATTTCCAGAACCACTATGCAACGATATTTTAGTAACCTACATTTGCATTTGCATGCGTACAAGCTTCAATTGATGCAAGTAATCAAGCTTAAAATCAAATCCGGCGCTCTTGTTGGAACACTTTTACAAATCGAATATTCCTAACGTTGCAAACCATCTCCACATTATTCGGGGTGATTCGGCGTATATCGGCTGAACTCGGCGTAGCTCGGTAAAGTTCGGTACGTTTCGGCGTAGCTCGAATACATTCGGCATAGTTCGATATAAATCGGGTTATGTCGGTATGATTTGGATTTTAATTTAGATTACTTAGTATTTACCTGCAACGTCCAATCTTCTGAGTGAGGTAGGTGTATGGCTCGAAATCTCTGGTCGCTTGTGTACGTGTACCTCCCGACAGTCAGCAGATGGATGTCTCGATGTCGGACCCATGATATTTGCATATTTATCTGTAATCAACGAATAATGTTCAGCTTTACATTCGTCTCGCTCGCACACTTCAATATTTTCACATATTGTTAAGACTAAACGTTCTTTTAAGAATTATAGTTATAAACGTGTGAAGTAACATGTTATTAACATGTATAATATGTAGTTTATCAACCATCTAGTTTCCGTAACACAAGCCTCGTAGCTTACCACGGAAACTAGATGGCGCTATGTGACCTGTCTGGAAATATCTGTTATATTTATATTATTTCTATTATCTGGCGTTTTAGTTTTAGTAGTTTTATTTGGCTCAAAGCGAGTGTCCTCGGCACACTACGCCCATCGAACGGTTATAATTTTAGTTATTATTTTTTTTGTTTTATTTGTAGTGTAGTTTATTATATAATTAAGTTTTTTTAATATACTAACACGATATGTGACTTTGCCCCCACCTGATGATAAGTGGCGTACAAGGTCCATGAATTTAGGTCTATAAAACCAATCAAAATATTGTACTGTTCTTACGTGCGTAGTATCCTCGAGTATGCATCACAGTTATGGAACCCTAGATACGATGTTTATATCACACAAATAGAATCTATTCAAAAGAGATTTCTGAGATATATACAATTCAAAACTAAAACCTATGATTCGAGCTACGATCAACGATGCAAGAGACATCATTTGCTGCCACTTGAGACGCGTCGTAACATTGCAGACACAACTTACCTTGTCGATGTTGCGCGAGGGAATGTGGACTCTCCTGAGTTACTAAGCAAAATTCTATTACGTATACCCACTAGAAACACCAGGCAAAGTCCACTGCTGCTTATTCCCCGTTTCAGCACAAATTACAGGCGTAACGCGTTCTTTATTAGGGCAGGTGAGTTGTTCAATAATCTTAATATCAATATTGATCTTTTTAATTCTACTACTACGTCTATAAGACGCGCGATGGCCGACGAGCACTTCAGGCGAATAGAGGTTGTTTAGGTAGTATGGCAGTATTGTATTTTTTTTTTTTTTTTTTTTTTTTTGTATGTAAATTCTCATGTTTCATTATTATTTTTTGTTCAAGGTGTAACTATAAGTGAAAACTGTTAATTGGCTTTATTGTATCCAATCTTGAGCCTACTAGTGTAAAATAGCTGTAAGTTTTCCAAGCAAAATAAATAAATAAATATTAGCAACTAAAATCAGACACTGGTGACTGACACTATGCCGGCTTGACTACGGTAAGGGATGGTGACTACGGTATGTGGGTGCATATTCTGACCTGTGCGTGTGATTCGGTCGCAGAATGGAGAGGGAGGGATTAGGTTATAGAGCTCTTTCGAGCATTCGCCATAGTATTAGAGACGCCACATCTCTGCGTAGCTGCAGAAATTCGAGAGTTCCAGATATAGTGACATCGTCCACAATTCGAACAGCTCGCCTCTGCAGGACATTGAGAGCATCTGTGAGGTACTCGGCGGAACCATCCCAAAGATGGGAACAGTATTTTCATATATTCCAAAAGACCACAACATGAAGTCGAATAGATATTATGATCTCGCAGGACAAATGATCAGGAACGGGTGCGAGAGGAGAGTAACTCCAGCAAAATCTTTGCTCGACTTACTAAAATAATTTGGCCTAAGAAATCATACATACATACATAAGCTGCTGGTCTTCTGCTAACAGCTTACTTATTGGGCCACTTTGCTGCTTACTCTACCACTAGCAAGAATAGAATCATTCAAAAGAATTAAATCAATGACGTTTCATAAATGCCTGTAATAGGTTTACGTGAATGAAGATATTTGGACATTGACTTTGATCTGATCTTTGTACAGCAACAGTCTAATTGAAGGCGGAAAAAACCCCTTTACCTTGTTCAGTATTCCAAGCTTTTTTTAATGTTAGGTTTTCTTTTTAATTATTTTATTAATTAATAGAAACGAAATATAAAAGAAGTGAATAGGATATTACTTAATTAAAAAAGTATTTTATCAAAACCGACGCTCTGCTAAAATACATTAGTTACAAATACGCGTAAATAATTGGAAAAAAAAAAGTTATTCATTTGGTGAACAACTTTTCAATTATTCTTTGAAACCATACTTCAAAGAAACATTACGGCTTCAAATAATTACTTAAAATCCAATCAGAAAGTTTTCACTAATGTTCCCAGAGCTCAGATGACTTGTGATTTATTGAATTACAATGTTTGTACAATTACTAAACATCTACCAAATCTGTATTAATATTAGCGACATATACCAATATTATAGACTCAAGAGATTCTTCTTCATTTTTACATTCCATTCATATATTTAATTTTGTATGAAATATAAATTTTGTTTCGGTAGAGATGATTTATTTATTTATTTAGTTATTCGAAGAGAAAGAACAGAGACAGGCAGTATAAGAACAATTAAGAAACGATACAGTAGGAGTCATTAGAATTATACCTGCCATCAAAATATTTCCCACTGTGGACAATAGTGCACCATTTATATTTATGAATACGTTAGTACTAGGTATACCTTGGCCAGGTATAATGGATAATACAATTGCAGTGTTAGAATTTATGGAACTATCAATGAACTCCGAAGCAAACCCCACCCAGCGAGCTAAACCGACAACAACAGCTTCTTCATTTTGGCCTTAATTGCGGCGCGAGAATTGCTAAATATATCAACGTCCAATAACCTACTGTTGTAAGTCTCGCACATTCGGCGTAGTGGTGCGCAGAGACCGGCTACTGTGCGTGTGCGGGTAATATAGAAAGAAGCGTCGCCGCTTGGCCAATGCCATAGGTACGTGCTTTTGGTTCGTTTGCCAGCGCTCCAAGCAGCGACTCACATAGTTTTTTTTACGTACTAGCACGACATGTGACCTTGCCCTCACCTGGTAAGTGGCGCGCGAGTTGCAACTGTTATCAGACACTCATGACTGACATCAGTCCGTAACACTATGTCGGCTTGACTGAGCATGACAGTAATTCGAGCTTGATCCCGAAAAGTGTGGATATATTTTACTGGGTGTATCGGCTCGAACGGTGGATACTTCCCCGCACCGGCAGACTGAGGAAATTACCGCCAACAGTCTTATAGACTACCACCTATTAAAGTTACCGCCTATTTCTCGAAGCTTTACTTAATTATTTATTATATTAAAAATAATTTTACTTTTCTTAATTAGCTAATGAATCTTTAAGTTTTTATAAAGTCAAATCGGGTTTGACGAATAAATTTTAGAATATTTGAGTTTTTCTTAGTTACCGTCTTCAGCTTTTTAGGAAAACAGTTGTCAAAACGCAACTTAATTGGTATTCCTTGTTGTTTTGTGAAACGCTAAATTTATATCTTCTCATACATTTGTGTTAATGTTAATATATATATATATATAAATATATAAACACCCAGACCGAGACAAATTATACAATGTACAACTTGCCCCTGGTGAGAATCGAACCCACAAACTCCCGAGTTCACGGCAACGTTTGTTACCACTAGACCACGGAGGCGGTCAATGGCATATCATCAGTGACACTCGCGTAATGAAGACGAATCGATTGACGTGAGAATTATCAAAATCGGCCAACGCGTTTGATCTCCAGAGTACCACTATTTTATTGGGTACTAGCGGAAGAACAGCGTCGCGGATCCAACTATGTAATTCGCGACACATGCTGAGCTTAGGGCCCGTTTATCGCTGCAGGAATTACGGTGTGAATTGTAGTGCAGCGCGCCTCGATGGCTACCTGGTGGTGCTCGGGATGTGGCAGTGGGTGTGCCAATTCCATATTTTAATATCAATCCATGGTCCGTGCCACCCCATATCCTATGCGCGGCTATATCCTGGAGTACTTGGGTGCCTGTCGGGGCGCGTTGTGCTGCATATCTTAATATCTTAATTGTCTAAGTTCTATCTGTTTTGCGATAAATAAACGTATTTCTTTCTTTCTTTCGCTAAGGAACAAACATACATGCATACTCATATACATACATACATACTCATATACATAAACACATAACCCTTCTTTGCATCACACAGTCGAGTAAAAAGAGCTTCTTTAGCTGAGTGTAGCAATAACACACTTATGCCGAGTCGACAATTTCCTCCTGTCACACGCTTCTGTATCCGGCAGTCCATTTCCGTTTCCAGCGCGTACAGCGTGTCCTACTCCTAGCACAACATAGCCGATGCAAGCACTTTGCATAAACGATTCCTTTTACATTTTGTGTGGTGATTTTTCAATCGAAGACACTTAAATTTATTCAACATTTTAAAACCTTTTCAGTAAACTCTATGTAATTTGACGGGTCTGTTCATATTTTTAAAACAACTAACGTTGTCTATTATTGTCTAATATTTTTTGCGATATAATAATAATAATAAATATTTTCAGACAGGTCACACACCATCTAGTTTCCGTGGTAAGCTACGAGGCTTGTGTTACGGAAACTAGATGGTTGATAAACTACATATTATACTTTTTTTTTTTGTAAATTGTATATACTTATAAATAAACACCCAGACCGAGACAAATTATACAATGTACAACTTGTTCACGGCAACGTTTGTTACCACTAGACGACGGAGGCGGTATAAAGTATTTATTCGAAGTAGATACAAAAATATTAAAATAAAATAGATTAAAAAACTAATTATAAATAAAACTAAACTAAAAATACCTATGAAATTAAAACTATTCTACAAAATATAAGGGCTTACCACCAGGGAGGGTACCTAAAACGCTCGCCACATTTCCTCGTTGAATTATAATCGAAATATTCAGTTTTAGGTAGTTATGGCATTTGGGATCGCCACACTCTTGAAAAATTCGTTTACCCAGCTCGTTTATGAATTTGTGGGTATCAAGAGAATATAGCCCCATTGTTTCAACCCCAAATGCCACAAAGTTATAATTTTGTTTAATGCTATTATATTTGATGTGCTTAAATTCGGCTGTATGAGCAGCCGAGCCGACCTTTTTTGATGTAGAGGAAATGTGGCAAGTGGCAAAGGTATCCACACAGGTGGCATCCTAAACAAGACATCTTCCCTCACTCCATGGTACAAGAGACTAATAATTAGTAGGGTGTGCCTATCTCGCTCTAAAACTTGCGAGATATTTTCGAATGCACCTTGGGCACCTTGTCAAATTTGAATTGTATCCAGCAGAAAAAATGCTCGGTCATTAACAGTATTTCAATGTTGTTTGTTAGTAAAATAACCATTTTAAAATTGCACCAAATGACTATTAGAGCGCGAGAACGGATCCATTTAAAAAAACAATCGACGTTAATCGGATACAACTCTCGTGCCAAAATCTGATATTATTCGATCGAAAAATCAGTCTGAACTCTTATGAGTACGCCCTACTTTATGTACATTCTAAAGGCCTAGTTAAGCTGCTGGCCTGGTGCTCACACCCTTACACCTTAAAGGACCATATACCGAACCACATGCACAGGTCAGTACATGCACCCACATACCGTAGTCACCATTCCTTCGCGTACCCATAAATTTGGTGACTCATACATCTGTCGCACAATAAAGATGTGGAATGCTCTTCCAGCCTCTGTGTTTCCACTTTCCTATAACCTGGAGTCCTTCAAGCGAAGTGCGAAAAGGCATCTAGTCAAGCCGGCATAGTGTTAGGGACTGATATCGGACATAAGTGTCTGATTCCAGTTGCTAACATTCATGGACCATGCGCGCCACTTATGGAAAAAACTCTTTGTCAAACATTAGTGATCATGCACCCACAATCCCTGCTCACAACTCCCAAAGTTTAGCTGTTAGATAATGTTTTTAGACATTAAGCTCGCCTATGTACTGTAAAATGTTTTATTTTCTGTGCAATAAAGAATTTATCTATCTATCTATCTATCTATCTATGGATATGATTATGGAATTAGGGATAATTGCTAGGGATATCATGGACAGAACATCGAACCAACTTGTCGATGTCGACTATGCGCGCCACTTATGGATATACGAGTACATACACACATACACATCTTCACGCCAGATCCCTTGCGGGGTAGGCAGAGACAATTGAGCGCCACTTGACACGATCACGACATACCTCTTTCGCTTCATCGACGTTCATCAACCTCTTCATACATGCCCTTTTGTTACGAAGGCTTTTTAATGCACCTTCAGTCAGTGTTTTATGGATATGATTATGGAATTAGGGATAATTGCTAGGGATATCATGGACAGAACATCGAACCAACTTGTCGATGTCGACTATGCGCGCCACTTATGGATATACGAGTACATACACACATACACATCTTCACGCCAGATCCCTTGCGGGGTAGGCAGAGACAATTGAGCGCCACTTGACACGATCACGACATACCTCTTTCGCTTCATCGACGTTCATCAACCTCTTCATACATGCCCTTTTGTTACGAAGGCTTTTTAATGCACCTTCAGTCAGTGTTTTATGGATATGATTATGGAATTAGGGATAATTGCTAGGGATATCATGGACAGAACATCGAACCAACTTGTCGATGTCGACTATGCGCGCCACTTATGGATATACGAGTACATACACACATACACATCTTCACGCCAGATCCCTTGCGGGGTAGGCAGAGACAATTGAGCGCCACTTGACACGATCACGACATACCTCTTTCGCTTCATCGACGTTCATCAACCTCTTCATACATGCCCTTTTGTTACGAAGGCTTTTTAATGCACCTTCAGTCAGTGTTTTATGGATATGATTATGGAATTAGGGATAATTGCTAGGGATATCATGGACAGAACATCGAACCAACTTGTCGATGTCGACTATGCGCGCCACTTATGGATATACGAGTACATACACACATACACATCTTCACGCCAGATCCCTTGCGGGGTAGGCAGAGACAATTGAGCGCCACTTGACACGATCACGACATACCTCTTTCGCTTCATCGACGTTCATCAACCTCTTCATACATGCCCTTTTGTTACGAAGGCTTTTTAATGCACCTTCAGTCAGTGTTTTATGGATATGATTATGGAAATAGGGATAATTTCTAGGGATATCATGGACAGAACATCGAACCAATTTGTCGATTTTAAAACAACTCAAAATATCGACTACGCTGTCAACTATGTATATTCGAAAATACTCCAGTACTTTGGACACATTGCCAGAAAGGAAGGAGATAACTACTACCTTGCAAAATGGAAAGCCGAAGTTGCTAGTGTCCATGATGCTGAAGATAAGAACGGGTGGGGCAGTATCATTAAGACGCACACCAATTTATCGGGAGGTCACTCCCTTACCCTTAGTAATAAGGATATTTTTTTATACTAGCACGACATGTGACCTTGCGCTCTCCTGATGTTAAGTGGCGCGCGAGATCCATAAATGTTAGCAACTAGAATTAGACATTCATGGCTGACATCAGTCCCTAACACTGTGCCGGCTTGACTGGGCAATAATACGATGGAATGAGAGTTAACAGCTTAACTGTAGCTTAGTCTTCCACCACCATGAGTAAAATTGATTAAAATAATTTAAATAATGACATGAAAAGAAAGAAAGAAAGAAAAATATTTTATTTGCCACATATCAATAAACACAACTTAAATAAATAAAGCCTGGTAGTATACACAAGATGTGTGGTGACAACAGCTTAACAATGGGGAATCAACTTGGCATAGGGCTGCGACTTTGGGCGCTGATTTTCGGTTAATCAATTGTTAGGAGAGGTGTTAATAAATAAATATATACATATATATTTGTATTTGAAGACAAAAGTTTCCAGTAATGTCGTATGGTGCAGAAACGTGGAAACTGACGGTAGGTCTGGTCCATAAGTTCAAGGTCGCTCAGCGAGCTATGCTAGGGATTTCTCTAAAAGATAAAGTCAGAAACGTTGACATCCGTCAAAGAACTAAAGTTACTGATATAGCTTTCAAAATTAGCAAGCTGAAGTGGCAATTGGCTGGACACATACGACGAACCGATGAACGATGGAGTAGTGGAGACCACGTACTGAAAGACGCAGAGTGGGACGACCGCCCGCCAGATGGACAGATGACCTCAGGAAGGTCACTGGTGGGGGATGGATGAGGGTGGCAGAAGATCGTGTGAAGTGGCGAGCCTTGGGGGAGGCCTACATCCAGCAGTGGAGAGACACAGGCTGATGATGATGATGATGATATAGTGTGGTGTATGTATGTATGCATAAAAGGTTAACTTAAAAACATTTAAAAAAAATGAAAATAAAAGTTTCATACATGCACGTGTCATAGATGTATACTATATATATGTTACTGTACCCGACATGGTGTAACGTAAATCATCCTTTACACAAGCCACTTACCGTCTTATTTCCTAAGTTCTTGACTCTGCAATTCAAGTAGGCAGTTTTTCCCAAAAGTGCAGTTACATTCTTGGAAGCCGTCAGGTCGAAGTATGGCCCAGATCTTGGAGTAGGTCTCACCACGCTGTCCAGGGAGACTACTCCAGACCTAATAGCATTGTCCTGATGGCCTGATGGGGGACTTGGCGACGCTGATGAATTTGTTGCGACGCCTTTGCCCAGTTCCCTTTGTGCTGATAATACTGTGGACAATAAATTATACTGTTAAAAGAGTAAAGAAAAAATAATTTAAATTTAATATCCCTGCATCAAGTTAATCTATTTTTTTTTTCCATTTATTTATAAACTCTTAATTGCACAAAAAACTTAAAAGTAATGTACAAGGGCGAACTTAATGCCTTTCTGCATCTTATAACAGCTAACCTTTGGGATTTGGTAGAGGATTGCGGGGTGCATTATTATAAATTTACAATTACATACACTGCATAATAATCGTTACATACTATTACTTAAATAATATATATAAATAAACATAATAGACTAAGAAGAGTTAAGTTGTTTGTTGAGATAGTGAGCTATAAGAAGATTTTTAAATATATTAATATACGGCGCCCGTCTGATAACCAGAGGGAGTTTGTTCCACTCTCGAGCAGCTGAAACTGTCAAAGAATCTGAATATCTGCTGGAAGAATAAGTAGGGATTTTGAGCTGATTGTTATTAGCAGAGCGAAGAGGAAGATTTTGACTGTCTCCAAGGAAACTTAAGGTATGAAGGAGTTTGGGGATTGTAAAGAATGCCGTAAAGTGAAGTCAAGAGATGTAAAGATCTGCGGAAACAGATATTGAGCCACTTTAATTGAATACGATATTGAGAAACATGGTCATACTTACGCAATCCGAACATGAAACGAATGCATAAGTTGAGCAGACGATCGAGTTTATTGTCTGCATGATCAATAACAGAAAGAAGAAGAGAATCAACCAACATAAAATCAACAGCTCTTATAATAACCCTATTATCCGTATGTGTAGACTATTTAATAACCTTTCCAGCGATACTGTGAATCTAGACATTTTCAACCCAAATATTTAAGAGACAAGTGTTACTGATTGTAAACTAACCTAAAGTGACTTTTTACTATTCTTATATTGACTTATACTAATATATAACCTATGATGTAACTTTCAACATAAATTGACATTAATAATAACATATTTATTCTCGATATAGTATTAATATATTGATAATGATGAAATGGATGAAACATAAATTTAAAACTGAAAAACACTGTTGACTCTAATCATCCAAGTAGCTATGTGTAGCATGCCGTGTACACTGCCCTTGGGTTGCAATTCCGACCTTATGAATTATTGTAAATTTGTGCTTGATATGTATTTTTTGTAACCTGTTAATGTACCTTAAATAATAAATAAATAAATTAACATAAGCTTTGCCTCAAAGGGAATGAAGTCCTGAGACCGCTTAAGCGAGTGCATGCTAGCGAACATTTTCCGGCTAATTTCTGACACATGTAGGATAGGTCGCAGGTCATGTTTTTTACGCTTTTTCAGAAATTTACGTTATTAAAAGTTAATGGAGATAGTGTCTCCAAGTCCAGTCTGCTAAGCATATGTCTTGTACCAACAATAATAATCTAGGTCTTACGAGGATTTACGAGAAGCCCAAGGTTACAAGATTGAAGACGTATGGCTTCGAGAACCCTGTTCATTTTATCAAGGGCATCATCAATTTTTGTAACATCAAAATGTAACGGTAGCTGAAGATCGTCAGCGCACAGATGGTAGGAACAGTAACTATTTTTTTTAATTTTAAAATAAATAATTCGACACAAAAATACACCAGTTAATTTTAATGTATTCAGATCATCATAAATGTAATACACGATGGATACCTATGTCAAAATCATATTGAAGAATACGCATGGGAATAGAGTTAATGCTGTATAGAAATGAGGTCGTTGCGTTGGGTATGCGAAGTCATTTTGGCGGACTGCATAGGAAATACGCAAAAGGGTAGATATGAAAGAACGCATAGGAATAAAAATATAGAAGGGGGTGGTTTAGGAATATTGAAAGGATGGGGAAGAGAAATTGACGAACCAGATATATAATGCAAATGTTTCCCATCATGACTATAGCTTTTATAATGTGTCCCAGATGTGTAATTTGTAGCCATGTACCATTTCATATCCTTGACGCGTCTAAATTTCTCATTAATAGGACTGGAATACTAACTTTGAGCCTCAAATTATGGGAAACCACTCCTGATAATTCTAAAGAGTTGAGAAACTCTATAGGGTATGATGTGACTTGTTCAGTTTCCATAACATTGTATACTGAGAGGTACTCGACAACATCCCCCTCCACGTCTGACATAATTTGTTTTGTTTATATAAACTATCTCATTAGTCGACGCCAAAAATGCACTTTCACACAGCAATTCCCGATTGCCCATATTTATTTGAAGATCAGGATAGACAATATTTTTAGATCTGTGTATATTTATTTATTTATTAAGAAACCAACAACGTAACAATATGATTATTAATTGTATGGTACAATTTATTATGGAGTAAGGTCAATTACGTAGTGGAGTTTAACTACTTACTATACAAAATTAGAAATAGGTATATAAATGTTTCAATAGTTTATTACAACATAATTTTATAAAGCACGGAAAAATTCAAAAAAATAATTAAAAATATATATATATATATTAGAAGAAGTATAATAATAGTAAAACATACCATTAATAATACCTATAATTTGGTAAGAACATTAAATGTGCATATGAGAAAGTCGAAAGCAACATTAATCCATCCACTCAATCTGCGAAACAAATCCAACCAGGAACGCTGTCACCTGTCTATTCATTTAAATAAACAAGAAAGGAAGACAACAAACCCAAGCCATCTTTAGTCCACAGATGTAATGTACATGTACAACCCCTTTTTGAGGCTAGATTTAGTGTTATCGACCCATTATACCGCCTCCGTGGTCTAGTGGTAACAAACGTTGCCGTGAACTCGGGAGGTCGTGGGTTCGATTCCCACCGGGGGCAAGTTGTACATTGTATAATTTGTCTCGGTCTGGGTGTTTATATGTATAATATGTATATATTTAGAAAAAAAAGTATAATATCTAGTTTATCAACCATCTAGTTTCCGTAACACAAGCCTCGTAGTTACCACGGAAACTAGATGGCGCTGTGTGACCTGTCTGGAAATATTTATTTTGTTTTATTTATATTATACATTAATTCCGTTTATATGGATTTATTTACAAACTTCAAATGTAGTATTTATTTATATCTAATCAAAATCTAAAAAAATAATTTCTAAGCTTTAAAAATGGGGTAATTTCTATCCCCTATTTATATATTATACAGCCCTTTTTTTGCATTAAAAAGTAGCCTACGTCCTTTGTCAGGCTCTAGACAATCTCTTTATCAAATTAAATTTTAATTGGTTTAGTAGTTTTGGCTTGATCGTGTAACACACGACAATCGCATTTATAATATTAGTAAGGATTTATTATTTGTTAGTAAATATTTTCTCACCTCTTTCCCTAACGAGTTCCGTCATTAAAACTTCACAAATAACTTGTATATTGGCTGTATTGCGACTTATTCCTTTCCTTTTACAAATTCTGACTTTGAAGTACTCCCTGAGCTTTTTTTTTTTAGTAACATCAATAAAGTATTTATACGAAGTTAGAGAGAGAAGACAAATTTCTAAGCATTCCATGGATTCACCGTGCGGGTGCCGGGTCCATCGTGTGTGGGTAAGAGATGAGAAGAATGGTGTCTCGGGCTTGCGACAGACAATAGGCTGTTTTAAGAAAAGGAGGCCTTTTTTTATTTTATTGCGCGATAATACGCTCACCATCCACCATTCTACTTCTCTCCCTACTCAACCAAATACTATATGATTCCGTTAATGCCGTCTTGGAAGCTCGTTCCATAAATGTATTGACGGCAGACCTGCTTAGGCCCAATTCTTTCAGTAAGTGATGCAAAGATTTTGCTGGAACTCCTCTCGCACCAACTTCCACTGCGCAAAGCTGAGTCTTGAACCCGTTCCTGATCATTTCTTCTGTGAGATCATAATATTTATTCGACTTCATGTTGTGGTCTTTTGGAATATTTGATTCCCACGGAACGGTAAGTTCAATAAGTTTAATATAAATTAAAAGCTACCTAAATATTAAAATTAAAAATAAACTAAACTATAAATAAAAAATGTCCTCTAGAGACGTCCCATCCGAGATAGTCCCAAGGAGACTGGCAACATTTCCCCTCTGTATAGCGTGGCTAATACGTTGGCAGAAATAATAGCCAGCCTTCCTGTCTCCAGACCTTTCTGTCAGCCGCTTTGACAACTCCTTGCCCGAGCTTTTTCTTTCTAAATTACTTCGCTTAGTTCAGTGCAATTAGTCATTATACGGAGTGACTTTATATACAAACTGTTCAATTTAAAATAGCGAATTTGTATGGAGAAGACAAATAAAATTGACAATTCCGTCAAATGGTTTCTTAGGTTATTTTTTTTTGTTTCTATCAACAGAATCACATATTAGTCTTACGTAAGTCTTTAACTTTGATCTTGGAAAATTGTTACTCATGCCATAAAGTAAAAAAAAAAAAGTCAAAAAATCTTTATTTACGTAAACTTATTACAGGCATTTATGAAACGTCATTAATTTAATTATTTTGAATGATTCTCCTCCTGCTTGTAGAAGACTAAGCAGCAAAGTGGTCCAATAAGTAAGCTGTTAGCAGAAGACCAGCAGCTTAGCAAATTCCAGTGACATGTTAATGTTTAATCTGACTGAGAAAGGAATCTGCAAGGAAAACTCAGCTATATTAGATTTACAAAATAAAACATGTACAGAACTGCACCACAACGATCAATTAATAACCTTTTAAATTTAGTTATCAGTACCTATGAGAATATAATACCTGGTACAGCAGTAACCCACCAGGCAAGTCAGAATTAAGATAGACTACATGCCTATGTGCAACCCGAAAGTCGACAAAACGCAAAAACCTCTGTTAATTTAAGAACAATAAATTGAACGTGTTCGGCAGAGGTCTCAGGCCCCCACAGCAGCACCCGATCACAGACATAACGCATGTGCCAGCCATCCCCCCGCTGAACCAGGCCCTTAGGGTGCGGACCGGGACCCGACACACGTGCCACCACTGCAATGACCTTCTAAGGAAGAGGCGACCACCGGACACGCCACACCATGATATACACAGCTCAAAGTCCCAGGTTTAAACCCCTGCATGTGCCAATGTGAAATACACTTTTCGTCATCAATTACAATACCACCGATCCCGTCTCTAATATCAACAGGAATGTAGATAATAAAAGGCTCTCCATTTGCTTAATTTTAAGCGAGGTTATTTAAGGGCATCATATTCACGGTTATTGGTTTGGAAAGTTATTAATCGATCATGTGTGAGATAAACCCTCGCCGTTTTAAGCACTTATTTATTGTTGATCAAAATTTCGTTCCGAGGTTATTATTTTGTAATTGTGTTATTTATCGATTAAGGATTGATAAGCCAGCGTGGCACGGAACGCTTATCAAATCCATTTTTTTTTTTTTATAAAAAAACTTTATTGCACATAAGTACAAAGGGCTAACATAATGTCGTTAGACATTCTCTGCCTTAAAGACAATAAGAGAGTTTTAAGTGACAGGAGTAGGTGCACAAAATATAAAAAATAAAAATTATTGAATAATGTACATTATTCACTATCTTAATTCTAAGAAATAATATAGTATAATAAACATACATATACCTACATACAAATACTATATAATAAATACATACTAATACAACTACACAATGTAATAATTGAGATACAATAAATATAAAAAAAACCAATGAGAAATACACTTTTTTTTTTAATACTATTGATGATTTACAACACCACCGTTCCTACTCGGAGAGCACGTGAAGCCGTCGGTCCCGGTTCCTTTAATACCAACTTGTGAAATCGTTAATAAATAAATATCATTATAAAATTGACATCAGACCCTTGCCAACCCGTCTGGCCAGCGCGGCGAGTGTAGGCCAAATTCTCTTGATATATATTCTGGAAGGTCCATCTCCAGATATATATTCTGGAAGGCCCATCTCCAGCAGTGGAGGTCTAGGATGCCCTAGTTCTAGGGGCTGTAATGATGAATATAATAATAAAACAAGCGTTGGTTTTGGAAAATGCAATCTATAGGCAAAAAATCTGATGACATCCACTACAAATGGGGCCTCTTTCCCGATTAGCAACCAAATTTAAAACTACATATTAAAAACCGTAATAGCTTGTTAGTAAAGTAAAGTAAAGTATCATCACGACCGTTTCCCTTTCGGGGTGGTTGGAAACCACGCTTATAAATAAGCGAATTCACATTTAGCCAACTTTACTGTAGGCCAATCATGACAAGTGGCAAGCTCGTCGATGTCTCCAGCGTACCAAACTCGAGAAATATCACAAATAAATTAAATAATAAATTTATGTACTTATTTTTACATTAATAAATATTTTTGTGTCCCGACCAGGAATCGAGTCTAAATCCACGGCCTTAACCGCTAGACCACGGAGGCTAGCGGCGATAGCTTGTTATTTTTTTAAATAATAAAATTGATAGCAATTTTTTTTTCATTTAAAATACTAGTTTGCGCCGTTTGGGGTCGAGAAGATGGGTCGGCCCATGGGGCCATCTGGCCAAGAAGTTGTCAAAGCGGCTAACGGAAAGGTCTGGAGACTGGAAGGCTGGCAATTATTTCTGCCAACGTATTAGCGTCGCTATACAGAGGGGAAATGTTGCCAGTCTCCTTGGTGTATATTTTTAATTTAAAGATTTCGTGCAATAAATATTATTTAAAATAATTTCATTTTCGTATACGAAGAATTCTGTAATTTCAACTCACGTCTAGAATTTATGGTCCGCACATAAATGGAATTAGATTATTTTTTTGGGTAACACTGAGCGAACGTTACCATTTCGAAATCGTTACTCGACAATTTATTACACTTTCAATTTTATTTATTCGCAATAAACATAATAAAATATCGGCGAAATTGTATTCAATGTATAAAATAATAGTATTGTGTATTGAAATTTAAATTTACATATTTTTTTGTGTACAAAGTTAAATTATTTATTCATTTAGTCAACTTCACCATAGGCCTATCCATGCGCCATAATCCACCGGGTTTTAGTTAATGCCGGGATCCCTTCGTTCTTGAACTGGATCTCTCGCAGTAATGGTAACAGACCCGATTGACTTTGGTACTGTAGTCCATGAGTCTAGCATTGGTGTGGGACGCTACTTGTGTCGACACCTCTGCTAGGTTGAGACCTGGGCACATCTGTCAGGGCTGGGGCGGCTGCGAACTTGGCTGAAAAGGCGTGAAACGTAAAAACAGAATGAAAATCGGTGCAGTAATATTTGAGTTTATCGAGAACAGACAAACGCGCCGCAGGACTTTGTGTTATATTATTTATATGTAATATCTATATATATATAGTAATATATCCTATATGTATATTTTGTAAGACTAAGGTCTTTAACCAGTGCGTCCTTCCGGTAATGTCGTACGGAGCAGAGACGTGGACACTAACAGTGGGTCTGGTCCATAAATTCAAGGTCGCTCAGCGAGCCATGGAGAGAGCTTGGTGTATCTCTGATGGATAGAATTCGAAACGTTGATATTCGTCAGAGAACGAAAGTTACAGACATAGCTTTTAAAATTAGCAAGCTGAAGTGGCAATGGGCCGGACACATCTGCCGCAGAACCGACGATCGATGGGGCAAACGGGTTCTAGAGTGGAGACCACGTACGGGAAGACGCAGAGTGGGACGACCCCCCGCCAGATGGACAGATGACCTAAAGAAGGTCGCTGGTGGGGGTTGGATGAGGGTAGCGAAAGATCGCGTTAAGTGGCGAGCCTTAGGGGAGGCCTACATCCAGCAGTGGAGAGATACAGGCTGATGATGATGATGATGATGATGATGATATTTTTTTGTTATTGTGTCGATGTTCTTATGATACTACCGTTTCTGTTCCTTGTCTTCACATTGCACTCTCCAGGCAAGACAGATATTTTAACGTTAAATTTATGTTGTGTACAATTTTGTATAAATTATATTGACATAACCAAATTTCGGTGGGAATGTACGGTGATACACAAAGAATAAAGAATTACAAAATTTCACCAAGACAGTATACAAGAAAGAGAGATAATTAAAATTCATCTGTCGTACGATAAAGATGTGGAATGCTCTTCCAGCCTCTGTGTTTCCACTTTCCTACAACTTGAAGTCCTTCAAGCGAAGTGTGAAAATCATCTAGTTAAGCAAGGCATAGTGTTAGGGACTGATGGCAGTTATGAGTGTCTGACTTCAGTTGCTAACATTCATGGACCTTGCGCGCCACTTACCATTAGGTGGGCCCAAGGTCACATGTCGTTCTAGTATAAAAAATAAATAAATACAAATTGTTGTTACGTCTATCTTATCTGCTCGCCCTACTCTATGACAGCAATGCTAATACATGATAATAATGTAAAAGTCCCGAAGGGTGTTGTTATTGCCGACAGTATCGGATATCACAAAAATTGCGAACGAACAAAGAGAAACAGAAATAATATACGGTCGGGTACTAGCACAGTGGGCCACACGTTATTTTTATAACTTTTTTCCACGTGCTAGTAAGCGGCACGCGAAGTCCAAAAATAAGAACAACAGATTTTTTTTAAAACTTCTACGTCCTAAATCTGTCAATCTGGCACGCATAAACCCTTGTTTGTAAAGTAAAAAAAAGTAAAGTATTATCACGACCGATTGTTTCTCGGGGTGGTCAGAAACCACGCTTATAAATAAGCGGATTCCCATTTAGCCAACTTTACTATAGGCCAATCATGACAAGTGGCAAGCTCGTCGATGTCTCCAGCGTAACAAACTCGAAAAATATCACAAATAAATTAAATGTATTTATTTACATTATTAAATATTTTTGTGTCCCGACTAGGAATCGAACCCGGTACCTCCGAGTCTAGACCACGGAGGCAGTGCATGCTTTATTGTTCCACTGTTAAGTGGAATCCAGTGGGATTAACTATTGTTAATCCCACTTCTGACACCATATTCGGTGGAATAAAACAGCGGAAAATTTGGTACACTTTATATTTAATATTTTTAAGTTGTGATACAGACTTTAAATGATAATTTAATAGCGAGCCCGAACTCTCGGCACAGCGACTCGACGACGACAATATTGACAGTTTACTTTTTAAATTTTTAGGCTTAGGATACAACAAAGCCATATAGTATAATAACTAGGAAATGGGGTTCTTCGCGCCATTTTGCATGGACATGTCAAGTGCAAGTTTTTGTTTTGTAAATTAATTTACTGTGGATATTATTGGTCAAAAGTGGGGTTGTTTTGTTTAATAATGTGCTACAATGTGAATAATTATGGAAAACGATAAATTGGACTTTAAATATGGGGCACAAGTTGCAGTTTATTTTCCCATATTTTACCCGACGTGTTTGAGCAGTGGATGGTTCCGCGAGTGACTCCTAGAAAAGCATCAAATTCTGCAGCATCTGGAATTTGATGATGACCTCATTAATTCATGAAAAACAAAGATATATTACGTCAGACTTGGCTGTATGGGCTAGACCCTTTGCCTTCCCTATCATCTCATTCATCATCCATCGGGAGAAGATAACAAAAAAAAAAAAAGTAACTAGGGAATAAAATTACAAATATTTGGGAGATACATGAATAAAATTATACTCGTATATTTATTTTAGTGAAATAGTGGAAAATCGCTATAAATGTTTTTGCATTTTTTCTCTTATATATCTTAAATTTTATTTCCTAGAAAACTAATAGCCTACATTTCTCAAAGTACACTCACCTTAAAACACCTTTGAAAATGTTGAATTGTTTGCAAGCAAGAGGGATACACAAGCGTAAAACCCTCTTGTACCCAAGTGGATCATATAAGATAAAATCAACAAGATTGAGACGGAATTAATTTGAGATAACAAATCAAATTCACAACAACAACATAGAACAAATTAGGGGAGAAAATAAACATCTTTAATGTACTGCAGACATTTACCATAAAGTTAAGGCTCCTGTCACATATATCATTACAGCCCCTAGACCTCCACTGCTGGAGATGGGCCTTCCACAACATATATCTAGAGAATTTTGGCCTACACTCGCCACGCTGGCCAGACGGCTTGGCGAGGATATTATGTCAATCTTGAGTGATAATTTATTAACGATCCCACAAGATGGTATTAGTGGAACCGGGACCGACGGCTTAACATGCTCTCCGATGCACGGGAACGGTGGTGTTGTAAATCTATGACAAATGTACGTAAGAAAAGTGTATTTCTCATTGGTACATGTCGGGTGGGTTAGAACCGACCTTTGTAGGATTTAAGAAACGCGTTTTTACAACCGAGCCACCACCGCACATTTATCACATATATATATATGGTCATTTAATGTCTATATATGTGATATATAAATAAAGTTAAAATAACTCCACTCTTAACTGCCTTCGTGGATTTAGACTCGAAGGTATCGGGTTCGATTCCTGGTCGGACACTAAAATATTAATTAATGTAAATAAATATAATTCATATTTAATTTATTTGTGATATTTCTCGAGTTTCGTACGCTGGAGACATCGACGAGCTTGCCACTTGTCATGATTGGCCTATAGTAAAGTGGGGTTTCTGACCACCCCGAAAGGGAAACGGTCGTGGTGATACTTCCTTACACTCTTAAGGCACCATGCTAGATCTATAGCCCAGCATCAATTCTCGAGGTGAATACGCTCAAACCTTAACCACCGCAACTACATTGAGAGCATCACCAAAACAAAGTCAAAAAACTGATGCCAGTCATGAGTGTCTGATTCTAGTTGCTAACGTTCATGAACCTTGCGCGCCCCTTACCTTCAGGTGGACGCAAGGTCACACGTTGGTATGTAGGTATTTATGTATATATTTATTTAGTATATGTAATATTAGTATGTAAGTCTTTAATAATACATTTGTTTTTATTTATTTTATTTTTATTTATTCAGGAAACATACAGATCTTAAATCATAATTACAACTATTCTAAAAGTTACACAATCCAGCAAAGTTTCCACTTAAATATTAAACATAGATTTTGCAAAAAAAAAATGTATAATAATAGGGATAAGCTTAAAAACAATACCTATAGAACAAATACAACTAAATAATATACATATAAGTATATAGTAAAATAATGGAAAATGAGAAAAAAAAAAAAGTAATCAAAAAGAAATAAATTAAAAGTTCTCCAAGCATAATCTTATATTAAATTCTTTTTTTAACCTAGCAACACTAACACTGAACAAATCAATATCACTGAAATTTTCATTGTAATTTAGGCATGATCTTAGCACAAAGGAGTTTTTCAAGGATTTTGTTCCAGCAAATCTGATAGCAAATAAAAGTTTGGATCTTGAAATTGCACCCTTCGTTGTTACCTCTCCACACTCCCAAAGGTTGGTTGTTAGAAAATGCTTAGTCATTAAGCCCGCCTATGTACAATTTGTTATTGCAACTTTATTTTTTTAATTCGAAGCTTGCATAGTGTTAGGGACTGATGTCAGTCATGAGTGTCTGATTCTAGTTGCTAACATTAATGGACCTTGAGCGCCCCTAACCTTCAGTTGGACGCAATGTCACATGTCGTGCAAATATAAAAAAAAAAACATACCAATGGATCATGGATTGCTAAGGCTGAGTTGCCATGAAGGCTCTAGAGAAATTTACAAAGATTATTTTAAGGAAAAACAAAAAACCGCAATTGTTTTAAAATTCCGTTAATTAAAGTATTTTTTAAGAAGCAGATTCACATTTATCCAACGTTACTATAGGCCCAGCATGACAGCTATTTTATTTATTGAGTATACCATATTTTTAATTTTTGTTTAAATACATCACAAAGATATTTTTTTTTCTTAAAAGATAAAAAATAATTTAATATAAAAAAAAAGTTTACTTTAATAAAGAGTTATCTGACGGCAACGTAAACGATACACAAACAAATACGTAACGCAATAAGACTGACCATTTCACAAGTAAACAATATTACAAGAACAGTGGCAATAAATCTTTGAGAATGTCGCCATTTCTGCGATAGGACCATACGAAATTGAGGCTAAGAGACCGACAAAGGATAGCACATGTTCCAATTCGTCGATAAATCTCGCCAAATTTTGTGTCAGTTATTTCAGCTTGATCTATGAAGCCATCTTGGAATTGGACTATATTTAATTTAACAAATGGTTAAGTTTATTATTTTAGACTAAAAAATGTAGCAAAATTTTACCTACTATTAGTAGTATTAGGTTTGAGTTATTATCACAGCCCCTAGAACACCGTAGTAGACCTACATACAATGTTGGAGATGAGCCTCCCAAAAAATTCTAGAGAATTTGGTGTACACTTGCCGGCCAAACGTGGTGGCACGTTGGTTTTGTAAATCTATGACTTATATACGTACGAAAAGTGTATTTCTCATTAGTGACCTTTTGAGGATTTTAAGAAAAGGGTTCTAACAACCGAGCCACCACCGCTCAAGTGTTGGTTGACTCAAACTCAAGTTTAAGTAAATCATAAGAATCGATTTCCGCCTCACTATATTTTATAAAATAATTAAATAAATCCTATGGTTAAAATAATATTGAGTTTAGGTATAAAAACTAACAATAAAAGTTAAATATTTGTCCAAATCTGAAAATTAATACAATAGTTCGTTCAAAACTTGTCAATTTACACTTTTTAAATAGCTCCCAACAATGTTAATTATGTATATTTTTGTGTGGTATGTATTAGTATATTTGTATTACAGTATATAGAGGTTTGTTATTTATAATTATGTCGAATTTACCCTACTAATAATATATCCTTTATTTCACCTATAAATGTTGTAATTTATCCCCAAGGTTTTAGTTGTCAAAAAATGTGAACGGGAAACTCTTTATTGCACAAAAAAACTTAAAAGTAATGTACAAGGGCGAACTTAATGCCGCATTATATAACAGCTAACCTTTGGGAGTGCGGTAGAGGATTGCGGGGTTTAATATTATAAATATACAACTACATACACTACATACTTAATAATCGTTACATAAAATTACTTAAATAATATACATATATATATATTATTTATATACTTGTATATAATATACTATATATATATATATATACTTGTATATATTATACATACAAAAATTGGTAACTATAGAACTATTTACACACATTAAAAATAATATAATATATGGTACTAAGAAGAGTTCAGTTGTTTGTTGAGAAAGTGAGCTATAAGATTTTTAAATATATTAATAAACGGGCGCCCGTCTGATAACTAGAGGTAGTTTTTTCCACTCACGAGCAGCGGATACTGCGAAAGAAACTAAATATCTGCTGGACGAATGGGTAGGGATTTTGAGCTGATTGTTATTAAAGTTTATAAATCAGTTAAAATAGTAATTTTGGTCCAAATATTTCGGTCGAATATGGACTAACGAATAGATAGTTGCGTAACCTTCCGAAACGAGCGCTTGCAAGGACGAATTAACCTGATTAAGATAGATTTACTATTCTCGCACAAATATTTTTCGCAATAGTCCATTTACGTTAAAATAATAGTGTGTGATGTACTTATGTACTTAAATAATTAAAAAAAACATTAAATATTATACACACAAGCTAGCACTCGCTATTAGACAAGCCCCGTCAGTCCACGTTTTTAAGCACTTTGACCAATGCACTATTTTTAGACAAACAGAAGTCGTCATCAGGCTAACAAAAAATATTTGGTATAATTTACTGCCTCCGTGGTCTAGCGGTTACGTCCGTGGATTTAGACTCGGAGGTAGAGGTCGATTCCTGGTCGGTATACAAAAATATTTATTAATGTTAATAAATACATTTAATTAATATTTAATTTATTTGTGATATTTCTCGAGTTTGGTACGCTGGAGACATCGACGAGCTTACCATTAGTCATGATTGGCCTATAGTAAAGGTGCTTTTGACCACCCCGTAAGGGAAACGGTCGTGATGATACTTTACTTTTTTTTATATCTATGTATAAGAGTATATACTAGTCGTAAAATATTTGCTTCACTGCACTCTCTTAATAAGCTAAAGAATTTTCTGCCGTTGAAAGCTAAAATTACCCTTGCCCAAAGCCTACTCCTTCCTCTCCTTGACTATGGTGACGTGTGTAGCGTCGATCTATCAGAGGTGTTGCTCAACAAGATGGACCGGTTACTAAATACCTGTATCCGGTTTATCTTTTGTTTACGCAAGTATGATCACATCTCTGAGTATCGCGCTAAGTTAAAGTGGCTACCAATTCGTTGTCGAAGGAACCTCAGAATCCTCTGTTTGCTCTTCTCTATTCTCAATGAGCCTGCAACACCGAAGTATCTCAAGGACAAGTTTGCCTATCTCTCATCACTTCATAACAGGTCACTTCGCTCGGCCCACAATTCTGTTTTATCTATCCCATCTCATTACTCCAGCTTTCAGTCAAACTCCTTCGCAGTAGTGGCCGCCAATTTGTGGAACAATTTGCCAGTAAAAATTCGCCAAGCACCCAATAGATCACTCTTTAAGAAAATGGTATATTCACATTACTTAAATAGCTCCCAACAGCGTATGTAAGATATATAGTATGTAGTATATTAATGTGTAAATATGTATAGTGTGTAGTATATGTATTATTGTGTACATATTTGTATGTATATTAATATGTATTATGATATCATAGAATAAGTTTATTTTATTTTTCCTTTAAATTAAGTTTCATATTGAGCCCTTTGCACCTACCTCTTAATCAAAATTCTCTGTATTGTCCCAAAGGTTGGCGGCTAGAGAATGCCTAGGGGCATTAAGCCCGCTCTTTGTACATAGTGCAATAAAGTTTTTGAATAAATAAATAAATAAATATATGCGTTTATGTGTATTTTATGTAAAAGTGTATGTACACACACGCCGGCCAGACGAGACTTGGGTTGGGACTGATGTAATTTTTTTTATAACAATTTATTATTAAATCTACTAGATGATATTAGTGGAACCGGGAACCACGAATTAAAGTGTTCTCCGTGGCACGGGAACGGTGGTTTTATAAATCTATGACAAATGTACCGAAGAAAAGTGTATTTCTAATTGGTAGATGCCGGGGTTAGAACACGTCTTTAGGATGTTAAGGAAAGCGTTCTTACAACCGAGCCACCACCGCTCAATGTTAGTATTATTTAATTAAATCGTTTATTGCACAAAGTACAAAGGCGGACTTAATGCCCGAAGACATTCTCTGACAGCCAAACCTTAGGGACAAATTTGAACAAAATAATGCAATGAAAGTGACAGTAACAATAATATAATTATAGTATAATTTAAAAATATGATATACCTTTATATATCAATACACAATAATAAATGCAAATATATACACACTATTGTACATACACAAAACAATATAAAAAGAAATTACTAGTTTTTTAAAAAACCAGGGTATTAGCTTGTCTTACGTTGGTTGGGAGATTGTTCCATAGATTTGGTGCAGCGACTACGAAGGAATTGGAAACAAATCCAGTATGGTGTGAGGGGACAGAAAGAAGCGAGTTGTTAGAGGAGCGAAGAGATTTGTCGTGGAAAGAAGCGAGATAGGCAAAGTTGTCCTTGAGGTATTTCGGTGTCGCAGGCTCATTCAGCACAGAAAATAGACAGAGACAACGAATAGGCAGCCACTTTAACTTAGCACGATAGTCAGAGATGTGGTCGTATTAATTCTAAATCTACCTACTCCAACCACTGAGGCCATGATAAGACCAGGTCGCATACCAAAGTAATCAATGTATATATTTTTTTACATGAAAATGCCAGTTTCAGTGGTTGTAATCAAACTTCTTATAACTTAATATAACTTTTCTTGTTTCATGCAAGCATATTCATAACGATATTCATAACAGTATGAATAATAATTTCATATTTCAGAAATGCCATATATACTACAGAATTATATTTGTTTCTAAACACAAAATTATATTTGTTTTTAAATTTGGTTCTTAATATTCCTTGGCAGAAGGACTTCTTGCTTTGGCCTCGGCCGAGGAAAAAAAAATACTTTGACGTTAGTCAGCATGGGCCCGCCCGGGAGTTGCTTCGCGCCATTGTGCGCGAACATGTCAAGTGCAAGTTTTTGTTTTGTAAATTAATTTACTGTTCATATTGTTGGTCAAAAGTGGTGTTGTTTTGTTTAATAATGTGCTAAAATGTGAATAATTATAGAAAACAATAAATTGGACTTTAATATGGGGCACAAGTCGCAGTTAATTTTATGCGATGTCCCGCGCTGTGAACTCCCCCGATTATACCCGATGTGTTTGTGCTATAATACCGCGAGTGACTCTGTAGGAGCCTTACGCACCTCAACCTCAACTTATTTTTATAAAAAAGATTGGAAAATAAAAATAAAAACTTTGACATTGAATATACGTCAGTGTAAAATGAAAATAACACGTTTTTAATTTATAGAGTTTAATAAGATAATAAACCTAATAAATAACAATAATAAATAGCCAAGAGAGCAACATTGGTGACCCCCGAAGAACAAAATTATGATTTCGTAAAACAACACTGCAAAATTTGGAATAATGAGCAACGAAAATCCGGAAGAAAATTTGACATGTGAAAAGGTAACAATAAAAACACCACCGTTTTCAATTGAAAAGCCTGAAATATGGTTTTTCCAATTAGAAACACAATTTAAAATACACCGAATTACTGCCGACGAGACCAAATTTAAACACCTAATCTGTCAATTAGATCCAAAATTTTTAGAAAACATTTGGGATATCATTGAAAATACAGCTACACAAAACAAGTATGACACGTGCAAAGAACGGTTTCTCCAAGTTTACCAAGAGAGCGATGAAAAACAATTAAGGCGTCTCTTGACGGGCATCGAATTAGGCGATTTAAAGCCAAGTCAACTTTTGCGGAAAATGCAATCTCTAGCACGAGCAGACATCTCCTCAAAAGTCCTACGAACGCTATGGCTAGACAAATTACCTGCCTCAATTAAAAATATCCTGGTCATCAGCGAAGAGAACTTAGAAAAAGTTGCGACCATGGCTGATAAAATGATAGACCTGACACCAAGAGAGAACTACAGTGCCAAATTAGTAACACCAGGGCCGAGCAACAAAGCGGCTGAAGAGAATACCAAAGATGGAGCATTACAAGAAATATTGTGTAAAATATCTTCTCTGTGGACACAAATTTCGGAAATGAAAACTACTAGATCTAGATCCAGGGAACGAACAGAACGCAGCTATAGTCGCAGTCGTAGCAAATCTCGACGCTACAATCCCGATGGCAAGTTTTGTTTTTACCATTACCGTTTTGGGAAACGATGTAATCCTGACAAATGCAAACAGCCTTGCGGATGGAAGCAGGAAAACTTAACCCAGCAGTAGAATTAACTGCTGATTCTGCTGCTGAAACTGAAAAGCATATTACATCACGCCTATTCATTACCGAAATAAAAACTGGTTTGAAATTACTGGTGGACAGTGGAGCAGACGTGTCCATAATTCCAGCCAAAAAGCACGATATTTTTAATAACAGTATTAAACTATACGCTGCAAATGGTACAGAAATCCAAACATGTGGTATTAAGGTACTGACAGTAGACTTGGGATTACGGCGAGAGTTTCAATGGCCTTTCATAATCGCAAAAATAGATAAAGGAATTCTGGGAGCGGACTTCATAAGGCACTTCAACCTACTTATAGATCTTCGAAATAAGAGACTGGTTGACAGTGTGACAAAATTGACAACAAGAGGACAAATTTCTACAATAACTGATAAGGATGTTATTAGTACGTTAAATCAAAATCATTATGACCTTTTGTTAAAGTATCCTGGAATCACAAAGCCAAATTTATTACCCACGAATTTAAAGCACAATGTTACACACAAAATTGAAACGAAAGGAGATCCGGTAAATTGTAGACCGAGACAGTTGGATTCAAAGCGTTTGGAAATAGCAAAACAAGAATTTCAATTTATGCTAAATCACGGAATTATTAGACCCTCAAGTTCAGAGTGGGCCAGTGCTCTACATATGGTAACAAAATCTGATGGATCACTGAGACCATGCGGAGACTACCGCCGACTGAACGCACAGACCATACCGGACAGATACCCACTACCAAGGATGGACGATTACGCATAAATGTTTCAAAGTCACAATTCGGGTTAAATGAAGTAGAGTTTTTGGGTTTCTTCATAACCAAGGAAGGCACAAAACCCCTACCTCATAAAGTAAAGACTATAATAGATTATAAATTATCCGAAACATTACAAGATTTACGCAGATTTTTAGGACTTTTAAACTTTTATCGTAGGTACATTAAAAACGCTGCTGAAACGCAAGCCATATTACACGATTATTTAAAAGGTGCCAAGAAAAAAGATAAGACTAAGATAGAATGGACCGATCAAGCCACAAAAATGTTTGAAAAATGTAAAACCGATTTAGTAAATACAGCACTATTAACTTGTCCAAATTCAAAATATCCGCTAGCACTATTCACGGACGCTTCTGATTTGGCAATTGGTTCGGTATTACAACAATTTGAAAACGATTCTTGGAAACCGATAGCATTTTATTCTAAAAAATTAAATAACGCACAAAAATCGTACAGTACTTATGATAGAGAATTACTCAGTATTTACGTTTCAATAAAACAATTTAAACATTATTTAGAAGGTCGAGAATTTGTTATTTATACGGATCATAAACCGATAACGTTTGCGTTTAAACAAAAAAATGAAAAAGCATCTCCAAGACAGTTGCGACATTTACAATACATTTCTGAATTTTCAACTGATATACAGCACATCAAAGGTAGTGAAAATATTATTGCTGATACGTTATCCAGAATAGAAATGGTGGATATCGTAGATTATGATATGATAGCAAAAGCACAAATTGATGACAATGAACTCTAGCAACTGAAGTTGTCAAATTCATTGCAATTCAAACAATGTGTATTAAATTCAGGAAATATATTATGGTGCGACATATCTACAAACAATATTAGACCTTATATACCTGAAAAATTTAGAAGAAATGTTTTTAACAAAATACATAACCTATCACATTCAGGAATAAAATCAACAGTCCTTCAGCTAACAAATAAATATATCTGGACAAATATAAAAAAGGACGTAAAAGTATGGGCACAGACATGTTTAACTTGTCAAAAAAATAAAATAATAAGACATAATAAATCCCAACTATTTACATTTACAGAACCAGATGAAAGATTTGAAATTGTTCATATAGATTTAATAGGCCCTTTACCTCCTTCTGAGGGAAATATATATTGTCTAACGATCGATTTACTGACTGGATGGAAGTCATACCTATACCAAATAGTACAGCTGAAACAGTTTCGAAAACATTTTATTCAAACTGGATAGCTAGATTTGGCGTACCAAACACTATAATATGTGATAGAGGTTCACAATTTCAGTCTGAATTATTTAAAAATTTAGCTGAAATATGTGGTTCTAAAATTAAATTTACAACTGCTTACCATCCACAATGTAATGGTAAAATAGAAAGAATGCATAGGACGTTAAAAACGGCAATAAAATGCCATAATAATATTCGATGGACAGACACCCTACCAACTGTTCTGTTGGGAATGCGTACTGCCATAAGAGAAGATAAGGATTTTACAATTAGTCAAATGATTTATGGTACCACAATCAAAGTACCCGGCGAATTTTTCGAAAAATCTAAAGCAGAAATAAATTCAGACACATTTGCGTCAAATTTAAAAATAGTTATGGAACAATTACGACCTAGAAGACGATCACAAAATTTTGAGAATAAAAATATTTTTATACATAAAGATTTGTCTACATGTACTCATGTATTCTTAAGAACAGATAGAGTTAGAAAATCTTTGGAACCTTTTTATACAGGACCTTTTAAAATTTTAGATCGTTTTGATAAATATTTTAATATAGAAATAAAAAATAAAAATATTAGTATATCCATAGATAGATTAAAACCTGCATATTTGATTACGAATGATTGTGAAATTGATGTAAATAGTAGTAACACAAATTTTAACTTTAATGACCATGTAAATAGAATCGTTGTTACTGAAAAGAAAGTTACTTTTCATAAATAGTTTTTTATTTAATTTTAATAATTTTAATTGTATAATAATTTCTTTAACATTAATTTTATAACTATTATATATTTTTATTAATTATGTTAAAAAATAAATTGTATCGTAACAGCAGAGTTACTGGCGAGGGAGTAATGTAGGAGCCTTACGCACCTCAACCTCAACTTATTTTTATAAAAAAGATTGGAAAATAAAAATAAAAACTTTGACATTGAATATACGTCAGTGTAAAATGAAAATAACACGTTTTTAATTTATAGAGTTTAATAAGATAATAAACCTAATAAATAACAATAATAAATAGCCAAGAGAGCAACAACTCCAAGAAAATCATCAAATTCTGCAACATTTTTTGATTTTTGATGATTGATTACCTCATTATCTCATAAAAAAGATATATATATTACGTCAGACTTGGCTGTATGGGCTAGACCCTTTGCCTTCCCTATTATCATCTCATTCATCATCCATCGGGAGAAGAGAACACAATACAAATGGGGCCGGCCGGCTAAATTCAGTGATTCATTTTAATTGCTCCCTGGCCTTGGCGTCAGGTTCAGCAGAGACTAAGGAAGGAACCAATGGGTTTACCTCGAATACTGACACCAATACAGATAGACATACCAAACAAAAGTGTGGCCCATTGTACCACTGAGCTGTTCGAATTGTGGACGATGCCACTATATCTGGAACTCTCGAATCCCTGCAGCTTCGCCGAGATGTAGCTTCTCTGAGCGTGTTCTACCGGCTATACTATGGTGAGTGCTCTGAAGAGCTCTATAACCTAATTCCTTACTCTCCATTCCGCAACCGAACCACACGCACAGGTCAGAATATGCACCCACATACCGTAGTCACTATCCCTTCGCGTACTTATAAATTTGGTGACTCATACATCTGTCGCACAATAAAGATGTGGAATGCTCTTCCAGCCTCTGTGTTTCCACTTTCCTATAACCTGGAGTCCTTCAAGCGAAGTGTGAAAAGGCATCTAGTCAAGCCGGCATAGTGTTAGGGACTGATGTCGGACATAAGGGTCTGATTCCAGTTGCTAACATTCATGGACCCTGCGCGCCACTTACCATCAGGTGGGCGCAGGGTCACATGTCGTGCTAGTATAATAATAAAAAATTAAAAAAAACCACGAATTTTTTGCCACGTATGCAGTAATCAAAGGAGAGAAAAAAAAATGATTTCAATTATGGTGGATTAAAGACCATCGACTGTGGCCGAAGATTGGAGGAATGGTATGAGGAGCGTATTCGGCTGGAGCTGGGGCTTGGCCCAGTTTGGCGATTGTGGTGGTGGATCTCCCACTCTCTTTGTGGCCTGGTGCTTGAGGGGTTTCTGCAGGCCGTTTGGTGTCCACCTAAAGTTGGGTCAGCCTGCAGTCGGAGCTGAACAAGTGGTCTTCCCGAAAAGCGACAAAGTTAGGTTAATATTTTGTGCATGTCCTAGTTTAAGATTGTAAATATTCGAGCAATAAATGGCCTGATCGGTTTGTTTTATTTGGTGCGGGCACAATGCTGCCGTTCCCAAAATCCTAAATATAGAATTTAGCCTGCCTTCAGGACATTTTTAAAAACGATTATTATTATTAAATATTTAATTGCAATTTACTTTAAAGTATCTACAAAGGCGAACTTAAAACCATTTCGACTTTTTCTACGAGCTAACCTTTGGAAGAGTGAGACAGTATAATTATGTGGGGTGCAACTGTAATCAATAATAGACTACATAAATACTAATATCGTCGGATATGCGGCGCAACTTTAACGGACCGCATAAGTAATGATGAAATACGCAAAGAGGTAGGTATGAAAAAAAGCATAGGAACAAAAATAAGGAAAGGCAATCTCCAATGGTTCGGGCATGTTGAAAGGATGAGCGAAGATGATGTGAAAGTTGTGGGTAAAAGAGGCTCTGGCAGACCAAGACTCACCTATCACGATCAGATAAATAAAACAATAGCTGAAGGTGCATTAAAGAGCCATTGAAACAAAAGGGCATCTATGAAGAGGTTGATGAATGTTGAAGAAGCGAAAGAGGTATGTGGTGATCGTGACAAGTGGCGCTCAATTGTCTTTGCCTACCCCGCAAGGGATTTGGCGTGAAGATATGTATGTATGTAAATACTAATAATACGATATATACTTATTAAAGTAGATATACATATATGAAGATAATATATTATTAGGAAGTAGAGATTTGTGAAGTTAAAATACATTGTTCTGCTTGTTTAAAAATAAAGTATTAAGTAGTTTTTTAAAGATGCGAATGGAAGGAGCTTGTGTGATGGTCCGTCTAATCATATTCCACTGGCGAGCAGACGATACGGTAAATGAATCTGAATATCTGCTGGAAGTGTGGGGTGGGATTTTGAGGCGGTTGTTATGAGAAGAACGAAGAGGGCGGTCGTGCTAATGACGATGAGAGGGAGCTATAGAGTTGTATAGAAAGCGAAGAAGACTTGCTGACCTGCGGTAGAAGAAACGAATAGAATCTAAATAATCCAAGCTTGTTCGGTAAAAGCTCATGAAACTATTCTTCTCCTTTCTCCCTCACATACGATGGACCCGATACCCACACGGTGAATCCGCGAATAGCTAAGAAAGTCTTCTGTATTTCTATAAACCAGTTGTAACTAATTAGCTTGCTGACAGAGAAATCTGGAGACAGAAAGGCTGGCAATTATTTTAGCCTCGCTATACAGAGGGGAAATGTTGCCAGTTTTCTTGGGACTATCTCTGATGAGTCGTTTCTTGAGGTAATATTTATTAATGTTTTTTTTTTCATTAAGTTTATTTTTTTAATTTGATTAAGTATTTATATTTAGGTAGTTTGTAATTATTATTTTATCATTTTTTATATTTTGTAAATATTCTTTCAAATAAATACAATTCTTCATATTAGCTTGCTTTACTTTAGTTCAAAAATCTGAATAAAATTTTCATTTTGTAATTAGTAAAGATAACGTCACCCAGGACACGAATATAAACAGATTACAGGCTGTTAATTGCCACGTAAATGAGGATCTGATTACGTGATAAGCTTAGGAGAGAGCGGAAATTAAATGCAAAGATTAAAATGTTTTTTTAAAACAAACTCTATTATCGAATTATTTATTACATTATTAGGTATTTATATTATTAAAAAAGTAAAAAATATAAATTAAATAAAATTAAAACTAAACTATTATTATTGTATATCCATGTCTATATATTCTGGAACTAGCTAATTTTATAAGATAATTAAAGATCTGTTCCCAAATAATGCCCAAAATTGCAACACTCACACTGCAGAACCAAAATAAGCTAATAATACTGATAGCCAAAGCAACACACATGCAGAAAAGTGTATTTTGTATGGCTCCAAAAAAATAAAACAAAAGAAACGATGACATTAAATTATTTCCGATCATAAATTTAAAAAAAAATCACTGACATGCTGATAAACAAATGCTACTATTCAGTGCGGGACTTGACATTCATATTTCTAATTGGACATTGATATTATTTATAAGTTAGTATTTAAAAATAAAAGCGTTCTTGCCACCATGCCGCGCGGACACATTTTATGTTTAAATTAAGTTTTGTAAGTAGGTTTTTAGGTTTGTAAGATTGCGCGGAGCGATGGCAAGAGACCCGATGTAATGACCGTCAGGCCATGAAAACTTGGCAGGTACAGGTTACGAGTTTGCGCCTTTTGGGGTCGAGACGATGGGACCATGGGGACCCTCAGCCAAGCGTCTGGCCTAAGAGTTGTCTAAACGGCTGACGGAGAAATCTGAAGACAGGAAGGCTGGCAATTATTTCTGCTAATGTATAAGCTATACAGAATGGAAATGTTGGCAGTCTTTTATATATAAAAATATTTATTTTTTTATTAAGTTTAGTTTTTAGTTATGTAATTTTATTTAAGTAGTTTGTAATTTTTTTATTTTTTCCAATTCATATGTTCGCTATATTGTATGTTTGGTAACGGCAGATTAAAGCAAAACAAAAGGGTTATTCGTAGTGTACAATATTGTACATACATTAAATATTCAAATGCGAAACACTATGCACCTCTTTTTGCAAGCCCGATATCGCTCCTCTTTCCGCTGAGCTTATTACGCGTTAACAATCAAAATAAACATAATAAAGTGCCAAAACAAAATGACAAGCAACATCTGGGAAAACTGTAATTAATTGTATCATATTACAACGTACAACGTTAAAGAGAAAATTAATCTAATTAGCACAAAATGCCACCTTTACTTTTGATCAACAAAGTTTCTGATGATATTGCTTTAGTGCGGTGCAATAATTACAAAAAGTCTTATTACGCCATCTTAATTTATTTATTTATTCAAGGTACAACAAGCAGTTTACAATAATTACATAACTGTGTTGCAATTAATTGCAACACTGTGTGCCCTGCTGTGTGACATGACTGAAAAAAAAAAAAAAAATAGTGCGATACAAGTCTTGGTCTTGCATCAGAACAACTGGTCTCAGTCTTGGTCTATTTCTTGCACTCCTAATCTTGGTCTTGGTCTTATTTATTTATTTGTTTATACATACATACATACATATCTTCACGCCAGATCCCTTACGGGGTAGGCAGAGACAATTGAGCGCCACTTGACACGATCACGACATCCTCTTTCGCTTCATCGACATTCATCAACCTCTTCATACATGCCCTTTTGTTACGAAGGCTTTTTAATTCTCCTTCAGCTAGTGTTTTATTTATTTGATCGTGATACGTGTGTCTTGGTCTGCCAGGGCCTCTTTTACCCACAACTTTCGCATTATATACCTGGTTCGTCAATCTTTCTTCGCTCATCCTTTCAACATGCCCGAACCATCGTAGCATGCTTTTTCTTATTTTTGTGCCTATGCTTTCTTTTATACCTACCATTTTTCGTATTTCGACGTTACGTATGTGGTCCGCCAAAGTGACGCCGCATAACCGACGCAGCGACCTCATTTCTACAGCATTAACCCTACTCTCATGCATATTCTGACATATCCACGTCTCGCTTCCATACATAAGTGTTGGTACCAACATGGCATTGTGTATGGCGATATGGCATTGGGTATCTTCAAGGAAAACTTATAGTTTCTAACAAATGATTACTTATATAAAAAAATAGATGCCAATTAAAAGTTACCAAAAATATCTTATACAACAAAAAAAACAACTTAAAAACAGATTTTATTACAATTTAAAGATCATTATGTTTTTAGTATAATTGCAAATACTGCAAAATACTTTTCTAGGTGGAGAACATGTTGCGGAACAATAAACAATTAATCTGTGACAGAGACTATTGTCAATATTCAAGCTGGCAGAAAAAAATCCTAAAAATTGTTGTGTATTTTTTTATATGTGCGAGAAATGTTTCACTAATATGGCAAACCACAAAATGGTTTAAGTAATTTTAACATAAGGATTGGATAATGCAATCCCGCTTAATGTAAGCGCGTCTTAGTGACACTCAACTTTGCTAGCATTAACATAGCATGTGCCTACGTGGCGTTTTTATGCGACCCATACATTTAAAGAAATTATTTATCGCGACCAATGTATAGGTATATCAATTAAACAAAAAAAAATAATTAATAATACGGATATGAATATAACTCCTGTCTGAATGGTGAATATAGCTGGCTGCATGACCCCGCTGAATTGTAATACTAATTCTTTAGGCAAAGAAAGATCCAGCCGTTTTTTCACCTGAGAAGACGACAAGACGTGATGTTATGTCTTTTAGTTATCGATTAAACAAAATACTATATAAAGAAGAACTGCCTCCGTGGTCTAGCGGTTAAGTCCGTGGATTTAGACTCGGAGGTACCGGGTTCGATTCCTGGTCGGGATACAAAAATATTTATTTATTTATTTATCTGGAACTCCAACAGCATAACCAAAAATACAATATTATAAAATTTTACACAATAAATAAGGCCATGAATGGGTTCACAAATTATACACAAAAATATAAATCCACTGTGAAGACAGATTAAGAAATCAACAAAAACAAATAGTGCATAAAATTAAGGAAATTTACAAAATACAACAAAAACGCAAAGAAAACAATAACATACAACAAGACGGAAGAAAATATGTATTCATTCCTACCCATCAGCTACAGACACCAAAGCTATCTATCGTAAATTATTTGCTTATTAATGTAAATAAATAGATTTAATTAATATTAGGGTAAAATAAATACAATTAATTACAGATTATAATAATTGAAGTAATATACAAACAGTATAAAATAATTACAATATAAATTAAAACTACTTAAAAGTAAAAATTAAAATAAATATAAACTAAACCTAATAAAAAATAAACTATAAGTAAAAAATGTCCTCTAGAGACGACCCTTCAGTGATAGTCCCCAGAAGACTGGCAACATTTCCCCTCTGTATAGCTAAGCTAATACGTTGGCAGAAATAATTGCCAGCCTTCCTGTCTCCAGACTTTTCCGTTAGCCGTTTGGACAACTCCTTGGCCAGGCTGAGTGTCCCCATGGGCCCATCGTCTCGACCCCAAACGGCGCAAATTCGTAACCTGTACTGAGGTTGGCGTATTTGCGCAGCTTGAGGTTCTCAGCAGAAACCGCCGCACTTCCCGCGCTTGACGAGGTCGCCTGGATGTGTGATGGGGCTATAATATTTAATTTATTTGTGATATTTCTCGAGTTTGGTACGCTGGAGACATCGACGAGCTTGCCACTTGTCATGATTGGCCTATAGTAAAGTTGGCTAAATGTGAATCCGCTTATTTATAAGCGTGGTTTCTGACCACCCTGAAAGGGAAACGGTCGTGATAATAATGATACTATATAAAGCTGTGGTAAGTAAGTGTATGCTCGGGATTTTTCTTAAGGATAAAGTCAGAAATGTTGACATCCGTTTGAGAATCAAAGTTACCGACATAGCTTTCAAAATGAGCTGAAGTGGCAATAGGCTGGACACTCTGTCGAATAACCAATGAACGATGAAGTAGAGACCACGCTCTAGCAGACGCAGAGTGAGACGACGAATGACCTAAGGAAGGTCGCTGGTGGAGGATGGATAAGGGTGGCAGAAGATCGTGTGAAGTGAGAATAATAATGATAATAATTTTGTTGTCGTCTTACAATAACCACGTAGGACAACAAGTAAGTTAGAACTACACAAAGTTAGGTAGGTTGAAATTTGACGCAGTGCCGTAAGCCTTTCCCCTACAATTTGGTTAATCGCCTACTACGCTTAAGGCGGGGCTGCGTGACTTGGGCAAACTTTTACACATCTATTGACTACCAATACCCGCTACGTTACAAACTTAGGCATCTTGCACGCTTATGGTAGGTACTAAACTTTAGCATTGGTCTAGAATAAAATAATACTATTAATAGTACATTACTGCCGCGGTCTATGATGACTACTTTGCTGGTCGCGCAGATGATGGCCGACAGCGCAGTTCCAGGCCGACACAGCGCGGTCAGCGTGCAGCACTTGCTGGATTTACAGCGAGGACAGCAAGGGCTGCGATGATGGCCAAGCTGGAAGGCCTAGAGCGTAGCTAGGCTAACTCGAGGCAATCATAGCGTGACCAGCAAAGCAGTCATAGTGGGCCAAGGCTTGTATAGTGCTTAACTCAAAAATGCAAGTACCTAATCTAAATAAAACCAGCAAGTAATTTAAATAATAGTACATTACAACGTTGAAACGTCAAAATATATCATTAGTAGGTATAGTATTGTGTATATATATTATTGTATTGTTAATATTTTATTTATGTAGGTTATATGTACGAGCTAATTATTAATAAGTATGTATATGTTATCTGCATTAAAACTCTTCAAGTTTATTTAGTATTACACCTACCTTATGTACTTACTGCTCTCGTTGTCCCGAAGGTTTGACCGTCATAGAATGTCTAGCGGCATTAGGTCCGCCTTTGTACTTTGTGCAATTAAGTTTAAATAAATAAAAATTATATACGTGGATTTACACCTCGCTGTATGTTTGTTTGCCTTGCCTTCATTTTTATTGTCTGTCTCTAATCTATATCTTTACGTCTCTCTGTATGTAGTTACGAATACATCTTGCCTTCACTTCTATTGTGTTTTTGTATCTCTATTTTTTTATCCATGTCTCTATATCCCTATATATCTATATCTTAAGTAAGTTTTGTTTCAAGCGGTGTTAATTTTATATAAATATCACTATGGCAAGCTTACAATATTAGTTCTTCTTGAAAGTAAAACTTGGCATTTGACATCATTGTAAATGGTCACATACTAGGAAAACAAATAGGTGGTAGGCGGACTGATGGTGGTAATTTGCTCAGTCTACCGTTCGTGCTGATAAACCCAGTAAAGTGTATCTCTCAATATCTCTATATATCTACATCTATATATCTCTAGATCTCTTTCTGATTCTGTATAGCTGTTATCTGTCAGAAACAGTAATGCTCTCCTAAACCCGCGATCAATAAACATCGTAAATCAGTTGCACCTTATGTTAGCCATTAGCTTTATCAACTCAACTACAGGTAAATAAGTAACATTGCAAAGGAATCACAGTTGTAAACTAATCATAGTGTAAAAACTGAAATATGTTTTTAAAGTTTTCACAAATTGTTATTACAAACAACACGAGCAAATTAGAACAACGTACAATCAAAACTTTATCACAAATAATATGCACTAAACATGGCAAATATAAATTTACCAAGAATTTCCACAACATTATTACAGAAAAAACTTTAGTTTCCATGTTTATTTTACTTTAATTATTCTGGAAATAAATTGCTACAAATGAAGTCCATTGTGCAGCGCCAAGTCTTAATTTTGTAGACGTTACTTTAAAAAAACTTTATGAATTTGTACAACTTTTTCAAAACTTCGCGACGCGTCGAGTTGAGTTAATTACAACGAACGTGTTAACGGTTAACACCAAAAAGATAAACATATTTTATAGTACTGAAATTATGTACAAAGCACAGAACATGCGTTCTGAATACTGTTCTCACCTTTGCGATGGTTCCGCCAAGTACCTTACAGATGCTCTCAATATCCTACAGAGGCGAGCTCGAATTGTGGAAGATGCCACTATATCTGGAACTCTTGAATGTATGCAGCTTCGCCGAGATGTAGCTTCTCTGAGCCTGTTTTCCGGCTAAACTATGGTGAATGCTCTGAAGAGCTCTATAACCGAATTGTTTCTCTCCATTCTGTCTCCATCTCCGCAACCGAACCACACGCACAGGTCAGAATATGCAACCACATACTTTAGTCACCATCTCTTTGCGTACGCATACATTTTGGGACTCATACATCTGTCGCATAATAAAGGGTCTGGTCTTCCAACCTCTGTGTTTCCACTTTCCTATAACCTGGAGTCCTTCAAGCGAAGTGTGAAAAGGAATCTAGTCAAGCCGGCATAGTGTTAGGGACTGATGTCGGACATGAGTGTCTAATTCCAGTTGCTAACATTCATGGACCATGCGCGCCACTTACCATCAGGTGGGGCAAAGGTCACATGTCGTGCTATTATATAAAAAAAAAAAAACGACCGCGTCTCCCATTTTTATACACAGTTACATTGACTCAATTCGCAGGTCAGCAAATTTTCTTTACTTTTTTTTTCAATATTATTTACAACCCTATATCTTCTTATCTTAAATTACACTTTGATTTTTTTTTGTGATTGGCACGACCTCCCTCTTCGTGCTTCTCATAACAACCAACTCAAAATCGCATTCCACACTTCCAGCAGATATTCAGAATCATTTACCGTGTCGTCTGCTCGTCAATGGAACAAACTTCCACTGACCATCACACAAGCTCCTTCCATTCGCATCTTTAAAAAACTATTAACTTAAAAACTTAAAAAGAAAGTATTAAGCAGCCGGTTAGGCACTGACATGGCAAGGTCACATGTCGTTTTAGTAAAAAACACAGACGCCTGAGAGGCGCACAATTATAAAAAAAACTTATATTATATTACAAATTTAATTAAATCTTTCTTATTTTTACAGCTTAATGAAGTTCATTCAGGGTTGATTTCCTGGTCGAGACACAATAATTTATTTAAATTAATTTGTGTTATTTTTCGAGTTTGTTACGCTAAAGACATCAAAGTAAAATATCTTTATTCACGTAAACCTTTAAACATATTTAAACATCGTCTATCTTCTTACTTTCTTAAAAAGCAAAATGATATTTAATTTATTCACATGACATGGATTATTATTATTATTAGTGTATGTATTTATATTTAGATTATTATTTATATAAATATTTATGTATGTTTATAAATGTATATTTAATGTATGCAACTGGCATGTTAATTTATTTATTTTCATTACATTTTAATATGACATACTCGTATGATATACCCAGTGAAAGGTATAGCATTTAGTTTAATATTTATTCTCTCCTCCTAACTCTGCACCCCACAATTTCTTATGTCGTTCTTCCAAAGGTTAGCTGTTAGAGAATACCTACAAGGTATTAAGCTCGCCTATGTACTTCATTTTATTTTGGATATTTTAATGTGCAATAAAGAATTTTATTATTATTATTATTAAACCTATTACAGGCATTTGTGACACGTCATCATTTAAATTATTTAGAATGATTCTACTCCTGTTAGTGGAAGACTAAGCAGCGAAGTGGTCCAAGGAGTAAGCTGTTAGCAGAAGACTAACAGTTAGCAAATTCCAGTGACATGTTAATGTTTAATCTGATTGAGAAAGGAATCTGCAAGGAAAACTCAGCTGTAGCAGATTTACAAATTAAACAAATACAGAATTACATAACAACAATAAAAAGCAAAAGTAAAGTATCATCACGACCGTTTCCCTTTCGGGGTGGTCAGAAACCACGCTTATAAACAAGCGGATTCACATTTAGCCAACTTTACTTTAGGCCAATCATGACAAGTGCCAAGCTCGTCGATGTCTCCAGCGTACCAACAACTAAATAAATAAATATAGCATGCCACTTGTCATGATTAGTCTATAGTTAAGTTGGCTCACATTTAGCCAACTATCTGCTTCCGAATGATACTTTTTTTAATGAATATTATTAATAAGTAAATAAAACACAAATATGTTTTAAACAAGTTGTTGATTCGTTAATAAAGTGTCATTAAAAATGACTTGAGACCCTCGCCAACCCTCTCTGGCCAGCGTGGAGAGTGTAGGCCAAATACTCCAGATATATGTTCTGGAAGGTCCATCTCCAGCAGTGAAGGCCTAGGACGTTGTATTATAGGGGTTGTAATGATAAAATATGACAACACTGTTAATTCATCTTCTAGTACACACTTCTGGAACACACTCTGTTATCTGGAACACACTTTGTTTCATCAGACTAGAGCATATTTTCGAGTAAATATAGGTAAGTAAAAGTTTTTTTTTTTTTTTTCCTAATACTCGTAGGTATATTAACTTCCATTGCTTTAAGTCTGTAGGTTCATTTAAACCGGTCTTTAGTTTTTATTAACGGTTTATTTTTAACGGTGTATCCAGTATTGCTATTATTTTGTTTGTAAAAGTACCTAAGGACTTAATAAATACTAAACTTAAAAAAAAAAAAGTATGGAATTAAAAATTTAGAATTATTAAGTAACTTTAAAGTCTTATAGTATTTAAGAATCTATCAGCTGTCCATAGTTGAAACTTTAATATCGGCTGACCCAAATAGCTTGAGTCGGCGAACTAAATTACGAACTTTAACACTTTCATGTAGGTACTTATCGATGTTTTAATATTATAATTTATAGTTTTTTTTTATTATTAAAATAATATATATTAAAGGAAAGTAAAGTATCATTACGACCGTTTCCCTTTCGGGGTGGTCAGAAACCACGCTTATAATAAGCGGATTCACATTTAGCCAACATTACTATAGGCCAATCATGACAAGTGGCAAGCTCGTCGATGTCTCCAGCGTACCAAACTCGAGAAATATCACAAATAAATTAAATATTAATTAAATGTATTTATTTACATTAATAAATATTTTGTGTCCCGACCAGGAATCGAACCCGGTACCTCCGAGTCTAAATCCACGGACTTAACCGCTAGACCTAGGAGGCAGTTTTTTATTTATATATGTATACATATTATGAATCCTGTATATATTTAATTATATGTATTGTAATATAGATATGTATTATTATATGTATTGTATATGTAGTATTAGTATGTATTGTTTATTTAATATTTGGTTGGCACTCTGCCTGTCACATGTTTGAAAACACCCAAAGGATATCTGGTGGATAATGCCTTATGACATAAAGCTCGCCTGTGCACATTAATTTTAAGTTATTTTAGTTTTAATGCAATATATTTTTTTTAATTTATTATTTATTTAATTCTGGCTTCATTTGGGAGCAGATCTTGGACCTCGCGTATTGTTTCGCAGTCACATGTCGTGTTCAGTATAAAAAAAATAAGTAAAAAGTAATTATAACACGTAATATTATAGGCATCTAAAGGCTCAAAAAAGTATTTCCCAAATCGTCAGAATTCGATTTCATCCCTGTCTCCCAGCTGTAGTTTTATATTATTCTGTAATGGCACAAGTTATTATTTATCGGCCGTAAATTGTTGCTGGCAACTTTTCCAATTTCCCGCGCTCTATAATGAATGGACCTTATAAATGTCACAAGCCAGAGGGTTAACCATCATTTGATCCGCAAATTTCTTTTGTTTTGCTGACAGATTAAAAGTTATATTATGTTTGCAAAAAGTAAAGTACCATCACAACCTTTTCCATTTCGGGGTGGTCAGAAACCATGCTTTTAAAGAAGCCTATTTACATCTCGTAGAAGACCGGGGAAAAGACGCACTTCCTGGCTCAAGAACCTCAGGATAGCCGACCTCCGATAGGAGATGCCACCTTAAGATGAAGAAGATTTACATCTCGCCAAATTTACTACAGGACATCATGGCAAGCTCGTCGATGTCTTTAGCGTATGAAACTCAAGAAAAATAAGACTCAGTAAAAGAGACCCTGACGGAACAAAAATAAATAAAACAAAGAGATAATAAAATCTTAGGAAATTATAATGTAGTCGATAAGTTTGATTGATGATTGATGAAGACGGCTATTGCTATGATATATATAGTCCGCAAGACTAGACAGAGACAATTGAGCGCATCTTCCCGCTAAATAGGGTTAACCCTGAAGCGTTTTGCTAATGGCGAAGAAGAACTACTACTAAGCTCAACTTTTCACGATCACGACATACCTCGTTCGCTTCTTCGACATTTATCAACCTCTTCATACATGGCCTTTTAATTTTTTTTTTTTTTTTATTTTTTTTTTTTATTTTGTCTTACGATACAACAGACAAGTAATTTGTATTTACATTTTTAATTTTTATATAGGTATTTTGTCATTATTCTAGGTGTGTCGAATGTAGGTATTGCCTCATTATAAATAATATTTCCATTCTGTATGACGGCAGGATACACCGGAAAACTGTACCTACTAGCCACAACCAACATGATCCGCATTCTAAAAAATTAATGTTTTAATTTTGCTCTAATACAATCTTGGGAGTAATAACTTGACAAAAGTCATACATTAAATACAAGTAGTTAATATTATTATGAGCAATAAAAGTAATCACCCCGATATATTATTATTACATTACCATCATGTATAAGCTACAGTTGGCGTCTAAAGTGCCCTTCAATTCTTTCGGGTGTAATATAATAAAATTGTTACCCATAATATAGGGTGATTCTAACGCGTGATATACTCGAATGTTTTAGCGTATAGAATTTTTAAGTTACCTTTTTGTGTGTGTTCTCATGGATGATGAATGAGGTGATAGGAAAGGCAAGGGGTCTAGCCCACACAGCCAAGTCTGACGTAATATATATTTTATTTTTATGATTAAGTATCATCAAATTCCAGATGTTGCAGAATTTAATGCTTTACTTGAAGTCACTTGCGGCATTATAACCCAAACACGTCGGGTAAAATATGCGAGTTCACAGCACGGGAAAACCGCAAAAATAAACTTCGACTTGTCCAAATTATCATTTTCAAAGATAGCTTTAAGTTGCGAGCCTTGGGGGAAGCCTAGATCCAGCAGTGGAGAGTTACAGACTAATGATAATGCAGTATTTGAGACGCAGACTCTAAAATGTATTGCGTCGATCGCAATGCTACGAACCTTATGAACGTGATACCTGAGACGATATGCGGTGCGCATTCCACCTGAGTACATAGTTGGCTTGGTTATGAATACTTAATAAATAATACATTATGCGTCATATTAGCAATGTAGTATTGGCTCCTCTACGAAATTTCGGGAATGTAGTAATTACAAGTTGAAGGTCACATAAAAAAATACCAAAGTAAGGAAAAAATGGGGTTTGCTCTCACTCAAATAATGAAGGTTTTTTTTTTTTAAAGACGGTGAATTGATAAATCATCAATGATACGCCCCCAGCCTGAAGGGCCAGCGCGGGAGGCTGCATGCCCGACTCACTGTGAAAAGGAGACCCCAAGTCTGAGTCGTGGCTACGGAGTGAAGGCACTCGTTCGCCGCGTTTAGAAGGAAAATAATGGGACTCGCCAAATTTAGTATCTTTTCACACTTAATCACTGTTTTTTTTTTGTTGTAGAATTTTTTCTTATTAATTCTCGTTGATTGCAATATTTTTATGGATGCACGCACTCTGCACGGAAGGCGAAAAGACAGGTGACTTTTTTCTGCGTGGTGTGTACCCACTTTTTTGGTGCGTAACTTTTTGTTTTGCGCGTGGAAAGTTGTCAGGATTGTTGTGAAAATCCAACAACATGAGTTGTAATTTAAACAGGCTGTATATAAATGACCTGTACAGTGACTCACGCAATGCCTCGATTACGGTTTTAACTAAGCCTGACCCAAATTTGACATTACTTCAATCCGGTTACGTGTTTATAAATTATGCTAATTTTATTTTCATTTTCGTTAACAGTTTCCGATAAAACATGTGAGCAATATTGGAACACCCTGAATTTTACTTATGAAGATATGAACAGAATTTTTGCTTATTAATTGTTTTAATATGAAAATATTCATATAAAACGACACCTACGTTGAGGGCTTTAGAAGGCATCACATACTCCCGCTTCAATCCAGACGTAGTATCGCTGATATGATGTATGTGATGAACCTGCTTAACGTAATTTATTATGTATTTATTTTTATTTAACTCTTTAATGTACAAAGACAAAAGCGGGCTTTAATGCCGCGAGACATTCTATCATAGCCAACCATTGGGACAATTTTAAACACTTAAATGAAAAATAGGTGTACACATATTAAAATAAAAATTATGAGTAATATTTTATAACTACATATAAATTTATACATAAATAATAATACATAGGTAATATTACTGTTTATTATATTATTTACCGTGATTTATTAGCTGTTTTACCCGGCTTTGTCCGTGTAATCGGCGAAAAGAAATTAATTTCGTTGCGTATTTTTTTTTTTTTTGCTAAATCTCAAAGTTATTCATATTGATGCAATGAAAGATACCATTGCATAGAAGTACTCGGCCAACATTTTATAAATTAATAATAATTCTTAATAAGTATTTAAATTTATATTATTTAATTTTATATTTATTCTTAATTGACCCGGCCTTTTTACAGCCACGAATTTAAATTTAAGTTTATTTACTTGATTGTAAGGTGACGACACGGCCAGTATACAGCCACGAATATTAATTAACATTAATGCTATAAGAATATAAGATGACACGGCCCATTTACAGCTACGAAATTATGTTTAATTGACATTATTACTATTTAGATTATAAGATGAAACGTCTTTTTTTATTATTATAATTATTATTTTTTGTTTTATTAATTTATAAATTATCTGACATATGTATATAATTTCTGTACATGATAATTATTAAGTATTTAGAACGTAAACTGACACGGCCTCTTTACAGCCACGATCTTTTTTAAGTAGTTTCTAAGTTAGTTTTACTTGCTTGTAGCAATAATGTTGTGCATAACATACATAAATATGGATTATTGCCTGTTTACGGTCCAACTATTATTACCACTACATTTTATTGGTTCTGACTGTATCCAAGTTGTTTTAAGAGAACCAATGGAAATAAACTATTTTGATTGATTTAATTTGCACTGTGTGGAGAAATCTTCATAAAATGCTTGAAATGCCTAATCAACGTATTTAAAATAATAAGGATTGATACCGTATTTGTGTTAATAGCGTTCCAATTACCGCTTAATAACTGCCCGTTTTTTTAGTATTCAAATGGATATAGTATGTTATCCTGACGTGATAGGTATATGCCATATGCATACTTTTCTGTAGACCTATATAAGATACACAATTCCACTATACATTATTTTGTTACATCTCAAAGGGTTTAGGCAGTGTTTTCGTTGAAAGCTCCAAGAAGGCTTATTTTTTCCGACACATATCGTTAAAATCTTCCTCGTGAACCACTCTATCCATTGGTTAAAACAGCATAAAAATCGGTGCGGTACTTTTTAAGTTTTTCGCGATCAGACAGACAGACGCGGCTGAGGTATATAATGCGAAAGTTGTGGGTAAAAGAGGCCCTAATACAACCGAGATTCACATATCACGATCAAATAAATTAAACACTGGCCGAAGGTGCATTTAAAAGCCTTCGTTACAAAAGGGCATGTATGAGAAGGTTGATGAATGTCGAGGAAGCGAAAGATGTCGTGATCGTGTCAGGTGGCGCTTAATTGTCTCTGCCTACCCCGCAAGGGATCTGGCGTGAAGATATGTATGTATGTAGACTCATCGGAGAGAGACCATGTGGCCGGAGCCCGACACACTGGTCAGACCAGATCCGCACCACACTTCACACCCAAGTCCACGAGGCCCTGCACGCCGCCGTGAGCAGACCCGGATGGCGCAGCATCGTCCGGAACAAAGTGATCCGAGGAGGGGGACACGACCCTCAGCATCGAAGAAAACGACGCAAGGAGGAGGAGACTCATCTAAGGTCTTTGTTTTATAATATGTAGTAAATCTAGGACGTTCTCACGATAGCAAAAACTACTACAAAAAAACTTATCTTAAAAAAAAATCTATTTTACGCGTACCTTTCATAGTAAAACATACAATTGATGGTACTTGCATATATCGTAAGCCGACCGAACGGAATTCCCTAATCGAAGATAACCGGAGACCGTTCCAGGAAGATCGTTCAGGGAGCTAGAATCGACGATACGAAGTCATTTATGTCAGGTATTTTGCTACCTTTCCTTCCGATATTACATATAGGTATTTTTTTTTTCATTTAAAAATAATGCGGAATTATTCCCAATTGTTGAACAAAATCGGACCCGCAGAGTTCTATATAAAACAAGCTCGTAATTCCTAAATCAAAAAACAACACTTATGAAATGTATTCTGCATGGCTCCAAATATCCACAATAAAATAAATTATGAAATTAAGTTACTACCTATATAACGATTTAAAAAGCCACTGACGAAAATGTTAATTGACTAGAGATCATCCCGATAAAGAAGCTGATTCACATTTAGCCAACTTTACTATAGGCCAATCATGACAAGTGGCAAGCCTGTCGATGTCTCTAGCGTACCAAACTCGAGAAATATTACAAATAAATAAAATAATAATTTAAATTATTAAATATTATTGTATCCCGACCAGGAATCGAATTCGGTGCCTCCAAGTCTGAATCCACGGACTTAAGGCAGTTATCTAGCAGTCCGTGGTCTAGCGGTTAAGACCGTAGATTTAGACAGAGGTACAGCGTTTGATTTTTGATCAAGAACACAAACATATGTTTAATTTATTTGTGATATTTCTTGACAACATGGTGACTTGTAGTTAAGTTTTGCTGAAACGTAAACCCGACCTTAAAAGAAACGTGCATTCTTACAACTATAATCATAGTCGTGAAGATACTTCACTTTTATTTTTTAGGCTGGTTTTTCTGTTTCTTATTTATCCCTTCTCATATCATCATTCTCTAGGGATTGTCCAAAAACCCACATACCCTTTGCTACTAAAATGAAAATAGCCTGGGGTAGATAGTGTTTACGATATTTCATGTACAAGCCTTTTAGTTTTCTTTCTTCTTTAATCTTTGCTTTTCAGGACGCGATGTCCACTAAACCAAAAATAATATACGAAATGTAAATTTTTAACAGACAAAAGTTCGTATACACATTTATATACAGACGTATGTAGTATGGATATTTTAGATATGTATACATTATTATAATGAATTATTCGAAGTTAATTAGTACATTAAATATAAATTAAAAGCTACCTAAATAATAAAATTAAAAATAAACTAAACTATAAATAAAAAATGCCCTCTAGAGACGTCCCATCCGAGATAGTCCCAAGGAGACTGGCCACATTTTCCCTCTGTATAGCAAGGCTAATACGTTGGCAGAAATAATTAATAATTAGTACATTAAATATAAATTAAAAGCTACCTAAATAATAAAATTAAAAATAAACAATAAATGTCCTCTAGAGACGTCCCATCCGAGATAGTCCCAAGGAGACTGGCAACATTTCCCCTCTGTATAGCGAGGCCAATACGTTGGCAGAAATAATTGCCAGCCTTCCTGTCTCCAGACCTTTCTGTCAGTCGCTTTGACAACTTCTTGGCCAAGCGCCTCGCTGACAGTCCCCATGGGCCCATCGTCTCGACCCCAAACGGCCCAAATTCGTAACCGATACCAAGGTTGGCGTATTTGCGCAATTTGAGGTTCTCCGCAGAAACCGCCGCACTTCCCGCGCCTGACTAAGTTTGCGGGTACTCCTGGTGGGTGCATGACCACTAATGTTTGACAATGAGTTTTATTGGGAAAACGACTTATGACTAAAATAAATAAATAAATAAATATATATATATATATATGTATATGTATATAAATAATAAAGCTATGGTAAAATAAATAAAACATAATTATACTTACTATATAATAAATAAATAATATATACACATATATTCTTGACGGAAAGCAACAGTTAGGCTGTCCCACAGTGAATTAATTGAATTCATTCAATTACAATTTAGTTCAAAACGCGAGGGTGTTGGATATATCCAAAATATAAATAAAATAAAGTCATTTGGGGCAAGAAATGAAATAACTTATTAAACTGCAAAGAGATTAACTACAAAACTATTGATAAAATAACATTAATTTTAAAATATTATTTTCCTCAACTTTTGCTACACACCTAAGTTTAAAACGTGATCGAATGTGACCGTCATCCTAGAAGAACCGTTAATATTTTTTTAGGACTTTTAAAGCTTAGTTGCATTGCATACTATTTTATTAGTAAATAGCGATATTTATTACGCCAAATATTAATTTAAATAATCATTATCTATACAGACTCTGGCACACTTATTATTTTTATGTATGCTGCAGAGACGTGGAAACGAGAAACAGAAAAAGATAATAATACTTCATGCTCTAGAGATGTGGTGTTGGCAGAGAATGTTGGGCATATCATGGACGGAGTTTCGAACAAACAAATCCATATAGGAGGATTGGGGATCAGACAACACCTTACCTCGACTATACCATCACGCATTCCCACATTCTTCGGATAAGTGTCTCGGGGTGGAGACTCTCCTGGTAGTCGTTGGCAAGAGGATATGTGGTAGGTCTCCGATGAGATGGTTTGACCAATTGGCTGCAATGGATCATCCTCTACAAGTGCACCAGGGGAGTTGCGGTCCGAGAGGAGTGGCGACGGATTGTTAAGCGTACCACTAGCACTCAAATCCACGACCACCCTGCCAAGAGTGTATCGACTATTAGAAAAGATTGTCGCAGATTGTTTAAAATTTAAAAAGTAATGTAGATCACAAATTTACAATAATGTAAACAATCTTGACAAAATATTTTTTTTATTCAAACGTCCTTAGAAATATCATGTAATTCCTAACTGGTATGCACAACTTACTTAAAGAATTGGGCCTAAGCAAGTCTGCTATCAATACATTTATTGAACGTGCTTCCAAGACGGCATTAACAAAATCATATAGTATTTACTCTCGCAATAAAATGAAAAATGAGGCTTCCCTTGTAAACCAGCCTATTGTCAGACGCAAGCCCGAGACACCGTTGTCCTCATCTGCCTTTACCACACACCATGGATCAAGCACTGGATTGCTTAGAAATTTGTCGTCTCGAAAAATACTGCACTGTAAGTTTCCGTTAAGCTTAGACACTTCAAAAATAATAGCAAAGTTGATCCTGCCACTTCGACGTCGGCATTCTTTATAAGTTACCGGTGTGAGCCCACGGGAATCTCCCGCGAACTTCGCAGAGAAATGAAGGCGTATATGTTACAGGGAATTTATAGTTATTGTCACAACTAAGACTCTCTGTTTGCTGCTTGTCTTCCCAACTTTATATGGCTTGTAAACTTTGTCATGGCTTTCAAAGGCAAAAAATAATACAACAGTCGGAAACCTATGATAGCATTGACTTTGATCAAGGGACCGGATTTTTAATATAAGTTATGTATTTACCTTATGTACTTACCGCCTCCGTGGTCTAGTGGTAACAAACGTTGCCGTGAACTCGGGAGGTCGTGGGTTCGATTCTTACCGGGGGCAAGTTGTATATTATATAATTTGTCTCGGTTTGGATGTTTATATGTATAATATGTATATATTTACAAAAAAAAAAGTATAATGTGTAGTTTATCAACCATCTAGTTTCCGTAACACAAGCCTCGTAGCTTACCACGGAAACTAGATGGCGCTGTGTGACCTGTCTGGAAATATTTGTTTTTTATTTCCCCTTTGAATTAGGATACTTAATTTAAAATAACTCTATAATATAATATTATACATATAAACACCCAGACCGAGAATGCTGCTAGTGTATTGGGCACCATGCCACAAGACAGCGATTTGGAGCTATTTTTTTTTTGTAAGTATGTATTTTTATTTTCTACATACATACATATCTTCACGCCAAATCCCTTGCGGGGTAGGCAGAGACAATTGAGCGCCACTTGTCACGATCACGACATACCTCTTTCGCTTCTTCAAAATTCATCAACCTCTTCATACATGCCCTCTTGTTTCGATGGCTTTTTAATTCACCTTCAGCTAATGTTTTATTTATTTGATCATGATAGGCAAGTCTTGGTCTGCCAGGGCCTCTTTTACCCACAACTTTCGCATTATATATCTGGTTCGTCAATCTCTCTTCGCTCATCCTTTCGACATGCCCGAACCATTATTTTCTATGTATTATAATTATTATTTTTTAGGTTAAATTTTAATTTTGTTTTAATATAGTTTATTTAATATTGTAATTATTTTATATTGTTTGTATATAAAAACTACTTGATATTTTGGTTGTTGTGGAATTACCTTATTTACCTATTAAAACTGTTTTTCTTTTAAATCTGTCATTATTATTTATTACATCGCTTTCATATCTTCTCCATCCTTATTATTAATATTTTTCTTGATTTATATATATTATTATTTTGGAAAAATTGTTAATTATTGGAACTCTAGGTCTAATTTTAGTTTAATTTGTTTCATGTATATTTACTTTATGTGACTGTTTGTTTCCAAAATAAAACGCATAATGTACGACATACAATGAAGACTATAACAGTGGTTTATTGAAATACAACTTTTATCTTTAACTGGACTTTATAAGACATGGCGCTCAGTCTTTCTTGCAGAAACGTGACCGGCTTTAAAATAGATACGTTTGGAAAACACTAGCTAGAATCCACTGCAATAAGCATTTGTTTTTTTTTTTATTGAAATATATTTCGGTTCTACAGACGGAATATAAATTGTATTATCATCACAACCTTCTTGCAGGTTGGTCTGACAGTTTTTTTTTAAATCGAAGTCCATTTCTTTTGTATCTGTAACGACTATATGGCATACTCGTATATCTAAGCTCCCAAGTCCAACAATTAAAAAATAACATGCGTTGTTCGCGCCATTTTGCACGAAATAGACAAGGGTTTTTTTTGTTTTTCAATTACTTTACTGTAGATATTGATAGTCAAAAATGATGTTGTTTTGTTTAATAATGTGCTACAATGTGAATAATTATGAAAAACGACAAATTGAACGTATTGGCACAAATTGCAGTTAATTTTTTTACGTTTTTCCCGGGCTGTGAACTTACTGTATTTCACCCGACGTGTTTGGGCTATAATGCCGCGAGTAACTCCAAGAAAAGCATCAAACTCTGCAACATGTTGAATTTAATTTTAAACTCATTAACTTATTAAAATAAAGATAAATTAAGTCTGACTTGGCTGTATGGACTAGACGCTTTGCCTTCCCTATCATCTTATCATCCATTGGGGGAAAAAAAATAATACGAGATCTCTCACTATATTGCATGGACATGTCAAGTGTAAATTTTTATTTTGTATAATACTTTGCTGTAGATATTGTTGGTCAAAAGTGGTGCTGTTTTGTTTAATAATATGCTACAATGTAATTAGTTATGGACAACGATAAATTGGACTTTGAATATGGGGCACAAGTTGCAGTTTATTTGTTGCGGTTTTCCCGCGCTGTGAACTCCCATATTTTACCCGACGTGTTGAGCTATAATGCCGCGAGTGACTCAAAAAAAAAGCATTAAATTCTGCAGCATCTCGAATTTGATGATGACCTCATTACCTCATTAAAATAAAGATAAATTTCGTCTGACTTGGCTGTATGGACTAGACGCTTTGCCTTCCCTATCATCTTATCATCCATTGGGGGAAAAAAAAAAACAAAATAACGAGTTCTGTCGCTATATTGCCTGGACATGTCAAGTGCAAGTTTTTGTTTTGTATAATACTTTCTGTAGATATTGTTGGTCAAAAGTGGTGCTGTTTTGTTTAATAATATGCTACAATGTAATTAGTTATGGACAACGATAAATTGGACTTTGAATATAGGGCACAAGTTGCAGTTTATTTTTTGCGGTTTTCCCGCGCTGTGAACTCCCACATTTTACCCGACGTGTTTCAGCTATAATGCCGCGAGTGACTCCAAGAAAAGCATCAAATACTGCAGCATCTGGAATTTGATGATGACCTCATTAACTCATAAAAAATAAATATATATTACGTCAGACTTGGCTGTATGGGCTAGACCCTTTGCCTTCCCTATCACCTCAATCATCACGGAAGAAGATAACTAAAAAAAAAACTAAACTAAAATTCCAATTACAAGTACTGGAGCTGTAATAGTTTGCATACCCGTATTAAACCAGTTTGTCTCGGCGAAATTAGTTAGCGAAATGTCGGCAACTTGCTAACAATACGAATAGCTACTTGTATATATAGCTCGGGTGAAAATGTATGAAACAACCGACACTGGGGATAATTGTGTTACTCAACAATTTGTAGGGCCCGCTATAATGACCTAACATGCTGCCCGGGACTTTCAATATATTTTTTTGTTTTTTTTTTAAATTTGTATGTATAAATACCAATTAGGGGTAGCCAACTTCAGCAAAGAAGCCGATAAACGCATTCAGCTAGGATGGGCAGCATTCGGGAAGCTACGTCACATCTTCCTATCGAACATACCAGTGTTTGAAGACAAAAGTTTTCAACTAGTGCGTTCTTCCAGTAATGTCGTATGGTGCAGAAACGTGGACACTGACGGTAGGTCTGGTCCACAAGTTCAAGGTCGCTCAGCGAGCTATGGAGATAGCTATGCTCGGGATTTCACTAAAAGATAAAGTCAGAAACGTTGACATCCGTCAAAGAAACAAAGTTACCGATATAGCTTTTAAAATTAGCAAACTGAAGTGGCAATGGGCTGGACACATATGTCGCAAAACCGATGAACGATGGAGTAGACGGGTTCTGGAGTGGAGACCGCGTACTGGAAGACGCAGAGTGGGACGACCCCCCGCCAGATGGACAGATGACCTGAGAAAGGTCGCTGGTGGGGGATGGATGAGGGTGGCAGAAGATCGTTTGAAGTGGCGAGCCTTGGGGGAGGCCTACATCCAGCAGTGGAGAGACACAGGCTGATGATGATGATGATGTATAAATACGCAAAAGGGTAGGTATTAAAGAAAGCATAGGGACAAAAATAAGGAAAGGTATGCTCCGAAGGTTCGGACATGTTAAAAGAATGAGTGAAGAGAGATTGACGAACCAGATATATAATGCGAAAGTTGTGGGTAAAAGAGGCCCTGGCAGACCAAGACTTACCTATCACAATCAAATAAATAAAACAATAGCTGAAGGTGCATTAAAAAGCCATCAAAATAAAAGGGCATGTATGAAGATGTGGTGTTCATGTATTCGATTGTCCTAACGTCTCGATATGATTATATTAATAATCTGTGGTTGCTTACGTACGTTGCACCAGTTAGTTAGTCTGTGGTAAGAGTGTGGCTAGGACGCGGCTCGGCGCCGGTAATTAGAAGATTAATTAATTGTAACGCTAATCCAATAGTGGGTATATTCTTATATATATATATATATATATTCTTGTGTGATCTGAGACTCCACAAAGAGGTTAATGAATGTCGAAGAAGCGAAAGAGGTATGTCGTGATCGTGTCAAGTGGCGCTCAATTGTCTCTGCCTACCCCGCAAGGGATTTGGCGTGAGATATGTATCTATGTATAATGTCTTATTGTGAGGGATCAGCTGAAAATCAGCGGAGTGTTGCAGGTTATTGCCGAGCTACAAATAATAAACATATACATACTATATTGTTAAGATGCATGGAACACATGCCATATAGTGTCGAAAAAGGAAATAAAAGTAAAGTATCATCACGAAGGATTCCCTTTCGGGGTGGTCAGAAACCACGCTTATAAATAAGCTGATTCACATTTAGCCAACTTTACTATAGGCCAATCATGACAAGTGGCAAGCTCGTCCATGTCTCCAGCGTACCAAACTCCAGAAATATCACTAATATAAATTAAATGTATTTATTTACATTAATAAATATTTTTGGGTCCCAAATCGAACCCGGTACCTCTGAGTCTATCCACGGACTTAACCGCTGGACCACGCAGTCACAGAATAAATCGCAGATAAAAGAAATAAAGATGTTTTTCTGCCAAGGTCTTTCAAATCTAGCTTTGCGATTTCAGATTCATTGGTTTTCTTGGTTATTACATTTATAATAAAGTAAATAAGGCATTATCCATTAGATATAAAAACAAAAGGTTTTGCAAGAGAGCTGTAGCTGAATGGCTCCAGCGTCAAAGCTATCATGAAACTGAGCAAATGATAGTCGTAGTGAAGTAAAGTGAATTGCTTCTTTCATTTTGTGTTTTAAATTAAACATACTTGCTAGTCCGAGGGGTGGTAACTGGTGACCTGAGATACAGGTATCTTCTAGGTACCCCGTTTAAGCACCAGCTCTCATGCTCGGCAAGTTAATTGTTTTAAATATATATTTGGTTCCTAGGTACAACATCTAATAGATATAATAATAATAATATTTCCAGACAGGTCACACAGCGCCATCTAATTTCCGTGGTAAGCTACGAGGCTTGTGTTCCGGAAACTAGATGGTTGATAAACTACATATTATACTTTTTTTTGTTGTAAATATATACATATTATACATATAAACACCCAGACCGAGACAAATTATACAATGTACAACTTGCCCCCGGTGGGAATCGAACCCACGACCTCCCGAGTTCACGGCAACGTTTGTTACCACTAGACCACGGATGTATGTATTATTTTATGAGAGCAATAAACATTTTGATTATTATTTTATTATTATTATTACTTACAAAATACTAATTAAATGAGGACAGGACCTATATCCCTATCCTTATTTTTTTTTTATTTTTTTTATTTTTTTTCTAATAATTTAAATATTTTGAAATGTTAAGTTTATTATAAGTTAAGTTAAATTTTGTTTTTAAAAAAAAAGGTGAGAAATTAAAAGTTTTTCTTACTTGGTAAAATATATAAATTGAAGCTTAAAAATTTTATTGCCAAATATTTCGCCTCTCTTTGGAGCGGCGTCATCAGTGACAGTGACCTGGTCTTTGTCATAAATTTTGAAAAAGTAATTTTATTTCTTTTAGCAATGGTAAAGGCAATGCACTATTCAGTTTTGTATTTATTTTTTAGAAAAATATTAAAATTAAAAGTTTTATAATTTGATATGATATATTTTTTTTAATCAGTCTTGTGTGGGTGGGGAATAGCGTAGTATTTCGCGCTTGTAACATTGCTTAATTTATTACTATTTTATTTTTATACCTGGTCCATCCGTATATCAATCAATGGGACGGTTACGTTTCCACTGCCTACCAATTTGCAACATACTTACGTCGTTATGTGAGAGCTAATTTCTTCTTTTGAATTGCCATTTAGAAATTTTGTTCAGTTTAGGTTTGGGTCTCTATTCATTGGCTAATATAAAGGGCCGGCCAATTAACCTCGTTTTGGCCAAGAAGTTGTCCAAAAAGCGCTACAATAGCAGTAATATTTCGTAAAGCATTTAATTTAGCGGACTGAAAAAAGAATTATTAAAAACGAAAGTCGTTTTTAATATAATGAAAAACATTCATTCGCAAAATTATAATTAAATTTGGGACGGAAAAATGAAAATAATTATATTTGACAAGCAAACAATAATTCCATGCTTGACTTACATGTAGAGTCGCAATTTTTTGTTTCATAAAATAATTTACTGTGGATCTTGTTAGTCAAAAGTGGTGTTGTTTTGTTCAATAATGTGCTACAATGTAAATAATTATGGACAACGATAAATTAATCTTTAAATATTTGGGTACAATTTGCAGTTTTTTACAAGTTTTTTGCAGTTTAGTACAATTCTTGTTAGAATGGGTGTCCCGCAGGGCTCAATACTAGGTCCATTCCTTTTCCTGCCCCACATGGTACAAGAAAATGCGGAAATAGTGTTGTTTGCTGACGACACTTCTCTTCTATTTAAAGTTAATAGGAAAGATAATATGTTGTTGACAGTAAATCGTACTTTGGCGATGGTCTCGGAATGGTTTACGGCTAATAATTTGGTTTTGAATTCTAATAAGACAAAATGCCTTAAGTTTTCATTACCTAACGTGCCAAAAATCGACTGCAGTGTGATGTTGGGCGGTTCTGCTCTTGAATTTGTTGAATCCACTGTATTCTTGGGCATCACAGTTGATCCCAAACTGCAGTGGGGAGCTCACATTAATACCTTATCCAATAGGTTGAGCTCAGCTGCATATGCTGTCAGAAAGATTAGGCAGCTGACTGATGTGGCAACAGCAAGACTAGTATACTTCGCCTACTTCCACAGCATTATGACTTATGGTCTCATAATGTGGGGCTCAGCGGCAGATTTAGACTCTATTTTTATTCTCCAGAAAAGAGCCATTCGAGCAATTTATGGCCTGAAATATCGAGACTCGCTCAGAAGCATATTTCCTGACATTGATATAATGACATTGCCTTCATAATATATATTTGAAAATATTCTATATGTAAGGAATAATTTAAAGTTATTTAAAAAAAATGGAGACATGCAGTCTCGCAAATTAAGAAATGCTGACAAGCTTTATATTCCTAAATTTAGGCTTCAAAAAACAAATAAAAGTTTTGTGATAAATAGTATTAGACTATATAATAAATTACCAAAACCTGTAACAGAATTAGGAGAAACTGAATTTAAAAGTAGTATTAAGAAAATTCTAATTGCAAAAGCATATTATAAAATTAATGATTTTATTAATGACAAAGATGTGTGGAATATTGCCGCTCTGCAAAGATTAGAGAATTAGTTAATAGCACATTAGGTTCTTTTTTAATAATCTATTTTTATTTTTGATTAACTTTACAGTTATTATGTAGAAATATTTTGAATGTAACAATTAGTTACTAATACATTATTGACTAATTAGTAAAAACTGTTTATTGTGATACAGTAATATTTTTTATTACCTTATTATTATAATATAATTATTTTTTATGTAACATTTAGTTACTATTATGTATTTATTATTTTATTAACTAATATATAAGTTTGTTAACGGAATTGCATGGCAACATTTGGGTACTTATGAAGTAATTGTTATGTTTATGCTTGTGTGTGTCTCGAAAGTCATTCTTAGTGTTCAGGTTCTCATGGTGTGGCGTGTCCGGTGGTCGCCCCTTCCTTAGAAGGTCATTGCAGTGGTGGCACGTGTGTCGGGTCCCGGTCCGCACCCTAAGGGCCTGGTTGAGCGGGGGGATGGCTGGCACATGCGTTATGTCCGTGATCGGGTGCTGCTGTGGGGGCCTGGGACCTCTGCCGAACACGTTCAATTTATTGTTCTTAAATTAACAGAGGTTTTTGCGTTTTGTCGACTTTCGGGTTGCACATAGGCATGTAGTCTACCTAAATTCTGACTTGCCAGGTGGGTTACTGCTGTACCAGGTATTGTATTTTCATAGGTACTGATAACTAAATTTAAAAGGTTAATAATTGATCGTTGTGGTGCAGTTCTGTATATGTTTTATTTTGTAAATCTGATATAGCTGAGTTTTCCTTGCAGATTCCTTTCTCAGTCAGATTAAACATTAACAGGTCACTGGAATTTGCTAAGCTGCTGGTCTTCTGCTAACAGCTTACTTATTGGACCACTTTGCTGCTTAGTCTTCTACTAGCAGGAGTAGAATCATTCAAAATAATTAAATTAATGACGTTTCATAAATGCCTGTAATAGGTTTACGTGAATAAAGATATTTTGACTTTGACTTTGACAGTTTATTTTATGCGGTTTCCCGCGCTGTGAACTCCCATATTTTACACGACGTTTTTGGGCTATAATGCCGTCAGTGACCCTAAGAAAAGCATCAAACATCTAGATTTGAGATTAATGAATAATAATATGAATGATAACCTCAATAACTCATAAAAAAAATGTCAGGCTTGGCTGTATATGCTATATAGCCTTTGCCTTCCCTATCACATCTTTGATCATCCATCGGAAGAAGACAAAAAACAATAATATTACATTTAAATTTGGAACCTAGTTCGTCTATCTCGCTTTATTGATCCTTTCAACATGCCCGAACCATCGGAGCATGTATTTCCTTAGTTTTATACCTATCCTCTTGCGTATTTCGTCATTACGTATTCAGTCCGTTGTATTGACGCCGCATATCCGACGCAACGACCTTATTTCCACTGCATTAACTCTTAACGTCTCGTTTCTATACATAAGTGTAAATTTCGACTAGCCCAGGGCACCGTTGACACTATTTCCCGCGTTCACTCGTCTTTCAACATCCCTATCATACTTCCAATTCGCACGGAAAACACTGCCCAGATATATAATTTAATTTACTTATTCTAGAGTTTCATCATCAATCCTAATCTTCACGGTTGTTATCCGTCTTCTTTCAAACTCCTATAACCTGGAGTCCTTCAAGCGAAGTGTGAAAAGGCATCTAGTCAAGCCGGCATAGTATTAGGGACTGATGTCGGACATAAGTGTCTGATTCCAGTTGCTAGCATTCATGGACCATGCGCGCCACTTACCATCAGGTGGGCACAAGGTCACATGTCGTACTAATATAAAAAAAAAAAAAATACACATGCAATTGTTGTTCAGACGATGCCATAAGAACAGCGTCATCTGCATAAAGCAGGGAGTTCAGCACTAGATTACTAAAATAATTACCTTCATGTTTTATTTATTTATTGACAATCCAACAGAGTTTCAACTTTAATAAATTAAGTACTTACAAATTAACAATTTTAGGCCACTAACAATCTTGTATGTATCTTGTAATCTAAAAATAATACTGGCATTAACCAATTTATTGTGTGCGAAAGGAGAGAAGCGAACTGTAATTAGCTGTAATGTTTAAAACCTTATTCCGGAAAATAACCTCTCTCTCTTTGTGACAAAGAGCTTTCCTTTAGCTATGAAAACCTAGCTCCAGGCAATGGGTAATGTTTAGCGAAGAAATGTATTGTTAATATATGCCCTTTGCAAAATAACAAATATATAGTTAGTATATAACCTACGGACTTATGCATAAGGCAAGTGTATCAACGCTTAGCGTTAAGCGAGAAGCGAATTAAGCTAGACACAGTAAGGAGTTAACAAAGCAAGTTTTTCAATAATAGTTCTATAACTACCTCCGTGGTCTAGAGGTTAAAACGGTAGTACAAATGCAAATTATCCCATACTTAGAATTTAATTCAATTATACCATCGTTACAATCCGGTTTTAGAAAAAAATACAGCACCACTTCCGCACTTCTGCATATAACCGATGATATATTAAATGCTACAGCAGAAGGAAAAGGAACTTTGTTGGTGCTGCTAGACTTTACCCGTGCTTTTGATTGTGTCAATGTGCAACTTTTAATTGCTAAACTAAGATATTACGGTTTTACCAGTGCCGCGTGCAGCTGGTTCGAGTCTTACTTCCTCGGTCGGACACAGACGGTACAGTTGACAAATGGCGCGGGTATCCGGGTCAACTCCGGACCGCTCCCTGTGACTAGGGGCGTGGTCCAGGGTTCGATTCTTGGGCCCACGCTTTTTGAAATCTATACCGCTGACATGACAGTAGAAATTACACGGTCTAAGTATCATCTTTACGCAGATGATACTCAATTATATGTTCATACTGCTCCAAATACTAGTGACGTCCTAGACGCGACTAATAAACTTAACAGTGATCTCGATGCTATTTCTCAATGGTCCCACAAACACGGTCTTATTCTCAACCCCAAAAAAAGTGTTACTATAACTTGCGGCACTAAGCATCAAGTTGATAATATAAATATAATTAACCCTGCCATTAAAATTAACGATGCTTTAGTGCCCAGAGAGAAAACTGTGCGTAACTTGGGGCTCCTTATGGACGAAAATCTTAAATTTGAACATCACGTTCAGCAAAAAGTTGGTAAGTGTTTTGGGTCACTAAAAACCCTGTATAGGATTCGCCCATTCTTAAATGCTAAGATTAGATACAGGCTGTGCAATAGTTTAGTTTTGTCTCAGCTTCAGTATTGCGACATGGTTTTCGGACCATGTCTGTTTGTAAAGACAATTAAGGCGATTCAAAGAGTCCAGAATGCATGTTTACGTTTTTGTTACAGTATACCTAGAAGGGACCACATCACGCCGTATTTGGTTGAAAAACAAATCCTTAATATGGAAAATGTCAGAATATTAAAATACTCATGTTTCATCTACACTTTAATACACACTCAATGTCCTGACTATTTGCATAGTAAGTTTGACTACAAGTCGTACAAACGATCTTTCAGACACAGAGGTCTTTTGTTTAACCTTCCCATGTACGGCCTGATAGGCGCCCGGGGCTGCTTCAAGCATGCCGCTGCCAAAATATGGAATGATCTTCCACCGCCCGTTCGGGACGCGATAGTTACAACGTTACCCACTTTTCGTAAAATGTGTGCAGCATGGCTGCTTGTGAAGCAGGCTGGGGCAGCTCCCGTCTAGGTTTCTGTTTTTTATTTATTTATTTATGTTCATGGTGTTTTTTTCTTTTTAATTTTAAGTTTTTTTTTTTTTTTAATTTTGTTTCATTATTGTTTTATAACTTTTATTTATATTACTGTTCCACTAAATTTAAATGTCGGCTATGGTATAATAACAGAGTTTGTTGGAACCTGCTTCCAACACCATTTTCTGAACCATAGACCCTTTTGTCATTATATCTTTGTTTTATTTTTTAACTATATTTTTTATTTTTATTAACTATTTTTGTGACAAATAAAAACTGATTTTATTTTATTTTTATTTTAGTACTGAGTTCGAGTCCTGGTCAGGACACAATAATTTATTTCATGTATTTGTGTTATTTTTAGATTTTGGTACGCTAACTGCCTCCGTGGTCTAGCCTGGTCGGGACACAAAAAAAAAAAATTAATAATGTAAATAAATACATTTAATTAATATTTAATTTATTTGTGATATTTCTCGAGTTTGGTACGCTGCAGACATCGACGAGCTTGCCACTTGTCATGATTGGCCTGTAGTAAAGTTGGCTAAATGTGAATCCGCTTATTCTTACGGTTTCTGACCACCCCGAAAGGGAAACGGTCATGATGATGATGATACTGGTATGCTAGAGACATCGACGAGCACTGCCACTGGCCTATAGTAAAGTCAGCTAAATATGAATCTGATTCTTTAAAAAAAAGCGTAATTTCTGTCTACCCCAAGGTCTAATGGTCGTAATGATAATTACTTTACTTTAGTTCTAAAACTAATTGTGAAGAAATAGTAATTTTAATTAATAGTAATAAAATACTTTTAATGTCAATTCATCGATGTACTAATTATATGATTAATTTTAAACAATTACAAATGTTAATGATTTGACATCGTCGGACTGCTGTAACTTGGACGCAGGCGTTCCACAATGCGGTATTTTGTCTCCATTACTATTTTCATTATTTATTAATGGCATCACATTAACTCTTGACTGTCACCACTACATGTACGCTGACGACTTACAACTCTTTGTGGAGACGGATATTACCACACTTAATAGGTTAGCTAGTGCTATAGCTTGGCTAATTTCCGATCCTAGTATATACGGTTTGGCGTCGTTGTCAACGCTAAAAAGTGCCAGTAAATTATTTATTTAAATATTGCACAAAGTACAAAGACCTAATTCCGATAGACATTATATACTTGTCGAAACTTTGGGACAACTAAAGCAGTTGTGATGAAAACTAATAGAGCAATTAGACGTTATTATATACAAAAGTATATTAAATATAAATAAAACTACATACATAAGTTCTATGAATATTTTTCATTACAGTCCCTAGAACACAGCGTCCTAGACCTCCACTGCTAGAGATGGGCCTTCCAGAACATTTAGCTGGAGAGTTTGGCCTACACTCTCCACGCTGCCTGGCCAGACGGCTTGGCGAGGATGTTAATTTTTTATGACAATTTATTAACGATTCCACAAGTTAATATTAGTGAAACTGGGACCGATGGCTTAAGATGCTCTCCTCGCACGAGAACGGTGGTGTTGTAAATCTATGACAAATGTACGTCAGAAAAGTGTATTTCTCATTGGTACATTGGTATTTGAACCGACCTTTGTAGGATTTAAAGAACGCGTTCTTACAACCGAGCCACCACCGCGCCTATGTATACATAGATATAAAAGTAAAGCTAATTATCCTCAGGAGCTCCCGACTGTTATTAAAAGATGACTAATGTCCCGAATTGACCAGCTTTGATATGACAAAACGCCAATTACGTTCTGCAGCTAGGTTAATAATCTTGAATTACGCTTTAATTCTCAGCTTAGCTAGGACCGCTCAGCAGTTAAATTTATACGAAAGTACATAAATGATTCGTTACTCAAGCGATAAAAAGTTGATCGCTAGTCGCTTTCTCGTCGCTGGTGGGTGTGTTACCTAAGTGTGGGTGTGATTATTAAATATGAAACTATCCCTTCTGCGTAGGATTTTGTGAAAGTTATAAAGGAGAAATGGAGGGAAAACATAATTTTAGGCAGTCACGAAAATGTAAATAGGTTTTCTCATGTCGTTGTAAGTTTGGGAGTTGGCTTTCGTGTGCTTGACCCGAGCCCATAATAATTAAGTGAAATGTATTAATAAAGTATCATCACGAGCGTATCCCTTTTCGGTGTAGTCAGAAACCACGATATTTTATTTTTAATAATGAAGCGAATATACCAACTTTACTATAGGCCCACCATGACAAGTGGCAAGCTCCTTGATGTCTCTATCGTACCACACTCGAGAAATATTTATTTATTTAAATCTTTATTTCACAAATTACAAAGGCAGACTTAATGCCGCTAGGCATTCTATGACAGTCAAACCTTCGCGACAACATAAGCAATTAAACAATGAAAGGTAGGTGCAATTACAGGCTTAATTAGATAATATAATGACATATATATAAATTAATACATACTTAGATACCTAAATAAATAATATTTGCATATCTACATACAAATTATATTATTATTATTATATATATTATTATATTTATCTATGTATTTAGTTAACATATATATATCTTATTTTATGCTATAATATTATATTTACTGACGTTATTGACTTATATATCTTATAGTAACCGTAATAATAACCCAGGCCCTTATTGGTGACCCAACCATACACCACCCAGCAGAGATGTACCTCTGTAAACAATATATCTCTTATAAATTAAATTTTATTATATTAAATTCTATGCAATTCATGTAAACTTTGGTCAATAAATGATTTGTATTTGTATTTGTAAATACATACAAATAAACTACACATATAAACAATAATAATATACATACATATAAAATAAAATGTAATAATATCTATAACCATATTAAATACAAGTATAATTATTAGCAACGACTAAGTCTATCATATCATAAATAAATTATTGTGCCCCGACCAGGAATCGAACCATGGACTTAACCGCTAGGCCACGGAGGCAATTTAGTATCTTACAAGTGCCGACAGTGCCTTTTTTGTTGATCTGTAATATTGTTCGTGTATGATAAATAAATTAAAATAATATACATAAGTGGATTTTTAAAATTATGCAGGGGGCATCAGATACATTTTACAGTCGTTGTTGTTGACAAAAGGCGTTTAATTGTCTCTGCCTGCGCCGCAAATGAACTCATTACAGATCATTACAGCCCCTAGAACACAGCGTCCTAGAACCCCACTTTTAGAGATGGGCCTGGAACATATATCTGGAGAATTTTGCCTTTACTCGCCATGCTGGCCAGACGGTTTGGCGATATTTATATATGTGACAATATTTTAGTGTGGGATTATATTGCATACGTTTTCGTTTGAAAATCAATCGTTCTTACACATATAAAAATGTACGATAGATCCTGATCCTCTGAAATAGTTGAGAGCGTATAGTTCCGAAGTTCCAAGTCGATCACAACCTGATTTTAAAATATAGCTATACTGACGGAGAACACGTAATAAATAACTCAATTCGTAAATAAAAAATCGTATTAGTGTCAGCGCAGCCTTATGCTCTTTTTAAACAAAAACAAGGAATGGATAAAAGCAAAATGGCTACTCACCACATTTAGGGAATATAATGCAGAGCGCCGCGACCAAAAAAACGCCAATGACCTCCCCTGCTGCTCTGCTGGCCATTTTAGAAGCCTTCTCTTACCCAAGCTTGCGTTCTTTTATAGACATTGTACTTTTTTTAGTTCTCTTTTTTAACAAACACAAGCTGAGTGCGCCAATGTTCTTTGAACAGGCCTTTTGACTCCTCGGGCAAACATTTTTTACCGCTTTTTGCGGATACGAAAGAATTGTTTTCGTGGTTTAAGTTTTTTTCACATCGTCGTTTGGGATTGCGGCTCACTTTCTGCGTCTGAAACAATAATAACTTTAAATTATTTATTAATAAAAAAGAGTACAAAAAAAATCTATCAAATACAAAAATTAAAAAAAAAACGTAGACCCTCGCGCCATTTTAAAATGAAATGAAAATATTTATTTGTATGAAATATGGTATGAAAACACAGGTGGTTGGTAAGTATTGGCTCGACACATTTCGCCATTTCTGTCATACAAAATTTTATTTTAAAAACTAAACTTATATCTAACACAAAAAATAATAATGAAGAACACAAAATAACCCAAATAATATTAAATAAAAAATACCAAGTCTATTGTGCTCTTATATGAGCTTGTCGCAGTTCAGGTAGTCCTTGGTCGCGTAAAAACATTTCTGGACAAGTAAATTTTTAACCCTAATTTTAAATAATTTCGTAGGTAGTTCCCTAATATTCAGTGGTAGTTTATTGAACAATTTAATGGAAATAAGGCAGCAGCTTCTGCTGTGCCAGCTACTTTTACTAACTGGTGGAACTAGCCTACTGGTATCCCTGGTATTAAACTTACATGTTTCACTCAATGTCTTAAACAAATAAGAATGACTTTTAACAAAAATGCAGCATTCTAATATATAAATACAAGGAACAGTTATTGTAGCTTCCTAAAGAGAGGCCGACAGCGCGGACATGTCAAGTGCAAGTAATAAATAATAATAATAAATATTTCCAGATAGGTCACACAGCGCCATCTAGTTTATGTGGTAAGCTACGAGGCTTGTGTTACGGAAACTAGATGTTTGATAAACTACATTTTTTTTTTTTTGTAAATATATACATACACATACATATCTTCACGCCAGATCCCTTGCGGGGTAGGCAGAGACAATTGAGCGCCATTTGACACGATCACGACATACCTCTTTCGCTTCGTCGACATTCATTAACCTCTTCATACATGCCCTTTGGTTACGAAGACTTTGTAATGCACCTTCAGTCAGTGTTTTATTTATTTGATCGTGATATGTGAGTCTCGGTCTGCCAGGGCCTCTTTTACCCACAACTTTCGCATTATATATCTGGTTCGTCAATCTTTCATCGCTCATCCTTTCAACATGCCCGAACCATCGTAGCATGCTTTTCCTTATTTTTGTCCCTATGCTTTCCTTCATACCAACCCTTTTCCGTATTTCGACGTTACGTATGCGGTCCGCCAAAGTGACGCCACATATCCGCCGCAACGACCGCATTTCTACTGCATTAACCCTACTCTCATGCGTATTCTGACATATCCACGTTTCGCTTCCATACATCAGTGTTGGTACCAACATGGCATTGTGTATGGCGAGCCGAGCTTTGTCACTGACATTTCGACTGCCGATCAGTGACCCCAGGGCACCGTTAACACTATTTCCCGCGTTCACTCTTCTTTCAACGTCCCTATCGTACTTCCCATCCGCAGTGAAAACACTGCCCAGATATATAATTTCATTTACTTGTTCTAGAGTTTCATCATCAATCTTTATCGTCACGGTTGTCATCCTTCTTCTTTCAAACACTAGTACCTTGGTTTTTCTCGCATTCAAACGGAGTCCTTTTTCTGCACATCCCTCCTTCATTCTTGTGACTAGTGATTGCAGTTGTTGTTCGGACGATGCCATAAGAACAGCATCATCTGCATAAAGCAGGCAGTTCACCACTAGATCACTCATCTTTATCCCACAGTCACTCTCTCTCACTCTTTTTAGGCATTTGTCGAGATATAGAGTGAATAATCTAGGAGAAAGCACACAACCCTGTTTGACGCCCATTTGGGATTCAAAGCAAGGCGACATACCCCCCTCCACCCGCACACAAGCTTTGCAGCCCTTGTACAGGGACTGTATAGCCTGTAGCAGTTTGTCATTTACTCCATACTCCGGCAATATGTCCCAAAGCTTCTTTCTTACAACTCTATCAAAAGCCTTTTCCAAATCCACAAAAGCACAGAAAACCTTCTGGTTTAAGGCCAAAAACTTCTCTGTGATATTGCGGAGCGAAAAGACTTGGTCAGTGCATCCTCTTCCAGGTCTAAAGCCTCCTTGTGCCTCCCATAAAAGACCTTCAGTCTTCTCTTGCAAGCGTTTCGTGAGAATCTTGCCATACATCTTGCTCGCCAAACTGATCAAACTAATCGCTCGGTAGTTGGCACAGTCCAATCTAGATCCCTTACCTTTGTATAAAGGAACGATGACTGATTGCCGCCAGTCCTCTGGTACTCTTCCCTCCTGCCAGCAAAGGTTGCACAGTAGGTGGAAAGCGTTCCAGACCGGTATACCTCCGTATTTGATCATTTCAGCGAGCACTCGATCTTTTCCCGCTGCTTTGCCACATTTCAGGCTTCTAATTGCCGATTGCAATTCTTGCACACTTATTTCCTCCTTAAAAGTGGACGTTATAGTTGTGGATAGCTCTGGAGGTAAAGTACCCGTCGTAACGTCGTTAGGAGTACTACTAGCATACATCTCGCTAAAATATTCATTCCATCGCTGCAACACCTCATTTGTGTTTGCAAGAATGTTACCGCTTTTTGATTTCACTCTGTTCATTCGACAAGATGACAAGCTACCTTTGGCCTTCCTAACTTCCCTCCAGAAAAGTTTGGAGTTCTCCTTAAAGTTGCTCGTCATCCTATTTTCACCTATTTCCTTACATCTTTCACGCTTCTCCTTAACCAAAACTTTTGTCTCATTCTTGCAGCGATGGTACAACTCTTTTTTTTCTCTTTTTATACTTTCATTCATATTCAGCGAAGCAACGTAATCTATCCAAGCTTTCTTCTTTGTTTCTACCGAATCTTTGACCTCTTGATCCCACCACGCGTCACCCTTGGTTGCTCGCTTTTTTGCTACTCCACATACTTCTCTTGCCGATTCTACCATACCATTTTTTAGGTACTTCCAACACTCTTCTACATCTTTGCTCACATCTTTCAAATTGATAAGTTTATCATTGACGCATTTCATATACTCCTCTTTCACACTATCATCTTGTAACTTTTCACTCTTTATTCTCTCTACTGCTGACAGATTGCCACCTGATCGCCGGTGGCGCCATTTTGTGAACAGGCCACTAATCCTAGTAATTACTAGGTAGTGGTCTGTTCCCAATTCTGGCCCACGATACGCCCTGGTATCCAGAGTCTGTGTTCGCAGTCTTTCATCAACTATTATTAAGTCAATTATACTCTTTTCACTATTCATCGTTCTTGTATACATGTGAATATCTTTGTGAGCAAACATTGTGTTGGACACAAAAATATTCTTTTCTAAACACACGTCAAGAATAAGCTTACCTGCATCATTTACTCTCCTATCTCCAAAATCACCTAGGACCGTTTCGTAATCTGCACGACGTGTCCCCACCCATCCATTCAAGTCGCCACATAATATTATATTTTCGTTCCCAACTGCCAAATCTAGAACTGTCCTGACCTGGTTCCAAAAATTCTCTAGTTCCAGCTGTGGTGCTGAGCTAACAGGTGCGTACACCACGGCCACAAATAACTTTTTAAGGCCTATTTTAAGACGAACCCAGAGTATTCTTGGGCTTTCCAGGCAGTACTCGTACATACTGTCGGCCAAGCGGCCGGATAGTAAGATGCCCACCCCCTGACTACCGCGATCGCTATCTCCCACTCCCGACCAGAGCGCGATCCCCCCTCCCGGCAAGTCCTGCATCTCACTACCCCTCCGCTTGGTCTCGTCACGCCAATTACATCCAACTTCATTTCATCCATCGTATCTAGGAGTTCATTCATCTTATCATTCATCCCCCCTCGGACATTCCAGGTGCCAAAACGGCACTCATCTGCCCTCAATCCGCGCTTTTTAGGCCATGCGTGATGGGTTGCGGACCCCATCGCCGCTCCGGCTCATTCTACTGCCTACCCCGCATTACAAATTAAGCTGTGGCCAGTGGCTGAGACTGAATTATTATTATAACTAGAGCTCATACAAAACCCAAGTTTTTTTAAGTATGACATTATACAATAATACAAAATTTCACAAAAAATTAAATTAAATTATAAATAAATAAATGTCGAATGGAATAAAAAACACATTAAATTATATAAATGTCAAAGATTAAACATAAAAATTAAAATTAAAAATAAAAATAAAGTCAATATCCGGGGAGGTTTGAACCGGTCAGCGAATATATACTTACATATTATACATATAAACACCCAGACCGAGACAAGTTATACAATCGAACCGACGACCTCCCGAGTTTACGGCAACGTTTGTTACCACTAGACCACGGAGGCGGTGTGTGTGTTTTGTAATTTAAGTTACTGTGAATATTGTAGGTCAATAGTTGTTTTGTTTATTAATGTGCAGTGACAATGTAAATAAATTATAGGTAACGACAAATTGGACAGTTTATTTTTGGCAGTTTTCCCGCGCTGTGAACTCCCATACCCGATGTATTTGGGCTATAATGCCGCGAGTGACTTCAAGAAAAGCATCAAATCCTGCAACATTTGGAATTTGATGATAACCTCATTAACTCGTATAAAAAAATAGCTATATAGCTAGACCCTTTGCCTTCCCTATCACCTCATTCATAATAATAATAATATTCTTTATTGCACATAATTTACAAATGTAGTGTACATGGGCGAACTTAACCTTTCTACCAGTTAACCTTTGTGATCGTAAAAAGTGAGGTAATAGAGTGATTGAGATTGGAAATCAATTCATGGTCCGTGCCACCCTACATCCAATGTACGGCTACATCCTGGAGTACTGTTGGGTGCCTGTCGGGGCGCGTTGTGCTGCATACTTTAATTGTGTAAGTTGTATCTGTTTTGCGATGAATTAACGTATTTCTTTATTTTCTTTCTAACTGCCGGCGCTGTCTGCCTAGGCAGTCCCTGAGCAAGAGGAGATGGCGCCATATCAACCCCTTAAGAGGTCACGCTCATGACCGCTTCAGGTGTGCCCGCAAAATAGTTTACGGAGTGGTCTCGATGCGGCTGGCTGTGAGCTGGCGGATCTAGGTTTGATGGTATGTTTGCATCATAATAATATAATTCCTATTACGCAGTACCATTTCATGTTAATAACTCCATCATAATCTCAAATTAACACATACATTATACAAGCTGTTACATGTTCGATTTATGAATATTCTAATTAATGTCTGGCTTCACGTAAACACATACCCGCATGTCATGTTCCCAAATGTCTTTTGACAGAAATTTATTACAAAAACAAGTCAAGGCTACAAAATAATAACATAGTATCTTCACGTCCGTATCCCTTGCGGGGTAGTCAGACACCATGCTTTATAGAAGCGGATTCGCATTTAGCTAACACATTTAGCGTTCTAGACTCAAGAATTATCACATTTTTTATTTCATTATTTTATACTAGCACGATATGTGACCCTGCGTTCACCTGATGGTAAATGGCGCGGAAGGTCCATGAATGTTAGGAACTAGAATCAGACAGTTATGACTTACATCAGTCCCCAACACTGCCGGCTTGACTAGATGCTTTTTCACACTACGCTCGAAGAACTCCAGGTTATAGGAAAGTGGAAACACAAAGGCTGGAAGAGCATTCCATATCTTTATCATACGACATGTACTCGTATAATTTTCCGAATTAATATGTACGCGTAGGGATGGTGACTACGGTATGTGCGTGCTTATTCTGATCAGAGCTGTAATTTATATGACATTTTAATAATGTTTTAGCTTATAGTATGACAATGCCACTTTACAGCAGCTATAATCTTAGTGACATCCCCATAATTGTTTTCGTCTTAGCTTGTAGTATGACAATGCCTCATTACAGCAGCTATAATCCTTGGTGTATTTATTTTATAATTGTGTATGTTTTCGTTTATAATATGACAATGCCTATTTACAGCAGCTATAATTTTAAGATTATAATTATGTATATTTAGGTTGTAATGTGCTGCTCCAAATACAAGCTATTTCCCAGAAAATAAACGGTCTTTATTATAACATGAATTCTTTATAACATAAATTTGGGTTATATTTTCATTACAATGTAGTATTGTGTAATATTTGATATATTACTCTCATAAAATAGTTCAACCTAACTTTTTAATACCTAGGTCATTAAAATATTTTAGTTGGGGAGGGCAAGAAACCAAACGTAAAAAAATCAACGCAAGAATAATCGGTACAGAATGAATTGATGTATTGAGAGATTGCCAGTTAGTTTGACAAGCACTTTCAAATTGATATTTTAAATATTTGTTTCATCGACAATATGCCGATTAATAAATAATAAAAAATAAAACATTTTTAATTTTTGTATTTTTTTATAAGTTTGATTATTATTATTATTGTTCTACCAAATAAATAAATGTCGGCTATGGTATAATACCAGAGGTTGTTGGAACTTTGCTTCCAATACCATTTTCTGAGCCCCTAAATTTACCCTTTTGTTATATAAGAGTATCGTACGAGTATCATTATTTTATTTTTATCTTTAATTTATATTTTTATTACTCTTTATTTTTGTGACAAATAAAATAAAATAAAATTTTATTCTTATTCGACAAGGAACCTCGTGTTAGTGTTATTTTCGTAAATAAACTATTATTTATTAAAGTTTTCAAACACACATCACGTCAGATTCTAGCATTTCAGATACGAATACTGCTATACTGGTATATATATATAGTATAATGTTGGTCCTGCCTCTTATTCATTCATTTTATTTTAAGTAAATAATCATTACCTATTGGTTTTCGCTTATTTATTATTATTATTATGTTCTTTTACTTTTGCTAGTCACAGTTAAATTGCACTATTAATTTAAATCTAATTACTATATTACAATGTGATCCATCGGGCTTTGGTTACTGCCGGAATCCCATCGGTTCTCGAACCGTCTGGGATCTCTCGCAGTGACGGTAAAAGACCCGATGGATTGACCTTGGTGCCTTGGTCGATGGGACGAGCATTGGTGTGGGACGCTACTTGTGTCGACACCCTTGCTAGGTCTCATCTCCAGGGCACCTCTGCCATGGCCGGGGCTGCAGCGGACTTGGCTGAAAAGGCCAAAAGTCGCAAATACGAGTCGATTAGCAACGACTACGTGTTTGGGCCTTTTGGTCTTGAGACAATGGGTCCGTGGGGGCCAAATGCAAAGAAGTTCTTTAAAGAGTTGTCTAAGCGCCTGGTTAATGCTGTATGTGACAAGAGGGCTGGCAGTTTTCTCGCGCAGCAAATCAGCATTGCTGTGCAGCGGGGGAACGCTGCAAGTGTTCCTGGCACACTGCCACAGGAACAAATCATGGGTGAGTATTTTTATTTATAATTAGTTTTCTAATTTAGTTTTAATTTTATTTCATAATTTAATTCTTTTATATTGTTGGTATATTACAGCGAATAAATAGGTATTACTAAGTATATTTTAATCTTATTTCTGTTTTAATTTTAATAATATATTATCTTTTTGGCTTGTGTTCCACTATTGCTACTGTTTTTTTTTTTTATAAATAAATTGTGACTGATTTTTTGGCCAAACACGAAATAAGAGTCATCGCTTAGCCACCGTATTCGGCAGATTTGGCTCTCTGTAACTTTTTCCTGATCCAAAAATCCTCTTCGGGGTACGCGCCACGAGTCTATTGAAGCCATAAAAAGTAATTCGCTTAAGGAACTGAAAGCCATCCCAGCTGAGGCTTAGAAGTGTATGGAAAGTTGGATTAAGCATTGACATGTATTGGCTCAAAATAAGCCTATTTTGACAGCGATACAAAATACAAATGCCAGTGGCTCGGTTGTAAGAATGCTTTCCTGCAAAATCCAATATAAAAAAAACTTACGTACATTGTAATACAACATAACCGTTCCCGTGCTTTGGAAAGTACGTTAAGCCGTCAGTCATGGTTCCACTAAATACCAGCTTGTAGAATCGTTGATAAATTGTCATAAAAAATTGACATCAGATCCTCGCCAACCCGTCTGGCCATCGTGGCGAGTATAGGCCGAATTCTCCAGATACATTTTCTGGTCTAGGACGCTGTGTTCTAATGCCTGTAATGATGAATGCTGATGAATAAAGATATGTATTAAAATACGTAAGAAATATGTTTTTGGACAGTCGGGGTCAAATTTGATCAGATTAAATAAATAAATGTTTTTTTTTTTGGAAATCACGATGAACTGCTGAACATAAAGTTGCATAAGACTGGAATTATATGACTTTTTTGTTTGTTGGTCGAACCCGTTGGGATGGACGCTTAAAATGGAACGCTTCACAAATAAGCGCTCGTTAAGCGTCAAGAACCCTCATCGCAACCAACCGATATTGGCCGAAATAAAAATTTAATTATACAAACCGACTGGTTTATGAGCTATAAACGCCATGACGATACATGCCAAGTAGCCGACTCACAATATGCATAAAATCCATACTAATATTACATAAATGCGAAGATCAGTATTTCTGTTTGCCTTGCATTCACGCCAAACTACTGTATCGAATATAATTATATCATCATCATCATCAGCCTGTATCTCTCCACTGCTGGATATAGGCCTCCCCCAAGCCACTGCACGCGGTCTTTTGCAACCCTCATCCAACCCCCTCCTTAGGTCATCCGTCCATCTGGCGGGGGTCATCTCACTCTGCGACGTCCGGTACGTGGTCTCCACTCCAGAACTCGTTTGCCCCATCGGTCGTCAGTTCTGCGGCAGATGTGTCCGGCCCATTGCTACTTCAGCTTGCTAATTTTGAATGCTATGTCAGTAACTTTGGTCCTCTGACAAATTTCAACGTTTCGAATTCGAAACGAATATTGATAATAATGCTGATGAAATTAATAATAATGCTGTAGTTTGCTGTAGAAACTCTGGGACCATGGAAACATCCAGTCCATCAAACAGACAGTTTTTAAAAGAAATAACACCGCGTCTTGTCGTCCGGTGACAAGAGGGCTGGCTCTTTCTTCGCCCAGTTTTGCAATTCAGTGAGTGAGAGAGAGAGAGAGAGAGAGAGAATTCACTATTCCACGCGGAAGATACTTACTCGTATATTGTATGTATATTATATATCTTTAACAAATTTTTTTTCTAGAAATTTACTAACGTAGTAATATTAATGTATCACACGGGCGAAGCCGGATCCAAAAAGCTAGTAATAGTATATAGGGCAACTATTCGTGAAACCGGGACACAGCTTTCAATGGACGAGTATTGTGCAATAGTTTCATTCACATGTCTCTGTATTCCTGTTCATTCTTCGGCCTGCCAGAGCCTGCCACCTTCTTGATAGTGGAATAACTACATACTGGTTATTGAAATCATTTATTGTATGGAATGTTTGTACTCTGTGGCAGTGAGCCAATAGACTTAATCAATGATCAATAAAATTTAAAGATGTAGCATTGCCTGCTGGTTGGGTCGGGGGAACGTGAACTTTGTGACTACGAATGGCTGCTAATTCGTTGACGTAAAATTGTGATGGTAGTCGCGCGCGAGGTCCATGAATGTTAGGGACTGGAATCAGACACTTATGACTGACATCAGTCCCTATGCTTGACTGGGCATGACGGCAATTTGAGGCAGATCCCGAAACGTGTGAATAGACTTTACTGGGCTTATCGGTATGAACTTATACTTCCCCGCCTCGGCGGACTGGGCAAATTACCACCATCAGTCCGCCTACCACCTATTTGATGTTCTCGTTAAAAGTATGTACTATTTGCAATGATGTCAAATGCCAATTTGTACTTTCAAGGAGAACTAATATTATAAGATTGCCATGGTTATATTTATATGAAAATAACACCGCTTGAAACAAGACTTACCTAACCTTAACTTCGTATTAGCGTAAACAGTATATACAGCTTGATGCGGTATCTGTTGCTTTAAGATGAATGGGCAATATTAATAATATTGGGTTCATGGTTCAACTCATCTCTATTTAGAGCATTGTTTATCGTTTGATGTTGGGAGACAAAACATACAATACACAATAAGGATGTACTATTCAGTTCTATAGTCATTTGGCCTTGATATTAAATTAAACCAAAGGGAATGTAAATATTTATACATAAATACATATCTTCACGCCAAATCCCTTGCGGGGTAGGCCGGGACAATTGAGCGGCACTTGTCACGATCACGACATACCTCTTTCGCTTCTTCAACATTCATCAACCTCTTCATACATGTCCTTTTGTTTCGATGGCTCTTTAATGCTCCTTCAGCTATTGTTTTATTTATTTGATCGTGATATCTTCGGTGAGTCTTGGTCTGCCAGGGCCTCATTTACAACACTTTCGCATTATATATGCGGTTCGTCTATCTCTCTTCGCTCATCCTTTCAACATGCCCGAACCATCGGAGCATGCCTTTTCTTATTTTTGTCCCTATGCTTTCTTTCATACCTACCTTTATGCGTATTTTATCAGCACGTTGCGGTCCGTTAAAGTTACGCCGCATATCCGACGCAACGACCTCATTTCTGTTCGAGAATAATCAAAAGATTTGCTTCTAAAGGGTCCAAATTTTCAAATTCCTTTCACACACATATATATATATATATATACATACATATATATTGATAATTATATAGATATATATATATATATATAAATTATATAAACAGTATAAAAGAATTACATTATTAAATGATTAAAAAGAAAACCTAACATTAAATTAACAAAAAAATAAAAATAAACTACACTACCAATACATAAAAAAAAAAAAAAACTAAAATTATAATCGTCCAATGGGCGTATTGTGCCGAGGACACGCGCTGCGTTCCTCCGATGAACAGCGAGGCTGACCCTTTGAGCAAAATATTATCTACTTAAAGGGTCATCATTTTTGCCCAAGCTCACGAGAGAACGCCAAAGCCTCCTCGGACCACGGACTCATCGTTGACGGAAAGTGTATCAACATATTTGGCATTCCAAACCAGTGCACGGCCTCGTTTGTATGGAATCAACGACATCCCATCCCGACGCCTACCATCAGACCTTACTACCTCCGATGGTTCGAGGATGTAGGAGATATTAGCAGATGTATATTTCTTTATTTTGCAAATAAGTCACTTTTAAACGTCAACGACAAATATAAAATAAATCATAGAAAAATGTAATCAAAATAGACACATCCAAAGCAAAGAATCTCATTTATTGGTTTTCACTTAATTATTTCTTTTACTTTTTCTAGTCACTGTTCAATTGCCACTGTTAATTTAAATATAATTATTATATTTTACTTTTAAACTAATAATAGTTACATTACTGGGTGAACAGTTCCGGGCTCCGACACAACTAATTTTATTTATGTTTAGGTCAATAATGAAATAGAAAAGAGAATGAGATTAAAGCAATTAAAAATTGCTGAAAATGTTTCCAAGATAAATACTAATAATGTTAATGTAATTCCCTAACCTTTTAAAAGGCTCTATTTGAAGTAGAAATTTGAGACAAAGAAAAAAGAATAAAAGGTTTAACTGTTTTAGTAAGAAAAGCTGATTTGTCGAATTAGACAAATGGCTCCAAAAAAGATTCTAATCCTATGATTCCAAAGAGCTTCATCTATATTTTAATTAAACTTTTATTATAGTTGATGTTGCTTAATCTTGATCTTTTGCAAGATCATCATCACCGATTTCTTAGGAAGACCAAGACTAACCCTAGTTAAGACAATGTATAAGAACAATTAAGAAACGATACAATAGGAGTCATTAGAATTATATCCGCCACCAAAATAGTTCTCACTGTGAACAACAGTGCACTATTTTGCAAATAAGTCACTTTTAAACGTCAACGACAAATGTAAAATAAATCATTTATTTATAGTTTAGTTTATTTTTAATTTTATTATTTAGGTAGCTTTTAATTTATATTTAATGTACTATAATTAACTCCGAATAAATATTATTTGTGAAAATCATAGAAAAATGTAATCAAAATAGACATATCCAAAACAAAGAATCTCATTTATTGGTTTTCACTTATTAGTTTTTAGGTGGTAGGCGGACTGATGGTGGTAATTTGCCCAGTCTGCTGGGTCGAGGAAGTATCCACCGTTCTTGCCGATAAACCCAGTAGTGTATCCACACGTTTCGAGATCAGGCTCGAATTGCCGTCATACTCAGTCAAGCCGACATAGTGTTGGGGACTGATGTCAGTCATGATTCTCTGATTCTAATTGCTTACATTCATGGACTTTGCACGCCACTTACCATCAGGTAGGCGCAAGGTCACATGTCGTGCTAGTATAAATATATATATATATATATAAATACGTTAGTACCTACTATGTATACTTTGGCCAGGTATATAGGATAATACAATTGCAGTGTTCAAATTTATAGAACTATTAATGAACTCTGAAGCAAATCCCACACGTCGAGCTAAAACGACAATAACAGTTTTGTTTATTTTGGCCTTAAATGCAGCACGAGAATTGCTAAATATATCGACGTCCAATAACCGCCTGTTGTTCGTCTCGCATATTCGGCGTGCAGGTGCGCGGAGACCAGCTATTGTGCGTGTGCGGGATAAAGAAAACGTCCCTGGAACGAGTCTGCCTGACTAATGATGATGATGTGTTATGATTAGAAAGTCTGGCAAGTCTCTAACTGAAAATATATATGTGTTTCTAATTGTAGTAACGAAAGTTGTGAGTCCCTAGTATCTGTCCGTAATATGCAATCTAGAGAACTAGCGGTCTGATTTATTTGAAATTCGGCCTTTGTCAGAGCGAAAAAAATCGTCCGTTTCACATGGAAACTATTGGAGATATTTTATAAGGACAGACAGACACCAAAGTCATCCATAGGGGTTATTTTATTTCTTTCGAAACCCTCAAGACAGACACCCTAAACACATAAAAATATATAAACATTTTAGCAATAAGGTTTTATGACTTATTTGACAAAAAGCAAGACACAAGTTCCAAGACATAAATAATCAAAAATAAAACTGATCGATAGCATTGAGTGATATTTATAAAGGAATAACACTGCTTATAAACAAGTCTATTTAAAAATAAAATAAAGGTAACAGCAAAATAATAATTGTAGCATAAATAGAGAAAAGGCCATTGTTAATACACAAAGAGAGTAGAAATCCGCTACTTTAATTTACTTCGCAATTTTCCTCCTTTACATTTTCTATTAAATTTTGAGTTAGTCATCAACTGGACCAAATGATAATTGGACCCATGGGTCCAGTTGACTACACAAAAACATTGTAGGTGTCAATCGGACAAACTTAATTGATGCAATTGCACATCACTAGCAAACCTCACTAAATATATCAGTTGGTTGATATCTACTAAATAATACCAAGCGTGCATTTGGATCACCATCAGCCAGGGTCTCTTTACCGCTGCATATAGGCCTCCCCCCAAGGATTGTAACTGCATACTGTTTGCTGGAATCCACCTCCAACAAACTACCAGCGACCTTTCTTACGTCATTTGTTTTACACAAATGGACCCAATAGTCCAGTTGACGACACAAAAAAATTGTAGGTGTCAATCGGACAAACTAATTGATGTAATTGCACATCACTAACAATCCTCACTAAATATATCAGTTGGTTGATATCTACTAAATAACACCAAGCGTGCATTTGGATCACCATTAGCCAGGGTCTCTTTAACGCTGCCTATAGGCCTCCCGCCAAAGATTGTAAATGCATACTGTTTGCTGGAATCTACCCCCAACAACCGTCCAGCGACCTTTCTTACGTCATCCGTTTTACACAAATGTAAAGACGGTAAGACATGTGCTTTACAACTTATTATCGTATGTACTTAGTCTATTCTATCATGTATGTATTGTTTATGCTGTTTATATGTATTTTAAGTGCTGTAATTATCTTATGTTAGAATATCACTTGTTGTTTTTATATATTGTTACTATTAGTTAGAACTTTTTAATGACACTTTGTTTCTATTCTTTTCTAACTTTTCTTTTTTATTGTATTGTCGATAGTTCTCTATAGATAAATAAATATTTTTTTTAAATGTCGTTCTGGTCATCTTATTTTGCGTCGTCCCATATTATTATTATTTTTAAAAACCTTTTGCAATGTGTACAAAGGCGGACCTGATGCCGTTATACTTACTCAGTCAACCTTAAGGATATTACGTTCTTCTATTCATAATACTATATTTGATATAGCTTCGTAGCAATTGGTAGCGATCTCGTAACGGAAAAACTGCAAAGCATTGCGTTGCGTATGAAATCAATAGGTGAGTTATTTGCACATTCGTCCGAGTGCGAGTAAGAACGTTGCACTGAAGTGACTAGCGTTTAGTTGCAAGGAATACTCATAGTCAAATATTTATTTTAAACACACGATAAAGGAGACAGTTATCAAAAGAAGATATATATATATATATATTTTTTTTCCAGACAGGTCACACAGCGCCATCTAGTTTCCGTGGTAAGCTACGAGGCTTGTGTTACGGAAACTAGATGGTTGATAAACTACATATTATACTTTTTTTTTGTAAATATATACATATTATACATAAAAAACACCCAGACCGAGACAAATTATACAATGTACAACTTGCCCCCGGTGGGAATCGAACCCACGACCTCCCGAGTTCACGGCAACGTTTGTTACCACTAGACCACGGAGGCGGTCAAGATAGTTTGCACAACGTTGTTATTTAAAGAACCCACAACGACACAACTCTGTTAACCACTGAATCACCTTAGCATAACTTTTTAATAGTCAATAATTCAATAATCTAATTTTGTTAACAAAAACAGTTCACTAAATTGTTGGGTGGGTTGTGAAAGCGACGATTACTTAATTATTGGTCGGTCTAGATTCGCTAATTTCAGATCTTATCACCTGGGTAATTTTAGGTGCCTGTCGGAGCACGTTGCACTGCATATGTGTAAACAATTAATGGTTCGTTTATTTATTTAAATCTAAATTATAAATATTACCACAAATAAAAAATAAAAAACATTAGGTACTTACCAAACCTAATTTAAATACAAATCGTGTCCGCGCGGTATGGTGGTAGACGAAGGGTGATGTTTTTTAAATTGTATAACCTGTAATTTGCGATGAATAAACGACTTAACGTATTTCGTTCTTCTATCATTACATCAAACTAAGTATAATACTCGTATATAGCAGTAACTATTAATAAATATTAAGAAACTGTTTCTATTCTATTAATTGACCTACATAAACTTATTTCTGACTTAAATCAATTAAGCCATGAGCAAAACAAAGATTGACAATTAAATCAATTCCACTTACTTAAGCAGATAGAATTCTATCGGATGGCCTATAAACAGTTTACCCTAAGGAAATCGTTGAAGATCTTTCAAATTACAACGTAACCCTCGGCCTTGATAGCTGGGAATGTCATAAAATGCTTTATTCTCAGTACAAAACTTGCTTTTATGACCTGTTTATATGGCGTCGAATAACGAATTCGGAACTGAGGGTAGTTGTTCGAAGGATGTTGTTACTTTCACTGCTCTTGGATGTGTTTTTGTAGGTTCCTTGTTTGTTTGTTGTACGTGACTATCTGTAGTAGTAAATTGCTACGAATAAAACCTTGAAGGCAACTTACTGATATTAAAGATTGGCCTTGAAGTTTTACTTGCGTTAGTCACGTTTATTACAATTTCTTAAACTGTTAAGATAAAGTTTTTTAATAATATGTCATTATATTAGAACAAAATAGACAGAATAGAAGTCTTGGCTGGTTTGCAAGGAAAATGTCCTTTTTAATTGCGCATCAAGACTCTCAACCAAATACTGAATGATCCCGTTAATGCCGTCTTGGAAGATCGTTTCATAAATGTATTGATCGCAGACCTGCTTAGGCCAAATTCTTTCAGTAAGTGATGTAACGATTAAACTGGAATTCCTCTAGCAGCAACTTTGACTGCGTAAAGCTTAGTCTTGAATCCGTTCCTGAACATTTCTTCCATGAGATCATAATATTTCTTCAATTTCATCTTGTCTTATTTTGGAATATTTAGATTAATAGAGAGGAGAGAGCTATGCTCGGGATTTCTCTGAAGGATAAAGTCAGAAACGTTGACATCCGTCAAAGAACCAAAGTTACCGACATAGCTTTCAAAATTAGCAAGTTGAAGTGGCAATGGGCTGGACACGTCTGTCGCAGAAGCGATGAATGATGGAGTAAACGGGTCCTGCAGTGGAGACCACGTACTGGAAGACGCAGTGTGGGACGACCCCCCGCCAGATGGACAGATGACCTGAGGAAGGTCGCTGGTGGGGGATGGATGAGGGTGGCAGAAGATCGTGTAAAATGGCGAGCCTTGGGGGAGGCCTATATCCAGCAGTGGAGAGATACAGGCTGATGATGATGATTAATATCCTTTTAATATGAATAAAGCGCCAGCTAGACGAAGACCTCTAAAACTTAAAAACCGACTAGGCGTTCATTATCATCACAACCCCTAGAACACAGGAGTCCTAGACCTCCACTGTTGGACATGGGCCTTCCATATTATTTTTGAGAATCTGGCATTCACTCGTCACGCTGCTGGCGCAATTTTAAATGTCAATTTATTACCTACTTGATCTGCTCTCCGATGCACGGGAACGGTTGTGAAAAAGAAGAAGACTTTCTAAGCATTCCATGGATTCACCGTGCGGGTGCCGGGTCCATCGTGTGTGGGTAGGAGATGAGAAGAATGGTGTCTCGGGCTTGCGACCGACAATAGGCTGGTTTAAGAAAAGGAAGCCTCCTTTTTTTTTTATTACGCGATAATACGCTCACCATCCACGATTCTACTTCTCTTCCTACCCAACCAAATACTGTATGATTCCGTTAATGCCGTCTTGTAAGCTCGTTCCATAAATGTATTGACGGCAGACCTGCTTAGGCCCAATTCTTTCAGTAAGTGATGCAAAGATTTTGCTGGAACTCCTCTTGCACCAACTTCCACTGCGTTAAGCTGAGTCTTGAACCCGTTCCTGATCATTTATTCTGTGAGATCATAATATTTATTCGACTTCATGTTATATCTATGACAAATGTACGTAAGAAAAAAATATTTTTCTTATTCGTACATGCCAGGGCTCAAGCCGATTTTTTTAGGATTTTAGGAAAACGTTCTTACAACCGAGCCGCCATCAAATAAATAATTGAACTAGAGAACTCTGGACCCATTAAAATCCAAGCGTCAAAAAGTTTTAAAAATACATAACACCGCGTCTTGTCGTCTCCTCCGATGACAAGAGGGGTGGCTCTTTCTCTCGCCCAAAGATTTCAATTCAATGTAGCCAGCGTTCTTGCCACCATTCCACGCAGACTGGATTTATATTCATATCAGTAGTATTAAAGTATTTTTTTTTGCTAATAAATTATTTATATTACTGTTGTCAACCATCTGAAGGTTTCCAAAAATAAGTCTAAAATAAATCTTTTGAACTTTCCAATTCCTCATTACAGATTGCGTGACTAGGTCTAAGCTGGTAGACAACTTTCGGTATAGTCAATCGAGTAACACAAAAGTTCTACTTATCGCCCTTGTTACCGAAGTTCACAAACTATAACAACACGCGACCTTTGTACCACTAACACCAAAACCTTTGAAAATATCTCCAAGACTCTGTTACATCCTATGATCTTGAAATTAAGTAGATGTGGCTTTTCCACATATTAAAGTGCTTAACCATGTTCTTGAGTCTAACCGACACGTAAGTCAAAAGCGACAGAATTGTACCTATAATCGTTCAAGATCTAATAATTTATTTACTTTGGTTCTTGTTGCGTGTTACATCTTGGATATAGTCAGCACTAATGCAATCAATACAATCGATAAAAAATTCAAATATATATATAAAAATGACTGCCTCCGTAATCTAGCGGTTAGGTCCATGGATATAGACTTGAAGGTACCAGGTTCGATTCCTGGTCGGGACACAATAATGTTTATTGATTTAAATAAATAAATAATATTATTATTTAATTTATCTGTGATATTTGTCGAGTTTGGTACGCTAGAGACATCGACGAGCTTGCCACTTGTCATGATTGGCTAAATGTGAATCCGCTTCTTGGTAAGCGTGGTTTCTGACCACCCCGCAAGGGATACGGTCGTAATGATACTTTTATATATATAAATGGTAATAATAGTTAGACCGTAACCAATCCATAATATGTGTTAGGTATAAAATTACTGCCATAAGCAATCAAATTGTATCTTAGTAACAACTTACACTTACACAACAAATAACATCGTGACTGTGAAGAGGCTGTGTCAACTATGTATAAATTCGTAGCTGTAAGGGCCAAGTCAACATAGATATAAATATAAAAATTACAATAAAATACTAAACTAGAATCGGGTAACAATATTACAGCGCCTAGAATACCTATATCGACAATGCTGGCCAGTAAGTATACTACAACATTCATTATGAAAATATACCTACATATGCATATGATTGTTGTATAAAGTGTAAAAAAAGCTCTAGTTCGCATAAGCGCCGAGGAACCAAGTTTTAATTTATTATTGTAGTTGATGCTGTATCCACAGCTAACATATCTTTGGTTACCGCGCGTAATTAGACAGATTCAAAATGTCAACTTAGATTTCGTATATTTTTAGTTTCCTTTCGTGATTTAAATGGATTAAGATTTTAATCGCTATAATTTTAATGTGGAATGGTCGGTCGAAAAATACGTCAAATTAAAAAACTCTCTGACGCCAAAAGGTAACCATTCTTATCGGGGGGTGAAGTTGCTAACCTCCGTAGGTTTTACTATCTAATCCTTAGTAGACCCAACCTACACGTGCCCCCCGGATAATGCTAATCGAGCAATGTAGAAAGAAGGCGAGTCTATTCGCAGGCGACATTATCAGCTTATGATCTGTCATTAATCCTGTGCATCCACCATTGCATGCATTGGCTTAAGTGACCATAAGGAATTATCTGCAACAAATAAAGTGTGTTAGATGTGTTTCTTACTTGGTAAAATATATAAATTGAAGCTTAAAAATTTTATTGCCAAATATTTCGCCTCTCTTTGGAGCGGCGTCATCAGTGACTGAAGGTCTTTGTCATAAATTTTGAAAAAATAATTTTATTTTTAGCAATGCACTATACAGGTTTGTATTTATTTTTTAGAAAAATATCATCATCACCTAGCGCATCATGGAAAACATCATCAGCATGTTATGTCCATTGTTGGTTCGATTTTTATGAAATTTACAGTCGAAACTACTACTTTCATTACATTTTGAAATTCATTTTTTTTAGAACAGAGGGCTTCCTGGTGTATAATGCAGTGAAACTGCATGAGATCTTCAGTGTTTATGTTTTTTTCTTGCAGGTGCTTTTTCAGCAAAGTAACTAGCCCGGAATTGATACCAATCATGGAAGGAGCACCGTCAGTCGCAACTCCCGATAACTTAGATAAGTCCAAATCAGTTTTTGAACACTCGTCCAAAAGTCCATTGAGTATATCAACTCCTTTGGTTTGACCTTTCAATGAACACATTCCTAATAACTCTTCGAAGACTTCAAAATCTTGAGTAACACCTCGTATGAATATGAGAAGTTGAGCTGTGGAACTAATATCAGTCGATTCGTCGAGTGCTAATGAAAAAAATTCCATGATCTTAGTTTTTTCAATTAATTGTTCCGCAATATTACCTGACAAGGACATAATTCGTCTTTGGATAGTCATACGATTCAGTTGAATTTTCTCAAACTTTTTTGCTGCTTCTGGACACATTTTCTTAGCGGCAATTTCCATGCATTCTTTTACAAAATCGCCATCATTGAAGGGGCGACTTCGCTTTGCTATCATTCGAGAAATTTCATAAATTACTTCTGTAGCCGTTTCTGAATCTTGAATGTGTTTTGTAAACATAGCTTGCTGACCAATAAGCTCCCGTTTTAAAGACAACATTTTTTGCTTTCTTAATTCGCCTGTAAACTTGGTAAAAGAAGGATGCTGCGTTTCATAGTGCCTTTTTACATTATAATCCTTTGCAATCGCAACAGAATTCTTGCAAATTAAACAAACGACTTTGTTATGCGACCATACAAAAAAGTATTTCTCAGTCCAAATTTCTTGAAACTGCCGATTTTCATCTTTAACCTTACGTTTTTTACTAGGTCCTGGCTTCTCCATGTTGCGTTCTAATCCTGGCTAGGATTAACACAGCACCTAAAAACAATTACAGTACCCACTTAAATTACCTATCCTTTTTTAAATTATCAAAAATAATTGATTAAATATTATTTCTCAGAAATTTTAAGATTTTTATACAGATTTTATCTGAAATAATGACGTAATTATTACAGTTAGAGAAATTCTTATAAAAATAGTAATTTCTTTGTTTATTTTAATATTTAGCCAACATTAAAGCTAAATTTGATTAAAATTGATTAAATAGGTAGGGAAACACTTATTAATAACAGAGTTTTACTTACGTTTTCACAACACAATTATACACGGCACTTGACGGGTTAACACTGCAACAGGAAATCTACGTTGAATGTGGATCAAAATATATGACACCGGCTAGTCGAGTTAAAATCTACACTAGAACTATTGCCTCCCAAAAACACTAATAAACTGCACTTATTCTCAATCACTTATTACTTCGCTTTGTATTTTCGCGCTTATTTCTTTCTGTTGTTGACACTTCACTCAAATGAAAAGCGAACTGTTCGGCCGCTGCGGTTAACGTGATTTTTATACCGCGCAAACGACTCTGGAAGCTTCGTGTAGATACGCGAGCAATCGGGAATACGGGACTATATCTATCTCGCTTGCTCACCGCGCTAGAAAATTCTTGATTTCTATAGCGAGCGATGTTACTTGACTTAGCAATTTTGGGCGCTAGATTCAAATTGCGCGCGCGCGAGTTTCACATTACTTTTCGAACATATTTTTTTTTTGTTTTATTCTGGAATAGAATTCAATATTTTTCGAATGCACGAGAGTATTATTTTTGCTGTCGGCGGGCCACCAGTATTCGACCCACGGGCCGCATGCGGCCCGCGGGCCGCGGTCTGTGCATCCATGGCTTAGGTGCTTAGTCTTTCACTATATTTTTTTAAAATAATTCTACTCTATTATTTAAAATAATTAAATAATGAACTGTCACAACTGCCTCCGTGGTCTAGCGGTAAATACCGTGGATTTAGTCTCGGAGATTCGATTCCTGGTTTTATAAAATAAAAATAAATAAAATAAATATTTCCAGACAGGTCACACAGCGCCATCTGGTTTCCGTGGTAAGCTACGAGGCTTGTGTTACGGAAACTAGATGGTTGATAAACTATATACTATACTTTATTCTTTTTTTTGTAAATATATACATATTATACATATAAACACCCAGACCGAGACAAATTATACAATGTACAACTTGCCCCCGGTGGGAATCGAACCCACGACCTCCCGAGTTCACGGCAACGTTTGTTACCACTAGACCACGGAGGCGGTCATATTAAAATTATTTGTAATATTTGTCGAGTCTGGTACGCTAGAGATATCGACGACCTTGCTATTTGTCTTGATGGGCCTATAGTAAAGTTGCCTAAATGTGAACCCGCTCTTAAAAAGTGTGGTGTCTGACTACCCCGAAAGAGATACAGTCATTAAATTACGTGGTTAAAGACATTTTGACTTTGACTATGTTAACTTCTACGAGTACCTAGAAATGTTTTACAGAATAAAGAAGATGTTTTACAAAAATTTTTTAACCTTAAAAGTTACCTTTTCTATCTGCTATTGTGCTTATTTTATCAGGTTTAATAAAATTTCCATTTTTTTTGCTATAAATAGAATCTTAGATGACAAATCCATAAATAAATCAGCAAAGGGAATAAATCTTATTTGGGTTCAGATGGTTATTTGCATTTGTATGATTGTTTTCATCACAATTTTGTAACAATTTATTTTTCATATGAAAGTGAAGATTTATTAGAAACTGCATCGAAATTGCCGCACGAGTAACACGACACCCAATCTTGCACACTGAACACAAACGAACATGAACAGATGTGGAATAACAAACTCGACATGGATCTGAATATCGAATGAGTTGAGGAAGCCGCAGATGTTCCATACCGTGCCGATGTAGTTTTGGCAAAAATTTCTTCTTCTACACGTATGTTTACGTAAGTAAAAAGGAATATGATTTATGAGTAGGTATGGCACAAACGTTGAGCAGTCGCTTTGAAGGAGTATGTTTTTGATGAATTCAGAGGAATTCTAATTTTATCTGTTTGATGTTATAGATCCCAAAGACAAAGTTGCATAAATGCCTTAAGTTTTATCGTAAATAATGTTAGACAATGATGTTTGAAAGAAAATATTGAGATAAATTACTAGATCAGAAATATATGTTTTTTTTTGTTTGTGTTCTCTTCTCCCGATGGATGATGAAGGAGGTGATTGGGAAGGTAAAGGGTCTAGCCCATATGGCCAAGGTTATCATCAAATTCCAGATGTTGCATTCCATTTGATGCTTTTTTTGGAGTTACTCGCGGCATTATAGCCCAAAAACGTCGGGTATAATATGGGAGCAACTTGTGCCCCATATTTAAAGTCTTTAATGTTATACATAATTATTCACATTATTAAACAAAACAACACCACTTTTGACTAACAATATCCACAGTAAATTGATTTACAAAATGTCCGCGCAAAATGGCGCAAAGGACTTCGGAATGTTTGTTTTATATTAAGGAATATCGATTTAGATTTTCCTTGGGATTTTCTTTTTGTTTACGTTAAATTAAGTATTTAGAAGCAAACTTGCTTTATTAACGATTTTATTGACCATAGTATTATTTACGTTATTTTTGGCTACAACATACTCTGATACGCCAATAGTTCTTATAGGCAGAACAGCTTTATGCTAAGAGTAGAGACATTATTCAACTCTCTTAGTCATGATTTAGATATTGACTTGTGGTATAAGAGTTTTTATCCAGCGAAAAAGGTTTCTAATTTTGTAACAATTAGTGTATAATTGTTTTGTTTTATTTATTTTTTGGTATATGTAGTAACTTATAATTAGTTTGTAGTCAGTATTCATGTATTATTTAAATTAATTGTTTTAACTTAGATAGTTACTCAATTAAGATTTAATTAACCAGGCAACTTCTTAAAAAAATTGCGTTGTATTGGAACGTTTAAACAAATTATAAGAAAGTTTTACCTATGCTAGGTGGGTGGTACTTTCAGTCAATTTCGATAGCTGATAAAACCTATGTATTCTAATGATAGTATGTAGTCTATTTAGTGTATACCTACTGATTAGTATATAGTTTTGTATATAGTATATTAGATTTAGTATTTAAGTTTTATATATTTTGGTTTTTTTTTTCACAGACCTAAATGGTCTTATTATATTTTAAGTCCGCCTGTGTACTAGTGCATAAACTTTTGAAATAAATAAAGAAATAAATATAACGATCATGGTGTTCTCCAACGACTGCTGCAGTTACTGTTAGAAGTCCTGGGCTAGCCCATGTTTGAGCTTTCTTCAAGTATGCACCAATAATTGTCTTTTAAGGTTTGCTAGGCAAAGTCTAATTATTTCGTCGTGCCTTGGTCGGAGTCGTTGTAGTTCAAAAAACTACCCACATTTTGGACTCAACTAAATATCGAAAACCAGCATTAGCGCATAATAACCCGCCGTTGTTATTTTATATAACCTTCGTGCTGAGTGATTCCGCACAAGAACTAAGGGAACTGTGATCATCAGCTTTAGCTCTTTTCCAGTGTGAAGATTACGTCATATTTTAAAACGAAAATTTGTATTCACACCTTCCTATGAATGCCAAATATGATTCACGTGGGAGTATTTCAAAACACGTAGCACCAAAGAGAATAGGTAAAAGTCCCAGATTTGCGTATTCAAATGTATTCTTATTCAGAATAACCGCCTATATTTTGAAGTTGGTATTTTTCTCATACCGCTTTTTGTCACCTATATTTTAGATTATAGCTATTATTGTTTTTTTTTGCGGTGAGGGTTGGGAAACCTTGAATAGTCGTACTATGTCGTCTCAGTATGCCAATTAAAAAACAAAATTCTTAAGTTTGCATTTGTCTCAGATTTAGATTATTCTCGTACCTCTGTGAATACGTTAAGAAGTATGTCACGGTTTCGCATTAGGCAATAGTATCATTAACCAATTTAAATTTAAGAAGAGAACAAATGAGAAGAGAGATAATTGACCAGGAAGAGCAGCTAACATTCAAAAGCAGTACGGCTGTTGTTGCCAAATCAACTTGGCATAAATCTTTTATAAATCCTCTGCCTCGCATGATGATAAAACTGATGTTTTACAGTCTGCCACAAAATAATATTTTTAGAAATGTATAAATTGAGATTAAAACAAAAAACCTATAATAAAAGCACATAAAATATAATAGCATTAAATAAAGTTATAACTTTATGGCATTTGGGGCTGAAACAATTGAAGTATATTCTCTTTATACCCACAAATTCGTAAAATCCCAAATGCCATTACTACCTAAAACAAAATTATTTCCGTTATTATTCAACGAGGAAATCCGGCGAGCGTTTTAGGTACCCTCCCAGGTGGTAAGCTCTTATTTTGTAGAATAGTTTTAATTTCATATGTATTTTCAGTTTACGTTTATTTATAATAAGTTTTAAATCTTTTATTTTACTATTGTTCTTACTTCGAATAAACTTTTAAAAACTAAAAAAAAAAACAAATTGAAGTTAATTTACTAAAATACTTTATCTCTGTGTTTTATGGCAGTTATGATTGTTCTTCTTTCCGTATTATTTCTATAATTTTCTTCTAAATATTATTTACAATATTGTCTACAATTTAAGCTTTTCGCTTCAAGCAAATTTAGATTGACACATCTTATAAGAATTTCAGTATAACTGTCATGTTTGCTTCACACACATTTTCTCATAATCTAGATCTTCATATTAACTTACCTGGCAACATTGTATTTAAATAAGGTAGGTTACACATCACTTTGAATTTTCATAAATAAGTTGTAGGTTACAACATCATTATCATCACCACATCTACTAGGAACAAAGAGTCTTACACCTCAACTGCTAAAGATGGTCCTTTCGAAATTATTTATTTATTTATTAGGGTCGCCAACAGTGACAGCAACAAAACATAATTTTACTTACAATTAAGACAGAAAACAGATGCTGCACCAATTACAGGCAACCACCACATGCTATTAAAGTATCCATTAATTGGGCCTTTGAGTAGCCAAAATAAAAACACAATACAATTACAGCAACAACTAAGTAAATCTAAGCAAAAACTACAACACAATAGAACATGATACAACCACAATCAAGCAACACAATTCCAATTATGATCCTAAAGGCAATCTCTCGCTTCTCATTGGTTTCAAAACCCCACATTTGGTGTGAACGATATTTTTTATCACGACAACTACTATCGCTTACATATTTAATTAATATATTTAAAAACCTTATTGTTAACTAGGTATACACGTAAAATTCTCCTGACACAAAGAACGTGATCGATAGGAATTAAAGGTCACAAAAGAACAACACGTCTGATATCCCAATCTCACTAAAGAGCAGCTAAATAAACCTTAGCGAATTCTAAACCTATGCATCCGATTTATTTTCGTCTTGCATAAGTATTACCATGTCTCCCACTTTCGAACACAGTTAAATTAGCTCAATATCCGCTTTCGCACTTCTGCACATCTTCTTCACTTTCGATGCAATATTATTTACAACCCTACAGCTCCCTCTTATTAAAACATTTCTTTGTGATTCGCACGACCTTCTTCGTTCTTCTCATAACAACCAACTCAAAATTCCCTCCCCACTTCTAGCAGATATTTGTATTCATTTACTGTATCGGCTGCTCGTCAGTGGAACAAGCTTCCACTGACCATCACCGACAAGCTCCTTCAATTCACATCTTTAAAAAACTATTTAATATTTTATTTTAAATAAGCAGAACAATATATTTTAAATCATCCAGGCGACCTCGTCAGGCGCAGGAAGGTGCAGCGTCTTCTGCTGAGAACCTCAAATTACGCAAATACGCCAACCTTGGTACTGGTTACGAATTTTCGTCCTTTGGGGTTGAGACGATGACACGAAGGCTGGCAATTAATTCTGCCAACGTATTACCCTCGCTATACAGAGAATAAATGTTGCCAGTCTCCTTGGGACTATCTCGGATGGGGCATCTCTAGAGGACATTTTTTTATTTATAGTTTAGTTTATTTTTAATGTTAATTAATTTACTTCGCATAAATAATATTTCTAAATTGAATATTTCTATTTCCTAATATTATATTATCTTCATATATATTCTACTATATATATGTTAATAAGTATTTATGTAGTCTATGTATACACATTATTTATGTAGTTTATTGGTTAGAATTCACATATTATATAGCTTTAAGTTTGTCTTTGTATATATATTCGTACTTTTAAGTAAAGTGCAATAAATTAAATTAATTTACAATCTGAGAACATGACAACAATGAACTATTTCACCTGTTATTCTCAATGACGGTTAAAGTATATAATTAGCCTTTATTATCTCTGATTATATGCCTACGACCTTGTCATATAGACTGCCTCCGTGGACTAGCGGTTAAGACCGTACGGGGAGGTACCGGGTTCGATTTCTGGTCATTCGTCGACGAGCTCGATACTTGATGATGGGCCTATAGTAAAGTACATTTAAGCTTGTTTAAAGGAAATTTGAGATAAATTATATTCAGTGTAACAAGATTACAATTTAGGTAGAATTAAAATTAATTTATTCATCAAAAGGCTTAGTAAGTAAGAGAGTAAAATAAAAACATAATTAAGGTAAGTAAAAGGTGTTAGTAACAACAATAAATCTCTGGTCTGCACACTAGGACATCCTGTCATGTGAGGACTAGCTTTAGTAGGGGTGAATTTTAGTATTAATTATTAAACAACAAAAACATGTTTGAAGTAAGAATACAAACCGGTTATTCAATAAATAATAATAATAATAAAAAAAAAAACAACAAAAAAAAAAATGTGTTGATATTTTATTTATTTATTTATTTATTTATTACAGGATAACTAACGACTAATAAACACATAAAGACAAAAAAAATGGAAACATAAAAGGTCAATTAAAAGTTACCACAAATAGACTACAAACTATTTTTTTTATATGAAAGTATGTCTATGTCGTAAATATATAGATAGAAAAAATCATTTTTTTTATATATGAATAATATATTTATTAGGTGTGTAAAATTTTTAAAATGTCATTATGGCAACTCTAGTACAATAAAACTTGGTTGATACGAAGACAACATATTTTAGTTTTCACTTAACATAATTGCACAGTAATATATAGTATAAATAACATTAGATTCATAAAAGTATCGATAGTACTAGTTTAATTTTTTTTTATATCGATAGATAGATAAATTCTTTATTGCACAATAATCAAAAACACATTTAAATGTACATAGGCGAACTTAATGTCTAGTGACATTTTCTACCAGCATAACCTTTGGGATAGTGAGCAACCATTGTGGGTGCATTCAATCACTAATTTAACTGAAGCTAAAATACTTATACACTAATATATATTATAACAATTTAGAGAGGTTATGTCGACTCGTATTGTTTTTTGTGAAGGTGTAAAATAAGTATCATCACGACCGTTTTCCTTTTGGGGTGGTCAGAAACCACGCGGATTCACATTTAGCCAACTTTACTATAGGCCAATCATGACAAGTGGCAAGCTCGTCGATGTTTCCAGCGTACCCAACTCGAGAAATATCACTAATAAATTAAATATTAATTAAAAGTATTTATTTATAGTAATAAATATTTTTGTGTCCCGACCAGGAATCGAACCCGGTACCTCCGAGTCTAAATCAATGGACTTAACCGATAGACCACGGAAGCAGTTGTTTGTGAAGGTGTAAGGTACGTAAATTATAATAAATAAAATAAATATTTCCAGACAGGTCACACAGCGCCATCTAGTTTCCGTGGTAAGCTACGAGGCTTGTGTTACGGAAACTAGATAAATTCTTAAAACACTTAAGTGAGGGTGCTTTTCGAACGTTAAGTGGAAGACGGTTGCTGGTACTGTAAAAGAATCTGAACATCTGCTTTTTTATCATTGTATCAAAGTAGTACAAAAATAGCCCAACATGGATGATGTCATTTGGTTCAATAGGAACACGCTCCCTAAAATAAGCGTGGTTTATAGCCACCCCGAAAAAGATTACAGTCGTCAAGATACTTTAATGTCTAATAATTTTGAGATATTTGTGAAGGAAATCGAAGCCTAGATGATTAAAGGATTTGAGAGAAATTGGGTTAAGCAATGATTACTAAGGTTGGATTAACATTGAAATTGAGTGTCTATATTGAGCCGATAACATATTACTATGATTTATACTTTAATGCTATACGAATGATAGAAGTGAAGTATCATCACGACCGTATCCCTTCCGGGGTGGTCAGAAAATCGATTTTTTAAAAGAAGCGGATCAAGCCTACTTTACTATATGCCCATCATGACAAGTAGCAAGCTCGTACCAAATTGGGAAATATGACAAATAAATTAAATACATTATTGTGACCCGAACAGGAATAGAACCCAGTCTAAATCCACGGACTTAACCATCAGAACATGAAATAGAGCACATGAATAATACAATAATACAAACAAATTTGATAAGAGACGTTTTTTCGTTATTAGTAGTGTACGGTCAGCGGATAAAAAAAAAAACAAGAAAAAAGAACTAATTTTTTAGTAAATAGGCAATGATGTTTGTAAATAGGTGTTTGTTATTATTATAATTAATTATTATAATATTAATATTATAACTTTGTGGCATTTGGGGTTGAAACAATGGGGGTATATTCTCTTCATACCCACAAATTCATAAAAGAGCTGGGTAAACGAATTTTCCAAGAGTGTGGCGATCCCAAATGCCATAACTACCCAAAACAGAATATGTCGATTATAATTTTTAGGTACTTTCCCTGGTGGTAAGCCCTTAGTTTATTTTGTAGAATAGCTTTAATTTCATAGGTATTTTTAGTTTTATTTATAATTAGTTTTATTTATAATTAGTTTTTTAATCAATATTATTTTAATATTTTTGTATCTAAGTACCGACTTCGAATAAATTAGTTATTAATGTATTAGTAACTAAATGTTACATTATAATAGATTACTACATGAAATGAAATGAATTTATATTTATAATAATAATAATAAGTATTATTATAATAATAATAATACTAAAAAAATATTATTAATATTAATAACAGTTTCATATCAATACAGTTTGTTAGTACAGTACTTAAGGCTATTAGTTAGTTGTACAAAGGATGTCTTACAGCAGACTTGCTACTCCACACCAAGCTACTTACTATTGATGTATTAACCGTGTTTTTATTTTTATTTCGTCAATTCCAGTCACTTTGTCATCCTTATCCCATTATATCAGATAAATCATCTAGGCTAATATTTTTTTTTAAGCAAGCCGTCTGGCCAGCGTGGCGAGTGTAGGCCAAATTCTCCAGATATATGTTCTGGAAGGCCCATCTCCAGCAGTGGATGTCTAGGAGGCTGTGTTCTAGGGGCTGTAATGATGAAAGATGTTTTTTTTTTATACTTGCATGCCACGTGATTTATAGTTAAGTTGACACTTTGGTTATTTCAGCCAATTACTCGTTCGTGTCCTATAGGCATACGTTAAACATGGCGAAAGATAATTACCCTTTTTGCAACTGGTCGTTAGTCCTGTAGACTGTGATTGTCAATAACTATTTAAATATTGTGTTTATCTGATAAAGAAAATCTTCGTTATGTAAGCTATATGTAACTAGTAAGATATTATACTATATATTGATATACAACAAAGCCTGACTAGACATTGCATATCTACAGCTTCTATGAACAAGAAAGATTAACGAACTAATTAACAAATTTAATTTTGCAAACCTAAATAATATCATCAACTTAATCTTCAAAGTTAAAACTGGCAGCTACAAGCAAGAGTCCATTAAATATAAAATAGTCTGTGAAGTAACACCAAGATGAAATATTGCTAAACATAATACAAATTTTAATACTATTGAAACAGATGACAACGCTTTTAAATTGAAGCTCCAAAAGTTTAATATCCACTGAGACAATTCAAGACCTACATATTTACTACAAGTATTAGTATATCAAAGACATGGTGGTTGACTTGCTAAATAGCACTAAGATAATTCTTAAACAATACAAAATATTTATGGAGAAACCAAGGCTGTAATATACTAGGTAAACTGTAGTAAATAAAATACTCAAGATTTTTTTTTGCCAAAGCTCACTATTGACTGACGTCTCTATGATAACCTTGTGTAAGACTGTAACACTTGTATTCCACAACAATATTACTGATAATAAAATAAATAATAATACTATTGAAACAAATGACAATGAATTTAAGATAAAGCTATCATAAATAGTATAAATCAATAATTGCTGATAAAATTAATGAAAGACATATGTATGACTAAGATCGTTGGCGCTAAATGCAGAGTGCCTAACACCTAAGTCCATGCTCGAAGCAAATATATAAACCTAACAATATATAAATTATAGTGGTAGTGTAAAGATAGGAGTTCCACTGCCATTGTAATACTCTAACGCAGCGAGAGAATAGGGAAGATGGTATGGCTGGGACTCAAGGTGGTACATACACGTTCGATCGAGTGGACTCACAAAATCGTACCTAGAAGGGGTAGCACACAAAAGTGTCTTGGGCAACGTATAGGAAATGAGAGAAACAACGTAATGTTGCAATCTGCTTTATTTAATTTTTTACAGTTACTTAATACTAAATTCATATTTACAGCGTTAGCACATAGCTATAGTAAAATTTGCTATCTCACATAATCACTGCTGCGGCCTGGAAACGTGAACAGGAATGTTTATTCAGCTAAACAATGTGAATGGTCTACAAAATAACACTAATGTTCAAATCACAATAGAAGCTAAATTAGCACGAGATAAAGGTCTTGCTCTAATTAGTCGAATGATTAGACATAGATTTGATATTGCCACATTAATAGACTTTTCTGTTCTAGTTCTCAGCTAAGATTAACCTCTTTATTTCCTCCGTCAAGATGACGATAATTTCAAAACAGAATTTAATATAGCATAAATCAGATTTTAATATTGTTGATAAAACAAACGACAACGAATTTGAGGTAAAGCCCTAAAATTCAATAACCACTGGGACAATTAAAGACCTACTTATTCATATTGTTCCTGCAGTTAATTAAACAGAACTACAATAAATAATTAAAATTGATGTCGGAACGCGTTACCCTGAACGAACCGCTATTATATAAAGCCTTTATTCGGAGCAAAAGGAAATAACAGCAATTTAGACTCGCAAAGGGATTATAAATCTTAGTAATTTATATTAATAGCCTTTATATTAGTTAGTTTTGGTTTAAGTTCATGTTTGGGGACCAATTGTACTCTTCAATGGTTGACATTAAATCATAGATAAAATGTGTTTTCTACCTAACTGTGACATGCGTAGGGTATAAATTAATTTTAAATATGGGTCCTTGATTTTATCATTCTGGTAAACGTTTGGGTCGTTTATTACAAATTCTAATTGAAGAAGCAAAGACAAATATCTAAGGATTCATCGTGCAGGTGGCGGGTCCATCGTCTGTGGGAAAAAGAGAAGTGAAGAATGGAGTCTCGCACTTTCTATATAAATCAATATTTCTTATTAGGAAGAACGCTGGCCGTATTTCCTCGCTGAACCGCTATGCTGATTCTCTGGGCAAGGAAAGAACCAACCCTCTTGTCCCCAGAGCAGACAATTAGACGAGAGATAATGTTTTTTAAAAATGTTTTAGTGCTTGGACTCCACGGGCCTAAAGTCTCTACAGCAAACGGCACAAACACGTAGTCTTTGATTATATATACTTGCTTGCCAGACTCTGCGCTAAATAGTACGTACTCATACCTAAATAGTTTCTTAGTTCAAATTCTTACTAAAGATCCCAAAATTAATTAATTATATCAATATCTGTCCAAAACAACATCTAACTTTTGTAATCAATAACATCAATCAAAAATATCTAAATGTATTTTCTTAGAAAGAGTTTAATCTCTTTTGACAGGTCCAATGCCCAAGGCTGTGAGCACACTCCTTTACATTTACGTTGACATGACGTGGCACGTTGAAGACAACAGTGTCTCAACCAGTGCGTCCTCCCCGTAATATCGTACGGAGCAGAGACGTGGACACTGACAGTGATCCACAAATTCTAGGTCGCTCAGCGAGCTATAGAGAGAGCTATGCTTGCGCATTTACCTAATAGTAGAATTCGAAACGTTGATATTAATAATAATAATAAATCTTTATTGCACAAAGTTAAATAACTTAAAACTAAGCACATAGGCGAACTTTATGCCTTAAGGCATCTTCTACCAGCTAATCTTTGTGAAATGTAACCAATTTCAGGCAGAGTGCAGAAAAAATGATAGATATGAGAAGTATTATTTAAATTTAAATATTATTCGTCAGAGAACTAAAGTTAATGATATAGAATTAAAAATTAGCAAGCTGAAGTGGCAAGTAGAAGCCGCACAACCGACGACCGATGGAGCTAAGCAAACTTTTTTTAGAGTGGAGAATTTGAATTTGAATATATAATACTATATATACTATACTACATACAATATTTACTTACATACGCTTTGAGTTGCTCTTTAAGATATAGTATATGATTTTTTTGTCAGCTTTCGGGTTGCACACAGGCAAGTCCTATTTCTAACATACCTGTACCAGGTATTATAATCTCATGGGTGAATTTGAAAGATATTTATTTTTGTTGTTGTGTAATTGTGTATTTGTTTCATTTGTAAATCTGCTATAGCTGAGTTTTCCTTGCAGATTCTTTCTCAGTCAGATTAAACATTAACGGGTCACTGGAAACTGTTAGTCTTCTGCTAATACGAGTAGATTACTCCTTGGACCACTTCGCTGCTTAGTCTTCCACTGACAGGAGTAGAATCGTTCTAAATAATTTAAATAATGACGTGTCACAAATGCCTGTAATAGGTTTACGTGAATAAAGATATTTTGACTTTGACTTTGATCATCTTTTTAAATAGTATATTGTTGAGCGCTTGGCGAATTATAACTGGCAAGTCGTTCTAATAATTTCACAAATACGTATTAGAGAGTAGGTGATTGTGATTACTGTGGCTTTTCCGTACTAAGTCTCTATTGGACCATTGTGCGTGACCTTTACTCCTTCAATGGAACCATCCGATCCCCTCCAGGAAGGCCAGGAAGACTCCTCGCAGTTTGGAGGAACGACTAGACGCAGCCACACTGTCGCACTCCAAGAGCACATGCGCGGCCGTCTCCTCCTCCGCCATGCATCCTCTACACAGTGGGCTATCTGTAATGTTCAGAATATAGAGGTGTTTATTGGTTTGTATTTGGTTTGCGTATAATCATGTATCCGATTTTCGAAAACAGTTAAATTGGCTCAATATCCGTTTTCGCAGGTCTACACATCTTCTTGTCTTTCTTTACTCAATCCTCTACAATCCGATAACAGTTTTGTATTTAAAATGTCGATTTGAATTTCTTTGTGACTCTAACGACCGCCCTCTCCGTTCTTCTCAGAATAATCAACTATAATCCCGTCTCATAGTTCCAGCAGATATTCAGATTCGTTCACTGTGTCATCCGCTCGCCAATGGAACAGGATCTCACTGACGATCAGACAGGCTCCCTCTGTTCATATTTTTAAACGTTTATTTACCACCTACTTCCTAAACAAGCAAAACAGTGTTAATTACATTTTATTTTTGTGTTAATTTGTATTTTTTAGATTTATTATTTACTGTTTATTAGTGTGTAGGCTTATTTTTAGTATTTCTTATATGTATTATTAGTATGTAGTTTATCATAACAAAATGCACCCATACATAGTTTTTCAACACTCCCAAAGGTTGGTTGTTATGAAATGCCTGGCCATTAAGCCCGCCTATAAACAATTTTAGTGCAATAAAGTATTTAAAATAAAAAATAATATATAAAGGCACAGTGTCCCATCAATACTAGAGAGTAGGTAGAAATACCTCGGCTCCACTGTTAGTAATAAGGGAGGCTGCGAAGGTGAAATTCGTCGACGAATTGGAATGTCCAAAACTGCGATGACCCAACTTAACAGAATATGGGGTGACAGCAACATATCCAGAAAGACAAAAATTCACATCGTGAGAACACTTGTCTTCTCCATATTTCTGTACGGTTCGGAGACATGGACCATAAAAGCCGCGGATAGAGCGAGGATTGATGCGTTTGAGATGTGGTGCTGGCGTCGTTTGCTTAGAATTCCTTGGACCGCACGACGTACTAACATCTCTGTGCTCGAAGAGCTTAAGCTGACCAGGGAGCAAAGACTCTCTACCGTCTGCTTTGCCCGAATTCTGCAATATTTTGGCCACATTGCAAGAAGAGAAGACGATAATCTAGAAAAACTTCTAATCACGGGCAAGGTAGACGGTAAAAGAACAAGAGGGAGAAGCCCCAAGCGATGGTCCAGTCAGGTGACTGACCACCTGAACATCCCTGTACACCAGGCCATCCACTACGCCGAGGACCGAAACCGTTGGAGACGGCTGGTGGATGAGCTGAGTCTGCGACGGAGTCACGATCCCCATCAGTGGGGTACCGACTAAGGAGGAGAGGAGGAGGTAGAAATAAAAGTATAGGGACAAAAATAAGGAAAGGCGTGCTCCGATGGTGCGGGAATGTCGAAAGGAGTGAAACGAAGAAATATTAACGAAACGTCAATGTTAAAGTTGTAGGTAAGAGAGGCCCTGAAAAAGTAACACTAGCTGAAGGTATAATAATAATAAATAATAATAATAAATATTTCCAGACAGGTCACACAGCGCCATCTAGTTTCCGTGGTAAGCTACGAGGCTTGTGTTACGGAAACTAGATGGTTGATAAACTACATATTATACTTTTTTTTTGTAAATATATACATATAATACATATAAACACCCAGACCGAGACAAATTATACAATGTACAACTTGCCCCCGGTGGGAATCGAACCCACGACCTCCCGAGTTCACGGCAACGTTTGTTACCACTAGACCACGGAGGCGGTCGTTGCATTAAAGAGTCTACGAATCAAAAGGGCATGTAAGAAAATGTTGATTATTAAATATTAATTATATAGATACGACTCAAAACATTCAAGAATTGGCCTTCCTGAACGTAGCTCTAATCTCTCTGTCTGGTCCATTTCTAAAATTCTAATTACGAAGGTTATTTACGTGGCTTACTTTCGCATTACACAAACGACGTGCCCATCCTTGAATTTGAAATAAAAATGTACTCTCTAGGAAAAATAACGGTCCACGACTGAATAATCACCGGCGTTTTGTCGTTTTTTTTTCTAAGGCTTCTCATCCACCAATTCTATGCGAGGAATGTGAGAGCAGTTTTTTTTTAATTAGAAGAAAGAAAAAAAAAAATATTTTTAGCATAATACAAATTAAAAAACTAAACATAAAAAAAATTGGAAAAAGATTATGCGAAAAATACTTAGCCTCCCAGCACATGTATAGCGACAAAAAGGCGATTAGCTCGGCGTCCGCTACAACCTAGAGATAGGCCATAGCGCTGATTTTATAGCTAATATATATTTTTATTTAGATAGGCCCGGATGGAAAGCACGTTACGGACATAGATGTACTAAATACAACCCATACACAAATATTGCATGAATACACACACATATACTATAATGATCCAGCCTTAAATAGCCTTACAATAATTACTAGACTTTATTTCGAATTCAACTTGGATACATCTTTAGGCGCGGTGGTGGCTAGGTTGTAAGAACGCGTTCCTTAAATCCTACAAAGGTCGGTTCAAACTCACCCGGTATGTACCAATGAGAAATACACTTTTGTTATGTACATTTGTCATAGATTTACAACACAACCGTTCCAGTCCCTCGGAGACACTAATGCCAACTTGTGGAATCGTTATAAATTGTCATAAAAAAATACCTCATATCCTCGCCAAGCCGTCTGCGTCTGGCCAGCGTGACGAGTACTCGAAATTCTGTAATAAAAATGACTAGTGACATCTGTACTAAAAATATGACTAAAACTAGCAATGCGGCTTGGCTTTGCCCGTTATGATACCAGAGTAAAAAATGCCAAATGACATTCCTAATACCATTTTAATCTATATTAATAAAAAATAATCCCAATTTTTTTTTTTAATGCTGAACACGACATGTAACATCGCCACCATCTAGCTTCTAATAGTAACACATCTAACTTTTATACTAGTACATGACCGTTTCTTATTATATTTCTACTGAGACTTAGATGGAGCTTAGTTGTGCGCTAATCTCTTATAATAATAATAATAATATAATAATAAAAACGTTTATTGAATTAAAAACCTAGATACATCAATCAGTAAATACGGGGATCCCTGTATCACATTGAAAATAGGACAAACGTTTTATGTGAACTTTTTTTTTTCTTTGTTAAAAAATACATTTATTCGAAAAAAATATTTACAACATATAAAATTAAATTAATATTAAGGATAGGGATATAAGTCCCGTCCGCGTGGAATGGTGAACATAATCGACAAGTGTTACACTATTTCATTTAATAATTTAAATACTTTATTACACTAAAAATTGACTGCCTCCGAGATCTAGCGGTTAAGTCCACGGACTTTGACAAGACACGGATTTAGACTCGGAGGTGCCGGGTTAATTTTGTCACTTTTGTATTTGCGTTTTCGGCTAAAACCGTTCGCTTTTAAGACTATCTTCGAAACTAAGCGTCACAGTGCTTAGTCGATTTTATCAAACGACAGATGTAAAAAAGTGAGTTTTCTAAAAAAAAATTTTAGTTTTCGCTCTAACATACAACATACAAACAAACCATTAACAAACGGCAGCAACAGTTAAGGAATCTAAATATCTGCTTGAAGAAAAGGAAGAAATATTTAGCTGATTACATAGTACTTTACATTTATATGCATAAATATATAGTCAGCATATAGTAATCACCTTAATTAAGTAGACATATTCGCGCAATCTGCAGGTTCATATAATAGACACATATCTGATCTCCTCAACACTTTACATCTGACACACTAAGGGCAATTGTTATTTTTCTTTTCTTTTTGATCGCTTATAAATGTTGATTGCATAAAAATTGTGGATAATGTCGTTAGATATACTGTTGCCTACCTTAATTAGTTAATATTTAGTTTGTTAATCTTTACTGTATGTCTGTTTTTTATCCTTAATAAAAAATATAAAAAATACATACATATCTTTACGCCAGATCCCTTGACATACAATTGAGCGCCACTTGTCACGGTCACGACATACCTCTTTCGCTTCATCGACATTTATCAACCTCTTCATATGCCCTTTTGTTTACGAAAGCTTTTTAATGCACCTTCAGCCAGTGTTTTATTTATTTAATCGTGATATGTTTCGATCTGCCGTGGCTTCTTTTACTACAAATATCGCATTATTAATCACACTGATTAAATTACAGCTTCTCTACTCATCATCGTTCCACTCGAACTCAATGAGCGCGCTCAACTGTTGTGTAAAATCAGCCTTATCTTTAAGTTATTGCGTTAGTGTATTCGCGCGAAATAAACATTAGGATGTTTTACGGTAATAAGGGAAATTCGGGGAGGGATAATGCGCATAATAAAATTTGTATGAAAGACGTTTTGTTTATTAAATTCGGAAAAGATTTGTCCTTTTTTTTGCTTTATGCATTATTAAGAAGGTTTTTTAAATCTCCCGACTTGGAGCTTGCTAATTGTAAGCTTCTGAGGAATTACTAAGGTAGACGTATAGATAGAATATTTTGGGTAGTTGAGCCATATGAAGAGCTGTAGTAATAAAATGAGAAGATTAAGTTCGAGACGTCCATAAATTCAGGATTTCTTAACGAGCTATAGAGATATGCTTGGTATTTCTCTGATGGATAGAATTCCCAACGTTGATATTTGTAAGAGAACGAACGATACTGATATAGCTTTTAAAAAAATGGAAGGTGAAATGGCAGTGGGCCAGACGCATCTGCCTAAGAATTGACGAACGATGAAGTGGACTAAAGACCACGTACGGGAAGACGCAGAGTGGGATGATCACTGCCAGTTTGACGGATGATCTGAAGAAGGTAAGGTTAAGTTAGATAGCAAGAGATCACGTTGAGGAAGAAGCTTTGGGACAACCCTCGACGCCATCCAGCATTAAAGAGATACAGGCTAATGATAATGATGATGAACCTCAAGACAACGTTTGTTTTCTGTTGAGCACAGTCGTCTAAAACTTTTAGACAACCAATAGATTCAGTCCCGCCAAGCTTTCCAAGTCCAATCAGGCTTTTTTAAGTATTCAAATTTAGCCAATTTAAGAAGTAGAGGTGGCTCAAAAAGTGGAGTTAGCTCGGTTGTGTGAACGATTTCCTTAACATCTTAAAAAAGGTGGGTGCGAATCCGGGCATGTACCAATGAGAAATACACTTATCTTCGTCATTTGTCATAGATTTACAACATATGCATGCCTATAAACGATCGTTAAGCCGTCGATCCTAGTTCCACTAGAATACCAATTCGTGAAATCGTTAATAATATGTCGTTAAAAAATTACATCAGGCGCTCGCCAACCCGTCTAGCCAGAATTATCGTGGCGAGTATAGACCAAATTCTCTAGAAAATTCTGAATGATCCACTTCCAACAGTGGTGGTCTCGAACTTTGTGTTGTATGGGCGGTTATGATGATGATGACTATAGGCCCATCGTGACAAGCTCATTGATGCCCGAGAAATTACACTTTTTTTTTGTGTTTTTGACTAGAAATTAAACCTCTGCACCTGTGTTTAATTCTACGGCCTTAACCACGGAAGCAGTCACCACACAGTACGCACACGCAGGTGAACTGTCTAACAATAGTAAAGACGAAGGATAGCAGCTGCCACGTGAAAAACAAAACATTTTGATTGATCTCGGAAAAAGTTAAAAGAGTCTTAAAGCTTGTATCAGATTCGAATGAAGATTAAACCTTTCTGAGCGGTTATATAGAGAGAAGCAAGTACGTACGCGAGGTGAGTAGTGACCCACTTAACTGAATGTGTCGCTTTCTGCCTGTGTCAACTCATCTCGTACGGTCGCCGGCAAATATGTGCCAACGGCTTGTTCTAACTAGGACGATATACCCTAGCCAAACAACACCAAGTCCCAACCCTTTTTAGGGAAAGCCTATTCGAGTTTAAAAGGAATTTTAACTATTCAGTACACTTAAAACAACAATCCATTCTCTTGTAATGTAAGTCTAAATCCTATCAGTGACCGCCACTCACATATTAGGTCCAGTAGCCGAATTCTGTTTGATTAAACACAAATGTAGTAGCTCGGTTGTAAGAACGCTTCCCTAAAATCCTACTAACTAGGTCGTTAAAAATTTCCAATGAGAAATACACTTTTCTTACGTACATTAATAATACCAACTTGTAGAATTGTTAATAAATTGACATTAAAAATTGTCATCGAAGCACCTAGAACACATACTCCTTCAATCCACCTCCACTGCTGGAGATGGGCCTTCCAAAACATGTATCTGGAGAATTTGGCCTATTTGGTCTGATGTCAATTTGAATAACGATTCCACAAGTTGATATAAGTGGAACTACGACCGACAGCTTAACGTGCTCTACGAGGCTCGGGAACGATGGTGTTATAGATCAATGGCAAATGTACGTAAGAAACATATTTCTTATCACTACATGCCGGAGCTTGATCCGCTAACCTTTATATTTATTCGATTAGAAAGCAAACCGAGCCACCAGCGCTTTATTATATTTTTTAAGAAAATTACTATATTTTAATTCTACTCTTCAACACCAAAATCATCATCATCAGCCTGTGTCTCTCTATTGCTAGATGTAGACCCTGATCCCTCAAGGCTCGCCACTGTACGCGATCTTTTGCAACCCTCATCAAAACCTCCGCCAGCGACGTTTTAAGGGTCATACGTTCCGATGGTCGTCCCACTCTGCGTCGGTCTGTACGTGGTCTCCACTTTAGAATCTATTTGCTCGATCGATCGTCAGTTCTGCGGTAGATGTGTCAGGCTCATTGCCACTTCAGTTTGCTAATTTTGAAACCGCAATTAATGTTAATATTTGTATAATATTTTGTAATTTAGATGTAACCTCTGTTATGCTAAGCTGTTTAATTTCCAAGGATAAAACTAATAGTAAATAAAGGAATATTTTGACAGTTTAACGGTTGCGTTTAAAGAAACAGACTGTGGACACAAAAAGGTAAATTTTACGTGTCGAATTACAAATGGCTATTGGGTTAGATCACGTTAAAATATCAGGTGTTAATCCTTCTACGAAATTATCAAACGGCTAAAATAAACACTGTTCAAATTTTGATGATAAAGAGGATCTCATTCGGAGAATTTTAGCTGTAAAATGTGTACACCAAGCTATGTTAGAATTTTGTAGAATCATAAATAATGTAAACACCTTCACGTAAAGCCACACGTTGTAAAATACTTTTTTTAAATAGATTTTTTTTATTTATAACTTTATCTACTTCAGCATCATAATCAGCCTGTGGTCTTTTTACTGCTAGATTTAAGCCGAATCCTTGCTATTGTTCCCGATCTTACGCCACTCTTAGATCATGCATCCATCTCATCAGATCGTCACAATCCGCGCCTTCCTGTGCGTATTCTTCAAGAACAAATTTACTCCATCTGCGATAGACATAACATTTTTACATAGTATAATGTTTATTTCATTGGATAAATGATAAATCATTATTTTATTTGATCCTACTTTTGCCACGTGGTCTATTATCTTTAAACCTACCAGTTACCAACTCGCGTTTACCAATAAAGTGTCATCACGATCTATTATTTTGGGCAACTTTACTTTAGACTGATTATGACAAGTGGCAAGGTAATCGTCGATGTCATATCATAGCATACCAGACTATAGAAATGTCACGTTTATTTTTCGACCATTTTAAAGGAAATTTTGGCCGCGGTGTGATATATTTCGCAGATTCATACTTTTTTTGTATTAATATTTAATGTTTATTCTACCAAATAACTTATATTTTCCCAACCCCAATTACAGTTAGTATTATTATTATTAATTTCGATAAAGTAAGTTCGGTAACCAGTTCTAGGAAACGGATTAAGTTTAAGCCAACCTATTTGTGTAACTAAGTTTACCTAATAAACGGTAACGAACCATGAAAGCTACAACTAGATTCTGTCTACGGGTTAAGGCGGGTTCAGACTAAATGCGCGAATGCTCATTCCATTTATTACTTATCGAATTCATATTGTGTAAATGATTACAGACAGACAGTGGGGTCGTCCAGGTCCGGATGCCTAATGGGCCTGGGTTGGGGATGAGGACATTATCTATACATCTCAGCGGGTAACCACCCGCCGGTAATTCATGCACGTTAAGTACTGGGCGCAGTTACTAGTATAACAGCGCCCGTGTGGCTCACGAACCCAGGGGACTAGGTTCGACTGCTTCAGCTCTGCTCCAGGAGTACTTCTCTAGGAAGTAAATAATTATAGAGCATTCTTTGGTTCAACTATCTTTACTAGCAAAGGTTCCAAGAATGCCTTAAGTGTAACTATCAAATGTCAAAGTATCACTGTCAAATGTAACTTTAACGGACACTTTCTTGCAACTGGGCCTTAGTATGTATTTATTATATATATATTTTGTAAGTAGGTATATGTATGTAAAATTTTATACGAAGTTAATTATAGTACATTAAATATAAATTAAAAGCTACCTAAATAATAAAATTAAAAATAAACTAAACTATAAATAAAAAATGTCCTCTAGAGACGTCCCATCCGAGATAGTCCCAAGGAGACTGGCAACATTTCCCCTCTGCACAGCAAGGCTAATACGTTGGCAGAAATAATTGCCAGCCTTCCTGTCTCCAGACCTTTCTGTCAGCCGCTTTGACAACTCCTTGGCCAAGCGCCTCGCTGACGGTCCCCATATAAATGTTTATATATAGTTGTGTTTATTTATAGTTTATTATAAAATATGTATTAGATATGTAGGTATATATTAGGTCTTAGGATTAGTAGATAATGTATATTTAAATCACTATATTTTTTGTGTACCTACTCCTATTAATTAAAACTCAGCTGCCTAGTAGTTGGTGGGGATAACTAAACTTCTTGTCTGTGGTTTCAGCACAATAGAATTGTCATTCATTTAATTCTTATACTATACATTTAATTAATTCATTCAACAGGTTAGCCATAATTGTATTTGAAATGAATTGTGTAAGTCCTCAGTACCATATCATATGGTAAAATAGTTATATACACAAAGATATTAAATTTAGGCGCCCAGTTAATTGGTTGCGGGTTCAAATATTAAATTTCGAATATAAAAATATTTATATGTAGACGCTATACCTATATGTATGAAACTTTTAGTATCCATGTGTTCGCATGACACAAAAGTGACGCAATTTTTTCAAGAGAGTTGCCAACTCTTTTCCCAATTAGTTACTTTACTATGCTAACATTTAGAGACTGTTTAACGACATTATGTTAGACCTTTTTATTTTTATGCCATAAAATTTCTTTCTTTTTTGTTCTCTTTTAGATGATGAATGAGGTGATAGGAAAGGCAAAGGGTCTAGCCCATACAGCCAAGTCTGACGTAATATATCTTTATTTTCTATGAGTTTATAAGGTCATCATCAAATTCCAGATGCTGCAGAATTTGATGCTTTTTGGAGTCATTTGCGGCATTATAGCCTAAACACGTCGGGTAAAATATGGGAGTCCACAACGCGGGAAAACCGCATAAAACAAACTGCAACTTGTGCCCCATATTTAAAGTCCAATTTATCGTTGTCCATAATTATATACATTGTAGCACATTATTAAATAAAACAACACCACTTTTGACTAACAATACACACAGTAAATTAGTTTACAAAACAAAACTTGAACTTGACATGTCCGCGCAAAATGGCGCGAAGAAACTTGCCTCTCTTTCTTTTTTTTTTAAACAAAAACCCATCGACTATGTTATTGTCGTATTAATGACAATACTATTCTTTATTAAAATTCAAATAAAACTCCATAAGCTTCATATACTCGTTGCAATATTTACACCAAAAGAATAAGGACCGAACCTCTTGTTCTGGCTCTAAATTCTTTGTTGTTGGTCTAAACGTACCTTTAGGATCGTTGTATTACTGATTTAGTTGTAGCATAAACTTCGGGATTGGATTATAATATAGTAATAACTTGCCCTTGAGCTGTAATAGTTTAATTATTAAAGTATAGTACGTACATGTGATTTAGCTCTTAAATATATAGTGTGCCAAAAATATATCAATAACTTAAATCTGTAATATTTAATTCACACGGAACGGTAAATTCTAAGATCTCTGGACTATAGGGTGATACAGTTAGTTCATCTGAGATCCTATCCTCCTCCTCCTTGCGTCGTTTTCCTTAATGCTGAGGGTCGTGACCTCCTCCACGGATCACTTTGTCTCGGACGATGCTGCGCCATCCGGGCTCTGCTTACGGCGGCATGCAGCGCAATGTGAACTGGGGTATTAAGTTTGGTTCGGATCTGGTCAGACCAACGTATCGGGCTTCGGCCACGGGGCCTCTTGCCTTCGATTTTACCCGTGATCACCAGCTTTTCCAGATTGGCCGAACTTTTTCGTGTTATATGACCAAAATACTCAAGGACTCATTGCAGGCAGATAGAAGAGAGCCTGGTTGTGACTTTAAGCTCCTTTAGTATTGATGCATTGGTTCTCCGCGCTGTCCACGGAATGCGTAACATACGCCTCCAGCACCACATTTCAAAGGCGTCGACGCGGCTACGATCAGATGCTTTGAGTGTCCAGGTTTCGGCAGCATATAGGAATATGGAAAATACGAGGCTGCGGACTGACCTATAATGATTTTCAAATGTGATAATTTTGTAGTCTGAGCCAAGGATCGAGATGGGCTTGCATTGATGTTACAGCTAACATACCGTATAACAGGTATATTATTTTTAATGCATGCCATATTTTATTGGCTTAGTTTGAATGAAAAAGTTTTTCCATTAGCTTAAATTATTTATCATTGTTAATGGATATTTTAAGTGAAATTTAAAATTTGCTTTAATGTGACGCCACGGGACAATCATTTTAAATAAGATTTTTTAAAACTGGACCATCATCATCACAGCTCCTAGGACACAGAGTCCTAGACCTCCACTGCAGGAGATATTTAGTATACTAGCACGATACGTGACATTGCGTTGACCTCTCATGCATTCTTTATTCAGATGTATTCATAAGAGTAAGTCCTTAAATTAGGGATTGTGATACGGTATGTGTGGGTGCATATTCTGACCTGTGCTTGTGGTTCGGTTGTGGAATGGAGAGCAAGGGATTAGATTATAGTGCTCGACAGACCACTCACCAGTAAAACACGCTCAGAGAAGCCAGATATAACTTTCAGAATTGGGTGGTTTGTAATTATTATTTGAATAAATATATTTAAATTAGATATGACAGTATACCCGTATATAAGGTAAATCGCGTAAAGACCCGTTAAAATTATAAAAAGTTGGTATTAGTTGAACCGACGCTGACGACTGCTGAAAGTGCTCCCCTCAAATGGTGTTGTAAATCTATGATAAACGTATGTAAGAAAATGGTAATTTTTATTGGTAAATGTAAGGGTTCGAACCTTCATGTAGTCTTTACTAAAGCCCCATCATGACAAGTTGCAATCTCGTCGATGTCTCTAGCGACTTGAGTCGAGAGTGAAATTAATGATAGAAAATCTACTGACCAGAAATCGAACAAGGTATCTCCGCGTCTAAATCTGACTACTAAGGCAGTGTTAAAACTGTCAAAATTATTAATTTCCCATCCAATCTAAGTTAACAGTAGAATGTTTATATTGAATATTTGACGTGTTAAAAACCTAAATACTACCCGCTTTCTCTAAAATCAGTAATGAAAGTGCCAGACCTTGCCTAATGGCAAAAAATGCCGAGAAATAATCGAGAAGTCATCAAGAACATTTGGTAGAAGAGTTGAGGAGTAAACGACCGTCCCTTGCCTATAGCGGAGAATTGGACCCACTTGCCAACACCCATTCGCACAGATCGTGCGAGATTATTACAAATAATCTTGAATGCGATACATTATTACAATAAGGCAAGTGAGTTATTTAATGACCTCAGAATTGATGTTGATATGTTTAATGACAGAATCATATCCATTAGACGCGCAATAACAAATGAGCACTTCGGGCAGTGAAGTGTGCTTAGCTGATCAGTGTGTTTGACAACTATTGATTTATTTAACATTGTTAGATTTTTTTTTTATACGAATATAATGTAATGTAATTGATCTTTAATTTTATATAGTATAAATAATATTTTTAATATTTATAGTAGCTGTAAGTTTTCCTAACATAAATAAATACATAAAATTTGTTTGCACTATACAACATATTCACGAAGTTATAAAATTACAAATACAATAATTTTACAAATAAATAAACATATTCCTTATTTTTATACGATTATTACCAATTTATATAAGAAAGAAAGTAAATATTAATAATAATCATTTATTTCGATGTAATTTTACAAATTTAATCTAGGTTTAATTTTCTTATACAACTTTTATATAGCAACAGATTTAGATATTACATTTTAAAGTTATTGTTAAGGATTTGATGGATATTTTATGTTTAGATGCTAGATACTGTTGACGCCATGCCATCCACCTACAATTTCAGGTCAAGTATGGGCTTCCAATTGATGTAGAAGGCTACCACACCTGCTGGGATCTCTAGGTGGACAAACGCTATGGAAATAGTACAAAGGAGGGGACTTACCAGGATTGCACCACCACACTTATCACTATTCACAGTTTTAGGCGAACGAGATTTTTTTTATTTTAAAGATTATTCACGATTTGGTTAGTTGCAGCTTGTGGCAACCGCGCGCGGCCGTTGCGTCCGAGTCTTGTTTTCGAACTGTCACTCGTTTTATGCTCGCCATCCTCGTCATAGGGCGCGGGCGGCGCGGAGTAATGGAACACAGGGTTTGGAATCAATTAGGACTTTGGATAGAGGTACCAAGCCACAACAGTTTTAGTTTTTAGCTGTATTTTTGTTATTCGTTAGTTTATATTAATAATAATTTATGTTATTTAATAATAAAAAAATCGACGATATTTATAATACATTATAAGGAACATTGTCTTGCGGTCCCCACACTAGGTCAGTAGTCCTGCTAGGCCTGTGGGTACGTATATTGTCGTTATATATATATATAAAATACAGCGTAGGTTGGTAAAAAGTTGTTAATAATGAATATAGGTACTAGAGGTATAATAAACAAAATTTGTCTTGTTTCGGACATCATAATTATTTATTTCATAAGCTTTTTATTATAATTGATACGAGTAGCTTTAAGTATTCTGTTTTAAGTTCCACTCGCACTATTAACAAAATAACTTATTTAATGCGAGTTGATACCATACTGGTCGGGCCAAAATCCGGAACAATGTGATATGTGAAGTATATGGCTCATGAAATTTAGCTTAAGGAAATTGCTTCTCGAAGGAACACTCGACTATGGCGGGGGAGAAAATTTGATAGCTTATAGCCATGACAGCGCGATACCGAGCAATTTGCGTAATGATAACTACCCCCTCTATTCGCAATTTTTCATTGTAACCTTGTTAATTTATTGTAATAGTAGAGATACGGTAGGCGGCATTTGATATGGATAAGATGTTCAACTTAAGAATAAGAATAAAAATAAGCCTAATTGAAATTAATTTTATGATTGATACACACATAGTTTCGTTTAGAACCGAGTATCCTTGGAGCGCACTACTCTATAAGGTGTATCTGTTATATATATATATTCTATAGAGAAGACAAATTTCTAAGCAAATACTGTATGATTCCGTTAATGCCATCTTGGAAGCTCGTTCCATAAATGTATTGACGGCAGACCTGCTTAGGCCCAATTCTTTCAGTAAGTGATGCAAAGATTTTGCTGGAATATTATGTGTAAATTATGTATGTATATGTGTATGTATGTATTATAGTATTATTATATAAACCCTTCTTCTTCCCATACCTTCTCCTCTCCCTCTTGCACAAGCTTTTATGCATATAAAATTAAAATAGATGAAAAATAAATAAAATAAATATCACCATTAAAGATGGGAAAGCACTGGGTCTCCATAGCACAGATCCCATGTTTTGGAGCCCAGGGCACATTATTAGTTAAAGCCCCAGCCTGCCCCCTACATTACTTCATTTTTATTTTAAAGTAGTGTTGTATTTTGTTTTTTATTTGTTATTTTATGTAACTAATACTATTTTTAAGCTATTTTGTATTAGGATTTTTTTTGATCAATAAAATATTTGAATTTGAATTATTTAAATTTGAACACGAAACAAATACTAAATTCTAATGCGAAATATAGTTGCTATAACAATCAAGAACCATTAAAATAGAGGCCGACTCAAATCTTCCCAATAATGAGTTTATTTGTTTTATCTGTGGATTTAGACTCGGAGATATCGGGTTCGATTCCTGGTCGGGACACAAAAATATTTATTAATGTACATAAATAAATACATTTAATTTATTTGTGATATTTCTCGAGTTTGGTACGCTGGAGACATCGACGAGCTTGCCACTTGTCATGATTGGCCTATAGTAATGTTGGCTAAATTTGAATCCGCTTATTTATAAGCTTGGTTTCTGACCACCCCGAAAGGGAAACGGTCGTGTTAATACTTTACTAGCTTATATATATATATATATATATAAATTTAAGAAACATCGAAATTGTGTTTTATAATATTGCAATATTCTTTTTACTTGTTTAATTATCATAATTATTATTTATAGAGCTATATTTTGTATAATTAAATTAAATATTCTCTTTATACCCATAAATTCATAAAAGAGCTGGGTAAACAAATTTTCCAAGAGTGTGGCGATCCCAAATGCCATAACTACCTAAAACAGAATATGTCGATTATAATTCAACGAAGAAATGCGGCGAGCGTTTTAGGTACCCTCCCTGGTGGTAAGCCCTTAGTTTATTTTGTAGAATAGTTTTAATTTCATAGGTATTTTTAGTTTTAGTTTTATTTATAATTAGTTTTTTAATCAATTTTGTTTTATTATTTTTGTATCTAAGTACTTCGAATAAATATATTATTATTTAACATTATTTAACATTTGTAATACAAACGGAGATCATGGCTAAAGTAAGCATTTAACAACAGATATTAACAATATGTGAGCCAGATTCCATAAAAAGTACTCACCAAAAACATATAAATTTGTACATTGATTGGGGTGAGTTAGCAAAATTTAAACCTAAAAAATTAACAAACAATTCAAAGGTTAAATTAAATAAAACTAAAACTAAACTAAAACTAAAAGCTTCAAGTTAATGTGACCATATGAAAAACTATCAGAGTTGTTGAAGTATGGAGCACACCAGAATAAATCAGCATCGCACAATAAGTCATCGAACGTCTCACACATCCTACGCAGTGGTTCACGAGCTCCATTTTTAGTTGAAGTAAACTACAGGTAACATAGTCGTCGTCGAGGCCTCAAGAACCGTCTTGGTGTAAAGTAGGTAATTTTTTCGACAAGTTTGGGGCAATTATAGTCACCACGACAAAGATTGCGCAACACCAATGAATATTAATGATTAAATATTATATAATTTTATAATATAAAATATATTTAAATACGGTAAACAATATTCATTCATGTATATGAATTTATTGTGGTGCATGTTAATTAAGGATTTCTATGTGTAATCACTAGTACTTATAAAGATGTCCACCAGTCTACACGTCAGTTAAATTGTCAAACTAAACGTCAGTTGCAGAGCAGTGTTAATAAACACATATAATAATAATAATTATTATTATTTATTTATACAGTAGAAATTAGTTACAATAATAAATACAATAGTGAAGTATTTATATAATAAATTACACGATGTGAACAATATTGACGCTACATATTTTCAATGAATAAATAAATAAATAAATATTTCCAGACAGGTCACACAGCGCCATCTAGTCTACGAGGCTTGTGTTACGGAAACTAGATGGTTGATAAACTACATATTATACTTTTTTTTTTTGTAAATACATATATACATATTATACATATAAACACCCAGACCAAAACAAATTATACAATGTACAACTTGCCCCCGGTGGGAATCGAACCCACTAGACCACGGATTACATAAACCTTATTTACGTCGCGGATTCGGGCAAAAAGATAATTTGTATTAGGTACCTACCAATTTTGGCGGAGCACTTAATACAATATAGGCAAATCTGAATTTAAGAGCTGGCCTATTTTGTATTTTATGTATAGGTCAACCGCTAAACCGCGGAGGCAGTGAAATTAAATGTGAAAGCTCGTATTTCCCTGAAACAAAAACCAAATTTGAATTTATCAATTACTTAGTCCGTTTTATTTCAGTGATATACAAATTGAATTGACGTCAAATGGATATTTAAAAAGGTCAGAAAAGTCGCTATCTATACAGGTTGATTTTTTTTTAATGGGCATTCAAGGCCAATCCTAAACTACAAGGAATAGCGAAAAATGTTAATTGGAATTTATTCTGTGGTCCAGCGGTTAAGTCCATGGATTTAGACTCAGAGGTACCGGGTTCGATTCCTGGTCGGGACACAAAAATATTTATTAATGTAAATAAATACATTTAATTAATATTTAATTTATTTGTGATATTTCTCGAGTTTGGTACGCTGCACTGGAGACATTGACGAGCTTGCCACTTGTCATGATTGGCCTATAGTAATGTTGGCTAAATGTGAATCCGCTTATTTATAAGCGCGGTTTCTGACCACCCCGAAAGGGAAACGGTCGTGATGATACTTTACTTTTTTTATTCTAAAAAAAAAAAACTCCTAGCTAGAATTCTGAATTGAAAAAAAAATACTGGTCATTAAACCAGCTAGTATTGGAGACTGCAGTAGAAATAAGGACGTTGCGTAACTTTAACATACCGTATACATAATGACGAACAAGTGGGTATAAAAGAAAGCATAGAGACAAAAATAAGGAAAGGCATGCTCCGATGGTTTGGGCATGTTTAAAGGATGAGCGAAGAGAGATTCGTCACCAGATAATGCGAAAGTTGTGGGTCAAAGAGGACTTGGCAGACCAAGACTCACCGATCAGATAAATAAAACAATAGTAAAGGAGCATTAAAAAGCCATCGAAACAAAAGGGCATGTATGAAGAGATTGATGAATGTTGAAGAAGCGAAAGAGGTATGTCGTGATCGTGACAAGTGGCGCTCAATTGTCTCTGCCTACTCAAGCAAGGGATTTGGCGTGAAGTGAAGATATGTATGTGTGTGTGTATGTAATATTTAGGAAAAGAGTGTAGATTCAAAAGTCCCTGACTTAACTTTTACTGGTTTATTCCACTGTAGGTAGTTATTATTAATACTAAGGTATTATGATTTAATTTTATTGTAGTATCAGGGTGCACAAGGTCACAAAAAAGCTGATAAATTAAATAAATTATTGTGGCCCGGCCAGAAATCGAACCCGAATCGGCCTTAAGCGAATATATAAGTAGGAATTAAAGTGTTTTTTTATGCAGAAAACCGATCGACCAAAATTCAAAATAAAAGTGCCAACTTAACCTAAATCTAGGCCACAACTAACGGCCTTATTTTTTAATGATTCAATTCCCGTTTTACAGGCTACCGTGATATACTCGTACAATAATTAATTTATTCGTGAATTTTCTCGCGTTTTATACTTTAGGGCTTAATTAAGAAAATAATAATAATTTTAAAATACAATATTTGCCGCCAACGCTGCGCATTTCCGCCAATCCTAGTACAGCTTACGAATTTGCGCCGTTTGGGGTAGAGAAGTCTGGCCAGGGAGTTGTCCAAACAGCTGACGGAGAAGTCTGGAGATAGGATAGCTGCCAATTATTTATGCCAACGTATTAGCCTCGCTATCAGAGGGGAAATGTTGCCCTTGGGACTATCCCTAATTGGTCGTATCTAAAGGACATTTTTCTAATTTATAGTTTAGTGTAATTTTTATTGTTGATCATACATACATATCTTCACGCCAGATCCTGTTTGGGGTAGGCAGAGACAACTGAGCGCCACTTGATACGATCACGACATACCTCTTTCGCTACGTCGACATTCATTAACCTCCTCATTTATTATTATTTATTTATTACATTATTTATAAATACATTAACTTCTTCTTCATTTTATTATTGAAGTAGTTTATGATTTTAATAAATAAAAGTTTAATTAATATATTTGCGGTGCTGGCCCGGCTATAAGATCGCTTTCCTTAAGATCCTAAAAAGGTGGGTTTGAACCCCGGCATGTACCAATGAGAAATACACTTTTCTTACGTACATTTTGCGATTTATAACTCCACCGTTCTCGTGCCTCAAAGAGCACGTTAAGGTGTTCGGTTCCGGTTCCACTAATACATACTTGTGGAATCGTTAATAAATTGTCTTTAAAAATTTACACCAGTCGTCTGGCCAGCGTGGTGAGTGTAGGCCAAATTCCCCAGTAGTTTCTAGAAGGCCTATGTAAAAAAAACACAAAAACAAGCCAATGCGATGACAAAGATTAAAAAAACATACTGAAACATACCGAGTAACATTTAAACACTACACAAGAAACCACTAATGCATATTTGTATCCACAAACTAATACAATTAAACAATAATAAGTAGTTGAGAATTAATCAAAATCATTTTCAGTAAAAAAACATTGCCTAGCTTAGCCTTATCTTATTCTTTATAATCTTACTCTTTGGGAGGATGTCAAAAAAAAACGCAGGGCGCTGGCTGTCATAATGAAATATTTATTTATTTTATTTTATTATGGCACAAACAGTCATTACAAATCAAGTTATATAATTTAAAAAGAAAACATAAAAGAAGACTTTAGGGCCAATACTTAAACAAATTGTAAGCAGTTAATTATAAAGACAATATTTAAAACAAAGATAAACAACAAGGTATGATATAGTAATAACAATAGGTAGTAAGTTAAACAGTTACAGTCTTAAATTTTATTTTGGATAAGTCTCTTAAAGGTGGCTGGTGAGGTATTAAATATATCTATTTCAGAAAAATTGTCATTATACAATGTAAGAGAGCGAATTATAAACCTATTTCTATTTCTAGTGTAGTTATTTAGGGCTCGCGGTGGAACAAAAATATTAGAATAACTATGTTGAAGTTTCTTATTTCGTGGTGTACGAATAAGCAAACGTGAACGGGTTATGAATGGAATTCTTTTTAGGATATCAGGGCAATTAATTTTGTTATTGAGTATTTTATGTAAGAAACACATAAGTATGATGAATATGTTGGCGCGTAGGTTTTGCTCGATGTAAAAATTAAAAAATACATGTTTATTAGTAAAAAAAAAAAAGCAACCTGTATAATAATTGGATTGTAACATAAATATTTTTACCTTCATATTTTACAATTGGTAGGTAGTTATGGATAGCTTATTAAGTTAATTTTGGTAATTTGATTGCAGTAATTATTGGCATTTAGAGGTAAATCTGTATCAGCCTTTTACTGTGGTATTCAATTTGGTTTTAATTTATTAATTATATAGTATGAATATAAATTGTATTAACCCTTAGCACCACCTGCGGGAAGTAGAGTCCCCCAATAAGCAGATATTTGTATAATGCCCAATATAAATAATAATAATAATAAATATTTCCAGACAGGTCACACAGCGCCATCTAGTTTCCGTGGTAAGCTACGAGGCTTGTGTTACGGAAACTAGATGGTTGATAAACTACATATTATCCTTTTTTTTGTAAATATATACATATTATACATATAAAAACTGTATCCACACGTTTCAGGATCAGGATCGAATTGCCATCATGCCCAGTCATGCCATAGTGTTAGGGTCTGATTCCAGTTGCTAACATTCTTGAATCATGCGCGCCACTTACCATCAGGTGGGTACAAGGTCACGTGCTTTTATAAAAAAAAAATACATGTGGCACTCGGGGACTGCCGCGGTAAAGCTATTGCATAGCATTTTTATTAACTTATGCAATTATAATTATTTATTTATTTTATTTATGCAGTTTTTTTTTTCTTTGATATTAATTCAAGTTCTTTATGTTACTCGCATTGTGTCTAAAAGAGATAGAATCAGTTATGAGCAGTTAGCAGCTAGTCTACACGCATACGTCTAGTCGCACGCACACAAACACACCGTGCCGAAGTCTGCCGAACTGAAACGACGACGTTAGACGATGCACGGCTTTCAACGCCGCACCGCTGTGCCGGTCGGAGTGGGGGGTGTTAGGTTTATTTTCGTTACGGAATTTCTTGATTCGGTCGCCGCGCTCAAAGCCCGCGATAAAAGCTATGCAATAGCTTAAATACAATTTAATTGTACCTATAACTGTTCAAATTTGTCCCCAAGGTTTGGCTGTCAGAAAAAGTCTGTATTTGTACTTATTGCAATAAATTCTTAACAGTAAATATTAGAATCCACTATTTTGACAACGTAACGTTGGCGGTTAATAAAAAAAACGACGCCGCCTTAGAACCAGAATATTTATTTAAAAGCTCATGGAGGTACAAGGCTACATATTTATCAGATTATTTGCAATTTAGCTACGAAGGGTGCGATATAATTTAAGTACGCCATCGCAGGCAAACACGTTACGATTATCCCGCTAAGGCACTTAAGAGTCAGTGCCGTAGGTTATATTACACTCCACTGGCAACGTTTCCCCTCTGTATAGTGAGGCTAATACGTTGGCAGAAATAATTGCCAGCCTTCCTGTCTCCAGGCCTTGCTATCAGCAAATTATTATTTAAATATTATAAAAATTTAATTGCAATCACAGAAATTGAATTAAAATACAGAGAAATAAAACTTGGGCTATGTTACCGGCTTTTAAGTAAATGCCGCCATTTTGTGAACACAGCCGAAAGCGGAGGAAATGGTCGTGTTTTTGTTTACATTGTCAACGATGATTAACTAATTATTGTTAAACGACTTTATATTAAACGAAATTATTTGAATGTGTAAAAATGAGTTTGTTATTCGTCCTCATATCACAAAATTTTCAAAGATTTATCAAATCGGCGAATCGGCTAGTGTCTTAACACAGTAGCCACGACTCAGACTTAGCTGTAAAGGCACACAGGGCTAACAGTAAAAGAGAGCCGGTTTATAGGGTTTTAGTCCGTAGGCGCTAGGGTCTCCTTATGAGGCTTCACGGTGATTCGGACATGCGACCTCCCGCGGTGGAACTTCAGGCTGGGGTCGTATCCTCAGGGGATTTTTTTTTCAGTCATCATCATCATCATCAGCCTGTGTCTCTCCACTGCTGGATGTAGGCCTCCCCCAAGGCTCGCCACTTCACACGATCTTCTGCCACCCTCATTCATCCCCCACCAGCGACCTTCCTCAGGTCATCTGTCCATCTGGCGGGGGGTCGTCCCACTCTGCGTCTTCCAGTACGTGGTCTCCACTCCAGAACCCGTCTACTCCATCGTTCATCGGTTCTGCGGCATATGTGTCCAGCCCATTGCCACTTCAGCTTGCTAATTTTAAAAGCTATATCGGTAACTTTGGTTCTTTGACGGATGTCAACGTTTCTGACTTTATCTTTTAGTGAAATCCCGAGCATAGCTCTCTCCATAGCTCGCTGAGCGACCTTGAACTTGTGGACCAGACCTACCGTCAGTGTCCACGTTTCTGCACCATACGACATTACTGGCACTGGTTGAAAACTTTTGTCTTTTTTTCAGTATATATTTATTATCATCTTAGATGTTTAAACCTTATACTTGACCGCCTCCGTGGTCTAGTGGTAACAAACGTTCCAGTGAACTCGAGAGGTCGTGGGTTCGATTCCCACCGGGGGCAAGTTGTACATTGTATAATTTGTCTCGGTCTGGGTGTTGATATGTATAATATGTATATATTCACAAAAAAAAAAAAGTATAGTATGTAGTTTATCAACCATCTAGTTTCCGTAACACAAGCCTCGTAGCTTACCACGGAAACTAGATGGCGCTTTGTGGCCTGTCTGGAAATATTTATTTATTTATTTATATACTTACCTACATACCCATATATTTATTGACTTTACTTATTTTAATATTTTAATCATTTTGTGTAAATTTTTCTTACTCTGTACCCAAATATACCCTTATGATATTATGCTCGCCTATGTACATGTTTTATATTTTAAATTTTGTGTGCAATAAAAAAAATATTATTATTATTTTGCAAGTTTCCGTCTTGAAAAAAATGTAGCTAATCAGCTAAGCCTTATGACTGCTTCCGTGGTTCAGTCGGTGGGTTTCCATTCGAAGGTACCGGGTTCGATTCCTGAACACAATAATTTATTCGTGATATTTTTCCTGTCTGGTACGCTAGTGATATTGACAGTTGTAGATGTTACATACATCTAAATGAGGCTATCAAAAATGAACAATGTTATACTTAACAAATGAAAAAAAAATATTTCGTGCTGGGGCAATAAAAGATATTTAACATACTTTATTTACTAATAATAATACAAAATTATAATACAAAAAAAACAAAAAAAAAATCTCCATACATTTTCCCTCCACCCTATTCTACACATATCTAATGGAATTCGCATTTAATAATAATAATAAATAATAAATAAATATTTCCAGACAGGTCACACAGCGCCATGCAATTTCCGTGGTAAGCTACGAGGCTTGTGTTACGGAAATTAGATGGCTGATAAACTATATATTAAAATATATTTTTTTGTAAATATATACATACATAGAAACACCCAGACCGAGACAAATTATACAATGTACAACTTGCCCCCGATGGGAATCGAACCCACGACCTCCCGAGTTCACGGCAACGTTTGTTACCACTAGACCACGAAAGCGGTCTAATGTATGTAAATAATAATGTATTTTTAGATACTATTTCCCTAAATGTTATTTTTAGTTCACTAAATTACTGAAATAGGTACCTAACTAAACTATTATTTGTTTTAACATATTAGAAAGTTTTGGTTAAGGAACTAAAAGCGTGGGTGAAAAATCAAATCATTTATTTCCTTAGGTTAGTGCACAACACTTGGATATTGTCAATACATATATTTTAATACAATATAAGCTTGGCTGGACCGAATCTAACAGCAATACAATTTATAGTAAATAAAACATTGTTGCCATAAGCGACGATTTTGTACTTATTTATAACTAGATACTTAAAATTTAATTCATGGCTGTAAAAAGGCCGTGTCAGCTTAGGTGATGTTAAATAGTTCGCTTCCTTGGTCTAGCGGTTAAGTCCGTGTAAGACTTGGAGTCACCGGGTTCGATTCCTGGTCGGGACACAAAAATATTTATTAATGTAAATAAAAATACATTTAATTAATATTTAATTTATTTGTGGTAGTTCTCGAGTTTGGTACGCTGGAGACATCGACGAGCTTGCCACTTGTCATGATAGTAAAGTTGGCTAAATGTGAATCCGCTTATTTATAAGCGTGGTTTCTGACCACCCCAAAAGGGAAATGGTCGTGATGATACTTTACTTTACTTATTGTTCGAATAGAAAAAAATACAGAAAGATAAATGTAAATAACTATTAATGTAACGATTGGATACTGTGGGAAAATAGAATTTGTTGGATGCAATAACATTCTTTGCCTTGTACTTATTTAAGTCTTGAGTCCTTCGCGCCATTTTGCGCGGACATGGTCAAGTACAAGTTTTTGTTTTGTAAATTAATTTACTGTCAATATTGTTGGTGTTCTGAAGAGGAGAATAGGATGACTTCTTAGCCGTAAACGACCATGCCTGTGTCTTACTGGCTTTATACTGGACCAGGTAGGTATCCCTACGCGTACATACAAATTTGGAGACTCTTACATCTGTCGCACGCTGAAGATGTGGAATGCTCTGCCAGCCAGTGTGTTTCCCCATTCCTATAACCTGGAGTCCTTTAAACGAAGTGTGAAAAAGCATCTTTATAGGCCGGCATAGTGGTAGGGACTGATGTCGGTCGTCTGAGGCTGGCGTTAGTTGCTCCCATTCTTGGACCTCGCGTACCGCTTACCATCAGGTGGGCGCGCTGTAACATGTCGTGCTCAGAATTAAAAAAAAAAATGAAAAAAAAGGTTTTTACCCCTCACAGATATTTTGCGAAGGATGCATATTGGAAATTATAAAAAAATATATATATTAACTGTTAATGTCTTCTCGGGTTCTGATTACAGTTTAGAGTATGATGTCATTACGGCTCGCTTCGAGAAATGGAAAACAGCAGCATATTATGGTTGCTCAGGCATACGTCAGAAAAAGACGCAAGATGGAGATGAAAGCGCATTAGTGTGGACATACATCTTAGCGTCTACAGGCGTCCGCGTCCGGTGTACCCGAGTCTTTATGTTGTCCCCTTATATCTACATTAAATCGTTGTAGGCATCCGTTCGTGACAAGATAATCGATGTTTTCGCAAGGAAGGGGAGCAATGAAGCGTTTAGGCGTTGCGTGCTTGTTACGGACGACCTAACAGTGTTGCTTCGGTAGTGTGACCACTCTCTAGGGGTCTGGATGCACAATTAATTACATAATTACCATGTGGAAAATGGAATGTCCAATTTTAGGTGTTATTGTAGGAGATTACAGCATTCAAATTAAAGTAATAGTTGTTGCAACCAGTTGTTCCAACCGCGGGGCGTGGGGTCCGGGGCCGCCATACGACGACGATGCGATTTTTAACAGTCAATTTCTTAGCATATGTGATGGTCAGGTAAATGAAAGACGACTTTTCAGCTCACCAGTATTTTAATATAAATAAGATTAAGTTCAATTGTTAAAAAATATATATAAAGTAATAACATATTTAAATCTAAAGATAAAATAAATAAATAAATGAAAAAAAAAAACATAATACCTTTTATACCTATTTAACGATAGGTTGTCAAGCTTCAGGAGAAAGGTCTCCTGCTATCTTGCCGGGCGGTGTTTAGGAGCTAACTGAGGCTTAGGATTAATAGTTGTCGCTTGGTGATGTAGTTTTGGCTGAGAGCTTGCGAAAGGCGATTTTGGGTCGCCGACTCTCGGTCTAAGTTTTGTTTTTTTTGTTGTTATTGTGCACTGCTGGTGACTGTGGTGTCGCTGTGTTGATTTGTGCATATAATTCTATTATTTTTGTTTAGGTTATACTGTTTGCATCTGTAAGTACTTGCGATTATTATTATATTATTATTATTATTCATTTTTGTTGTTTTCTGTAGTATATACTGCTTTTGTCATGCCTATACTCGTATATATTTTTTAAATTGTACTACTTAGTTTTTGTGTTTTCGTAAACGATGTTACCTACCTTTAGAATGCAATGCTGGTCTGTAAGTAACATGTTTACTAAACTAATAAGATACCTTCTAGATTTTTTGTAAACATGTTGTTGACTTGCTTAATTAAATAAATAAATAAATACCTTAACAAATAATAACTAAAATAGTAATTATTGACCAAAACTCAGCAAAAATTAAAGCGAACTTTACTTCATTTTCAACTCGAACACAACGATTATAGGCCCATCATGACAAGTGGCAAGATCGATGATATCTCTAGCGTACCAAATTTGTCAAATTTCACAAATAAATAAAATACCTCCGCGTCTAAATCCATTGACTTAACCGCTAGACTACGGAGATAATTACTTAAATAACTTTACTTTGTTTACGCATCTTTACCGATCGTTGTGTGAGCCTTCCAATATTCGATTCGATAATATTTGTTATGTCATAGAAGAGGACGAAAGTAAACGTCGAAGAAGATGTCGACAAACGATGTACAACAATTTATATGTGTAAAAAATGACAAGTACATCTTCATGCTGATTGTTTTAAAATATTTCAATCACGCTAATATTCTAGTTAGTTAAGACTTGCTAGTAAAATTGAAGTCCAGTAATCCCAACGTTGCTTAGACGCAACATTTTGCGGAATTTAAACTAATTAATAAATATGTTTTTATACTTTTTTTGGATGTATTTATAAACAATAAAACCAATAAATGTTCTTTTATTTTTACACTTGAGAATTAATGGGTGAAAATAGTCAGTTGAAAAATCAATAAAAAATAATGTACCCAAATTAAATTATTCATGGAGTTCCTACATTATTTTCTCATCGATAATCTAAAAGGGGCAAATGTTTGAGGAATATTTTGTGGTGATCTCATTTTTACTTGTCGTGTTTTGTGTCGCGCCGAATAAGGAGGATCTTTTTTGTGACGTCTCATTGTGTTTGCGTCATTGACTTTATTCTATTGACCCGGATAAATACAATTCATACTAGGTTTGTGTAGTTCGCGAATCAACTAGTTCCAAAACCGGAACTAGTTCCAAATTTTCCGGATCACCCGCACCTCAGATAGCGAGACAGCGGTAGCGGCGAACGGGGTGATGAACGGGAGCAGTGAGCGGAGCTTATCACGTCACACTAGCGCTCACTAGCGGATGCGCTCTCACGTTCGTTTACTTCGGCTATTAAAATTCAGTAAAGTATCATCACGACCGGGGTAGAAAGAAACCACGCTTATTTTTTCTAATGAAGCGGATTGACTTTTATCCAACTTTACTATAGGCCCAACATGACAAGTGGCAAGCTCGAGAAATGTTACGAATAAATTAAACAATTTATTGTGTCACGAGATCAGAAATCGTACCTTCAGTACCTCAGAGTTTAAATCCACTAAAAATCAAAACATAATAATATAGCTAACTTTACCAACTGCCCATCATGTCAAGTGGCAAGTTAGTCGATGTCTCTAGCATACCAAACTCGAGAAATATCACAAATAAATTAAATAATTCATTGTGAATAGGTCTAAATCCACGGACTTAACCGCTAGACCACGGAGTCAGTTAAAAATAGAAACATAATACTAACTTAAATACTACAAAAATGTCCAGAAGAACGAAAAACAGGTTTACAACTTTGATTATTTAATTATTGCATTGTTACAATTCATAATTTTTCATCTGCACTTTTAAATTAACTATTTTGTTATACAGACTATATGTCGACCTGCGTGCTAAATTGCAGGAGTGTAAAACACGTTCTTCTTCAACAAGATAACCTCATTTTAGATTAATTTCGTAAATAAACGTTAATGAAACCAATATGTTTATATGTTATAAATCAATCTACAGGAACATTCTAGGAGATGTTGTTGAGAAATCATTCTGCTACTAAACAAAACGACAGTGCCTACTTCAGCTCTTATCCAAGCCAATATGAGACTGCTGAGAAAATGGAGGACCTCCACCACTGCAGCTTCAAAAGCAATTGAAAACAAAGAACGAACATGGACTTCGAACGTCAAATATTAGGGCTGCATTATTAACAGCATCAATCAGGCGAAGGCGGCCCGAGCCATGTTACGTCCTGTTATGAATTCCAGCTTGCCGCTCAGATCGTTGTTATTAAGTCAATGTTTTGCTGAAAGAAGTTCGCATTTTTGTTTATAGAAGGTACTTTGAAAAGATAAAAGCGTTTCGCTAAAGGCATCAACCAAAGAACAATATTTTGAATAATGTCTTCAATGCAAGACAAGGCTTTGTCAAAAGAAAAACAAAAGATTTACTGTCACTTTTAATGTCACACCCTTTTATTTCTATGTTATTATTGCCTTTATGTCAAGACGACATAGTGGTAGGGACTGACGTCACCATGTCTAACATCAATTAGGTATCACATTAAATATTAAACCTATATATATATATTTTAAATGAATGTCTGCGTGTATGTATGTTCCCTATGCATTTCAAAGTACTTGACCGATCGGGATGTAACTTTGAGGATATGTTGTGTGAACATCGGCGAAGGTTTCTGACATAGTACTACTGTTGTCTGATAGGTGGCGCGCATCAGCGCTGATTTGTGGGGCATACCCACCGAGGGTACATTCAATGATGTCAGGCGTCAGAAGTTCGCCGGGTCAGCTAGTTATAAAAACTACATTAAAAACTAAAATTATAACCGTCTGATGACCGTGGTGTGCCGAGGACACTCGCTGCCCTCGATGAACGACGAGGCTGGTCCTTTGAAAAAAATATTGTCTACTTAAAGGTTCACTCGTCGCCAAGCGGAGTTTGTCCCTAAGCTCACGGGCGTTCTCCTCGGACCACGGACCCATCGTTTCGACTGCAAATAGGATGACTGCGAATTTGTTGCATTTAAGGCGTGCGGCTGACTCTGCAGCTGCCTCGAGATTCTTATGGCTGGATGTCACATGTGAAAATCGGACTGTGTCAACACATGTAGCATCCTAAACCAGTGCATGGCCTTGTTTATATGGAATCAATGGCATTGTGTTCCTTGATGACATCCCAGGGGCCTACATCCCGTTGGTTCAACGGTGCAGGGATTTAGTAGATGTATGCGCCCTTAACAGGATGTTATTAATTGCAAGGTGTTTTGAGATCCTGCCGGTACTTTTTAACACCATTTTTTTTTCTAACTATGTCGGCTTGACTGGGCATGACGGCAATTCAAACCTGGTGCCGAAACGTGTGGATACACTTTACTGGGTTTATCGGCAAGAACGGTGGATACTTCCCCGCCCCAGCAGACTGGGCAAATTACCACCATCAGTCCGCCTACCACCCATTACCATAAAGCATGGTGGCCTAGTTCGTCTGCATTGACACCGCAAAAACATAAAGCATAAAGAATTTTAAGTTTTTTTTTAAACCCATAAACCATAAATTTCACGAACTAAAAAAGCATATTTTCACACGTCATAAATAATTAAGAAGTCGCCAGTACGTAATTAGACAAAATGGTTAAGATTTAATCTTGAATAATAATATGATAAATTGTTTTCTTTCGCACAAATTAAAAAGGACATTTGAATAAAAAACTGCACAATTACAATTTAATCACTTGCGAAAAGCAATTAGCGTGATAAATTGGTTTAAAAATAAACTTAGCTATGGTAATTTAACGCGGTCGTGACTCGGTTGTAAGAACGCGTTCCTTAAAATCCCACAAATTTCGTTTCAAACCCTCCCGGCATGTTCCAATGAGAAATACACTGGTACATTTGTCATAGATTTACAACACCACCGTTCCCGTGCCTCGGAGAGCACGTTTGGCCATTGGACCCAGTTCCACTAATACCAACATGTGGAATGTAAAAGTAAAGTATCATCACGACCGTTTCCCTTCCGGGGTGGTCAGAAACCACGCTTATAATAAATTTGTTTGATAAATATATATGTTGTTTAATAATAAAATAAATTGTATTTGCTGTCGACCGGACAAAACAAAATGGTATGCTTGTTGTTGGTATGGTTGCCAGCAGTGCGGGTCATTGAACTTATAAAAATGTAATAGATTTAAGTTTATTAGGTCGATAAACCTTTTTGTTTATTTTTGTATTATTATTATTAAATTGTCATTAAAAATTGACATCAAATCCTCGCCAACCCATCTAGCCAGGCAGCGTGGCGAGTGTAGGCCAAATTTTCCAGATATATGTTCTGGAAGGCCCATCTCCAATCTCATCTGGAGCTCTAGGACGCTCTGTCTAGGGGCTGTATATAATGAAAAAATATATGGTAATTTATAGTACTTAAGTTGATTTTAATTTTAAGCGATATACTAAGGCTACTCGCAAACCACGAAGTGATACACACGGCTTGCGTAAGTATGACCATGTTTCCCAATATCGTATTCAATTCAAGTGGCTCAATATCCGCTTTCACAGATCTGCACATCTCTTTTTACTTTACTTTGCGGCATTCTTTACAATCCCCGAACTCCTTTATACCTTAAGACTCGTTTCCAGTTCCTTGAAGGAAGTCATCTTGCTCTTTGCTCTGTTAAAAACAATCAGCTCAAAATCCCTACCCATTCTTCCAGATTCTTTCACAGTTTCCGGTGTTCGAGACTGGAACAAACTTCCTTTGGTTATTAGATGGTCGCCTTCTATTATTATATTTAAAAATCTCCTTATCACTCACTTTCTCAACAAACAACATAGCTCTTCGTAGTGGAAGAGTGATAAACATGCTAAAAAGATTACACAGCAAGAACAAAGTACTGGTATGTAGTTAAGTAGGTCTTAAATCTAAGAAACATGGGAATTTGTGGTGGTTCTATCTCCAATACATTGGGTGCTAGAGTTCTAGCCAAGGCTTGCTCGCCACACGATTACGTCAGAGAAATGGATAAAGCCTGAAAACCATAGACGTGAATCATTTTATTAAAACTGCCTGAAGACAAGTACAAAAAAACTAACATTGTTAATTAAAATAAAAACTCGAAAAATATCACAAATAAATTAAATACCCGTATTGTGTCATGACCGGAAATCCAACCTGGGCGTATGAATCCACCGACTTAACCGGTAGACCACGGAGGCAGTTGCAAAGTCCTAGCCATCCAACGCAGGGCGTAAAAAAACAACTAAACAGCGAGTGCCTTCACTCCGTAGGCACCTTAAGGTGTCCTTAGAGGCCCCACGGTGAGTTGTGCATGCGTTGGTTCTTTAGGCTGGGGTCGTATCATTGATGAATTTGCGAATTTTGTTTGGACGTTTGATAATTTGAAACAGTAGCGGTGTCAAATTAGACGCCTAAATTTTTCCACCAAGGTAACCCGTCCAATTCATCCGAGTCGAATATTATATTCTGATTTATTTTTGATAAGTAGACTAGGTGGCCCTAAATGAATTGGGATAAATTGGAGTATTTAAATCGGTTCTTAAGAAAATATACGTCACTTAAGAAAGTGTATGGCTTTACAATGTAAGAAATACTATTGGCATTATAAATGTAAAAAAGCTTTGTCTGTGAGTAGTGTATTATTGGGCATTCTGCCCCACCTTTCGTTCACATCGCTGTCGCGATGCTCACTTCAGGTGTGTTGAATGCCCAATAATACGGATGCGATAATATTAACATTAATGTTATTGTGTGAACCCATGTGTAACGAAATAAATGTAAAATAATGCCTAAGACATTATTTAGCTCGCCTATGTACTTTTTACGTTCGTTACAATGAAAAGTGATAAAAAAATGGATTGGTGTTGATGACATAAATAGCGAAGACTTTATAATATTCTATTCATTTTAAATGAGGCTTTTGACAATAACGCTAATATGAAATTTATACAACAACCACAAACATTAAATGTTGAAAAACTATGTGTTGATACACAGAACATAGGATCACGACATGGTGTCCTTTTACCTAATACGATTCGTTGTATAGTTTGTGGTCCCTCAAACACTGGAAAAACCAATTTGGTTATTGGTCTTTTATTACACGAACATGGTTTACAATTTCAGAACGTATATGTATATTCTAAAACCCTTTATCAACCCAAGTATATTTTCCTTGAGAAGGTTTTGAAATTAGTACCAAGTGTTTCCTTTGATAAATTTCATGGAAACGAAGAAGTCATAAGTCCACAAGATGCTAAACACAATTCAATAATAATATTTGATGACGTAGCATGTGAAAGTCAGAATAATATGCGGGATTATTTTGCGATGGGGAGACATAGGACTATAGATTGTTTCTATTTGAACCAGACATATAGCAAAATCCCTAAACAACTTGTAAGGGATAATGCTAACCTTATAATTCTTTTTAAACAAGATGACATTAATTTGAGACATGTATATGATGAACATGTTAACACGGATATGACTTGGATTGAATTTAGAGAAATGTGTTCAAAAATATGGAAAGAACCTTATGAGTATTTAGTAATAAACAAAGATTGTAGTAAAAACAATGGTTGCTATAGAAAGAAATTTGATACTTTTGTGGTTTTTGAATAATAATATAAATATCGATATGATAATTTTTATTTTTTATTATATTAAACTTATCAAAGAATCACGCACGTATATAGTATATTGTTTAAAAATAATGGAAAAAGCACTTAAACAACAAATTGTTGACACCGCCGAGGCTGTAAGAAACAAAATAAAGAAAATGCGAGACAATGAAGCTGATAATAAAATTGTTTTAAACACTCTTTTCAAACCTATAACAGATCCTTTGAATACGGTAATTGGTGGAAAAAAAAATAAAAATAATAACATTAGAAATAATCCTAGTCCATCTAACCACGAAGATGATTTTGATTCTTCATGTGAATCTTATTCTAATAAAACCATTGTGCAGAATAAACCTAACATAATATCTCGAGTGAAGAATGTCTCGAGTGAACTTGATGTTAGTGACAATAGTTCTGAAGAGTTTAAAGATAGTGTTGAATCATTTAACACAATTAATACGAAGCCGACTTTAAGTACAGATGCTTCCTCTTGGTCTTTATCTTCCGAAATTTATGAAGATGTTCCATTCGGTGTAAGAATTGAGCAAGGAAAACTTATGATGGGTACAGCTCATGTAAACATTAACAATAACATAATTTCCATAGGGGATCAACGCTATAAAAACACACCAGGGTTAAAAGAGCTTTTGTTCAATAAGTCGCCAGATTACACTTTAATCACCACGGATGATACTCTAAATTATAAACGAATGTTAATTCTCACAAATGCTCATCGACGAGATAATGATCCAAACAAGCCTATAAAAAGTAATAAGGGACAAAAATATATGAAAATTATAAAACCTCTTTTCCTATCCGACTCGGATCATACATCTATGACAAATGTTCAACGTGGAGAAGGTTTACCATTGATGAAGAAATTGAAAAAAAATACAGATTATGTGTATTGGGACGATCCTAATGAATTAGTTGCAAGATTACAGTTGTTATATGCTTCTAAGGATGCTGGAAACACTGGAGTAGATAATGAAATTATTTCTATCATAGAAGAGTTGCGAGAAAGTGGGAATTTAAATCAATAAATATGAGTTTGTTTATACATTTTGTTTCATTTTATGTTTATCATTTAATTCGAACAGTTCTTCAAATGAATATTGACAAATTCGGACATCATATTCATAAGCGTATGCGTTTCGCAGAAATATTTGAGATCACGGATAAGGCTCTAACAAAATCTGAAAGTGGTGACTTTGACTTACAATCTACAAGATTAAGAGGTAATAAACATCCAATAACAAAAGACGATGCAGTTAATAAAGAATATGTTGATAGTTCAATTACTAATTTCTGTAGCAAAAAAGAACTCCAAGCAGAGCTTAAAAAAATAAAAACTGAAATTCATAATGAAGTGGAAAAAAAACTGAGAGAAATTTTAGGCAAAGTTTGAAATACATTTAATAATTTAACTATCAAAAAATGAGCAAACAACAAGTTGTAGATGAAATACATAGAGGTGCACGAAAAAATTTTAGCCGTCGTCTTGTTATCTTGAAGGGTATAGACGATTTATGGCAAGCTGATCTTATTGATTTGAAGAATTACAAAAATGTTAACAGAGGTTTTAAATTTATTTTAGTCGTTATTGATTGCTTTTCAAAGTATGTGTGGACTATTCCTGTAAAGACTAAAACTAAATTTGAAATAGTTAACGCTTTCCGAAAGGTATTGCTCATGAGCAATCGTCACCCTGTTAATTTACAAACAGATATGGGTACAGAGTTTTATAATACAGCATTTAAAAAACTTATGAATAACTATAACATTAATCATTATTCTACATTCTCGATCAAGAAGGCTTCCATAGTGGAAAGAGTAATCAGAACCATAAAAAACAAATTGTTTAAGTTGTTTAGTTTAAATGGAGAGTACAAATGGGTCGGAGAGTCACTAACAAGTGTTATTATGTCATATAATAATACTAAACATCATACTACTAAATATAAACCGATTGATATAAACGAAATGAACGAAATCATAGTGAAAAATAATATTTACAAAAATAGAAATAAAAATTCAATTAAACATAAATTCAAACTTAACGACTATGTGCGTATAAGTAAATATAAAAGTGATTTCGATAAAGGCTACACACCTAATTGGTCTACAGAAATTTTTAGAATCAAAGAAGTTAATAATACAAATCCCAAAACCTATCACCTTGAAGATCAACGTAATAATATTATACTAGGGTGTTTTTATGAAGAAGAACTTCAAAAAACAAAGTATCCTAATCTATATTTAATAGAAAGAGTGTTGCAAAGAAAGGGAAGTAAACTTTTTGTAAAATGGTTGGGTCTTAATAGCAGTGAAAATAGTTGGATTGATAAAAATGATTTGGTTTAATAATATAAAGTCAAATGTTGGTATTTGATGTCTTCATAATATTATAAGTAATGCAAGGAGGAGGACTAGTTAACAATCTGATAAATAATCTACCGTTCGAACTACATTTCCCTGGTTATAATTATTGTGGTCCGGGAACAAAGTTAGAAAAACGATTATTACGAGGTGACAAAGGAGTTAATAAACTTGACAACGCTTGCATGAATCATGATATTGCATATTCAAAATATTTTGATTTGATAAATCGTCACAAAGCTGATTTACAACTATTAAACATGGCTAAGCAAAGACTTCAGTCAAGAGATGCTGGAAAAGGTGAAAAAATTGCTTCTTGGATAGTTAAGAAAGTAATGAAAACTAAACTGAAGACAGGTGCTGGAATTACAAAATTTAAAACTATAGCATCAAAAATTCACTCGCAACTCAAAAAATGTAAACCTAAGAGTGATAAGATTGCAATTTAAATAGCATACTTAGCTGCTAAGAAACTATTGTCTAAAAATAACAAAGTTCGTTTACCACGAGTTATACCATTACCTAAAGTAGGTGGAATTTTGCCTTTATTACCTATTTTTGCTGGATTATCTGCATTGGGTACTCTAGCGGGTGGGGCAGCTGGTATTGCAAAAACTGTTAACGACTATAGATCTGCTCAACAAAATCTGCAAGAATCTGAACGCCATAACAAAAAGATGGAGCAAATTGCATTGGGTAAGGGTTTACATATTAAACCTTACAAAAAAGGTAACGGATTATTCATAAACCGTTCAAAAAACTGATTAGTAGGCTACCCAAACATGCTCTCACAAATTTAGATATTATAAAGTATGCAAATGGTATTCCATTTTTTAGAGGTGTTTACATGAAAGACAGATTACCAAAAAAATCTCGAGATATTGAATGTGGTATTGTTAATCTTGATAACTCTAAAAATCAGGGTACTCATTGGGTAGCCTATGTTAGATTATATGATTATTGTGAATATTTTGATAGTTTTGGTGATCTGAAACCTCCATCAGAATTAATATTATACTTGAATAGTAAAAATATGTTTTACAACTATACGAAATATCAAAATTTTAACACAGTCAATTGTGGACAATTATGTTTAAAATATTTAAGAATTTTTTGGAAAAAATATATAAAATAAGAAGTACATTTGAGTTAGTATCATTGGAAAGATGTCTTTCACACTGTCTATCACTGGTAATACATCGGTTCTAACAACTTACTATAATCCTAATTTACAACTTGAGGGTGAATATGAGTGTGCTCTATTATGCTTATCAACATTTAATTCTATACCGAACATTGATAGTAATAATAATAAATTTTATTATGGTAATAATGAATGTGTAGAAATACCTGAAGGAACATATGAAATTCAAGATATATGTGACTTTTTAAAAAATAAAATAAAAGATGCAACATTTAACCTGTGTTGTAACAACAATACATTAAAAACTACAATTTTTTGCACGAAAGATATGCATTTCAATAAAGATAACACCTTGGGAAATGTTTTAGGGTTTGGTAGACAGACTCTGCAAGCTAATATAATACACGAGTCACACATACCAATTAATATTTTATCATCAACTGTGGTGCGAGTCGAATGTGATATAGTTGGTGGTTCGTATATAAATGGGCGAGCGAGTCATATAATTCATGAGTTTGCTCCCAATGTACCACCGGGTTACAGAATAATTGAAATCCCAAAAAATATTATATATTTTCCAATAAACCAAAAAAATATAAACTGTATTAATATAAAATTAGTGGATATAAATAATAATTTAATAAATTTGCGAGGAGAAGAAATCCAGCTGTACATACATCTAAAGAAAAAATGATTGATCATAATAAAAACATAGCCACATGCATTAAAAATATCAGTACAGTTCGTACCATTCATAAAGAAGCATCTAAAAGAAAAATTAAATTAACAAAAGAAAATAGGAAATTCCTCAAAGTGATAGGCTTATTAAAATGAATATCTTAAATATATCAAATCCACCTATATACGATAATGGTATTGAAAGTGTTGAATTTCATTCATACAAACCTTATGTTACTAGCTTCAACAAGAATGATGAAATTCGTATCCCTATCAATCAACAAGATTTATATATATTACCATCAGCTAGTACATTGTACTTAGAAGGTGTGGTTCATATTTTTAAAAAAGATTCGAAAGAAAAAGTAACAAGTGTTCATTTCACAAACAATCCAATGCTCTATCTTTTTCAAGACGTTCGTTATGAATTAAATGGTGTAGAAATAGATAAAGTAAAAAATGCTGGAATCACCACAACTATGAAGTCACTTCTATCAATGAATGATAATGAATCAAAAACACAAAGACTTGGGGTTGGGATATAGATGGTACAACCAGTGGTGGACTTTTTTGTGCTTCAATACCTCTTAATAATATCCTTGGTTTTGCAGAAGATTACAAAAAAATTATAATGAACTGTAGACATGAATTAGTTCTGTTACGTAGCAACACTAACTTAAACGCTTTGAAACTCAACACTGGAGAAACGGTTAAAGATATTGAAATTCACAAAATTATATGGAGGGTTCCTCATATAAAAGTATCTGACTTAGAAAGGATTAATTTGCTCAAGCTGTTAGAGAAAGATAAACCTATTCTACTAGCCTTTAGAAACTGGGATTTATATGAATATCCTTTGTTACCCCAAACTACTAAACATACTTGGGCGATTAAAACATCATCTCAAATTGAAAAACCAAGATATGTGATTGTTGGACTTCAAACTAACAGAAAAAACAATTCAAGTCAAGACATGTCTCAATTCGATCATTGTCACTTACGAGATGTTAAAGTGTTTCTTAATTCAACATACTTTCCATATGAATCTCTTAATATTAATTTCACAGATGAGAAGTATGCTTTATTATATGAACAATATGCTAGATTTCAACAGTCTTATTACGGACGCAGACCAGAACCATTGTTAAATGTTAAACAGTTCCTGGAAAAAGCTCCACTGTTTGTTCTAGACTGTTCTAGACAGAGAGAGTGTGTTAAAACTGGACCTGTTGTAAACATTAGATTAGAGTTGGAAAGCGATATTGAAATACCTAACCAAACATCGGCTTACTGTCTTATTCTAAACGACTGTATTATAGAATATAAACCACTAAGCGGTATTGTTCGAAAGATATCATGAATTTTTATATAGCAGATATTCAAGGTTTTAAAGATTACAAAAATAATTTTATTTTAAAAGAATTTGCATTAGCTACTCCCGAACACACTCAAGTTTTTTTAGTTAAACCACCTTATCCTTATAATAAACTAACAATGCAAGAAAAAAAGAACGTGTCTTGGATTGAAAAGAACCGAGGTATTTATTGGAGTGAGGGTTATATCGACTATCGTGAATTTAAAAGAATTATAAAACCAATAATAGAAAATAGACAATTATTAGTAAAGGGAGATGAAAAAATAAAATGGGTAAAAGAACTAAGTGAAAAGTGTTGTGTGATAGATTTAGGCAGTAAAGGGTGTCCTAGTTTTCTAAAAATGTATAATGAATACTGTAATGATAATGTAAATTTAAATTGTATTACTCATGTGAAAGAATGTGCGTTAAAAAATGTTATATGTTTGAAAAGATGGTATAAAACTATATTTATCCCGTCAAAGTACGATATCTAAATAAATACTAATTTAGTAATGATTTTTTATGTTTTATTTATTTTAAAAGATACCTATTAAATAAATACCTATACAAACAACTATGGTTATGAGGATACTTCACCTTTATCAGGTAAAATCTGGTTGTATAAAATAAATTTGCTTATTTAACTATATTCAAAAAAATTAATAACTTGTTTAGTGAAATATTTTATTGAATAATATTGTTAAGCTCTAAAATTAGGAGACCTATGTGAACAGAAAATAAAACATGATAAAATATATACAAACTGGACTTTATTTTTTTAAATTAAATAATTAAAAAATATACATATATTATTATAAATTACAACCACATAGTTTTTTTGAAATCTTGCGAATTAAATATTCGGTCTGCTCCATTATTTCATCCACTGGTTCTGTCACCACGTACTGTGCACTTAAAACCAGGTTATCTTCACCATCTTCACTATCTTGAGATTCTACTAAGTCCATTACTTTTATTTCTATTAATCGTGTTCCTCTCCCTTGTTCTTTGCAAATAATATATGATTTTAGTGAGCGAGATTTTTTTTTCAGATTTTCCTTCTTACGTTTTTGTTTCTTATGATTTTGAGTACTCAACTCAGGGTAATTTTCATCAAAGTCCTGTAACGGGTCTTGCGCATATTGAGAGAACAATATTTCATCAGTAGCAATATTCATTTTCTAAAAAAGTATTAAAAAAAGTTAATTAAACCTAAAAAAATATTATTACATTTATTTTTATAAAAAGATAAATTTATTAAATTTTATTACTTACAACAAATAATCGATTTAGAATATGTGAATTCAATCAACAAGTTACTCGGTTTAATAATAAATTACAAGTGCCTACTGTGTAGGTGATTTGACACACATTAAGGTAATTAACCTCTTTCCAGCTAACATCATCATAATATGAATCTACTCGTAGTTTTTGCAGTTCTGTTTAATGTTGCATCATTATTTTTTTATTCATCACGACTATAACCTTTTGCAGGATGGTTAGAAGATAATTAATGAACTCGATAAAAGTGTAAATAAACAAAATTTATTGTGTTATGAAAATAGTAATTTTAATGAATTGTGATTTTTACCTCACAACACTAATATGTTACAGGGTGGTTAGAAACCATAATTTAAATATTATATATATATCTATATATTTAAATCTTACCGTTACTGCTAGGCTATAAAGTTAGGATTAAAGATATGATTATAAAGCGAATTATATTTTAAATTAAAACAACATAGTACATTTTATTAACTTTATTAAAAATAAACATACAAACAAATAAAACACAACTAACAGGAGCTTAAAACTAATTATATTAAACACGATATGCTTTATTAAATATTTTTAAAAATAGAACTATTCCCCCATGCTTTTGTTTCTATCTTATTGCTAGATAATGAACGTTTATCATCATTACCAGAAAGTGCAATCTTCGTAACGCTTTGTGTGAATATTTGATGTTTAATTGTCTTAAACAAAATATTCTTCTTTCGAATCACTTCATTTTGGAAGAGCACTTTTTGGTAATCGGATATATCTAAATCCCGAACTACGCATGACTTTACACCTTTCGCTTTTTTTATTAATTTTTCATCGGTTTTGATACAGTATAATTTTGATCTTAAACCCACAAAATCTGTGATAATTTTACCACCCATTTCGTCTTTAAAAAGCCCAGGGATTTTCTTATTTCTTTGCATTATATTAAAAGAATTTTGGGTATCATAATTGCTAGTATCAAAATAGTTAAGAAAATTATTTTTTAGATCTTGATAAAAGTCATCTGTAGTTAATGTGTAAACGAATGAATCCGTGTCAGTGTAGCATAATTGTACACGATTTTGATAAAATGGTTTAATAATATTATAATGAAAATTGTACATGTGAGATTTAGATAATTCTAATACCGTAAATCCTATATATATTGGTTTATCCAAAATAATTTGAGACGGTTTCATTTGTATAGCTACTAAGTTCTCGGTGAACACAGAAACGCTGTGAAAGTAAGGGTTAGCAATTAGTCTCTCAGCATATAATGACTTTTTTGTTTTATTATTTTTATCAAACCATTGATTGACTAATTGAACATTTACTCTATTTTCAGTATTCTCTAAAGTTTTACCGAACACACTATTATTTAACAACTTAAAAAAATCTTGTTCGAATGTGCTTTTTGCTTTTTGTCGTAATATAGTATTTAGTTCAATATATTTTTTTAAGTATGGACTTTGCCTAAATGTTATAACTCTATGAACTTTACGTAAGATCAATCCATGTTCCAGACATTTCTTGAGGTGTATATAATGAATCACATAGTTGTATTTGTTATACAAGTTAGGTACAAGTTTTTCTGATTTCCCTCCTGGTGGAATACATTTTTCAGGGCAAAACGGAAGATCGTTGTGCTTATAGTGCAAGTATTCAGGGTACAATAGGTCTACTTCCAGAATATAACCCCAATCCGAATTATCTTTTATATTTTGAACAATTAACTGATCCATTTCGGGTTGACTTAAAAAGCGGAAATCAGAATATGGTAAATGTTGACACATACTAAACCCATAAAGATTATTGCAATCTAAATAGACGATATAGGATTCTGGTTGTGACTCGTCATATTCACTCATATACCTGTGATTAGCCTTTGCATATCGATGAGAACACATGCATAACCCTCCTCTGATACCTGATTGAATCATTCGAACTATAGCTAAGTCTGATACGAGTTCGAGTTGAACTTGTGTTTTTAATAACATAGCATCAAAAGAGAGACTTGGTGCAGTTATATAAAAAGCAGGGTCAAGTTTGTAATGCTGTTTACAAGTCTTTCGAAAACTCTCAAATATATCAGTTAATAAAAGAACATCGGTTTTCAGGTATAACTCAGTGTAATTTCCGAAATTGTTTATATTAAATTCTCTCCATACCTTCTTCGCGTGTTTGTAGTCATAGTCAGAAATATGTTCGTTAGTTAATGAATTATAAAAGCAGTTTTTTGGAGGTAACATTTTTTCTTTATAAACATCCCAATTTGTAACGTAACTGTATGGATATACACCTTTTCGAGTTAACAAATTAAATTGAGTTTTATTTGGAAAATGAGCTCTTAGACAATTAAAATCTTCAACATTCATTGTTTTAGCAAGTTTGTCTAAACTAGTTCCTAAGAAATTAAATGAATCTAAAAATCGTAACTGTATAAACTCCTCATTATTAACAGATACAAATTTGGAAAATGATGTGTATTTTTCTTTCGTTTTCGGTATAATATTGATCTTTCCTGGTGTCTCCCCTAATTCTTTAATGAATAAGTGACAATCGTAACCAGACAAGTTATGAAAAAAAACAGGAATAAATTTAGGTACTTTATATAGAAGATTACAGTACCGATGTGCAGCACCTCGGTAACGTCCGGTTAAATGACAATGATCTCTAACTTTGTTTCCCCATATGTAATTATCACATATGTGACATCGAGAGGCGTTTTTAAAATCAATATCATCTTTTTCTGTGAATATCATCGGTTTATTTAAACTTAATAAATCTGAAATGTCCTTCACATCCTTATATAGCATATCAATAAATTTAAAGACACAATCTTCACCGCGGTAAATTTTAAACCGATTAAAACTACTATCTATTGAGGAAACAATGTTGTATGCAAACGCAGCAGGTATATGACGTTGTAAATTAGTTGTGTTAGCAGATTCAAATTGATCGTGCTCAATAGGTTGTAATATTGTCTCGAAATCTGCATAAATAACAAACGGAATATTTTGTTTTCTGTTATAGTTTTTAAACTGTATTACCGATCCTTTTTCTGGTAAAACGGTAACAACACCCTCACACAAATGGTCATTAAATTGATTTTCAGTTTGAAAGAATAGTAAACAGCTTTCACAGAAATATAACTTGGCGTGATGTTTAGTCATTTGAGTTCTTACTAGTCGAGGCAAATCTCTAATAAGACAGTAATGAGATGATGTATTATTTTCTATAAGCAATAGATGAATACGTTTTGCTTTGAGATTTAAAGATTCAGATTTATACAGAGGACCTGTTATAGTCCGACCGTTTAATAACCCATACACGTTTATACTTAAATTGGGATTATTTTTTTCAAAAATTGCTATATCTGAGAAAGTAATTGGAAAAGACAAGTCATTAATATTTACAACATTTAAGAAGTTTGGATAAGACGATACTCTTTCAGGGTGACGAGTTGTAGGATATAAAGCAGCTGTCACAGACCACAAAAAACAATAATTATCATTATTACGAATATTTAAACATGCTTTTTTATTTTTTATGAATTTAGGTAGTTCTATAAAACTCGATCCACTAAGAGGTTGATATTTATTTATGTTAACTTCAACATGTAAATTATTTAAAAAAGTCCAACCACTATCCCTATCCTGAAATTCTTCAAGTTTCTTTAATAAATCGTAAACTACTTTATCATACATTACATCGAAATTATAATTTGAATGAATACTGAAATTTTTTGTTGAAAATGATTTTATTTCATGTAAATCATTTTTAAACATAAAAAAGGTAGAAAAAAGTTCAAAATTAACCTTTACAGAAATATGCTTTGATAATGAGCGATTAATTAAAGATTTTACTTGCTCCCTAATTTTATTTAAAAAACATTCTCCTAAGTTTTGACCTTCCTCATTGCATGCAAGTATTCTATAAGTAGCAATACGACCTTTGAATGCGGACTTAATAATCTCTATATTATCATACAATGGGGTGGTAGCATTATTTTTATGTTTATTACTCCTAATATGCCCAACCCACCGCTTCCTATCTACTGCAATATTACAAACAGAGCAAAAAGGCATGTTTTCTAAATTTCAATGATATTAATTAAACAACACCACCGTTCCCATGCTTCGGAGAGCACGTTAATCTGTTAGTCTTGGTTCCACTAATACCAACTTATGGAATAGAAGAAATTGTCTTCAGCAGTGAAGATCTAGGACTCTGTGTTCTAGGAAGACATCTTAAAGATAAGTAAAAATAAAATAAAAACTTAAGTACCTAATTATAAAGAAAATTATTAAATCTTGTGAAGAATTTCACATCTCCAAATTTGTTGTCCCCAATCATTGTTCTCGATCCGTAATAATATGATTCTGCAATAAAAAGTTAGTTTTATGATCATCGTTTTACATCATCGTTCCGTATCTATATTAAATGTAGAACCCGAACTAAAATATTTAATTATATTTGTTAAAGAAATATTGTTATCAAAGTGAGGTAAATTAAAAAAATATAATAAAATATAATAAAAAATAAAATACCTATATATAAAGTTCAAATTATCACCACTCATCCCAATTAGCTAATGCTATTGATTTATATGTCATCATGAAAGTTGATAGTAATTTATTTGTATACTGTCATATGATTTTTTCATTCCTGGTACCAACGTAAAGATGAGTTAGATCTGTAATAATAAATCATAATATAACTTTACATAGTGTATTAAATAATTAAGCGTTTTACATACATACATAAAAAATTATAGCTAGGTAATATAGAAAATATATTTGTGAATGTTGTGCACTAACCTGTGATAATTGTTAGAAGAAAATCACCAACTCTTATGAGATATACGGTCATAATAATGTAAGTACTATTTCACAATCTTTTATTTTATAAAATGCTGATGAAATAAAATAAAAAATTGCATAGGGTAAATAAACCATTACTTGCCTCCTTTCAAAAAAAATCACATTTGATACCATCACAAGTGAAGATTGTCTAATAAAGCTTGTGTTTTATTTATACATAGTTCTTAGATAATATTTACTTATTATCCTAATACACCTACCTATCATTATAACCCTATTTACTACTATTGTAAAGTTTGTGGTTAGGTAATAGCTACTTTACCCTAACATAAATGTGATGAATGTGTTTTAAATAATAATTGTTTTATTAATTCTAATTAGAAGTCACCTTCAAATTGTTTATAATGCATTTTTTATATGTCAATAATTTAATATGAAACTCTAAATAATTTTAATCATTATTCGATTTTTGCTTTAATACTCAATTATTTGTAATAACCATAAGAGCTATTTTACCATAATATATGATTATCATAAAAGTGTTTTTTAAAATAATTCAACTTTGTGATGACATTTGTAATTTTTATCTATAAAATCTCTTACAGTTTAAACCTTTCATCAAAGCAGTTTCAAGACTTACAACACTTGCACCTAACTTATCGTAAATCACGAGTTCTTAATAAACCAACAGCGTGGCTCTGTTCCTCGTTTATTGTAAGAAGAAGTTTTTAACCAATATAAAATGTAAGTTAAAATGGAAGAATTATACTACTATTTTATGTAACATATAATTACTAGATACCTTTATGTTTCAAATTGATTAATGAGTGGATTATAAATACATGTTTTGTTTTTTTATTATTTCAGGTCTGACTCTGATTATGATGTACAGAAACCAACAAGGAAAACCATCACCGCATGCAAGCGTAAAGGAAAATCCGAGGCTGAGAACGCAAAGCGTGGGCGTTCAACATTGACTCAACCTGAAGTTGTAAAGTGAGATCATTAACATTGGAATAAAAAAATATATAAGAAATGTTATTTTTATTGATGAAATCAATAAAAAATAATACATTTTAATTTTTTTTTTTTTTTTTTTTTTTACATCAATATAATTTTGAGCTTACGTTCTCATGCGACGATCCATGATGTGAATATAAATTAGCTATCAATATTGGTAGCTCTCGGAGAATGCACATCTCAGAGCGACTGTTCATCACACTACCACTACGAACCATTGCATCAGTAGATCCGATATACTTGTTAGATGCATAAGATCTATCTAATAGTCCACATATTGTTTAGTAAAATACCAAGTTAGATACTTTATTCTGTTTTACTCATAATAATAGTAAAAACCGTTTATTCTAGCGAATAATAAACAATAATGTATGTTTTTGTTTTTTTCTTCGTTACAGAAAAACACTTAAGATATTCGACATCTTCGATTTGAGTCATGGTAGAAATGAGGATGGTAGGATGGAGGACGGAAAATCAGTAAAATCGTTTTTCGTAAATAAAGTTGCCAACGGTAACGAGCGACGTACCGCTAACCTTCGTGGTGAGTACGTGGTAGATCTCAAGATCTACCAAACAAATGATGTCTGCATTGGTGCGGATATGGAGAACGCATGGAAAAAAGCGCTCCTCCGCATTAAACTACAAATATCGCATGACACCGAGCAATGGAAAATTCTACAAAAATTCGTACATCAAACAGATGCTATGTTTGAAGAAGAGCCACATTTTTATTCATCATAATATAATAATCTATATATGTATTTTCAAACATTGTAAATAGCCTTTTCAGGAGTGTATTAAATAATCAAGTATATAGTTCCTGCATTTATTATTTCTTTCACCCTTTTTGTACATTAACTAGATAAATTGAAACACTTAGTTAATTAATTTGATTTCCTTAAAAAGTATTGCACAGATAAGTAATAAACCTTTTATATTAGGTGTATTTGAGTAGCTGTCTCTAATTCACAGAGAATCAGCGTAGCGATTCAGCGAGGAAATGTGGTCAGCGTTCTTGCCACCATGCCGCGCGGATACGATTTAGTATATTTAAATTAGGTTTTGTGAATGTGGTCAGCGTTCTTGCCACCCTGCCGCACAGATACGATTTATATTTAAATTAGGTTTTGTGAATAATTAATATTTAATGTTATTTTAGTTTCACTATAGCTTTATAGAAATTTATGAGGAAACACACATTGACGATTATTCTCAATTTGTAATTGTGGACGTAGGTAAGTTTACCTTTATTTTCTATTTAATGAATAATAATGATTGTGTGATGATTATAATATTATCATAACCAAGTATGAATATATATTTTTTTACTTGTTACGTGTTTCACAGAACAATCAGTTTGGATTCATACAATGACATTAATGTTAATATTGTCGCATCCGTATTATTGGGCATTCAACACACCTGAAGTGAGCATCGCGACAGCGATGTGAACGAAAGGTGGGGCAGAATGCCCAATAATACACTACTTCTGTGTGTCTGTATGTATGTATGTGTGTTCCGTGTTCGTAGATGAAATTGTGATTTAGAATCTTGTGCCGTTTATAATTATTTATTTAGTATTAAAAAAAATAGCTCAGCCAGCTTCCAAAATCAAGAGATGGAGACCATACTACAACTGATACAGGTGAGGTTGCTCACATTTGCTGGTCCGTGTTAGGAAATTTGTAATTATATAACCTTTCACTCTATCCATTGGTGAAAATCGTTGCAGTTGTTTTTGAGTTTATCGCAAACAGACAGACAGACGCGACTGAGGACTTTTTTTTTATTTTATTTTTTTAATACGTAGTGATTTATTTTATTTATTTCCTAAATAAATATATTTTAGGTTAGTACGCTTACTACCTACACGACTATGTCCTACATTTCTCTGACATAATGGATAAGTTGAAATCACGGATAATCATTTCGGTAATAGGAAATTCTTTCCGAGGCTATTGTTCGGGGACTATGGCGATGAGTCAGCAAAAAATACCTCTGCTGAATCAGTCCATTCGAAGACCCATCACTATAAGTACATTGGATCTTTTCTCCTTTTATTCCACTAATAATACTTTGTTTGTGATTATTTTCTATTTGCTAAAAACTAGAGAAAATATACGTGGACTCTGGTAATAAAAAAACAGTATATAAGGATTTATTAATAAGTATTTTTTTTTTTTTTTTTTGTTTTTATTTAATTATTTATTTTAATATCTATGTGAATTTAAATTGAATATCAGTGTTAGGTTCACTAATAATAGGTTGCATTCATTTCATGCTTATGTTATTATATATACTTGGCACTTTGCCCAATAGTAGCGATTTGGACATATTTTTTTTAAGTTGTATTTTTTTATAATTAGATAGTTTTTTTATTTAAAAAAAAATATAATTTTAACGTGTCTTTACGCGATTTACCTTAGAGACATATTTCTCCCGACGTTTCAGCCAAGTTGCATTGGCCGTGGTCACGGGTCGACTAAAGCTATGCGGTGTAGTCTCGTACATACTGGGCGGTAGATGTAAACCTACCCACTTATCACTTTAAAAGTTTTTAGAAATCACGACACACGACACTTACAATATCCTTGGCGACACCGGGCGATTTTTCCCGGCGTCGAAACCTATTGATTACTGGATTCCACGATGAAGATAGCTATATATATGTCTCTAAGGTAAATCGCGTAAAGACCCGTAAAAATTATAAAAACTATTATGAATATGCGCAAAAGTTTAAAAAGTTTAATTTAAAAAAAATGTTATACAAAACCGAAACAAGTGCAGGTACATACATAAGCGAGCGTAATGCCGTAAATGAATTTTATACCAACTAACCTTTGTGACTGATATATGTAATAAGCGGGTGCAGAATGTTGCATAAAGAAAAAATATCGATTTTAAGTTATACTATTTATGACTATATAAAACACAATTTACATACATATAGTAATTAACCATATATACTTGTATTTATCAGGTCGTTGCGGTCATCGCATAACGCTGTACTTGCTATACCATCTCACCACTCTAGTTTTATGTCCGACTCATTTGCAGTTGTTGCCGCAAATCTGTGGAACAACCTGCCTTTAAATATCCGACAAGCGCCCAACAGAATGCTGTTTAAAATAATGGTCTTCACACACTTCTTAAATAGTTCCTAACAACTGTAAGTAATATTGTATGTATGTATTATAATTTATTTGAATTTAGTATTATTATATATATATTTATTTTTTATATTAGTATTAGATTTAATTATCTATTTTTCTGTTTAAATATTTGCACCTACCTCCCACATACCATGTTCGTAATGTCCCTAAGGTTGACCGAGTCAATGTCTAGCGGCATTAGGTCCGCCTTTGTACATAGTTTTAGATATATATATAGTTTTAAATAATAAATAAATATCATAAGTGAGTTATGGCGACTTATTCTGTTTGTGAAGTAAGTATTTTTATAACGTATCTTTACCCTAATAATTAAAGGAAGTCTGGTCCACTGGTGAGCTGAAGATACTGTATAGGAATCTGAATATCTGCTAGAAAAGTGGGAGGGATTTTAAGTATGTGGTGGTATAGCTCCTATTGTGTCACCACAGCGTCAGCCAGTCATGCGTCGGCCCTCAAGCTGACAACACGCAGCGGCCGCTGCATTCCACGCTACGCTGTGGACAGCTTCGCTAGGGGGAAGCCATGTGACACAGTACGAGCTACACTACCACAACAATCGACCTGGTGAAGTAGTGGGGGTACCCCCTCAACTTAGAGTGCAGGGCATATCCACAACTAACCCAACCAAATGGAACGAATATAACCGTGGGCTAAATAAATATATTTTAGAAAGAAAGAAAACATTTATTTATCAGAAAACAGCTTGGTCATAACAATTACAAAAGAGAAAAAAAAAGTAATAGTAAAAAATAATAATATTAATATAAACTTGGTAAAAAGAGAAAAGAAAATGAGCTGCTATGACAAATAGGTGTTCAGGTCAGCATAGGCTGCAACAGTAGATGCTGCAGCGCTGATTTTCACTGAACCCTTTAATAAAACCAATAAATAAAAAATAAAATAAAAATTCAATAAGTGTAACTCTTAGTATTATTTATATTATTTTTTATTAGTATTATTTTAAGCAATTCCAAACTGGTTTTTTATTAAAACCACCTCCAAAAGTATATTATTAAAGTATAATAGATTTACGTCCTCACAAAAGGCATAAAACGATTCTACTTGAGACTAAATCCGTCAGCCTTTAGGCTTAACTTATTGCAGAAGGGATAAAGCTTACGTACCGATTATTCACACCTTCTCTCACGGGTCACCTATGAGGTGGAAATATAAAAAAGTAGGGAACATCAAAAGAATTTTAGTTCTAAAACGAGAACTCACTCCCCCTTTTTGCTCGCTCACACCCCGGCCCCCACCGCGCCCGTTCTAATCCATTTCGATAGCGATCTGTGTTTGTGAGACATCCTTGAGTGAAATTCGATATATTGGCTTTGCTTTCAGCTTTGGCATTGACCTCTATGCAAATGCCTGGTTGAATTTAATAAAACAGTTGTGTAAATAGTTTGTACAGTATTGATTAAACGCCTGGTATCTCTAATTCAACTAATAATAATAATTACGTTTATTGAGCTTTATTATTATTACCTATATACAAGAGCTATATTATTACCTATATGCATAGAAAAAACTTTATAGTCGTAGTTATAATTTTTAGATTATAAGTTACAGTCACGAATTTAAGTTTAATTTTAATATTTTATAATATTTAATATTAATGACATTTATTTAATTTTATATTATTATGATTTTAATGTAACCACGAAATTAATTAAATTTTATTATAATTAGACATTATATTATAATTATTTTAGATTATAAGTTGACACGGCCTTTATACAGCTACGAAATTAATTTAAATTTATTATAATTATACATTATATTATAATTATTTAGATTATAAGTTGAGTATTTAGGTTAAGCAACAGTACTTGTTTATTGCAGCAATGTCACTTACTTATTTCGGTCTATTCATAATTTAATTTAATCTTTTAATTTATTATTTGTAATGTTTGTTTTAATTTTAATAATATCGTAAATAATTTGTAAAAATTGACAATATCCAAGTGTTACATGTGAACCATATGGAAATAAATATTTTGAATTGAATTGAAGACAAATTTCTAAGCAATCCATGGATTCACCGTGCGGGTGCTGGGTCCATTGTGTGTGGGTAAGAGATGAGAAGAATGGTGTCTCTGGCTTGCGACCGACAATAGGTTAGTTTAAAAAAGGAGACCTTTTTTATTTTATGCGTGATAATACGCTCACCATCCACCATTCTACTCCTCTCCCTACCCAACCAAATACTGTATGATTGCGTTAATGCCGTCTTGGAAGCTCTTTCTGTCAGTCAAGCCGGAATAGTGTTAGGGACTTCCAACACAAACACAAATTTAAACCTAGTGCGTCTACGTACAAATCCATGGACTTAACCGCAAGACGTAGGCAGTTCTTGTATGAATGATTCAGTAAAAAGAATAAAGTATCATCACAACCGTTTCCCTTTCGGGGTGGTCAGAAACCACGCTTATGAATAAGCGGATTCACATTTAGCCAACTTTACTATAGGCCAATCATGACAAGTGGCAAGCTCGTCGATGTCTCCAGCGTACCAAACTCGAGAAATATCACAAATAAATTAAATGTATTTTTATTTACATTAATAAATATTTTTGTGTCCCGACCAGGATTCGAACCCGGTACCTCCAAGTCTAAATCCACGGACTTAACCACGGAGGCAGTTCAATTCTGATTCAATTTAAATTAAACGTAACCACAGAGTCGACGATAACTAGTTTTTACTAGGCCCGGTTTATACATAAGTCAATAACTTTAACTTTCCGATTCAGTGACACCTTTTTTTAGTATGACGCATTACGTTTATTAAAAAAAATTCATGAGACACTTTCTCCTGAATTATTTATGTATACCCAACTTTTTTAAGTCACGCGTATCCAATTTTGGTATATTTATATATTTGGTATTGGTTAGATAAGGGTAGTACATACATACTATGTCTATAAATATCGTAATTGGATGCCTAATCATATATAGAAATGTAATTAGCCTACTTACAAAACATGGCGTGTATATTGTAATTGTTATAAAAAAATGTATAACGAAGTAAAGTATCATCACGACTGTATCCCTTCCGGGGTAGTCAGAAACCTCGCTATTTTTTTTAATGAATCGGATTCTCGTTTAGCCAACTTTACTATAGGCCCGTCATGACAAGTGGCAAGCTCGTCGATGACTAGCATACCAAACTCGAGAATAAGCACAAATTAAATAATTTATGGGCGCGGTGGTGGCTCGGTTGTAAGAACGCGTTCCCTAAATCCTACAAAGGTCGGTTCAAACCCACCCGGCATGTACCAATAAGAAATACACTTTTCTTACGTACATTTGACATAGATTTACAACACCACCGTTCCCGTGCCTCGGAGAGTTAAGCCGTCGGTCCCGGTTTCACTAATGCCAATTTAAGGAGTCGTTAATAAATTGTCATAAAAAAAAATTGACATCATATCCTCGCCAAGCCGTCTGGCCAGCGTGGCGAGTGTAGGCCAAATTCTCCAGTTCTGGAAGGCCCATCTCCAGCAGTGGAGGTCTAGGACGCTGTGTTCTAGGGGCTGATATGAATGAAAAAAAAATATTGTGTTCCGACCAAGAATCGACCAAGTACCTCCGAGTCGTAATCCACGGACTTAACCGCTAGACCACGGAGGCAGGAATGTTTGCGTTAATATAAAAAAACAAAGTTCTGACTGATTTAACACTGGTGCGCCTCGGAGCCGTCCAAAACACAGATATAATTACTAATGGGATCTGTATATCCCCTGAATAAAGAATATATATATAAAAATAATATATATTATATATTAAAGTATTATTATTGATATTCGTGTACTCCGCATGCAGATTCCGGTTGCCGGTGCCGTCCGCAATACTGCTGTCAATTCTACAAGGTATCACATCTCACTCACTGTTAGGGTACACTTTTTTGTAGGTAGGGCAACTAATATTTATTTAAGAATTATTTAATTAGGAATTCTTTAATTTTCAATTTAAAATTGGATATCTTAAATTATTATTATTATTATTATTTTTTGTAAAATTGATTTTAAAAACATTTATGTTCTGTGGAAATAAGTGAATAAATAAATATCGCTGCGTTTTTTAATCGACGGGCCGTACGACACATAACAATTTGGTGGTGTTTCACAACAATTTTAACAAAATATTGTTTTGTAAAATATCTTTTGGCTAATGTCGTAATTCATTAGCTAATAAAACAAAATACTATTAAATGTTACTTTAAAATAATTTAAATAAGAATAATACTTAAAAAACAGATACAAAAATATTAAAATAAAATAGATTAAAAAAACTAATTATAAATAAAACTAAACTAAAAATACCTATGAAATTAAAACTATACAAAATAAACTAACGCTCGCTGCATTTCCTCGTTGAATTATAATGGAAACATTATGTTTTAGGTAGTTATGAAGTTTGGGATAAAAAATACTAGTCTTCAATTTTCTGTTACATTTTCTTAAGAATTAAAATAAAATGTGCAGGCGAGAATTGCAAATCGTAAAAACACTTAAACATTTTTAAAATATTAAACAGTTTGATGGAATAGGATCAAATGACATAATATTTTGAATGGCAAAACTTTGTAAGTTCAGAAGTTGACGACAAAGAGGCGCGATGGCAAAACTTGGCAGCGTGTGTCGACACTGTTAGCTACTTTATGACACGTGATACCTACTTCGCTAAAATATCTTCAAAGGCACTCTGTTTATTGTTCCATCGACAATTTACTGTTTTAAAGCGAACTTTACCAAATTTTATGTTCATTTATTTTCAAAGTTATTTGATATATTTAGCGTGTACATAATTAATTAAATTTAAACTTATCTATCTACTTCACTTGGTTAACGACCATGTCGTACCGAGATGAATCTGCGTGGGTAATGCCACTTTCGAAGTTCTGCCAACTTCAGCAAAGAAGCTGATAACAGACGTATTCAGCTAGGATAGACGGCATTCGGGAATCTGTGCCACATCTTCTTATCAACCAAAAGTGTTTGAAGACGAGAGTTTTCAACCAGTGCGTTATTCCAGTGCTGTCGTACGTGGACACTAACAGTAGATCTGGTTCACAAATTTAAGGTCGTTCAACGGGCTAGAGAGCTATGCACGGTATTTCTCTGATGGATAAAGTCTGAAACTAGGAAATCCGTCGGAGAACCAAAGTTACCGATATAGCCTTCAAATTATTAAAGTAGTAATGGGCTGGATAATAGCTACACGATCAAAGCCCTTAAGCTATGCAAACCTAAATTAAGAACTCTCACTGGAGCCCTAACTGGTCACTGTAAATTAAACAAACACATGTTTACCATGGGCTTGGTAAAAACAGACAAGTGCAGATTCTGTCGCGAGGTGTCTGAGACACCAGTCCATCTCCTCTGCGATTTTTATGCCCTGCATCACAAGCGAATCACCATCTTGGGTGCTCACAGTTTAAGCCCCGAGGAGGTGCGACGCCTCGCTCCTAAGCCCATACTAAGGTTCCTTGAAGCCGTAGGTCTAGCGAGCGAACTATAGTCTAGGGAGGTCACAATAGATCACTACTGATCGCAGTGACTTGGTGACGAGTAGTCCCACCCTATTTCACTTATAATATTATAATAATAAATGGGCTGAATACGTCTGTCGCAGAACCGATGTAAGATGGAGTAGACGGGTTCTAGTGTGGGCCATGTACGGAAAACGCAGAGTGGGACGATGGACTAGATGGACGGATGACCTGAAGAAGGTCGCTGGTGGGGGTTGGATGAGGGTGGCAGGAGATCGTGTAAAGTGGCGAAGCTTGGCGGGAGGCCTATATCCAGCAGTGGAAAGACACAGGCTGATGATGATGACAATACTACTTCATATCACAAATATTATTATTTTCGTGGGAGAAAGGAGAATGCCCATTCTTCTAAGGGAATTGGACCCAAAAAAATGTTCTCGTGCCAAAATGTCTTATTTTTATAATTTAAGTTTTCATAATTTAGTCTAGCATAACGACAATTGACAAACATTGTTTTACTTTGATATAGTTTCGATCCCGCCGATATAATTAGATAATTATTTACACTTTGAAATTAAAAATAATTTTAAAACACTATTAGCTATATAACTAATGTAGACATATTTTTTTTTAAATAAAATTATCATCATTATCATTACATGTATGCAGTGTATTTATAAATTAGACTATTATCATTAGACTGTTGCACCCTGCCCATAATCTCTCACCATCCAAAAGGTTAGTGGTCAAAGAATGCCTAACAGGCATTAAACTCGCCTATGTACATAATTTTAAGTTTTGGTGCAATAAAGAATTTAAAATAAAAAATAAAAATTACAGCCCCTAGAACACAGCGTGCTGGAGATAGGCCTTCCAAAACATATATCTGGTGAAATTGGCCTACACTCGCCACGCTGGTCAGACGGCTTGGCAAGGATATGATGTAATTTTTTAATGACAATTTATTACCGATTCCACAAGTTAGTATTAGTGGTACCGGGACCAACGGCTTAACGTGCTCTCCGAGGCACGGGAACAGCGATGTTGTAAATCTATGTCAAATGTACGTAAGAAAAGTGTATTTCTCATTGGTACATACGGGGGGGGGGGGTTTGAGCCAACCTTTGTAGGATTTAAGGAACGCGTTCTTACAACCGAGCCACTGCCGCGCCATACAAATAAAATTATATATTAAGGCATTTAATTAAGTCTCAATAAATGTATCTATTTTAATGTGTGTTTTTAGTTTATTCTAATCATTATGTAGTGTATATATATATATATATATATATGTATGTATTCACGTATTATGTATATATGGGTATATGTAGGTTAGTATATGATGTATATTGAGTAGTATATGTATTTCATGTTGTCACAGCTCAGAGGCTAAAAGCGGGAGCCACAGCTGAAAGCGCAGAGCTGGGAAGCGGCACAAATGCTTATCTATAATTAAAGACTACGACCGTTTGCTGTACAGACTTTAGGCCCGTGGGGTCCAAGCTCAAAACATTTTTTAAAAAATATCAACCCTCGTCTAATTGTCTGCTTTGAGACAAGAGGGCTAATTATTTCCTCGCCCAGAGAATCAGCATAGGGATTCAGCAAGGAAATGCGGCCAGCGTTCTTGCCACCATACCGCGCGGATACAATTTATATTTAAATTAGGTTTTGTAAGTAAGTTTTAGTTTTTTTTTATTTATTTATTTTAAAATAAATATTGCATGGTTAACATGTTTAATGTTTAATTGCATCGTACATCCGTCAACTTATTGAATTAAATTTCATATTAGTTATAGCAAAAACTGTGTCTTATAACTCTTATTTTTGCACTGTCTCATATTTCTATTTGATATCTCTTTCGTCCCCAAGGTCGAATGTTAGAGAATGCTTAACGGCATTAAGATTCGCCTTTTGTACATTGCGCAATAAAGTTTTTCAATTAAGTAAATAAAAAATATAAATATTTTTGAAAAATAGAGGAAGTTAAAATATTAAATAATTTTGCTATTTTTCTTTGTCTAAAATTAGGTATATGAGAGTGAATTTTCGGAATTTTATATTCTAGAAGGTACACTCAGACTTAATAATAATAATCATTTATTTTCTTTACAATAATTGCCTTATAACTAGTTACATCAATGTATCTTAAGTGATTATGTCATCATCATCATCATCATCAGCCTGTATCTCTCCACTGCTGGATGTAGGCCTCCCCTAAGGCTCGCCACTTAACGCGATCTTTCGCTACCCTCATCCAACCCCCACCAGCGACCTTCTTTAGGTCATCTGTCCATCTGGCGGGGGGTCGTCCCACTCTGCGTCTTCCCGTACGTGGTCTCCACTCTAGAACCCGTTTGCCCCATCGATCGTCGGTTCTGCGGCAGATGTGTCCGGCCCATTGCCACTTCAGCTTGCTAATTTTAAAAGCTATGTCAGTAACTTTCGTTCTCTGACGAATATCAACGTTTCGAATTCTATCCATCAGAGATACACCAAGCATAGCTCTCTCCATGGCTCGCTGAGCGACCTTGAATTTACGGACCAGACCCACTGTTAGTGTCCACGTCTCTGCTCCGTACGACATTACCGGGAGGACGCACTGGTTAATTGTGGTATAGACGATGAGAGGATGTGCCGGAGTTTCCCGAATGCCGCCCAACCTAGCTGAATGCGTCTGTCGGCTTCTTTGCTGAAGTTGGCTGCTCCTAATTGGATAGTCTGCCCGAGGTAAACGTAATTTTGCACAACTTCGAGAGTGTCGTTTCCTATGCAGATTGGCCTCGGCTTGACATGATCATTGAACATGACTTTCGTCTTGTCTAAGTTCATTCCGAGACCAACCCGCTGGGATGCTACGTTTAAGCCATTCAGCATTCCGCTAAGATCCTTGAGTGAACTGGCCATAATGACTATGTCATCCGCAAATCGGAGGTGTGAGATGAATTCTCCATTGATGTTTATGCCGTGTAAGTGATTATGTACTTACGAGTAATCTGCTAGCAAGTTAAGTAAAACCTGTTAAGTAAAAATAATAAGTAGGTAACGTGCAAAACATTTAATTACAGGCTACACTCGCTGAAACCAATTCTCCGTTTTAGTTATGCGCGAGTAATTCCTGGATACACTCCGTGAATGTGTCAAAATGCTACCGAGTAAATGTAGGCTAGGAGCCGGCGCTAATAATAATCGGCAGAACTACACAGATCAATTTTGAAATGTCATGCGACATCTAGTGGGCATTATTGTAAATGTTATATTTAGTTTAATTTTGTAGGACGCTTGTAGTAGTCTCGATCTTATCTATTTTTAGGTAAGTCTTGTTTCAAGCGGTGATATTTTTATATAAATATCGGGGCGGAGAAGTATCCACCGTTGGTGCCGATAAACCCAGTAAAGTTTATATACACGTTTTGGGATCAGGCTCGAATTGCCGTAATGCCCAGTCACACCGACATAGCGTTAGGGACTGACGTGACAGGACACCTTGGGCCTTGCGCCGACCTGATGTTTATCGGCGCGTAAGGTCCATGAATGTTAGCAACTGAAATCAGACACTTATGACATAAATAGATTTTGTGAAGTCATAATGCGCCGTGATTCCTCTAGTTGGTTGCCTTCTTTGTTTTTGTTGCTTAGATACCGCCCATGAGCCGTGCTGTCGTCTGCATAACAATAAGTGTTGCCCAGAGACAACATCTCATTGGAAGGAAGAGTGTTGATGATAATATAGAGCCCTGTGGGACGCCGGCGTTCACTGACATGAGCTCTGACGCATTCCCATCCACAAAGACACGAATGCTGTGCTCATGTAGAAAACCATATATAATTTATTTAAAGTATATATAAGTTTTTTGATCAAGTTAGTTTTTAATGTAGTATAGTTTATTAAATCTTAGGTTTGCTATTTGCAACTTATTTTAGGTTTTGCTGTTATTTTAGTTAATAATTTATTAAATTGAATAATGAAGTTGGCCAAATTGTTAAAAACTAATTTGTTTTGTTTGACGACTATGTATTTAATCTAACAAAGTATAAAAAAACTAATAATCATTTAAATGACGACGTCTCCTATTCTACTTTTAACCATCCCTCCCAACATATTGTATTAGTTACGGCAATAAAATGCCAATCTGTCAAATTAAAGAGGTGAGCTCCTGGTCTAACGAGGGTGAAGTATACCCGTGACCTATACACAGGGTGATTCAGCGAACATATACGCTACGTCATCCTGTTCGTTCCGATTCAGAGAACATTCTATATATAGCACAACACATACTGTATAGCAGCATTAGCAGATGCAAATTTTTCTACATACGTCATTTTCCGATAAAATACGATGGCAAACCATTATGCACTAAAGAATCATTTAAAAAAAAAATAGTCTCGTAATATGACAATGCCTTTATACAGCAGCTATAATCTTAAGTGAACTTTATATAGTTGTATGTATTAGCAGATGCTATATCATTATAAAAGCGCAGATTATATCTCGTAGTATGTCTACTTGGAAAAATAAATAAATTGAATTGGAACTCACTTTATATTAGTTTTTTAATGTTTATGGTCAGTGGAAAGTTTAAAGCTTTTACCTATATTTAATTAAGCTCTATCAATCGTTAACAAAATTACCGGCCTATATTTTTCCGTAAACAATCACGTCAAATCCAAACCCTGACTGGCACTTATGATTCTGTCTTTTCTTATCAAAGATGTATGTTCCACGTTAAACATACACATACCAACTTTTATTTATTAAACTGGTCAATAGTCATTATCATCATCAGCCTATGTCTCTTCACTGTTGGATGTAGGCCTGCCCCAAGGCTCTCCATTTCACACGATCTTTTGCCACCCTCATCCAGCCCCCACCAGCGACCTTTTTCAGGTCATCCGTCCATCTGGCGGGGGGTCTTCCCATTCTGCGTTTTCCTGTACGTGGTCTCCACTCTAGAACTCGTCTACTCCATCGGTCATCGGTTCTGCGACAGACGTGTCCGGTCCATTGCCACTTCAACTTACTAATTTTGAAGGCTATGTCGGTAACTTTGGTTTTCTGACGGATGTCTACGTTTCGGACTCTATCCATCAGAGAAATACCGAGCATAGCTCTCTCCATAGCTCGCTGAGCGACCTTAAACTTGTGGACCAGACCCACTGTCAGTGTCCACGTTTCTGCTCCGTACGACAATACTGGAAGAACTTTCGTTTTCAAAAGGTCAAATCCATGTGGCGTACCTCAAGGAAGTGTGCTGCGGCCGATTCTCTTTCTCCTATACATAAACAATCTCCCAGACACGATTACGCACATTGCATACTGTTCGCTGATGATACCACTATTAACATTAACTGTACAAACTGAAATAACGTAGAAAAATAAACCAATATAGCGCTTTATAGTTAAATAGATTGGATTAGATGTTAAAAGGATAAACGAAGAAAGATTGACAAACCAGGTATATAATGCGAAAGTTGTGGGTAAAAGAGGCACTGGCAGACCAAGACTCACATATCACGATCAAATAAATAAAACACTGGCTAAAAGTGCATTAAAAGCCTACGTAACAAAAGGGCATGTATGAAGAGGTTAATGAATGTCGACGAAGGGAAAGAGGTAGTCGTGATCGTGTGAAGATATGTTAGGTCTACTGTCGGCCACGCTCGCCATAGATGATGCCTTAAAAAAGGAACACATCATGTGACATACTTATTTTTGTTACATTTTAGTTTATTATTATTACATTTATATTATAGAGTATGAGGTTCTAATTTTATAGTGACAACGCTCATTTACAGCTGCCTTCTTCCACTTATACTATTATTGTTATTATTATTAAGTATATCATTGTTATTATTTTTGATATTTAATGTGATTATTTTTTTTGACATAAGTACATTACATAATATATAATAATATTTATTAGGCACTTTATTTTTACAACTTTTTGTTACAACGGCCTTGTACAGCAGCATCTATTTTTTTATTTATTTAAAAACTTTATTGCACTATGTACAAAGGCGGACTTAATGCCGCTAGGCATTCTCTGACAGCTAAACCTTTAGGACAGTTAGACAGTATAGATGAGATGGTAGGTGCAATATTTAGTAAGTCCATATATATATCAATATAATACCAATATTTACTTACTATTACATAGCACCTACTCGTACATAAATAAATAATATATATACACATAAACCACTTAAACGATGAGGGAAGTAATGTAGAAATAATGATGTTGTTGCTGCAAATGAAAAAGGGAAAAATAAAATATATAAAAAATGAGAAGTTGAAACAGTAAGGTTGACAAGAAGTACATATATATTAAATTTTTGATGATAGCTCAATTTGAAGCTTGTTTTAAATTTAATGGTATGTTGTTCCAGAGATTTGCAGCAACAACAGCAAAGAGGGAGACAAAAGAGTGTGGAATTGTAACTAGATCGAAGGATTCGATCGTGGATAGAGCCAAGAAATGTGAAGCTGTCTTTAAGATACTGAGGCGTGCCGGTAATCTATATAGGTATTGATTGTTTATAGTATTAAGTGGTAAATGACGATGGCTGTTCTTTGCATTCTTCTGCTATCCTGCCATGATTGGTAAACAATATTATGTATAACTGACAAAAGCGAGTGTACTTAATGTATTTATTTATTTATTTATTTAAAAACTTTATTGCACTATGTACAAGAGGCGGGCTTAATGCCGCTAGGCATTCTCTAGCAACCAACCTTTGGGACAATGAAACGATTTGTGTTGTGAGGTAGGTGCAACCATTAAATAGATTAAAAGGTAATTCAAGTTAAATCTAAGTATTATATCTATATAGACAGATACATACTAATATGTACATAATACTACATATACTACATACTATATATATATATATATATATTATACACTACATATAATACCTACTTACACTGTGAGGAACTGTTTAAATAATGTGAGTATACCATATTTTTGAAAAGTGATCTGTTTGGCACTTGACGAATTTCTACCGGCAAATTGTTCCACAGATTTGCGGCCACTACTGCAAAAGAGTTAGACTGAAAGCCAGAGTGATGAGAAGGGATAGATAGAACAGAATTATGGGACGAACGGAGAGATCTGTTATGAAATGAGGAAAGATAGCAAAATTTGTCCTTGAGGTATTTCGGTGTCGCAGGTTCATTGAGAATATGTACTTAATGTATCTTATGGTGGATAAATTAATTGGGTTGAATTGAATGACAATTGATAAAAACGTTAACTGGAAAGCTCAAAAGATGTTTACTTACTTGTACACTGCTTTTATAATATTAGTATTAATATGTAATAAAAATACACATACTATAAGTTATATTTAAATAATTAATAATAATAATAATAATAATAACGTTTATTGAGCTTTCTTATTGGTACCTATATACAAAGTTGAGTAAACAATATATAAAATATTCCCTGAATTTACATACATTTATGATTGAATGCAAACCACAAGGATAGGCAATTTTAAGATGGTCCCTGACTCCTAACCAAGATAACTTGTGTCCTAGGATGTCAGTCAGTTCCATATTGACTTATAGCCTCAGATAGCCAGCTCTAAAGGTATCATAAAATAAAATAAACAACGTAAATCAAAGTACAAAAGAGGTTCCAACACAACACACCTGTAAAACGACACCAGCATAGATATTTTGTTATTATATATTATTACTATTGTCATCTTAAAGCCTTTCTGTTGTTGTAGGAAACCCATTTATAATTTATTAAATACTTTACCCACCACCAGGAAAAATGATAAATAAAAACAAGCAGTAGTTGCTTAAAATGTTTACAAGTAGTTAATTAAAATGTTTACTTATGAACTATGAAAGTATGATTACCAGTCGATCAGTTACTTAAATACTTATATATATGTATACTTAAACTGTAATAATAATAAACAACTATATTTTTACTTATTATAAATAAACAGATACTTGATAATAAATAATACATACCATATTTAATTTATGTCTGATTCACTAATTTACGCCATCCACAACACGTTTAAACACTGTCACAAGTAACAACGTAAGTCTCGCTAAATGTATTTATTATAGGTTTTACTTGTTAATTTATTATTATTTAAAACTTTTTACTAACCAAAAGTAACTTGTTTCCCTAAAGTGTATTTGTTATTGTATTATACTTATGTACTGCTACCCACTTGTAATAAATTTGTACAGAAATTTCACAGTAAACAGAAAAAGTGCAGATACGTTCGTAAATATGAATTATATGTAAGCAATTTTTTTAATTTGTGTTTTGTATTTTATTTTATGATGTAAAGTAGTTTTTCTGTATCTTCATAACTTTGAGCAAGTAACCAATTAGTAATAGTAGTTTTAGTCTTATATTTATTAAGGTGAAAGAAATTTAATATCCGGTTTAAATTGTTATATAAGTATGTTGATAAAAACAAACTTTGGTGTGTTGCAAAGTTTGTTTTTATAGGTGGACAATTGCAGACGATGTCTGCCCTTCTTTTATTCTGAATCTTTAGTTTAGCGTTACTATAATCAATATTGTTATGTTTATTTAGGGTAATATAAAGTATAAATAGTTGTCTCACTGTCAACAACTTATTTACACTATACAACTCAAAAGTTGGGTGCCTATATTTTTTAAATAGCATTACTTTAATGAGCGATCTCTGAGCTCTTTCGAGCTGCATTAAAGCTGTTTTGTAAGCACCGCCCCAAATTGGAATGCAATAGATAATAATTGATTGTGCAATTGCAGTATACAGGTACTTAATAAGCTGAAGATCTGCGATATGCCTTAGGTTTTTAAATAGGTATATTAGTTTCCTTAGCCTTGTGGCGACATGATTAAGTTGCGTATTCCATTTCAGGTGGTTATCAATAAATATTCCCAAGTATTTTATCATATTTGTGTTTTCTAAGAATGGGCAGTCACAAGATAGTTTATTAGTATGATATTGACATGTATGAATTTTTATGAGAAAGTTATTTGGATCCGGAACCGTACGATTTGTTATAGAAAAGTTTATATATTTTGTTTTCTGTACATTTAGTGACATGAGATTATTGTTGAGCCAATCATTAATTGTTATTAATCCTGTTTCAGTGTTTTGTCGAGTTTGCTCCCAGGTACCTCCTCTAAAAACTATTGCCGTATCATCAGCAAACGATATTATTTTAGTGTTTTTTAGTTTTAGTTCGCATAAATCGTTCATGTACAATAAAAATAATGTAGGCCCTAATATACTACCTTGTGGCACACCAAACAGCACAGGTAATTCATCACTCAGGTTGTCACCTATTTTTACTGTTTGAGTTCTGTTCGAAAGGTAGTCGGCAAATAGTTCCAAGGTTATACCTCGAATTCCACTTGTTTATTTTTTCTATCTAGCTCAAAATCTAAGGAATGCGGAATTAGGTAAATTATGTATGTGTAACATGAAGGATTACTTACTACTTTCTGAATGGATTTAACCGTTACTAATCGGATAAAAGGAACGCGCTCAGTCTTAACATAATGTATGGGATGACCGTTTAATAATAGCTTTAGTGAATCGAGTTTATGTATTGTATTGAGTGTGATAAATATAAAAGTAAAAAATAAATAATAGTTAGTTAATAAATAAAGTAATGTGATACAATCTAATATATTATAATAAGATATAAAAACTTTGACCGACAGATAGTTATAGCAGATTAATAGTAGGATTAATGTATATAATAACCAAAAAACAATAAAGGAGGCTATAATAATTATTATATACTGCTCATATAGTCAGTAAGCAGTATAATTTTCAGTGAGTGACAATGTTTTAAGCTGATCGCTGTTTTTTATTAAAATAGCATTGGTTTCCTCGGATTTTTTGACAAAGACCCTACCATTACTAATCCAACAAAACTTGAAATTATTATTTTTTATGAACAAACGGCTATCATAAAATAACTTTTTAGCCTTAGGAGTTAGGTAATCTGAGACATAGATAATAGATTTAGGTCCTTTAATACCTGACACTTCCGAATTAAACCTTTCATCCTTGTGATTTACATTATAATCTTTTAAACACTTTAGCAGATTAATCTTGTCCTTTCTGTTGGCGAGTTCCACAATAATTGGCTTGTTTTCACTCCTATTTCTAGTTAGTCGGTATGTATCGCGAATTATATTATCTGGTAGTCCAATAGTATGTAGGACTTTTGTCACTATGCAATGTGTATCTTCATCTACATTCCAGGGTACATTTCTCATTTCCACAAAAGGTTCTCGTTGTCGTCTTTGTAAATCATCAAGTTGTTCTTCTAGATCTTCGATACGTGTAGTTTTCTTAGAATTTTCGACTTCCAGAGAAACAATTCTTTTTTTTAGATCTTGAAATGCAGCCTGGTTTTGTTCGTTCATCTCTTTAATGTTGTTGCAGATCTTATCTAATTTAGTATCCTGTTCCTTCTTCCATATAGTTAGCATCTCAAACATTTCTTTTTTGAAGTCGCTAAAACCATGATTATCAACTTTCTCACTTTCTTCTGGATCCGGTATTGGAACAAATTTTCTTTTCTTGCCAAGGCCTTTATTGTTCTTGTCAAGACGAGACAAATCCGGGTTTGATGCGAACTTTATTGGTGAACGTTGCATTATCACGAGTATCTACTTTATTTGGGTGTACTATAATAGCAACGGGCGGCTACGGCTACGTCCACTCCGGTCGGCGTCAACACGGAACTGACAACTGATGCAAACATAGTATTCCCGTAGGTAGCCAAATAATTATTGTTTACATTAATAATAGTTACGCATCAAATATTAAATGTAGTCTGTTTAGTTATAAAACACTAAATGATAATTACCTAACTTTATTTATTTATTGATTGTGCAATCAATAACATCATGTAAGGGCTCTTACATCTGCTAATATCCCTTGACACACTCTGTCCGTCACATGTGACATCCAGCTATAAGAAACCCAGAGTCAGCGGCGCGCCTTAAATGCAACAAATATGCGGAGATCATCATTAATTACTACTTCATCCCATTTGCAGTTAAAACGATGGGTCCGTGGTCCTTGGAGGCGTCGTGAGCTTGGGTGACCCTTTATAATAATAATAATAAATACGTTTATTTGAGAAGTACACTGGTAATACAAAAATGAAAAAATACAAAATTGATACAAAATAGGTTAGTCTGTAGAGGAGTAAGGTTAGTTTGCTTCATTCAACATTCAGCAGTAAGACCCAGCTTACTATATAGTCTTTCGATCGTCTCTGTTGATTTCAAAGTTAAACACCCAGTGTACCTACTAAGAATTGGACTTTGGTTTACGTCCCAGCCACTGCACCAAAGTGATGTGTCGCAGCGGTCGGGGGGTGTGCTGAATGTCGATTCAAATAAAGATATGTATTGTAAGGTGCTAATTAAAATTATTTAAAACTACAAAATTAAAATCTAAAATAATATAATAAATTTAAAATCATAACAGTTTGTGTGTGAGTGTGTTTATGAGGGTGTGTATGGCGGTGCGTAGACGTGTGTAAATCTATATGTGTGTGATGTTATTGTGGTGAGTATACTATGTAGTTTAAGTAGAGAATATTTTTCTCGCTGTTCAACGGGGGAACGCAGCGAGTGTCCTCGGCACACTAAGCCCATCCAACGGTTATAATTATAGTTTTTATTTTTTTAGTTTCATTTGTAGTTTTTTTTTTTTTGTTCAATAAATATTAGGTTTTCTTTTTGTATAGTTTGTATATTACTTCAAATAAAAACTTGGTATTTTTATTTATTGATTTATGATATAACCTGCTATGCCCGCGATTTCGTCCGTGTAAAATAGTGACTTTCATTTTTGTTTTTATTTGCTAGGCTAATTAATTTGCAAATAAATAACACACATACATATGTATCTGTATGTATCTTAAACTTGCATGACGTTGAATATAATAATTGATTGTTATGAGGCCGTGGAGGTAAGATCGTAAAGTTAGCCATCCATAGCACTAACAACTTTTATCCAAATTGGCTCAGTAAACGTAAAAGATACAATAATTACTTTTTATGTGGTCATGGTGTCACAAGTGACTGCCTCCGCGGTCTAGCGGGTTAAGTCCGTGAATTTAGACTTGGAGGTACCGGGTGATATTTCTCGAGTTTGGTATGCTGAAGACATCGACGAGCTTGCCACTTGTCATGATTGACCTATAGTAAATTTGGGTAAATGTGTTTCTTTATAAGCGTGGTTTCTGACCACCCCGAAAGGGAAACAGTCGTTTTGATGATGGTGTCATAAGTCAAGTTGAGTTCACGTCATCCATCTATAGATTCTAATTAAAACTGCATGTTATAGGAAAGTGGAAACACAGAGGCTGGAGGAGCATTCCGCATCTTTATTGTGCGACGGATTTATAAGTTATCACATTTATAGGTACGCGAAGGGATGGTAACTACGGTACTCAATTTCATTCAAATTAGTTTAGTATTATATAACAGATACAGAAGAGAAGACATATTTCTAAGCATTCCATGGATTCACCGTGCGGGTGCTGGGTCATTAGTGTGTGGAAAAGATGTTAAGAATGGTGTCTCGGGCTTGCGAGCGACAATAGGACAGGACAAAGGAGGCCTCTTTTTTTATTTAATCACGCAACAAGACGCTCACCATCCACCATTCTGCTCTTCTCTGTACCCAACCAAATACTGTATAATTCCGTCTGGAAATCTCCACCACTTCTTGGAACTTCCACTGTGTAAAGCTGAGTCTTGAACCCGTTCCAGATCATTTCTTCATCATGTTGTGTTCTTTTGATACACACGGATCGGTGAGTTCAATAAGAATAACAGAACAAAATTGCGGAATAAACAATAAAGATAATTTTGCATTTATAATAATAATTAGTATTGTATAATACAAACTATTTATATCTCGCCCAGATTAACATCCGGGATTTCTTCTGTGTATTGTCGAGTTAGTATAGCTCGGTGGTCGTCGTCCCTGCGGGTTAAATTGCGGGGCATATAGGTCTCCATAGAAGTTTTAAACTGGCAAGAGCTCTGGTCTGGAAGTTACGGTACTACCATCCGCGGTTTCAAGCTTCGTCAGCTGGCTGCGTCCAAAAGACTGACAGAATACTTTAGATCCTTTATTTTTCTGTATCGCCTCTTCAATAGCTTTTGTATAGAAGAGGCGTAGGACTCTTGCCAGTCTCTATTTGGCGATGCCATAGTGTTCCAGCAGCATGCACATGCAGTGTTCCCGTCTTCATGAGCTCCAGCGTCTCAGTTAAAAAAAAGAAGAATTAAAACTAAAAAAAGCCGCTTTCAGTAGTAATAAAAATACTGAAACACAGTGAAATTTGTAAAAATAATTCTCCACAACGCAGCTTCCTCCCAATTTATAATTCTATTTCCACGTTATTTTATATTCAATTTCCGTAAAACCCAGATTAGATTCCTCTGAAAAAACTCCACCATTAATATTCATCACATTTCTCTCTACAAATCCACAGAAAACAACTGCTCAATAAACCGTCTAAAACAACTAATTTAATGCTAATTTGATTGCAGGAACCGACGGCACTTACCGGCAACTATTAAACTGATTGCAGCTTTCCAGCACCGTCTCCCGTGACTAAAACACAACACGCAACACTAAAAAACCACTGCAGTAAGTACCAATCACATATATAAAAAATCACGTTAAAAATATATCAATAGTTCTACATCCACGCATGTGCGTTTTTCTCGGAGATCACTTCACATCACTAGAAGCACTATACATATAATATGTTTTGTTATAGCTTTTTATAAGGGTGTCAGCGGAACGTTCGCTGTGGAGGCCGCCGCAGCGTCGACTGGCTGGGGGTGGCTTCAACGCGCCGGTCAAAACCCCTCCCCCGCTTCAACCCTCGCTTCACCGTCAAATAGAAATTAAGTGTGCGTTGGAAGAAACGCACGTGACTCAAAAAGGTATGCCCAAACGAATTGGATGAAAATCTTTAAAAAAATATATAAATTATTATACAAGTTGTATGTGTATTTTATTTAAAAAAATAAGACATGGCCCGAATTTTGGACGGAGATGAGCCTGAAATCAATTAGTAAAGTATAAATAGCAATGTATCATCACGACCGTTTCTCTTCGAGTTGATCAGAAACCACGTTTATAAAGAATCATATTCACATTTAGCCAACTTTACTATAGGCCAATCATGACAAGTGGCAAGCTTGTCGATGTCTCTAGCGTACCAAACTCAGGAAATATAAAACTAAAATAAATTTTATTAAAATTAATAAATATTATTGTCTCCTGACCTTGAAATCAAATCCGGTACCTTCGAGAATCCACGGATTTAACCGATAGACCACGGAGACAGTGAAATGAATTAATCCTGTTATTTTGCAGAATATGTTTATACTGCCTCCGTGGTTTAGCGGTTAACGGATACGGTCGTGATGATACTTTTACTATATTTTACTTAATTATTACATACCTATACTAGTATAGGACAAATACAATTTATAGAGCCTAGTTGTTGGGCGGAAATTGGCAAACGAGAAATAAATCGTGCCCGTTTTTCGGACAAATTTATTGAAACTCCACAAATATCCGACTTATTGAGTGACATACGGGTATTTTATTTTAGGGTTACTCAATTATTATAAACACCATTTTAATAAATCGGTATAGTCCAGTTGTTGGGCGGAAATTGGCAAACGAGAAATCAATCATGTCCTTCGCTTATTTTCGACAAATTCACTACAAGCATTTGACTCCGCTGTAACCTATATTCACGGAAAAAAATATTTTAGGATAAAAAGGTGTCTGTAGGCTGGTTCACACAAATTGATTAATTTAAACGGTACCTCCGTATCGCTTCTTCTTCAGCTCATTTCGACGCACTGAAGTTGTTCTGATCATCGCGTGTTCATTGCTGCGCTTAGTGCTGATGCGGCGATCGCGTTCAGGCTAATGCGTACCCCGAATTGTATCGCTTTTGAAAATCTTTTTATCGGTCACCTCTGTGTTTGAAAACAAATGACCAGCTGGCCTGGTCCACAAGTTTAGGGTCTGTCAGCAAGAGCTATGCTCGGTAATGAATAAAGTCCGAAATGTGGACCAAAGTTACTGACTTAGCTTTTAAAATTAGTAAGCTGAAGTGGCATTGAGCCTGACACATCTGTCGCAAAACCGATGGCCGTAAGAGTAGACCACGTAAGAGTTATTTAAAGAACTGTCTAAGCGGCTCGTTAATGATGTATGTGACTGGCAGTTTTCTCGCGCAGAAAATCAGCATTGTTGTGGTGCAGCGGGGGAATGTTGCAAGTGTTCGTAGCATACTGCCACATGATCAAGTCATGGGTCAATATTTTTATTTTTAGTTTAGTTTTTGAAATATTTTTTTTTAGTAAAAATAAATATTTCTACATTGTAATTTAGTATAATTTAAAAAATGTGACCAGTAAATATTAGTATGGATTATAATTATTATATTTTATGTTATATTTAAAAATATTTACTTAAAATCAAATACACAAAAAAAAAACTACAATTATAACCTTACGCTTACTTAGTGTGCCGAGGACACTAGCTGCGTTCCCCCATTGAACGGCAAGGCTGACCCTATAAACTAAATGTTCTCGACTTAAAGGGTCACCCGTTGCAAAGTGGAGTTTTTCCTCAAGCTCACGAGAGAACGCCAGAACCTCCCCGAACCACGGGCCCATCGTTTCTTTATTTTTTATTTATTTTATTTTATTTTCGACTGCAAATCGGATGAAGTGGTGATTTATGATGATCTCCGCGTACTTGTTGCATTTAAGACGTGCGGCTGGCTCTGCATCGGCCCCGGGTTTCTTATGTCACGGAGTGTGTCAACATCCTTAACGTTAGTATCAGTTAGGTATTGGTTGTTACTGAATTGTAATAATTAGTTACCTAAGATTTATTTATGATATTTAAGTTACATAAGATTTATGTAATTTATATTATTATTTTTTAAAACACTGCTTGTCAGCATAATACAGCGTATTGGCATGTGTTTTTAGTTACCAAAAAGTACTAAAGGAATTGGACTGAAAGATTCTTCGGAGTACTTTCAGACATCGAGATTATGTCGCTTTTAATCCACTAATCAAACCCACATCGAACGGATAACAAACTAAACTAGAAATTTACTCTCGATGTTTTCCTTGAATCTCAAATGGGCGTCAAACAGGGCTGTGTTTTCCGCCAGATTATTCACTCTATATCTCGACAAATGCCTAAAAAGAGTGAGAGAGAGTGACTGTGGGATAAAAATTAATGATCTAGTGGTGAACTGTCACCAAACTTCTTTGACTATTTATTGCAGTTGTTTTTCGGACGATGCCGTAAGAACAGCATCATCTGTATATAGCACAGATCAGATCATGCGTAGAATACTGCTTTTACCTTTGAGATGGTTCTGCCAAGTACCTTACATATGCTCTCATTATCCTACAGAGGCGAGCTGTTCGAATTGTGGACGATGCCACTATATCTGGAACTCTCGAATCCTTGCAGCTTCGCCGAGATGTGACTTCTCTGAGCGTGTTCTACCGGCTATACTATGGTGAGTGCTCCGAAGAACTCTATAACCTAATCCCTCCCTCTTCATTCCGCAATCGAACCACACGCACAGGTCAGAATATGCACCCACATACCGTAGTCACCATCCCTACGCGTAAGTATAAATTTGGCGACTCACTCATCTGTCGCACGATAAAGATGTGGAATGCGCTTCCAGCCTCCGTGTTCCACTTTCCTAGAACCTAGAGTCGCTTGAGTGTTCAAGCGAAGTGTGAAATGGTATCTAGTCAAGCCGGCATAATGTTAGGGACTGATATCAGTCATAATTAAGTGTCTGATTCCAGTTCCTAACATTCATGGACCTTGCGTGCCACTTACCATCAGGTGGGCACAGGGTCACATATCGTGCTCGTATAAATATATATATATATATATATATAAAAAAACACGCTGGGAATGCTCATTTAAGCCATTCAATATTATACTAAGATCCTTCAACAAACTATTAATTATGACTATGTCATAAATTAGTAATGTGAGAGATGTATTCTCCATTGACTTTTATGCCGCAGGTTCTCCACTTCAGCATTTTTAAGACATTCAATAAATAATGTAATATTATCGGCTATTTCCATTTATTATTAAAGGATTAATTATAAAAGACTCACGTGATTTATTAACGGAAAATTCTTTATACAAAATATGAGTTTACGATGAATAAAAATACATGATCCATTTTGTAATACGCAAAAAGCATCATGTATTTTATTTAAAATTGAGACATGATTTACTAACTTTTTGTTGTCATACCATTAATACGATTTCATATATAAAAAAAATATATATTACGACCATAATATACCTTGCGGGGTAGTTAGAAGGAGTTCACTATTGAAGATCAATGAAAATCTTTAAAACTAGAAATAAACTATAACTGACATATGTATGTATGTATTATAGTATTATTATATAAACCCTTCTCCTCTCCCTCTTGCACAATCTTTTATGCATATAAAATTAAAATAAAGGAAAAAAATATAAAAAAAAAGATATCACTATTTAATATGGGAAAGCACTGGGTCTCCATAGCTCAGATCCCATGTTTTGGAGCCCAGGGCACATTATTAGTTAAAGCCCCAGCCTGCCTCCTACATTACTTAATTTTTATTTAAAAGTACTGTTGTATATGAGATTTTTTTATTCGAAGTAATATACAAACAATATAAAAGAATTACAATATTAAATAAACTATTTTACAACAAAATCTAACCTAAAATAATAATAATACAATAGAAAATAAAAATTAAATACTTAAAAAAAAACAGCTCCTCCAAATCGCTGTCTTGTGGCATGGTGCCCAATCCACTAGCAGCATTTCTCCGTTGAATGATGATACTTAATTTTTGAGAGAAAAAACTGCCAGCCCTATTGTCACCAGAGACGTCAATGAGCCTTGGAACAATTTCTTTATAAAAGGCTTTAAGTTTCGATCCCCATAGGCCAATCGTATTATTATGTTGTATTTTGTTTTTTATTTGGTATTTTATGTAACTATTTTTAAGCTATTTTGTATTAAACTTTTTTTGATTAATAAAATATTTAAATTTGAATTTATACTAATTACTTGTTTTTGTTATTATCATTCATTAATTATTTATTTATTTAAAAACTTTATTGCTCAACATTCTCTGATAGTCAAACCTTAGGGACTAATTTGAACAAATATAAGTGCAATGAAAATAACAGTAATATACAATTATAGGATAATTCAACAAACATTATTTACCTACTTATATTATATATATTAGGTTCTTTATTATGACTAGGTACTTTATTATAGATAAAACATTTGATTTCAAATCGGCGCGGGATCGAAACTATGTAATTATTAACGTAAAAAAAGTTTTTGTCAATTGTCGTTATGCTAGGGTAAAAAAAATAAAATTAATTATAGATTATGAAAACACAATATATTAACTATCAAATAAAAGAGAAATCATTTTATTGGGCCCATTCCTCTAAGAAAAATGGGCATTCTCATTTATTATTATTATTATATTCATTAATATTTTAGTAGAATGAGCCGCGTTACATACCAAGATTAGTGTATATTAAAGTGACATTTCCTTAGACAAATCTCATACCCGAAGAGACATTAACATTTTTCACAAGAACAAATATATCTAAATTTATCTTACCTACTTTGGGAGGAAATATATAGGCTTTTCTAATCGGCGTTCGGCGGCGAAGGGCCGGAATGAATCGGTCTCATCTGTCACCCAGTCACAAGATCGGGACGTCAGTCTAACGTTCGATTATTGGGTCATACTTTCTTTAAATACTGAGCTGCTGTAAGGTATTCTAAAATTATGTTTATTACGATATTTTTATATACCTAAATTAACTTTTAAAAAATATTTACACAATATAAAATAATAAATTTCAAACTACTTAAATAAATAAAAATATATAATCTTAACCCAATTAAAAATAACTATGAATAAAATATGTCCTCAAAAGACGTTTAGGTAATAATAATAATAATAAAATTATTTATTGCACACAAAATATACGATATAAAGTGTTGTACATAGGCGAGCATAAGTCCATGAAGGTATTCTCTACCAGCTAACCTTTGGGAGAGTAAGGGATTAATATTATGGGTGCAGAGTGTGAAAATGGAAATAACATAGTAAAAACCAGAATTAAAATATCTAAATAAATACAATATATATATTTATAATACTATAATTAATTAAGAATACTTATTATTTTAATATAAATATCACCATGGCAAGCTTACAATATTAGTTCTCCTTGAAAGCAAAAATCGTCATTTGACATTGTTGCAATTGGCACTTTCAACGAGAACAAGACATAGTGGAAGGCAGACTGATTGTGGTAATTTTACTAAATAAAAAAAAAATGTGATACTTCCCTGCCCCGGCAGTCTGCCAATATCCACCGTTCTTGCCGATAAACCCACTAAAGTGTATCTACACGTTTTGGGATCAGGCTCGAATTGCCGTCAAGCCGGCATTGTGTTAGGGACTAATGTCAGTCATGAGTATCTGATTGCAGTTGCAAACATTCATGGACCTTGCGGTACACTTATCATTAGGTGGGGGCAGGGTCAAATGTGGTGCTAGTATGATAAATACAAATAAAAAAAAGGAACCAAGATTTTTTTATAGGTAGCGAGTTCACATTTAGCCAACTTTACTAAAGACCCATCATGAGAAGTGGCAAGCTAGTCGATGTCTCCAGCTTACCAAATTAAAAGTTAAAGGTAAGTTACAATATTTTATTTTATTAATTTAAAAACTTTATTGCATAAAGTACAAAGACGGACTTAATGTCTTGGGGACAAATTTATCCATATAAAGGTCATCTAGATATTTATTTATTTATTTATTTAAGGAAAACTATTGACAATATCCAACAACAAATAGAACTAAACGTTAGCAACAGAGTGTCATTTATAAGTTTTCACAAATAGAAACATATTAACAATGTAAAAAACACAAAAAACAAAAAGCCTATGAGATGACAAAGATTTAAAAAAACATACTGAAACATACAAAGTAACACATAAACACTACACAACGTACTACTAATGAATACTTGCATCCACAAACAAATACAATTAAACAACAATAAGTAGTTGAGAATTAATCAAAATCATTTTCAGTAAAAAAACGATTGCTTAGCACATGCCTCACCATCTTAATACTTGAAAAGAAAATATCGGTGTCATACTTAATTATAAGCTCATTGAATGTGTTGCATGCTCTGATTAGGTATGAATTACGTCTGTATAGGGTGCTGGACGCTGGAATACGGAACGTGGGTTTAAACCTAGAGATGCGCGCAGGGACTGCAAGCCTTATTTTGGCCAGTAATTCAGGACAATCAATTTGATTATTTAGTATTTTAAATAGAAATGTTATATCTGCTATATAGCGACGATGGTTTAGAGGTAATAGGTGGAAGTGACGACAGGAAGCAGCATAATCAGCGAATCTAGTTTTAATATCATATGTACATCATAAAGATAATAATAATATAATTATTGAAAATTAACAGTAAACTAATATATACTTACATCATATAAAATATTATAATATCAATAAACTAAATACTAATACGTACACATTATTATACATAAACATATATATAAATATACTACTAGCTTAATAAGCTTACTAAGCTGTGTGGAGCCATTTATAAAGTGTGAATTCACCAGTTTTTTAAATAATGTCATTGTAGTTGCTGCCGTATGTTAACAGGTAGATTATTCGACAAATTCGTAGCAACAACTACAAAAGAGTTAGAGAGAAATGAAGAGTGATGGGAGGGGACAGATAAAAGGGAGTTGTGAAAAGAGCGAAGAGATTTGTCATGGAAAGAAGATAGCAGAGAGATAGGTGAAATTGTCCTTAAGGTATTTCGGTGTCGCAGGCTCATTCAAGACAGAAAAAAAGGAGACAAAGGGCACGAAGATTTCTGCGACAACGAATAGGCAGCCATATACACATTTTACACATTGTTCTTTAAGTAGTTTAATTTTGCTTGTACATTATTTTATTAAAAACATTACTGTTTATATCTTTTCTATTTTATAAACTAAAACTTACAGTTTTAGTGAATAATAAAAGACTTGCCAAGTGGAAAGTTGATGAGAACTCAACTTTTATCGGACGTCGTTTTTTGTAGTGAAAAGTTGAGATTTTGTATTGCAACTAAATGAACTGGGAAGTGGTAGTTTGGTAGAAGAAATAATAGCAACTTAAATGCCGTATTAATGATAAATTAAGTTAATAAAAAAAACGTCATAAAGTAAAGTATTATTACGACCGTATCCCTTTCAGAATGGTCAGAAACCACGCTTATAAAGAAGTCGATTAACATTTAGCTTTACCTTTACCACTTTACTATAGGCCAATATATATATAAGCCAAAACAAGTGGCAAGCTAGTCGATGTCTCTAGCGTACCAAACTCGGGAATTATCACAAATAAATTTAATAATAACTTAATAAATAATATTGTGTCCCGACCAGAAATCGAAGCCGGTACCTCCAGGTCTAAATCAACGGAATTAACCGCTAGACCACAGAAGAAGTTAAAAATAAAAAATATTCTTAAAGAACAACGTTTTTTTTATTTTATTTATTCAGTAATAATATTTGTGCACATTTTGTGCACAGAAGATATCCTAAAAATATCATCACTCATATAGATCCTAATGAGATGCGAGAGGTCGACGATCGCGCTAACGTTGACGTTGACGTAATTATTTCTCTCTTTTTTTGTCTCTATGCTATGGCCGTATTTAATTATTAATACCATAACAACATTCCCCTGTATCATTAAAAAAGTAACCTATTTATTTTAAATAGAGGTTCTCATTTTAAAAATGAGAATTCGGCGTCATTAAGAGTTTTTTTTTTTTTGTAAATATTTCCAGAAAGGTCACACATCGCCATCTAGTTTTCGTGGTAAGCTACGAGGCTTGTGTTACGGAAACTAGATGGTTGAGAACATACATACATACATACATACACATCTTCACGCCAGATCCCTTGCGGGGTAGGCAGAGCCAATTGAGCGCCACTTGACACGATCACGACATACCTCTTTCGCTTCATCGACGTTCATCAACCTCTTCATACATGCCCTTTTGTTACGAAGGCTTTTTAATGCACCTTCAGTCAGTGTTTTATTTATTTGATCGTGATATGTGAGTCTCGGTCTGCCAGGGCCTCTTTCACCCACAACTTTCGTATTATATATCTGGTTCGTCAATCTTTCTTTGCTCATTCTTTCAACACGCCCGAACCATCGTAGCATGCCTTTTCTTATTTTTGTCCCTATGCTTTCTTTTATACCAACCCTTTTCCGTATTTCGACGTTACGTATGCGGTCCGCCAATGTGACGCCGCATATATGGTTGATAAACTACAGATTATACTTTTTTTTTTGTAAATATATACATATTATACATATAAACACCCAGACCGAGATATATTATACAATGTACAACTTGCCCCCGGTGCGAATCGAACCCACGATCTCCTGAGTTCACGGCAACGTTTGTTACCACTAGACCACGGAGGCGGTCGACTTTCAAACTATTACGAGGGTCAAACTAAAAATAAAAACCAAGCAAACGACTAAGTTATTAGTTTAATTATATATTTTCAAAATAGAGTTCATTCACATCAATACATCGCTGCATCCGATAAAATCACTAAGAATAGCCTGTCGACGGCCTGTTGCTCTAAGTTTTTCTTTTATTTTCGGGAATAAATAAAAATTGCATCGTGTTATAACTTTCTTGTAGACTTAAATGACATTGAAAGTCATAAAAAATCATTACACTTAAATGTTCTCTCGTCAAATTCATGCTGACGCGACACAGACGATTTTCAATTTTCAACAAATGTCAAATGAATGAAATACATACTCAATACGACTGCCTCCGTGGTCTAGCGGTTAAGTCCGTGGATTTAGACTTGGAGGTACCGGGTTCGATTGCTGGTCGGGACACAAAAATATTTATTAATGTAAATAAATACATTTAATTAATATTTAATTTATTTGTGATATTTCTCGAGTTTGGTACGGTGGAGACATCGACGAGCTTGCCACTTGTCATGATTGGCCTATAGTAAAGTTGGCTAATTGTGAATCCGCTTATTTATAAGCGTGGTTTCTGACCACCCCGAAAGGGAAACGGTCGTGATGATACTTTACTTTACTTTTACTTTTTACATACTCAATAATATTGGCAGAGTTCCATTTTTTTAATTAAAACAATTTTTTATATATTTTTTTTTACAAGTGGTCATTTTTATAAACTTTAGGTTTGACCCTCGTATCATAAAAATGTGGCAAAATGAAGTAAAATAAAATAAAATATTTTTTTGAACTAGCTACGACGTAGCATTTATCGTAGAACTTGATAGCTACGTTGTTCGTAGTCGGGTGCATTTGTTACTCGTAGACAAATCGACTTAGAAACATCCCGAAAACGTTTATAAAAACCATAGGAAGAAAATGGTTATAATATTTAACTATCATTGCCATTACAGCCCCTAGAACACAGCGTCCTGGATCTCCACTGTTGGAGATGGGCCTTCCAGAACATATATCTGGAGAATATGGCTAGACTTGCCACGCTGGCCAGACGCGCTTACGAGGCTTTGAAGTATTTTTTTATTAACGATACCACAAGTTATTTTTGCCAGTTCAAATAGCTAATATTAAATAAATAAATAACTAAGTATTTTAGTTAAAAATACTTTTAATATCTAGTTACTGTTAGTTGTGGGTAAAAGAGGCCCTGGCAGTACAAGACTTACCTATAACGATCAAATAAATAAAACAATAACTGAAGTTGCATTAAAAAGGCAAAAAACAAAATGGCATGTATGAAGAGGTTGATGAATTTCGATGAAGCGAAAGAGGTATGTCGTGATCGTGACAAGTGGCACTCAATTGTCTCTGCCTACCCCGCAAGAGATTTGGCGCGAAGATATGTATGTATGTACTGCTAGATCACCGATACAATCGTAAATAGAACTTTAGTAGCGGTAAATTTCTAAAGCCATTTACGACTTTCAAAGTTAATGTACTGCTGAAATCCAAAACAAATAACATAAATTTAAGTCCCTCAATTATAAAATATAACTTTTGAGGAAGCAGTGACGAATAAATAAATTACCAGAGATATTAATAATATTAGATCTTAGGACATGGCACAACATTTTATTTATTTATTTGCTAACTGTATGATCCGTTATGCATTTAATATTTATTTATTTAAAAACTTTATTGCACTATGTACAAGAGGCGGGCTTAATGCCGCTAGGCATTCTCTAGCAACCAACCTTTGGGACAATGAAACGATTTGTGTTGTGAGGTAATATAATGTAATATAGTGGTTAGCAAAAAAACTTTCAGGTAGCCGTAGGATCATATGTCATACAGTAGGATCTTGATATTTTTTTTGGCTGCTTAAATGGCTACCCATCCGTAAGCGTAGAGATCGCAGACTGCTTTGCTCACTATTCAGCATCCTTAACGAACCGGACACACCGCAATACCTGAAAGACAGCTTCACTTTTCTAGGCTCAATCCATGATCGAACTCTTCGCTCTTCTTCTAACTCCACCCTTTCCATCCCTTCCCACCACACCTCTTTTGTCTCTAATTCGTTTGCTGTTCTAGCTGCAAATCCTTGGAATGACCTTTAGGTATTAGGCAAGCTCCAAATCGAGTCATCTTCATAAATATGGTTTACAAACACTTTCTTTCTAAGTAGATTGTCTCAAATTTCAAATGTTTCTTTTTCATGTCCTCACTACCCTCAATTGCAACAACATCATATTTCACTTCCCTCATCATGTAAGTAGTTTTATTTTTATATTATTGTTTATTTATGATGTAATTTATGTTTATATATATGTATATATTTATATATTGCGTATTTATATATTTGTATATGTATTAGTATGTAATATTGTTATGTATGTATTAATACTGTTAAGAATAACTTAATTAATGATTGCACCTACCATCTAGTAGTATTGACTTTGACTTTGATGTGACTATCGTACCAAACACAAGAAATATTTCAAATCAATTAGTAACTTTTTTATGTTCAGACAAGCAATCGAACTGCGTCTAAATCCACGGACTTTTTCGCATATAGACGTTGTTCGTTCTAAGTAACATTTCTGTTTAAATAGCTTTCCAATTACCGCATTATAATTGCCCATTTTTTTTAAGTATTAAAAAGATATAGTATGTTAACCTTGAGAGAGAGACATATGTCATCGTGGAATTTTCTGTAGACCTATATTAGATACGAAATTCCACCATTTTGTTTCGTTGAAAGCGGCACTGACGGCTTATTGTTTTCCGACACCTCCAACAAATATCGTTAATGTATACAAAACCTTAAATTAAACACACATACACTAAAACCTTCCTCGAGAACCATTGGTAAAATCAACATGAAAATCGGTGCAGTAGCTTTTGAGTTTATCGCGAACAGACAGACGCGGCGGAGGACTTTTATTTATATCCTACAAAGATCGGTTCAAATTCCCCGGCATGTACCGATGAGAAACACAGTCTTACGTACATTTGCCGTAGATTTACAACACCACCGTTCCCGTGCCTCGGAGAGCACGTTAAGCCGTCAGTCCTGGTTCCACTAATACCAACATGTGGAATAAATAAAATGTCATTATAAAACTGACATCGGACTCTCGCCAACCCGTCTGGCCAGCGTGCAGCCCATCTCCTAACAGTGGAGGTATAGGACTCTGTGTTCTGCGGGCTGTGATGTGAATGTATGAATCCCAACTTTAATGGCCTTTAACTTAAAATTGACTTAATGTGATTTTATCCTTTTTGCATAACTACCGTCATTTAAGATTGCTGAAATTATTATTATAAAACAACTATAAAAGTTGTCCAATCAATACTAATATTATAAAGAGGAAAGATTTGTATTTTTGTATGTTTGTAATGAATAAACTCAAAAACTACTGGACCGATTGCAATATTTTTTTCACCATTAGAAAGCTGCATTATTCAGAAGTAACATAGGCTATATAATATCACGCTAGGTCCTATAGTTGTGGAGCAGTAACCAAAAATGTTTTAAAAACGGGGGAAAAGTATCGTTTCTGAGGCCTTCCGTGGCGTGCGCTGAGCATATAGTTAAAGTTATACAAAAATGCTCTATGGATGAATTGTTCATCTTAACATTATTTTTAAAAAAGTCCGCGAGAGCATATGTCTACCTTTTATAGTTTACCCATAACAATATTTAAATAACTTTGAAACATAAATTGGTAGAGTTTTGTCTTTCAAATGGCATATAACTCTTTTCAACTAAAGTACCTATATAGTCTTTATGTCATTTGCCACATCTACCAAATCGATTGCACATGATGACCAGATTACTACACGAGCGAAGCCGGGTCAAACAGCTAGTATATGATAAAATGCATTTTACTAACTGCTTCCGTGGTCTAGCGGGTAAGTCTGTGGATTTAGGCTCAGAGGTACTAAGGTCGGGTTCGATTCCTGGTCGGGACACAACAATATTTAATAATTTAAATAAATAAATTTGATTATTATTTAATTTGTTATATTTATTTCTTTGGAGAGAGACGTCAATAAGCTTGCTACACGGATGGGCCTGACTTTACTAAATGTGAATTTGAAAAATAAAATATGCCCTTGGTTTTAGATGAATGTCTATGAAACGCAAAACTTGAATAAAGTGGAAGGAGGGAATTAGCAGAGACAGGTTGCGGGCAGATCGAGTTAGGTTGATGATTGAAAAGTTTCAATCTTCTAAGCTTCAAATTCAACTTTTATTTTATAATAAATATAGCTTCATGCTGAGCTTAGGGCCCGTTCATCGCTGCAGGAATTACGGCGTGAATGTGTGGTGTGGGGGCGGCCAATTCCATATTTCAATATCAATTCATGGTTCGTGCCATCCCATATCCTATAAAAATAAAATAAAAAAATAAAAATCGTTTATTTATCCAATTAACTTAAATCTATTACATTTTTATATGCTCAATGACCTGCACTGGTAGCAACCGTGCCGCAGGTCGTATAGCATACCATTTTGTTTTATCCGGTTGACAGCAAAAACAATTTATTTTATTATTTAACAACAGCATAGTGCATATAAATAATAGTATTATGTTGCTTAAGCGCAAACGTTATATAATAAAATCCGTTAACTATTTATATATAAAACGCTTATAGAGTTGAAAATTGATAAATACTTTCTAATTATGACGCAAGCTCTGACGTAAATAACGAAATCCACTTTGCGACTAAAGTAGTGGAATGGATTAGGGTTATTATTATTAGGGCTGCTGGAGTATCCGCTATCCTAGAACCCTCCGGGATATATATACTAGCCCTTTCTCACATCCAGGCAACCTTGTCCAAAGTCAAAGTCAAAATATCTTTATTCACGTAAACCTATTACAGGCATTTATGAAACGTCATTAGTTTAATTATTTTGAATGATTCTACTCCTGCTAGTAGAAGACTAAGCAGCAAAGTGGTCCAATAAGTAAGCTGTAAACAGAAGACCAGCAGCTTAGCAAATTCCAGTGACCTGTTAATGTTTAATCTGACTGAGAAAGGAATCTGCAAGGAAAACTCAGCTATATCAGATTTACAAAATAAAACATATACAAAACTGCACCACAACGATCAATTAATAACCTTTTAAATTAAGTTATCAGTACCTATGAGAATACAATACCTGGTACAGAAGTATCTCACCAGGCAAGTCAGAATTAAGGTAGACTACATGCCTATGTGCAACCCGAAAGTCGACAAAACGCAAAAACCTCTGTTAATTTAAGAACAATAAATTGAACGTATTCGGCAGAGGCCCCGGGCCCCCACAGCAGCACCCGATCACGGACATAACGCATGTGCCAGCCATCCCCCCGCTCAACCAGGCCCTTAGGGTGCGGACCGGGACCCGACACACGTGCCACCACTGCAATGACCTTCTAAGGAAGGGGCGACCACCGGACACGCCACACCATGAGAACCTGAAGACTAAGAATAACCTTCGAGACACATATAAGCATAAACATAACAATTACTTCCTAGGTACCCAAATGTTGCCGTGCAATTCCGTTAACAAACTTATATATTAGTTAATAAAATAATAAATACATAATAGTAACTAAATGTTACATAAAAAATAATTATATTATAATAATAAGGTAATAAAAAAATATTACTGTATCACAATAAACAGTATTTACTAATTAGTCAATAATGTATTCCAGCGCGGGGAGTGCGCCGCTTTCTGCTAATAACCTCAAGCTGCGCAAATACGCCAACATCGGTACAGGTTACGAGTTTGCGCCGTTTGGGGTTGAGACGATGGGACCATGAGGACCCTCAGCCAAGCGTCTGGCCAAGGAGTTGTCCAAACGGCTGACGGAGAAATCTGGAGACAGGAAGGCTGACAATTATTTCTGACAATTTTTGCCTTGCTGATAGTCATAGATAGATAGTCATCTCTGATGGGACGACTCTTGGAGACATTTTTTATTTATAGTTTTTTTTGTTATTAGGTTTTATTTATAGTTATTTAATTTTATTGTTTTTATTTAAATAGTTTATAATTATTATTTTATATTATGTAAATGTTATTTTTCCAATAAATGAATAAATACACTATGTAAACTTCTTGTGGTCATAGAAGTACCTATCAGGTACTATCCTTTCGAGGAGTACGAGGTATTGAAACTTTTTTTTTACTTTTACCAATAGGTACACGTTCTTTGCTAAACCTACCTATTATATACATATATATTATAGGTGTGATATTGACACAGACCTTTTGGTAAAATATATTAATAATATATACAAAGGACCGCCCGGGACCTTTGTTCTGGTGCTCAGAATAATACCTTGCCTTAGGCGAATTGTTTATTTATTTATTCCTCATACTAAGCTCTGTTGTGTAAATTATTGCCTTCATTATGTTAGTTTAGGTGCATATTTATGTTCTGGATGTCCAATAATAAAAGCAACTTAATAAATGGTTGGTTGTAAAAACGCTTTCGTAAAAATCCTAAAAACCCGGTTCGAACCCCGGCATGTACCAATGAGAAAAAACTTTACACTAACACCGCCGCTCCCATCGAGTACGTTAAGCCGTTGGTCTTTATGATTCCTCAAGTTGGTTCCACTAAAACCAACTTGAGGAATAATAATAAATTGTTATTATGAAAATGACGAGTCTACATAACTTGACTAAATCGGTATATTATTGTATGTATATATATATATATATATATAAATATAGTATGTAACTAGTATATGTATGTGTTATCTATGTATTGTATGTATTTATATTATAGATTTAATATCGTTCTTTTTTTAGTTATAAGTTTTTAACTCAATAAATCTTTTTATTTCAAATATTAGCGGTCACGCACCTTACAATCCCTGCTCACATCTCCCAAAGGTTAGCTGTTAGAAAATGTTTTTAGACATTAAGCTCGCCTATGTACTGTAAAATGTATTATTTTCTGTGCAATAAAGAATTTATCTATATCTATCTAAAATGACATTAAACCCATCTGGCCAGCGTGGCGAGATCTGTAAGGCTAATCTTCAACAGTGGAGGTCTAGGACTCTGAGTCCTAGGGGCTAAAATGATTAAAAAGAAAATAATTTCACGGATAATTCGATTATAAACAGGCACGGCAGTCCAGGCAAGTTATTACCATCTGTACACCCATTCATTTTTTTTATTATTAGAAACACCTTGACGACGGAATTATAGTGATGTGAACTATTTCTGTCATTTCCTCAATATCTGGCGACTGTAGCCTATAAGCTGTGACTTAGGTCATGCTTACATCGCTAAGAGGAAGCGGGAGATAACAAAAAAAAAACTCTAGAGCGATTTACAAAGCGTCAATGTATATAACTCTACAACAGTGTGCTTTATTAGTGTAAAAAAATATTTCGTCAAAACTACACAACAAGGGAATAATAATACAAGTTGACATATGTCAATTGCTGCAATTAAAAAAAATAATACTAACTATGACTGTTGAAGTACACACCTAACTAAAGTCTCAGGTTGGAAAACATACCCGCATAGTCTTTATCCCTATGCGTACGTAAGAACTCAGCAAGTCTTAAATATCTGTCGCAAGCTGAAGATGTGGAATGCTCTTCAACCCCGTGTGTTTCTACTTTGCTGTAACCTGGAGACAGGCGAAGTTTAGCCGGCTAGTGTTATGGACTGATGTATGTATGATTTTCCTAATTACAATTTTAATTATTATTCTATTTCACAAAAATAATAATAATAATAAAATTATTTATTGTAATAAAAACATACAGTTGTAAAATAGGTAAACAATATAGGGGGGGTGAATGAGGTTGCCATGTTGTGCGGGATATCGGTGCTACTTCGTGTTATAATGTTACAACAATAAATTATGTACGGCCTCTATGTGTGTTTGTGATATATGTGTAAGTGTATGTAAGAGGGTGTATAATGTATAATTAGATATTTTAGAATATAGTAATCTTTAGTGCATTGCTACCAGTTAAGTCCGTGGATTTAGACTTAGAGGTACCGGGTTCGATTCCTGGTCGGGACACAATCATTCATCATCATTACAGCCCCTAGAACACAGCGTCCTAGACCTCCACTGCTGGAGATGGGCCTTCCAGAACATATATCTAAAGAATTTGGCCTACACCGCCACACTGGCCAGACGGCCAGCCAGAGGGATACAATAATATTTATTAATTTAAATTAAATTAATATTTAATTTATTTGTGACATTTCTCAAGTTTGGTACGCTGGAGACATCTACGAGCTTGCCACTTGTCATGATTGGCCTATGGTAAAGTTGGCTTAATGTGAATCCGCTTATTCATAAGCGTGATTTCCGACCACCCCGGAAGGGAAACGGTCGTGATGATACTTTACTTTTACTTTCTAGTGCATTCAAACGCTCACCGCTCCAACATGCAACGTAAGCATCACCTAAGAAATGTTATATAACAGGATTGCAGCAGCGAAAGCGTAATAATGCTGCCACGACTCCACTATGCTAGAACCGATACAAGCTGGCGGAAATTAACAGCAAGGCTAGGAAGGTCGAGGGAGCTTCCCTACTCGGAACGTACCAAATACAAAACAGTAATTTTATTTATTTCTTTATTTTTTACAGGAAAACTTAAAGCCAGATAAAAAAAAAAAGATAGATACATAAAAATATAACCCAATTATAAGGTTTCATCTATAACAAACATATATAATAACACTGAAAAAAATATGAAAAAAAAAATAAAGAAACAAAAAAAAAATCAAAAACCAGAAGCCGGTGGGTTAAAAAATTGAGAAGAAAGTACACGCCTTATTATAGCCAAAGCATGACATATCCTGGTGGCAAATTATGAATATCGTTCGATCTATCGAATATTTCTCACAGCTTAGAGTGATAGTTAAATTATTACTTCCACGCAAGTCATTCAATCGTTTAAAATAGTCTTTTAAATTAGTTTTGAAGTTATGTGCGAAAGCTCGAAATCTGGAGATGCTGTTCTATATAATAGGTACTGCTATTATTATATTTCAAATATATTTATATTCGAGACCTATAATCTTTCAGGCTGACAACGGTTACTTCAAGGACATTTCCAAAACATCGCTCCGTGTTCCGCACGGCCCTTTAACGAGAGATAAATTCTAAAGAAGTACTCCTGGTGAAGAGCTAAAATACTCTAAACTAAGGCCTTAATATCACTATTGTTCTTGTTAAAATGTATTTACTACGAGTATTACTATTAAGATGTAAAAAGATCGCGTGGAATTGTGGATTCTCCTGAGTTAGTTAATAAGGTACCAAAACATGTTTTGCACAGAGGGTGCACTTTTGTTCACAGTGAAAAATATTCTGGTGGCGGGTATAATTTTAATTGCTTCAACTTTAATGCTAATTATTGTTCTTATGTTACCTGTCTCTGTCCTTTCTCTTTGAATAAATAAATAAATAAGATATCCTTAAAAATACCTTCACTCAAACTCTGGCAGAGTTCACTCTTACATGTTCATCGTTTGCAACACTAATTACAGACGTGTCACGTTCTACAACAGAGCAAGTGGGCTCATTAATTACCTGAGCATAGATGTTGTTGTTTTTAATATAATAATAATAATGATCTTTATTTTCAGGTAGCAAAATGAATATACAAAAGGCCCATAGATATACCTTAAAAACTAAAATATATAAAATATAAATATACACTGCACTACGGCTTCCGCATCTTCATCTTATTGTGGTCAAAGTAGTACCCATTGGGTACGTCGACCACCTTCTGACGAAGGCTGACTGCTGCAGTGGGGTCGGCGTCGGGGTCCTCTTAGGTGGTTCACGAGGGTTTGGTGCTACGGTAGGCCTTGTCTATGTATCGACAAAACCACAACGCCCTGCGGCCAGAAATCTTTCTTCAAGATTTTTTTTACTTTACCTAATAATATGTCCATTAGATCATCGCAAATAATTCTATCATCGGTCTGACTAAATTACGAATCTTGGGATGTTTAGAGTAGACACCATAAAACTGCTTGCTAACTAATATTATTTTGTCGAGTAGGATAGGAAATAGAACAATCGATTCAATTTATACAAATCTATATTTTGTAATAACTACATTCTCCTGACCTATTCCAACAGCGGTATATTATTATTTGTATTTTTGCAGGGATCTATGGGTATTGCTTGGCGGATGTCTGGCAATTATACTGATCCTTGCTCGAAGTAGCACACGCCAGACATTTGCCAAACAGTGGACATGGGTCTAAGAATTATTATTATTAATATTTTGTATTGTTACTAACATAGTTTTAAGTCATTGGATAGATACTTAATATATACAAACAATATTAAATAATTTATATTACAACAAAATCTAACCTAAAAAATAATAATAATACATAAAAAATAAAAATTAAATACTTACAAAAAAATAGCTCCTTTAAATCGCTGTCTTGTGGCATGGTGCCCAATACACTAGCAGCATTTCCCCTTTGAATGATGATACTTAATTTTTGGGAGAAAATACTGCCAGCCCTATTGTCACCAGAGACGTCAATGAGCCTTGGAACAATTTCTTTATAAAAGGCTTTAAGTTCCGATCCCCATGGGCCCATCGTTTCTACAGTCATTGGATTGTTACTAACACTATGGACAAATGTCTGAAATAAATGATTTTTATTATTTTATTAAGGTGGGTTTAGATCAAACCAACGAATTCTTAATCTATTATATTATTCATTTCAAACTTTATTACACAAAGTACAAAAAAGACAATCTTTACTGTTTAAACCGTAAAGTAAAATAATTATAAATTACTTACAATATTTAAAACACTTAAAATATCTGACTATCCGTTGTCACAAGCAAGGTCAGTACTAAATGATTGGCTCCTGCCACTGCAGTATAAGTCCTGTTAGGCACTGTTTTTGGCATTATCCTAGCACAGCAAAATAATTTAAAACATCACATGAACATGAACATTATATTCACCACAATAACATACATACCCATTCACACCACATAAACATACTAACATACACACTCCACACAAACTGTTATTTATATAAACAAAAGATATTTTAGATTTGTAGATTTAAATTGTAAATAATTTAAATTAGCACCTAAATTATAATCAATACATTTATCATTATAATCATTTCATCAGCACAACGCCCGACTGCTGCGACATATAACTTTGGTGCAGTAGCTGGGACGTTAATTAAAATCCAATTCTTAGCAGGTACACTGGGTGTTTAACTTTGAAATCAACAGAAACGATCAATATCATATATTAGAAATAAAAAATGTCCTCATGAGATGTCCCATCAGGGATAGTCCAGTCAAGCCGGCATAATGTTAGGGACTGATATCAGTCATGAGTGTCTGATCTAGTTGCTAACATTTATGGCCCTCGCGCGCCAGTCACATATCGTGCCAGTATAAAAGAATAAAAAAACTTCTTAAGAAGACTGTTAACATATTCTTTTTCTATAGCTCCGTTTGGACAACTCTTTGGCCATCAATCCATCGTCTACACCCCAAACATTTTTTTTATCTCATTTGTGTTTGATTCTTTCGTAGTCGTTGCTACAAATGAGAATGCCTATTTTTCATAAAGAAATGGGCCCAATTAAATGTTCTCGTTCCATAATGATTTCTTTCTTATTTGATAGTAAATATAATGTGTTTTCATAATCTGTAATTAATTTTATTTATTTTACCCTAGCATAACGACAATTGACAAAAACTTTTTTCACGTTAATAATTTAATAGTTTCGATCCCACCGATATAAATAAGATAATTATTATCACTTTGAAATCCTGTGTTTTACCTATATTAAAGTACCTGATCATAATACCTGTACCTGTGGAAATTTTTTAGTGGTTTAAGTGTTTATATTTATGTCTAATTAAAATTCTGTAACCATAAGTTTTCCTAATAAAATAAAATAAATAAATAAATAAAATAAATAATAAAGTACCTAATCTTAGCGCCTTTACTCAATACATAAATATTAACCAATTGACTATTTAATTCAATTATATTTTAATGCTGGGGTAAAACAAATGTTTATATTAAGTTGAAAAACAAAACACAGAAAATAATTATGATTATTGAATTTTATTTAGTTGGCGCACGCTGCAAAAAAGTTTGCGCCTGATTTTGCAATCTCTTTTATGAAATAATCTACTATTGCAGCAATTAAACACAAAATAACTATCAGCTATTATTGTTTTGCAAAGAAACCCAATAAAATCGAGAGTTTTCGATTGACAAGGAAATTGACGTTAAGCTGGTCCAAGTTGCGCTCCAGACTGTAACATAGTAAATCGAGATCGGAACCCTGCAACTTTTAATTTAGATGGACTTAAGTGCCGGTCGATTGCCGTCAGCGTCTGGGATTAAAACTTGTACAGCCTAAGGCTAAGGGCAAATATAGACTTAATTTTGTACAAAAATCGACAAAGCTAGATAGAATTGTCATTAAATGCCAATGTCGCGGTTTTTTTTTTTGGCTGAATGGCCGGGCATTTTCTGACAACCAACCTTTGGGAGTGTGAAAAAACTTTGCATGTGTGAGTTCTTCGCGCTATTTTGCGTGGGCATGTCAAGTGCAAGTTTTTGTTTTGTAAATTAATTTGCTGTGGATATTATTGGTCAAAAGTGGTGTTGTTTTGTTTAATAATGTGCTACAATGTGAATAATTATGGAAAACGATAAATTGGACTTTAAATATGGGGCACAAGTTGCAGTTTATTTTTTGCGGTTTTCCCGCGCTGTCAACTCCCATATTTTACTCAAAGTGTTTGAGCTATGGTGCCGCGAGTAACTCCATTAAAAGCATCAAATTCTGCAGCATCTGGAATTTGACGATGACTTCATTAACTCATGAAAAAGAAACATATATTACGTCAGACTTGGCTGTATGGGCTAGACCCTTTGCCTTCCCTATCACCTCATTCATCATCCATCGAGAGAAGAGAACACACACACTATGCATGTGTATGTAAGCTATGCAATCACGACCGTATCTTTTGCGGGATTGTCAGTTACCGCACGTTTTGTTAAAAGCGAGTTCGCATTAAGCCAACTTTACAATACGCCTATAATGTCAATTGTCACGAGCTTGATATCTAGCGTACTAAATGACAATGCCTATTTTTCTTAGAGAAATGGGCCCAAAAATATTCTCCTGTCATAATGATTTCTTTTTTATTTCATAGTTATATATTGTGATTTCATAATCTGTAAATAATTGTGTTTATTTTACCCTAGCATTACGCACTTTACTTTTTTTTTACCTTAACAATTACATAGTTTCTATCCCGCCAATTTGAAATTCAGTGTTTTATTTATAATAAAGTACCTGATCATAATAAATAACCTAATCGTATAAATAGTGTTTTGTAACTATTTCATACATAAATTCACTATATAATTAAATTATATTTTAAATCAGATGTTGAAATTAGGTAAAAAAAAAAACAATACAAAGATATGATTATTGAATTATATTTCGTTGAGGCACGCTTCAACAAAGTTGGGGCCTGGTTTAGCGCAATCTCTTTTAAGAAACAACACAAATAAATGTGCCCTGAACGGGAATAAAATCCGGTACGTTTGCGTCTATATTCATGGACATAACTGCTGGACCACGGAGACTAAATAAAGTAATATATATATATATATATATATATAAAGAATATATCAAAAATGTGATATTATTCTGTGTCTTTTGTGTTTCTCCCTTTGAGAGAATAAAGACTTACTGACACTTCGTTTTTTTCCTAATGTTTCTTTAGTATTTGTGCAGTAATTTCGCCTTTATTTTCCGTAGATTTGACCCTAGCCTCATGAGAAGCGCTTACGGCGGTTTTGCTATTTCAAACTGAGACATTATCTGTAGTTAACACTGGTTCCAGTTAGCTTTTATTATTCAAGCCGTACCTTATATGTAACGACCAAGAATTCCAATTGTTTTCTAGTTTGATATGTCACTAAAAAAAAAAAAAAAATTTTTTTAATGGCCACTTGTGATATTGAAAATTGTGTAGTAAACAAATGTAAAATAAAACCAAAAATTTTTATTACTCCCCAAGAAAGTGGAATAATCGTGTTGATGGTTTTACGAAATAATTCATCAGCGTAAAATGTTATGGTGAATTTGGCCTGCAAGATCACCCGATCTGACCTGTTCAGACTTCGTTATTTGGGGTTATTTGAAATATCTTTTGTATGTGAGCTTGTCACAGACTCTCGCGACCTTAAAAGAAATCATTTTTTAATAAATATTAAAGGTAACGTTTCCGCGTTGCGACAAGTTATGGAAATTGTCATAAATAGGGCTCGGTGCATCAACTCTGGAGGTTACCATTTAAGACACATTGAAATCACAGACACATTTTATTGTATTATATTTATGTAGTATTAGTATGTATGTGTATATATTATATATATGTATATATATATTATAGTTGTCTAAGTATGTTAATTTTTATTATTATTTATGTTTCATTTTAATATTTTATTTCTCTATTTGCACCGTACTCCTATTTAAATGTCCCAATGTCCCAAAGGTTAACGGGAAGAGAATGTCTTGGGGCATTACGTTCGCCTTTTGTATAGATTTACAATAAAGTTTTTAAATAAAAATAAATAAATAAATCCTATTGCGACAAAATTTAATTTATAAATAGAATGAAATAATCATAGTTTTTATTTATTTATTAGAAACTGACTCCGTGGTCTAGCGGTTAAGTCCGTAGATTTAGACTCGGAGGTACCGGGTTCGATTCCTGGTCGGGACACAAAAATATTTATTAATGTAAATAAATTCATTAATTTAATATTTAATTTACTTGTGATATTTCTCAAATTTGGTACGCTGGAGACATCGACGAGCTTGACACTTGTCATGACTGGTCTATAGTAAAGTTGGCTAAATATGAATCCGCTTATTTATAAGCGTGGTTTTTGACAACCCGGGAAGGGAAACGGTCGTGATGATGATTTTTTTATTTAGGAAAAAGTTATAGCTGAACCAATACCTTCATGCTGCACAGTGTACGACTTTATCGTGTCATTGAAGTGAGCGACAAGTGGCTTTTACTCCTATATGTGTATGGAATCATAGTGCACATTTAACACGATACGAATATATTATAGTCTGAAATTAAGCGAGAGAAATTAATTATTAACCATCTTTCTTCTTTCCATGACAAATCTCTTCGCTCTGCTCACAACTCCCTTCTATCTGTTCACTCACATCACACTGCATTTATTTCTAACTCTTTCTTAGAAGTTGCTACTAATTTATGGAATGATCTTCCTGTCATACGGCAAGCAACTACCAGGTCTCTACTTCTTAAATAGCTTTTATAAGTAGCGTTAGTAAGTAGTTTACGAATTTATCTATATTTATGTATATTATTAGTATATTGATATTATGATATTATCAGGCATTAAGTCCGCCTTTGTACTTTGTGCAATAAAGTTTATTCAATTAAAATAAAATAAATAAATAAATTAGCAGCAACTAACCTTCGGTTCCGTATCTCGAATGTCGATCGAATACTTGGAGTTTTAATGCTAGGTGCCGACGAGGATCACAGCATGAATCCAAAACACAATCACAGGAATAAAAATATGCAGGAAATTCAAGAGCAACGATGTGCTCCGCTACCGACGTGATAGTTCCACTACTGCCCATCAGAAGGTGTCAACGACAGGAAGTTCGCCGAGCATAGTCGCTATTGCCTACTAGGGGGTGTCGTGACGGCGGCAGGTCGCTGACATGAGTGCGCCGGCGCACAAAGGCGTTGTCGCCAATATTTAAATTCCTTTAATAACGAAATATCTAACACCCCGACTATGAGGATCAGTTAAACAATAAATAACGTTCGATGACACGGACGTTTATATTTTATTTTTAAAAAAATATTTTGCACTATATACAAGAGGCGGACTTAATGCTGCTGCGCATTTTCTAACAATGAAACCATTTACGCAAAAGGAGTGCTGTCGTTTTTTATAGAGTTAGAAGCCAGGCACAACCTATATACAAGTCAATGTTTTAAAGAGATTCTGAGGGTTTTATTAACCCCTAGGCTCGACTCGGACTCTGCGTCACCCAAAGTGACATTGAATAAACTTTGCTTTATAGTTGCTAAAATGCGATATCTGCGGTTGAACCAGTGTACCTAAATCTCCTAAAATAATATTGACACTTAAAAAGTTGCCTTTTTTTTTCATTAATTACAGCCACACAGCATCCTGGACCTCCACTGCTGGCGAATTCGGCCTACACTCGCCACGCTGGCCAGACGGCTTGGCGAGGATATGATGTCAATTATTTATGACAATTTATTAACGATTCCATAAGTTGGTAATAGTGGAACCGGGGTTGACGGGTTAACGTGCTCTCCGAAGCATGGGAACGGTGGTGTTGTAAATCTATGACAAATGTACGTAAGAAAAGTGTATTTCTCATTGGTACTCGTACATGCCAGGTGGGTTTGAACCGACCTTTTTTAGGATTTAAGGTACGCGTTCTTACAACCGAGCCACCACCCCGCCAAAGGCAACAATTACCAAGCCACATTTTTGTGGATATTGAGTTATACTATTATTACTTATGTATGGATCACTATCACTTCATTATCACTATCATCACTATCACTTCATTATCACTATCATCACTATCACTTCACTATATATTATAAAACAAAGTCTATCTGTCTGTCTGTTAGTGATAAACACAAAAATGACTACACTGATTTTCATGCTGTTTTTACCCAATGGATAGAGTGGTTCTCGAAGAATATAGAAGAGTATATATAATTATGTTGAATTTATCCTACTATTAATATTTATTTCATTGCACCTATAAATGTTCTAATTTGTCCCTAAGGTGTGGCTGTCAGAAAATGTCTACGGGCATTAAGTCCGCCTTTGTACTATGTGCAATAAAGTATTTAATAAATAAATATTTGTTGGAGATGTCGGAAAAAAATAAGCCGTCTGGGAGATTTCAACGAAAACGCTTTGAGATATAACAATTAATAAAATGTGTATCTTATAGGTCTAATATGCGTGGAATACTGTTCACACCTTTGGGATGGTTCAGCCAAGTACCTCACAGCAACCGAACCACACGCACAGGTCAGAATATGCACCCACATACCGTAGTCACTATCCCTTCGCGTACCTATAAATTTGGTGACTCATACATCTGTCGCACAATAAAGATGTGGAATGCTCTTCCAGCCTCTGTGTTTCCACTTTCCTATAACCTGGAGTCCTTCAAGCGAAGTGTGAAAAGGCATCTAGTCAAGCCGGCATAGTGTTAGGGACTGATGTCGGACATAAGGGTCTGATTCCAGTTGCTAACATTCATGGACCCTGCGCGCCACTTACCATCAGGTGGGCGCAGGGTCACATGTCGTGCTAGTATATAAAAAAAAAAAAATATCTTTGCATCACTTACTGAAAGAATTGGGTCTAAGCAGGTCTGCCGTCAATACATTTATGGAACGAGCTTCCAAGACAGCATTAACGGAATCATACAGTATTTGGTTGGGTAGGGAGAGAAGTAGAATGGTGGATGGTGAGCGTATTATCGCGCAATAGAAAAAAAAGGAGGCCTCCTTTTCTTAAACCAGCAAGCAGTCGCAAGCCCGAGACACCATTCTCCTTATCTCTTACCCACACACGATGGAACCGGCACCCGCACGGTGAATCCATGGAATGCTTAGAAATTTGTCTTCTACATTACTTGGTTTGACAATTTCATGAAGATTATTTTTCCCATGCAAATTAAATAAATACCTTAGGAGATATAGGAAAATCAAAATAATGCGCAACGAAATTATTTTCGTGACGCCGTTTACATGGGCAAAGCCTGATAAAACAGCTAGTTTTATATGAAAATAAATAAATGGAAAACGGGTGCAGGACAGTCGATAATACTATACTTAACTTTAGACAAAATACAACCTAACCACACGCACAGGTCAGAATATGCACCCACATACCGTAGTCACCATCCCTTCGTGTACGTATAAATTTGGGGACTCATACATCTGTCCCACAATAAACTTCCAGCCTCTGTGTTTCGTTTCCTATAAATTGGAGTCCTTCAATCGAAGTGTGAAAAAGCATCTAGTCAAGCCGGCATAGTGTTAGGGACTGATGTCAGTCACGTGTGTCTGACTTCAGTTGCCAACATTCATGGACCTTGCGCGCAACTTACCATCAGGTGGGCTCAAGGTCACATGTCATGCTAGATAAAAAAAAAAAAAAAAAAAAAAAAAAAAAAAACACTGATTACTTTGTATGTATACTTAAGTACAGATTGTGAAAACAAAATAGGCAATTCTTATTCATCATACACAAGTCTTGTTCAAAAAAATGCCTAAAATATAAAATTACGCTGCGTAAAAGAATAAGCCAGTTTCAGAGCCTTTAGTGGTCATAATCATGCAAGATACTCTGCAGACAATTTCGTTTAGATATCGATATATAATATATATATGAGTATAAGCGTCAAATTGTGCTTAATTGACCGCCTCCGTGGTCAAGAACTCGGGAGGTCGTGGGTTCGATTTCCACCGGGGGCAAGTTGTACATTGTATAATTTGTCTCGGTCTGGGTGTTTATATGTATAATATGTATATATTTACAAAAAAAAAAGTATAATATAAAGTTTATCCACCATCTAGTTTCCGTAACACAAGCCCCGTAGCTTACCACGGAAATTAGATGGCGCTGTGTGACCAGTCTGGAAATATGTATTTAATTTAAAAAGATGGTCTATTTGCATTTATTAAATGGCTTCTAACAAAGTACCTACTTAGTGTATGTATGCATATATATTGTATTGTATATATTATTGTGTGCATGTGTTTATCTGTGTATGTAATTTATATATTGTTTATTGCTAACAATGTCATCGTTTAGTTATAATATATTTATTTTTTACTTGTAACTTCCGTTCACTTTAATTGCTTTATCTGTCTCTAAGGTTGGCTGTCAGAGAATGTCTAGCGGCATTAAGTCCACCCCTTGTACATAGTGCAAAAAAGTTGTTTTTTTAAATATATTTACTATATAACTTTTTTTAAGATTGAAACATATATAAGCTGCTGGTCTTCTGCTAACAGCTTACTCTTTGGACCACTTTTCTGTTTAGTCTTTCACTAACAGGAGTAGAACTATTCAAAATAATTTAAATAATGACGTGTCATAAATGCCTGTAATAGGTATCACGTGAGTGAATAAAGATATTTTAACTTTAATTTATTTACGATATTTCTCGAGTCTGGTTTGCTAGTGGCATGGATGAGCTTGCCACATGTCATGATGGAAATACAATAAAGTTGGTTTAATTTAAATCCGCTTTTAAATACCCTACAAGTACGCGATAGTGGTACTTTACTTTCAAGTCTATTTTTACTTTCTGATATAACAAATTTTATTTTGAAAAATTTAAAACTAAAGTTTTTTTTATTTTTTTTATAAAAAAAGTTATTAAGTTATTATAAGCTTAAATATGCAATGAAAGATACTATTATAGAAGTACTTGGCTTAAAATCTCAATTCATGTATTAAACACATAATTTAAATAACTATTTTTATTTTTATAGTTATTATTATGATTATTAGTTCATAAGTTGACACGGCCTTTTTACAGCCACAAATATAAATTATTGTTAATCTTATTTAAAATATAAGATGACACGGCCCATTTACAGCCACACATATATGTTTTAGTAACATATTATTACTTACATTATAAGGTGACACGGCCCGGTTACAGCCACGAAGTTATATCTAGTTGACACGGCCTTCTTACAACCACGATCTTATGGTAATAATGTTTTTATAACACACTTAAATCTGGATTACTACCTATTACGGTCCAACCATGATTACCCAATTTGTGTTTGTCTATATATTTTTTGCATTCGTCATTATTTTAATGCTGACAATATCCAAGTTCGAAATAAATAATTTGATTTGTTTTCTATTCCGCAATGAGAACACAGAAAACGATTTAATAGATATTGTATTCCATCGCAATTCGTTCTCGCAACGAGTGGGCACGTTTATGTGAGTGGTTCACGTATGCCAATATGATCGCACGCGTTCATCGCCCACTCGCCGGCCTCATCCTCCTACCTGACGCTGACTGAGTGGTATTTACTCAGAGCAAACTTTAATAGTAAAGAATTTGCCAGACACACCTGGATAAGTTGTGATCCCGTCACACGTAATTTGGTACACATCTCATCGCTACAATATGGTTAATATGTACAAGGGTAAGATACACTATTATACGTACGAATTAAAAAGTCTCATTAACTGAGTGCACGTGTACCAATTGCCGTGTGGCAAGATGACGACTTCCATAGTTGCAGCAACAGACACTTTTATAACATATACAAGGAGAATTTTAGTGACAATTTAATAATGATTCTACAAGTGGAACCGGGACCAGCTCGGACGGCTTGACGTAATCTCTGAAGCACGGGATGGTGTTGTAAATCTATAACAAATAGGTATACGTCAGAAAAATGTATTGTAGTTTTAGACTGCTTCCGTAGTCTAGCGGTTAAGTCCGTGAAGGTCTCGGTTTCGATTTCTGGTCGGGACACAATATTTATTTTATTATACGCTAGAGATATCGACGATGTTGCTACTTGGCATGATGGGTATATAGTAAAGTTGGCTAAAATTAAATTCACCTTTTTAAAAAAAACGTGGTTTTTGACCACCCAGCAAGGGGTATATCGTGATGATACTTTACTTTTAATGAGTGTATTTAACACTGGTATATGCCGGAGTTCGAATCGAGACTTTTTTGGAAATACGAGTATAAGGGAAACGTTTTTACAAAGAGCCACTATTGCCTTATTTTATATACTTGGCTGTATTTTTTTTTATACTTAGTGAAAACTTTTTTTATAAAATACTCGAATTGATGATGCCTAAATATATATTTTTTTTATAAAATTTATTTTTAAATATATTTACCTCACTTTATTTTTCTTCGCTAAATCAGTTCACATCAAAGAAATCTACATAATTAAAATTTATATTATAAAAATGTTGTTGTGTTAGAAAAAGTACCTAAATTAAGGTATTTTACGTATGAAATTCTCAAAGAATGTACTTGTAAAATAATAATATACCTCTGTAGTTGTGTTATAAAAAGAACCTAAATTAAAGTATTTTACGTATGAAATTCTTGAAGAATAGAATCTGCTTAACAAAGAGGCCACGTCTTGTGTTATTCACACTGCGGCCAGCGACGACTGAGCTTTTGTGCACCTATTATAAAACAGCCTGTGATATACTCAAACGCCACAGTATAAAAAATCTCTATACCTTATTTGAGCATACTAAACTTTTTAGAATAAAAGTGAAGGGGTGTTTTTAGTCTTTGTATTTCAATATAGGGGTGTTGGTATAAAGAAAACCGCGAAGGCTTCGCCTTTCGTAATACATTTACATAATGTTCTTAGCGTTGAGTCTTCGCAAAGGACAGTTCTTGAGTAACGAGCTTAAGTTATGTAAAGAAAAAGTGTCCGACTGTCGGGCACGCGTTACAGGGAATAGAAAATAAAAACCGACCGCGTCATAGACGTAGATAATATTCAAGGACCATAGCTCGCCATTTTTTATAGATAATGGGAAAAGGTATGCAAAAACGTTTGCTCTATACAGCGATCAATGATCAAATATTTAAATTGGCATATTTATTTGTCATAGATTTACAACAACACCGTTCCCGTGCCTCGGAGAGCACGTTAAGCCGTCGGTCCCATTTCAACTAAAACCAACTTGTGGCCTCCTCCTTAGTCGGTACCCCACTGTTGGGGATCGTGACTGTCACAGTCCAACCACTAGCCGTTTCCAGTGCCTGCAGTCCTCAGCGCAGTGGATGGCTTGGTGTACTGGGATGTTTAGGTGGTCAGTCACCTGACTAGACCATCGTTTGGGGCTTCGTCCTCTTGTTCTTTTACCGTGGAATCGATAATAAATTGTGGAATCGATAATAAATTGTCTTTACAAAAAAAATATGACATTAGACCCTCGCCAACCCGTCTGGCTAGCGTGGCGAGTTGTAGGCCAATTTCTTAAAAAAATTCTGGAAGGTTCATCTCCAACAGTGGCGGTCTAGGACTCTGTGATGTTCTAGGGGCTATGATGATATGATGAACAAATAAATAATTTATTTCATTTTCATTTATTTATTCATATTGTAAAACCAACAGTAGACAATTTCAAATAGGTAAGAAACATTAAACATCCTAGGCCTACATCCAGCAGTAAAAAAACTAAGGCTGATGATGAATGAAAAATATCCTGAAAACTTTTTGGCTTGTCCCTTTAAGCTGTGTCGAAACCACAGAGCCTTTAAAAATGTAGACGCGAACCTTAACTGTATAATCATTTATGGAATTCTTGCCTTCTGAGTAAATTATTTTTTGATTGGGCATTGAGCATCAAATGTATAACAAGACGGGACAAGAAGCCAAACGGTATGAGATTTAATGCTAAGCCAATCGTGTCAAATGGAATTAGCCTGGGTTGCACCAAAATGAAGATTATATTGTTACAATTAAAGTTAAAAATGGCGTTCACCACGGAGGCAAATAAGGTAAAATATCATCACGACCGCAATACTTTGTGAGTCAGAGGTCAGGGAGCTTGTAAAGAAACTGATCACATTTACAAAAATTGAAATGAAATATCGTTTATTTAACAATCCTAAATACAGTACAGTGGTCACAAAACTTTAGTCAGGTCTACTCACATGTATTCTACCTGCAAGCAGGCGTGCAAATCTTTACTTACATACTAATATCATAATCACAACTACATAAAAAAAAATATATATTAATTAACCTGTTTTGCACTCAAGATACTCTTTTACACTATAAAATCTATGGTCCAGTAGCCATTTCGTCAGTTGTAATTTTAGTTTAGGGCCCTGCAATAATTTTATTTCGTCAGGAAGCTTATTATATATTATTATACACAAATTAAATACATTTTTCATACTTATGTCTTTATAGCAGGGGGGCTGGTATAATAGATTTAAAAACTTGGCTCTTTTTTGTCTGGGTATGACTTCACTACGCTTCCTAAAGTGTTCTGGGTGAGAATGTACGAAAACACATACATCTCTAATCTACATACACGGTAGCGGTAATATTTTTAGTGTTTTAAAGAGAGGTTTGCACCTGTCACGATACCAGACATTACAGATTGCATTTAGGCCTACCATATAATATTGATATATGTATATGTATATCATATAAAATATCATAAAGTATATTTTTTATGTCTCTAGCTTAGCAAGTATCACATATATCTGTAATTAACTATTGTGTCCCGACCAGAAATCGAATCTGGTAACTTCGTGTTGAGATGTGTTGTTTGTTTCTTAACCCCTAGACCACAGGGCAGTGTCTTCTATGTAAATAAATAATGAAATAAACACATTTATTGCGACCAAGGAGTTGACGAACGTCACTTGACCACTTTTAAAACTGTTTTATGATTTTAAATTTGGAACACGACTGACATACACAATGATTTGACAAAAATAAAAGACAACATACATGAAACTTACAGACGAATGTAAAATAAAAGAGAAATTTGAGCTTTAATTTAAAATAGATAGGCACTAACATTTGTAAGCGTACATTGTTAATTTGTAAGGTAATTAACGAAAATGATTACTCTAAATTAGGCATCAATAGACACGGTTATCCGTAACACAAAACGATAATTGTGAACGGGAGCGTGTTCCGTGCATGTTTACTAAATTCCCCAAATGCTCCATTTAACAACTCACAAATTCGTTGACGTCACATTCGTATAGAAATCAACAAATAAGTATTCAAATGGTCATAATGATGACGTCAAGTAGCCTACGAGTACGTCAATCCCGGCGTCCTAAGTAACATTATCTACCATTTTTTCTATTAAATCAGTCTAGCTGCTCGACTCTAGCATTTCCTACAGACGTAAAGGCAGGACGAACAGAACCATATCGAGAAAAATCATAGTCCATTAGAATTGCCTGCCTTCCTGTATCCAGATTTCTCCGTCAGCCGTTTGGGCAACTCCTTGGCCAGACGCTTGGCGCAGGGTCCCCATGGTCCCATTGTCTCGACCCCAAACGGCGAAAACTCGTAACCTGTACCTAGGTGGGCGTATTTTCGCAGCTTGAGGTTCTCAAAGAGATTAAGAGGATAAAATCTGTGGTGTTAAGGAAAAAAGGGGATAAGTACAAAACTTGAACTTTTCACTAGAGGCAAATTAAGAAAACAACTTATTTTTATAATTAGAAAATTGTAATTAGTAATGTTCAATTTCATTAGTCGTATACTTTAGGTACGAGTCCACTCATCTCACTATGCATAACTTAATTATTGGCGGTAAAAGCGCGATACTGAAATAACTCGATTGAACTCTTTTTACTTATTTATACATTTTAATGTTACGACTAGCCCCTTTATGTACGTAAGGATGTAAAATAAACTGTACAGTGTATAGACTCATATTCTTATTGCATTGACGCGTATGAATGTTTTGAACCAATAGGTCCAAAAATATATTTTAAAATTTTTAGATTCATCTCCTTTTTCCTTGACACCACAGAACCAATTTGCAGAGCGGCTCGTCCCATAGTCGTTGTAATTTTAGTGAATTCAGAACCGAAATAATAATAATAACGTTTATTGGCGCAAAAATACACTTACATATAACATTTAAAATACTGCAGAAAGAAAAATAAAACAAAGTTGATCGCCCTGGGCTGGCACCTGTAATTAAACTGTATCACCAAGCCCAGGTCACTCAGCCATTTGTTAAGACATTTTTAAAACTAGAACATAAACACTTTTTAAGAAATAAAAACACAATTTTAACAAAATATTAAACACAAATAAATGATAAACAAAGAATGTAATTTTAATTTAGTGACGAAAAGTGAGGGTGATACAAAAAATACTTTTGGCCTATAGCGATGCATGGAGTAGTCTGTTATCATTCGTGTAATTAATAATTTTACAGAATTCCGCAATCAACCAGTACATTTTGGAATAGGTTAACTAAATATACCTACTATTGTTGCAATATCTCATTAACAGCTGCTTACACAGAATAAATAATCTAGCGCATAGATATTAAATATGTTATGTAAGGAAGACCGATTTAATAAATAATAACATACATGACATAATTACATATGTGTATATAGTGTTGAAATATTAGTGGTTTTATATATATAAATACATTACATTACATACTATACATATATCTATATATACATATATATGTATATCATTATTGAGTAGTGTTTAAGTTTTTTAATGTTGTATTTAATTACAGTAAATATTGGGACATGCTTAAAATAGAATTAAAGCAATCAAAACGTGTTAAGCCCTCTTGAGGACGTGCAAGTATTCCACTCTAAAATGACTTCTAATTGCTAATATTAGTAGGTATTATGCAAATGACGTAAGTTGGTTTGCTTTGTATTTTTGCAATGCAGCTGCGTGTCCCAGATTTGCAGAGAGAGGCACACGCTCGCTTGCCAATATCGATTTTATCACCTGAGCTACTTCGGAATGAAAAACTAACCATTAGATAAGATTAACGGCCATTTTCTCAAGAGAAGTGCATAAATAACGGATAACATTTCGTAATTTTATACAGCTTCGCCGTGATGCGGCCTTCCTGTACGTGTTCTACAAGCTATATTTATTTATTTAAATACTATTGCACTTAAAAACCTAGTACATAGGCGAGCTATAAGGCATTCTTCACCAGCTAACCTTGGGGATCATGTAAGGTGATGGGCAGGATGATGAAAAATATTAAAATAGCTTAAATTAAATAAACATAATTAGGCATTTATAGCACTTAAAAATACATATACGTACACAATATAAATAAACAATACACATACATACTGTATATTACATACATAAATAAACATACACTACAAAGAATTCCTAAATGACAAGGCAATTATATAAAAATTTGTTTGGACATTAATTTTTAAATGTATATTATGTAGGTATTTTAGTTAGAAATATTTATTTATTTATTTTTTAAAAAATCACAGCTTATTATATTAAACATATAAACAAAGTAGCAATAGTGGAACACAAGCCAAAGAGATTTTATATTATTTAGACAATACAATAAAAACAGAAATAAGAGTAAAATATAGTTATTAGATTTAAATTAATAGTGCAATTGAACTGTGGCTAGCAGAAGTAAAAGAATAATAATAATAATAAATAAGTGAAAACCAATAGGTTAATGATTATTTACCTAAGACAAAATGAATGAATGAGAGGCAGAAGCAAAATTATACTATATATACGTGTATAGTAGTATTCGTATATTAGCAAGCGAAGTGTATTTGTAAAGTTAGTCCGGGATAAGAGTTGTCTTGATACTGCCTCCGGTGATTAGTTAGATGTATCAGAGTAGAACATGGCTAAAACGTTAATATAGACAAGTCATTTACAGTAATCTAAACAGGTGAATGAATAAATGTTTGAAAAATTTATATATAAGATAGGTTATATATATATATATATTTATATCTATTCATTATATTATTATTATACTCAATTTAATTGTTTACCCAATAATGATTTGATTATTTATTAGTGTGCCGTAATTAGTTCTCTAGCAATTTTGATCTTGTTAACCAGGTTTATGACCTTATTAGGCTATAGCACATTTTATTGTGCACCATGTCACAGGACAGCGATTAGGTGGAGCAAATTTTTTAATTTTTATTTTATATGAATTATGTTTTTTTTTGTGAGTTTATTTATATTCTAGTTTATTCATGTCATATTTTCATTTTCCATTTAGGCTCAGTTTACATTAAAAATTATCTTACATTACATATGCGTATACATAGATCAAAAACTAGTGTGTACCCTGTATAGTAACTTATATTTTAGATTTTTTTTTTTTTTTTAAAGTTATATAAAATTTAAAAGACTGGTGTAAACAATGTTGATTGAACATTTTAATAATAAACAATCTTCTTAGCAACACAATATAAAATCAGTGCGATCATATGGCTATGTATTGGGTGTGTATCTTGTTTGTATGTGTTTGCATCGAATGTGGGCGATTGTGTGTGTGTTTGGAAACGTGTATACACGTTTTTATGCGCATTCTGCGTTATAGGAACTTTAGTTATTGGGCTAGATGTGACCGAATCATTTTTTTTTTAAATAAGTTAGACTATTTAGAGTTTTTAGGAATCTTTAAAGTTTTATTGTTATGTTTATAACAAATTAGATGTGAAGGGCTCGGGCAGTGCATGGGAGTAATTTTGAAAGAGAAAATCTTTTAAATTCGTTTGAAAAAGAATTTGTTTGACATATTTTATTTTGTTTTTTTGTCTGATTATTAATAAAATGTATTGACCTAAATTTAATTATATAATGATGACTAAACTTACTGGATAAGAATATATTTTAAATAAAAACAATTTTGCATGCCACAACAATGGCTAAATGTGCAGAGCCAACTTACTAACCATATTACCGTATGTACCACATTTAAAGCAAATAAACGATTTTGAATTTGAATTTTAAATAAATACTTAGATATATTTATAAATAAAATGTCAAAATATTAAGGATGTCATGATCGACGCAATTAAAGGCCTTACTGAAGTCAAGAAGAGTGAGAAGATACTACTATTTGCTATACTACGGTGAGTGTACTGAACAAGTGAACAGCTCTACAACATTATCCCTTTGCACGAACCACAGGCAAAGGCCAAAATGTACAGAAAGCGGAATCAGCCAGGCCCGGATGTTCAATAGGCCTGGGTTGGGGATGGGATAATCTTCCGTTTTCCTCGGCAGGATCTCGGCAATTTTTTATTATTATAAACTTAATAATTATCTGACTGTATGTAACTTCTGTAAATTATAATTGTTAAGAAATTAGAATGTAAACTGACACGGCCTCTTTACAGCCACGATCTTATTTAAGTAGTTTCTAAGTTAGTTAGTTTTACTTGCTTGTAGCAGTAATGTTGTGCGTAACATACATATGAGTACATAAATATGGATTATTACATGTTTACGGTTATTACCACTTTATTTAGTACATATTAATCGATCAGACGCGATGTAGCTGACCTGACTTTTCTGATTGAGATTGCCAGAGGTATTATTGGCTGTCCAGAATTGTTAGATATGATTGGTCTTAGGACACCAGTCCGTTGCTTGCGTGCTTAAGACCTACTATGTGTACCTCATGCTCATAGCAATTATAGGCAAAATAGTTATATACCTAGCGCAGTATCGTTGTTTAACTTACTTAGTCACAATTTAGACATTGACTTATTTTGTGATAGTATTTATTCCGTGAGGAGCAAAATAATTTCCAATTTTGTAACTCTAAATGAATAACTATTTTAAATTTAGTGTTTATTACTTTTGATTTTTTTTTTTAGCTTGTATTTTTGTTATGTGTGGTAACTTTTAATTAGCTTGTAGTCATTAACATAGTCTTTAATCTATTGTATTAGCTGTAAGTTACCCAAAAAAAAAAAAAAAAGTTTTAATAATTGTATTGTTTTTATTAGTTCTGACTGTATCCAAGTTGTTTCAAGCGAACCAAAGGAAATAAACTATTTGATTTGATTTAACGCACCTTTTATTTTGCTTAAAGGGTCAGCCTCTCCGTTCTAACGGGGTAACGCAGCGAGTGTCCTCGGCACACTACGCCCATTCGGTTACAATTTTAGTTTTATTTTTTTTAGTTTAATTTAAGGTCGCATCTCAAGGCACGTCATTCGTCAAGCCCTTGTTTCTGTGGGTTCGCCAGCCAGAACCCAGTGGCATGGCCCGCGACGATGGCAAGCAGCCCGATAGAATGACGCTGGTTCCATTGAGGATAGGTTTGCCTTTAGTGTGGGATGCCACCTGTATGGACACTCTGGCGCCTTCCCACTTGTCTTGACACCTAAGGACCCAGGCCCTGCTGCATTACAAGCAGATGTGTTTTTGTGCCGTTTGGAGTTGAAACTCTCGGGCCGTGGGGACCAAGTGCACTTGAAATTTTCAAGACAGCTCGTCAACACCTCGGGGGACAAGAGGGCGGGGCAATATTTTGGCCAAAGGATCAGCATTTCCATTCAATGTGGCAATGCTGCCAGTATCTTGGCACTTTGCCCATTGGCAGCTATTTGGAACATTTTTTTTATTTATAATTATTCTATTTTGTTTTTTCTTTATTTTAGTTATATTTTTTAATTATTAAGTCGTTTATTTATTTTTATATTCAATTAATAGTAATTTATGGTCTCAAATTTTAGTTTAATTGACAATTTAGTTTTTTTTAAATCATTTTACCTTACTTTCTTTGAATAAACAAGTTTAAAGTGGTGTCGTTTATTTTATTGTTAAATTTAATATTATGTAAAAAAAAATTACGGATAAACGTTTTATGAATTTTATTCTGTGAACTCGGGAGGTCGTGGGTTCGATTCCCACCGGGGGCAAGTTGTACATTGTATAATTTGTCTCGGTTTGGGTGTTTATATGTATAATATGTATATATTTACAAAAAAAAAGTATAATATGTAGTTTATCAACCATCTAGTTTCTGTAACACAAGCCTCGTAGCTTACCACGGAAATTAGATGGCGCTGTGTGACCTGTCTGGAAATATTTATTTAATTATTAATTTATTCATTTAAAACGCAGAAATTTTCTTTTGACTTTTAAATTTAGGGGCAAATTAAAACAATTATACCAATGAAAGAAATACTAATAGTAGTATAAATTCAGCAACATATTAATAATTATTATGTAATGCCAAAATTTAGGATTAATTTACGTATCTGGCTGTGAGCTATGCGGCTGTAAGTCAACCAGTGCAGTGTTAATATGTATTGGATAAACTTACATGTAATTGATGGCAATACAAAATATAGTGCGAGCGTGCGACAAATCGAAACAATAAATTGCCTGAGTTGACTATGGGTTTAGACGATAAATTCAGAAATATGCATAGACGTATAAAACACAAACCGGTCACACCAAAGACAATGACTGTAACAAGACAATGTAGGAAACCAAATAGTATGAGAAACAAAGCTAGAGCATTCGGTACAAAATAAATTAGTGTATGACAGTCGTTATGGTCTTGTTCGCGTGAACTTTTAAATTGATTATTTTACGGACAATATATTTATTTTTGTATAATTAATTTATATTTAGATCTTAAGTTAGACACGGCCTTTTTACAGCCACGAATTGGGTTTAGTTAACATTATTAATAATTATAATTATTGTTTTAGATTATAAGCTTCACACGGCTATTTTACAGCCACAAATATATATTTATGGACATAAATATTATTATTTTAGATTGTAAGCTGACACGGCCATTTTACGGCCACAAATTTATATTTAAGGACATAAATGTTTTTAGATTATAAGCTAACACGGCCTTTTTACAGCCACGAATTAATTTTAAGTATCTAGTTATAAATAAGTACAAAATCCTCGCTTATGGCAACAATGTTTTATTTATTATAAATTGTATTGCTGTTAGATTCGGTCCAGCCAAGCTTGTATTGTATAAAAATATATGTATTGACAATATCCAAGTGTTGTGTACTAACCTAAGGAAGTAAATGATTTGATTTGATTTGATTTATTCCGAGCTGCAAAGTGTAAAACACGTTCTTCTTCGTCAATTTTTTTATTATAATCTTGAATAAAGATATTTTAATTAAGTTATCATACATAATAAATATAATATGACGTGTCAAAAATGCCTATTTAATGAATTTATTTATTTGAATTTGATGGACGGATATAGTTGTGTCGTAAATCCATTGGTTCGAACGTTATTATTATTATTAAATTCTTTATTGCACAAAATAAGTGTACAAAGGCGAAGATTAATGCCTACAAGGCATTTTCTAACATCTAACCTTTGGGAGAGTGTGAGATTAAGGGTAGTGCTGATATCAAGTTTAACAATATAGAATATACTACACACATTACATACTAATAGATACTTACACTGTTACATAAATTACACATATACCTACGTTCTTACTGCTCATTACCAAAAATATTTCAAAATAATGAAAGCCCGCTGGCCCGCGGTATATAGGAATTTATTTCTATTGGACCTGAACTTATATCTAAGTCTGTGGTTTAGTCGATAAATTCAGAAATATGGCTCGCAAACAATTTACTTGGCTGACAACGGTTATTAGGCAGGTTCTAGATTGTGTTTGATGTTCCGCACTTCGGCAATATGTATGTCAAATATAATGTTATTAAAACTAAAATTATAACCTTTCGATGGGCGTAATGTGCCGAAAACACTTGCTACGTTCCTGCGTTGAATCGCGAGGCTGACCCCTTGAACAAAATATTATCTACTCAAAGGGTCACCCGTCGCTAAGCGGAGGTTTTTCCCATGCTGACGAGAGAACGCTAGAGCCTCCTCGGATCACGCATCTATAATTTCGATTGCAAATATTTATATATAATTATGGCAAGCTTACAATATTATTTCTCCTTGGAAATAAAAAATCGTATTTTACATCATTGCAATTGGCACTTACCTTCAACGATAACAACAAATAGGTGGTAGGCGGACTGATGGTGGTAATTCGCCCAGTCTGCTGGGGCGGAGAAGTAACTATGTACCAATTATGCCGATAAACTCAGTAAAATGTATCCACACGTTTCAGGACCAGGCTCGAATTGTCGTCATGCCCAGTCCAGCCCAGCATAGTATTAAGGACTGATCTGATAGTGTCTGATTCCAGTTGCTAACATTCATGACCTTACGCGCCAAAAAAGAGACAAAATAGTTATTTGTTGAGCGAAGAATCCTATAATTTTTTTATTTACTTAGGAATAATTATAAAAATAAAGAACAAATTTGTAAAATAAATCAGTTTTAAAAGTTGTGCGTCTTTCAAACGCCTGTTTATCTTTTCAGTACTATAAAATAAATTTATATGTCTAGGGTTAAGATGTAAAAGTGTATAATAAAAAAAAAAGCTACACAAAAGCATTAACCTCAAAATAAAATGTTAGTAATTTAACAAACATCTCCCCGCAACAAGAGATTCGTGATTTTATAACCGTGACATAAAATCTAAGTACGACAAACATGTTATCAGATATTCATATCTGAACATTTCTATTCTCAGCGTCACATTGTCACAGTGCAAGAGGGATAGATAATTTTAGATGAAAACAAAATGGGACAGTAAGTAAAGTATAAAAAAAGAAAAAATAAACGAAGACATTATTTATTTATTAATAAACTTTATTGCACAAAGTACAAAGGCGGACTTAATGCCTGAAGACATTATCTGACAGCCAAACCTTGGGGACAAATTTAATCAAATGTAGGTGCAATCATAAAGATAATACTAGAAATAAATAAGTATTTAAATTAACAGCTAATTAATATATTCTCACTTACTATATATAGATTCAACTGCCTCCGTGGTCTAGCGGTTAAGTCCGCGGATTAAGACTCGGAGGTATCGGGTTCGATTCCTGGTCGGGACACAAAAATATTTATTAATGTAAATAAATACATTTAATTTATTTGTGATGTTTCTCGAGTTTGGTACACTGGAGACATCGACGAGCTTGTCACTTGTCATGATTGACCTATAGTAAAGTTGGCTAAATGTGAATCCGCTTATTTATAAGCGTGGTTTCTGATCACCCCGAAAGGGAAAGTGTCGTGATGATACTTTACTTTTTTTATTTTATATGGAATAAATATTATAATCTCGATAAAGTAAATACATATTTTTATATTATACATAAACATACATATATATACTACTTACTAACGCTGTGTGGAGCTATTTAAAAAGTGTGAAAATATGTTAACAGGTAGATTATTCCACAAATTAGTAGCAACAACTACAAAAGAGTTAGACACAAACGAAGAATGATGAGAAGGGACAGATAGAAGAGAGTTGTGAGATTTGTCATAAAAAGAAGAGAGATAGGCGTTACGAGTGGCACTAGTAAACTATGTTTTACTGGAGCATTTGAATCAGTAACAGTAAAACGATGCATTGAGCATTACAAACTTTTATGTAAAGTAAAAAGTGATCGTAATAAGGGTGAAAAGGCATAACATACGAGTTTGATTCCTCAAGTTGTACTACTGTTATCATTTCAATACTGTGGTAAAGCCATACCGATGTTATTACGTGTTCACGTAAAAACGTACATAGAGTGTTTATAAAATTTTATGTAAAGTAAAAAGTGATCGTAATAAGGATGAAAAGGCATAACATACGAGTTTGATTCGTCAAGTTGAACTACTGTAATCATTTCGAAACTGTGTTAAAGCCATACCGATGTGATTACGTGCCCACCTAAAACCGTGCATAGAGTGTTTATAAAATTTTATGTAAAGTAAAAAGTGATCGTAATAAGGGTGAAAAGGCATAACATACGAGTTTGATTCGTCAAGTTGGACTACTGTAATCATTTCGAAACTGTGTTAAAGCCATACCGATGTGATTACATGCCCACCTAAAACCGTGCATAGAGTGTTTATAAAATTTTATGTAAAGAAAAAAGTGATCGTAATAAGGATGAAAAGGCATAACATACGAGTTTGATTCGTCAAGTTGAACTACTGTAATCATTTCGAAACTGTGTTAAAGCCATACCGATGTGATTACGTGCCCACCTAAAACCGTGCATAGAGTGTTTATAAAATTTTATGTAAAGTAAAAAGTGATCGTAATAAGGGTGAAAAGGCATAACATACGAGTTTGATTCGTCAAGTTGGACTACTGTAATCATTTCGAAACTGTGTTAAAGCCATACCGATGTGATTACATGCCCACCTAAAACCGTGCATAGAGTGTTTATAAAATTTTATGTAAAGTAAAAAGTGATCGTAATAAGGGTGAAAAGGCATAACATACGAGTTTGATTCGTCAAGTTGGACTACTGTAATCATTTCGAAACTGTGTTAAAGCCATACTGATGTGATTACATGCCCACCTAAAACCGTGCATAGAGTGTTTATAAAATTTTATGTAAAGTAAAAAGTGATCGTAATAAGGGTGAAAAGGCATAACATACGAGTTTGATTCGTCAAGTTGGACTACTGTAATCATTTCTAAACTGTGTTAAAGCCATACCGATGTGATTACGTGCCCACCTAAAACCGTGCATAGAGTGTTTATAAAATTTTATGTAAAGTAAAAAGTAGTTGTAATAAGGGTGAAAAGGCATAACATACGAGTTTAAGTCGTCACGTTGAACTATTGTAATCATTTCGAAACTGTGTTAAAGCCATACCGATGTGATTACGTGCTCACCTAAAACCTTGCATAGAGCGTTTATTCTTATTCTTATTCTTAGTGTATCACCGTACATTCCCACCGGAATTTGGTTAAGTCAATATAATTTAAACAAAATTGTACACAACATATAATTAACGTTAAAATATCTGTCTTGCCTGGAGAGTGCAATGTGAAGACAAGGAACAGAACTGGTAGTGACATAGGAACATCAACACAATAACAAAAAATAACCAAAAATATAGGTACCTATATTAAATATAAATATCTACCTACGTTAGGTAAATAAATTAAATTAAACTGTTGTTGCGGCTGTATATGGGCTTTGTCAGTAAAATTATATATTATTACATACCTACTTAACTAATTAAATTAAAATGTCATTTGAGTAATTAATAATTAACAGCAAATTCTAGTTAAAGCGGCTGAAAAAAGCCTTTGTCAACTATATAAAAAAATATATATATATATAAATTAATAAATTATTAAATATGTCAGTATTAGCTGTAAATAAGCATTGTCAAAATAATAACATAATGTGCTACAGTTTATCGTAACAGTACCTTAAGTACCTTAAATTATAAACTTTTATGTAAAATAAAAAGTGGTCGTAATAAGGGTGAAAGGTGGGTACATACAAGTTTGATCCGTCACATTGAACTATTGTAATAATTTCGAAATTGTGTCAAAGCCATACCGATGTCATTACGTGCTCACCTAAAACCTTGCGTAGAGCGTTTATAAACTTTTAGGTTAAGTAAAAAGTGGTCGTAATAAGGGTGAAAAGGCAGTAAAATACGCGATCTTCCGACTTTATTTTACGCGAAAGTCCCGATTTGCAATAGTAGAATTTTATACTGTTAAATAAAGAGACGGTGCTAGTTACTTTTGAGTGTATTTTATTATTTTTTATTATATTTTCACTTGTGAAACTAACTATTACTTCTATCGTAGATTTCGCATAATAAACAAAAGTATGCAAAGAGTAAATTTTTGGTACTTACAGCTACACCAAATAAATTTAAATTCCAAATATTTAATCGAATAAGTTTCCTTGCAATATGGGGAAATCACTTTCACATTTATTTCCATCCTAGGGATCTAGGAATGTCTTTGTCCATTAACGGAAAATCTCCAAATTTTCCAGTTATTTTAGGTACAGTATATCGAGTTTGATTCGTCACGTTGAACTATTGTAATAATTTCGAAACTGTGTCAAAGCCATACCGATGTGATTACGTGCTCACCTAAAATCGTGCATAGAGCGTTTATAAACTTTTATGTAAAGTAAAAAGTGGTCGTAATAAGGGTGAAAAGGCAGTAAAATACGCGATCTTCCGACTTTATTTTACGCGAAAGTCCCGATTCGTAAAAGTACCGTGTTGCGTAAGTAGACACAGCCAGACGATCTGAGAGAGCAAAGGCCCTATTCTTGTTGCAAATATTAATTAGATTCGTTATTTTTACTTACTAATTCATGCGTTCTTTGGTATATTTTTGAAAATATAATTTTCCGTTCACGTTGACAGATTGGCACATTGTAATTATATCATTGACGTTTCTGGTAATAATGGGTATGGCAGTTTTTATTATCTCAAAAAATAGGTGTTTTTATTCAAAGGAAAAAATATGGCAGCGTATTCAGCACCATACCACAATACAGCGATTTGGTGAATATCATCATATCTCTAATCAAAAAGAATATTGAACGCTTTAAATAAAAAACATTGATTTATTTTAAACTGTTTTAACAACACATGTTTTGAAAACAACTTGTTGTAACCATATCAACTCTATTAATATGTAACTTGTACTACCGTACCTGGAATCAAAAAATGTCACAAATTATTAAAATATTTCGTGTTCTCGATTACGAATCGAACATCGTCTCCGCGTTTAAATCTTCAGCCTTGACCGTTAGACCACATAATCTACGAACAACTTTTTTTAGAAATCAAATAAAATAGCTATATCGTAAAATACCTTATCTTGGCTAAGATTGAAACCTCGATAAGGCAAGAATAGGCCTCCGCGGCGCAATATCCGGCACTGAGAGATTTTTATTTTTATTTTATAGGCACCGCCATATAAATTTTGTTGAACGACTCGACTCGGATTGGACAAATTTTCCTTTTCTTACGCCTCCGATGTAAGTAAATACGTTTTATTAAATGTTCACTAAACTAATTTATATTATTGTATTTTTTATTGCACGTCTTATTTTACGAGTACTACACACTTCCACATGCAAGATATACTTTGTCGACTGTCTGTATGTTTCTCTCTCCTTCAAGCCTTAAAATGATTGAACACATAAGCCATTAACAAAATACAACTTTTTAACATTGACAGATTAATCAATTTTCCGAAACAATTTTATTATTAGGCAACAGATGGCCCATAGATAAATACCTTACAACTAAAATACATATAAAAATAACATTAGAAGACAAATTTCTAAGCATTCCATGGATTCACCGTGCGGGTGCCGGGTCCATCGTGTGTGGGTAAGAGATGAGAAGAATGGTGTCTCGGGCTTGCGACCGACAATTGGCTGGTTTAAGAAAAGGAGGCCTCCTTTTTTTTCTATTTCGCGATAATACGCTCACCATCCACCATTCTACTTCTCTCCCTACCCAACCAAATACTGTATGATTCCGTTAGTGCCATCTTGGAAGCTCGTTCCATAAATGTATTGACGGCAGACCTGCTTAGGCCCAATTCTTTCAGTAAGTGATGCAAAGATTTTGCTGGAACTCCTCTTGCATTAATTAATCTAAAGCTTCCGTATCTTCATCTTCTTGTGGTCATAGAAGTACCCATCAGGTACTGTGACCACCTTCTGAGGAGTACTAGAAGCTTCAGTGGACGGTGCCGGCGTCCCTGCTGGGGGTGGTGCAGAGGGAGTAGGTGCTGCGCGGGGCCCAGGAACATCGTTGGTGCTGCGTGAAGCAAATCCACGAATGTATTTGCGGTACACAACACCGAGCGGCCAGAATTCTTTCTTCAGGAATATTTTGAGGATTGACAGATTAATAGTAACGGCATGAGGCGGAATGCACAATCATCCAAAAACGTATTGTCTTAGATCGATTACGTCTGTCAGAAATGTCAAAAGCTAAACGTAATCAATCTTAGACGATATGTTTTCGGACGATTGTGCACTCCGCCTCACCCCGCTGGACACTAGAAGTTGTGCGAGAATACGTCTACCTAGGACAGCCAACTTCAGCAAAGAAGCCGACAGACGCATTCGGCTAGCACAGGCTGCGCGGTGGTGGCTCGGTTGTAAGAACGCGTACCTTAAATCCTGTAAAGGTCAGTTCAAACCCACCCGGCATGTATAAGAAATAAACTTTTCTTACGTACATTTGTCATAGATTTACAACACCACCGTTCCCGTGATTCGGAGAGGACGTTAAGCCGTCGGTCCCGGTTCCACTAATGCCAACTTATGGAATCGTTAATAAATTGTTATAAAAAATTTACATCATATACTCGCCAAGCCGTCTGGCCAGCGTGGCGAGTGTAGGCCAAATTCTCCAGTTCTGGAAGGCCCATCTCCAGCAGCTGAGGTCTAGGACACTGTAATTTGGGGCTGTAGTGAATATAAAAAAAATGAAAAAGGCGGCATTAGGGAAACTCCGTCACATCCTCGAACCGTGCATACCTCAATGTCAGACATGGAGGTATGCAATGAAGGCAAAGGTCTTCAACCAATGTGTTCTCCCCGTAATGTCGTATGGAGCAAAACGTCTGACGGTGGGTCTGGTACACAAGTTTAAGGTCGCTCAGCGAGCTATTAAGAGAGCTATGCTTGGTATTTCTCAGATGGATAAAATTCGTAACTTATTATATTATATTATTACATATTATATATATTACAGTAAATTATTTGCTATCTTTTTAAGACAAAAAAATCCAATAAATTTTCTATATTTACTTTTTTATTGAGTTTTTATTTTTGGTTCATTGCGCCGCAAATAATAAATTGCACTTATTTTTTTTTCATAAAAGGTAAAGTAGGACTAATATCTAGTTTACATACGATATTTCGCATGCAACATAACTATATTGCTTTAAAATTAGCCCCCTAAATGAAGTAAATAAATAAAATCATAGGTACACTAGGCTACACATCTACACGTCGTTTATTCGTTCTGGCACAAAATAAGCGTTGCACTGGATTACAACGACGCAGTCTATTGTGCTGTTGACTGTACAAGCATAATGACAGCGATTAACTGAGTATTTCGCGAACTTTAAATGACACTACTAAGCACTAAGTCCCTCAAAACGAATGGTTTGTATAGAGATAGTCGCGTACACAAGTGTTTTAATTTTTTGGACAATAGATTTATTAGAAGAAAAAAGACAGAAGATATAAAAATTTCCCAAATATAAATAAACATATTAACCGGTGCGGTGGTGACCTAGGGCAGGAGTCTCGACATTTAATAGCGTTAACTAAGAGATTTAAGGTGGTCATTGACGAGCCTACTAATAGACCAAATTAGTTCATAATTGTCAAAACTTATATTGTTTTGCCACTATTAATTCAACGATTCCAAAAAATCCAAAAAGGTCGCGGTTTTAACCCCAGTATGTACCGATGAAAAGTACACTTTTCTTATATAAAGTCGACCAAAAAAGTTACTGCTTTCGTAGTCTAGCGGTTGAGCACGTAGATTTGAACGCGGAGGTACCGGGTTCGATTTCAGGTCAGGAAACAATAATTACATTTTTAAAACATTTATTCTTAAAAAATATTTACAAAATATAAAATAAAATTAACATTAATACTAAGGATAGGGATATAAGTCCCGTCCGCGTGGAATGGTGGCAAGAACGCTGGCTGCATTTCTTCGCTGAATTGCAATACTAATTCTTTGGGCGAAGAAAGAGCCAGCCCTTTTGTTACCGGAGGAGACGACAAGACGCGGTGTTATGTCTTTAAAAAACTTTTTTGCACTTGGACTCCATGGGCCCCGAGTTTCTACAGCAAACGGCATAAATATGTAATCTTTTAATAGACTTACATACTTGCGCCGCTTGCTGTACTCCGCATTTTCCGCCGCGGCTCCCAATTTATGCGCTGCCCTTGAGATGCGACGCGGCGAGGGTTTCGACGTACGTGGCGTCCCACACCAGAGGACGTTCCCGTTTCCAGACGACCAACGTCATACCATCGGGTCTCTTGCTATCGTCTCGGATAACTCCAACAGGCTCTAGAAGGGCTGGAACCTCAATGGTGGCTAGAGCCCTTTTAATAATATCGTTAAGGGATCCGTGGCGGGAAAATCTGCCCGCACTTTTGGAACAGGAGAGCCCATGAACTCCAAGACAGTCGACCTCCTTTCCACACGGACATCTATATAAGACCCATAATGGTGCCCCTAACCGAAGACCAACAATTTAATTAATTTATTTGGGATACTTCCCGAGTTTGGTAAGCTAGAGACATCGGCATGCTTGCCACTTGTAATAATGGGCCTATAGTAAAGTTGGTTAAATGTTATACCTCTTCTTTAAGTGTGTTTATAAAAACAATATAGACAGTGGTAGGTAGGGAGATACTGCTATCCGTCACGTCAGTTCATTAAAAACAAAACGTAAAAAAATATGTTTTTTTATTTGTTCGTTTGTTTAAAAATATTTTGTGATTATGTCGATGACAGTACTTTCTGTAGGTATTGAAGGCAACAACGTCAACTTTCCGCTCGCAACGGTTAAAGAAAATTTCCCGAAACTTTAATTTGTAGCCAATTATCAACATGGATTTTTTTCTGTATATTGTTTATTAGCTGTATCTTTTACAAGAGCAACTTGAAGTCAGCGTAGGTACTGTCCTTGCAGATACCTAAAAGTTGTTTTATATAGTTTAGGCGTGCAAAATGATTAAATTATCATCATGACAGCTCTAGTACTAAATGACTTGATTGATACGAAAAATACATATCTATTTTTCAAATAACTTAATTACACTATAATATATAATAATATTGGATCCCAGCAGCAGCAGATGTGTCATATATGTAATTATACTATTTTGTAATATATAAAAATATATGAATATATACAAATGTTTTATTCCATGTAAATATAATAATAAATAATAAATATTTCCAGACAGGTCACACAGCGCCATCTAGTTTCCGTGGTAAGCTACGAGGCTTGTGTTACGAAAACTAGATGGTTGATAAACTACATTTATACTTTTTTTTTTGTAAATATATACATATTATACATATAAACACCCAGACCGAGACAAATTATACAATGTACAACTTGCCCCCGGTGGGAATCGAACCCACGACCTCCCGAGTTCACGGCAACGTTTGTTACCACTAGACCACGGAGGCGGCATGTCACAAATGCAATAAAATATAATTTTTTTAAAAAAGTAAAGTATCATCACGACCGTTTCCCTTTTGGGGTGGTCAGAAACCACGCTTATAAATTTAGCCAACTTTACTATAGGCCAATCATGACAAGTGGCAAGCTCGTCGATGTCTCCAGCGTACCAAATTCGAGAAATATCACAAATAATTTAAATATTAATTAAATGTATTTATTTACATTAATAAATATTTTTGTGTCCCGACCATGTTTCGAATCCGGTACCTCCGAGTTTAAATCCATGGACTTAACCGCTAGACCACGGAGGCAGTTGCAATAAAATATTTGAATTTAATTAACGGACGATTTTTAATTACATCAAATATCCAATTTGAGTAGGTAGGTTTTTTTAAAATCTATAATATATTTTTTAAACATCACAAAGAGCTAGTCTGTCTAAACAAAATAAGAATTACAAATTAATTTCAATGCAAATATAATAACAAATTGGAGCAAACATAACGAAAAAAATATTGTATATTTTTCATTAATTCTCGTGATTATTTTAATGTAGTCGAAAAAATGTTTGCGCTGTTTAAATTAATAAAATTAAACAGAGGGACCTAGTTAAACACGCGTAAAGTGAATGAAGGAGCGCAAGCGGTTTTAGCGAAGTTACCGCTCCTTGCTTCTAATGTAAACATGGACTTATATACAAAAGACTAGACAATAAATATTTATCAAATATTATACTTGTATATTTATGTCCATCTGATCAAATTTGACCCGAACTGTAATTAATGGAAATCATTATTATAGCCTACAGAATAAAATTCTTAGCCAATACTACGCTATCGTAAGCAAATAGCTGCCAAACACACACAAATTGACATATAGCGCTCTAACTTCACACAAACATCAACAAAGGTGGTACCAGAAAAATCTAGAAAAGTTTTTTGTTACTCATGTATATGTACGGGTCAAATTTTATATATATAAACATATATATACGGATAGATATGTGTATATGTATGTATTTCTTAGTACGTATTATATTATTGGTTATTTCATTATTACTCGTAGCTCTCGGTATTTAATTATTTATAAAATTAAAATATTTGATTTTATATCTACCCTAATAATATTATTGCACTAACTTCATCTCATAATAAATGTTAGATGTTAGAAAATGCGTTGTAGGTATTCTTCTTCGCATTTATTTTCTTGCAATAAAGAATTTAGAAACAATAATAATGACACTTAATAAAAAAGAATGTTGAAAGGCTTAAACGTGACTTCACAGCTCGGTCTTGGAAAGAATCTAAACAAAACGAAAGTCGTGTTTAATGCCAAGCCAAGGCCAATCTGTGTGCGAAATGCCACTCTTAAAGTTGTGCGGGTAATAATAAATAATAAATATTTCCAGACAGGGCACACAGCGCCATCTAATTTCCGTGGTAAGCTACTAGGCTTGTGTTACGGAAACTAGTAGGTTGATTAACTACATATTATACTTTATTTATTTTTGTAAATATATACATATTATACATATAAACACCCAGACCGAGACAATTTATACAATGTACAACTTGCCCCCAGTGGGAATCGAACCCACGACCTCCAGAGTTCACGGCAACGTTTGTTACCACTAGACCACGGAGGCAGTCAAAATAAATGAAATAAATAAATTGCGCAAAGACCCTATTTGAAACCAAAAAGTTTGTCTAAAAGCCAAGTTCTTAATATAAGTCCAGAATGTAAACAGGCTAACTAATTATAAGACGGGGTCCGGTGTAAACAAACAGTTTCCCCACTTCGTTATCCCAACAACCTTTAAAACTTCCAAAAAGGAAAATAAAAATTGTTCTCCCCAAAATTGTAAGGAATTCTAGTTATTTCGTATTAGACATGAAGAAAATGTATTTTGAAACAAAAGATTGGCAAATATTCTAGAAAGAGTCCCTGGGGATAGGCCGGCTAGGAGATATTTCCGGAGAATTTAGCCTACACTCAGCTTTACGTAGTGGAAGTTGGTGCGAGAGGAATTCCAGCAAAATATTTGCACCACTTGAGAATTGGGCCTAAAGCAGGTCTGCCTTCAATACATTTATGAAACGAGCTTTCAAGACAGCATTAACGTAATCATACAGTATTCGGTTACGCAAAAGGGTAGGTATAAAAGTATAAAAGAAATCATAGCGACAAAAATAAGGAAGGGCATGCTCCGATGGTTTGGACATGTTAAAAGGATGAGAGAAGAGAGATTGACGAACCAGTTATATAATGCAAAAGTTGTGGGTCAAGGAGGTCTTGGCATCACGAACAAATAAATAAAACATTAAAAAGCCATCGAAACTAAATGCGTGTATGAAGAGGTTGATAAATGTCAAAGAAGCGGAAGAGGTATGTCGTTATCGTGACAAGTGGCGCTCAATTGTCTCTGCCTACCCCGCAAGGGATTTGGCGTGAAGATATGTATGTATACATTGGCGGAATTTGGAAAGATACTTAGGTGTCAATGGCAGGAGGAGTGACTGTCTGAGCGTAATTTTATTTTGTAAATTATCACCCTCACATGGTTAAAGCGCGACCTTCTTTGATTTCAAGGAAAGCGTTCTTACGACCAAGCCACCACCATCGCTTTTATCGAATAAATTGAATGTATGTTCAAGGAAATTAAAAGTACATTTACGTATCATGTTTCTTGGTATTCGTGCTTTGCATGCGAAAGCGTAGCATAGATTTTGATCTTTGTTCCGGAATCCAGATTGAATATTCACTCGTATCCATACTAATATTACAAATACGAAAAGAGCTTTGAATGATAGCAAACGGTTAAATGTTTACGCCATTATTTAAAAAATATTTGTAATAGTTCAATCGGTTAATTATAAACAATCCAAAATTTCATCCATTTCCATAACCCAAGAATGCTACCACTAGATGGCGCCACGTTACTACAGCCAGCTATTTCAGCCATTTTTATTTTTAATTTTATATTGATTTAATATTAACAGGTATCAGAATAAAAAGACAAATTTATAAGCATTCTATGGATTCACCGAGCGGGTGCTGGTCCATCGTGTGTGGGTAAGAGATGAGAAGAATGATGTCTCGGGCTTGCGATCGACAATAGGCTGGTTTAAAAAGGAGGCCTCCTTTTTTATTTTTTTGCGCCATATTACGGTCACCATGCACCATTCCACTCCTCTCCCTACTCAACTAAATACTGTATGATTCCGTTAATGACGGCAGACTTACTTAGGCCCAATTTGTTCAGTAAGTGGTGCATATATTTTGCAGGAACTCCACTTAAGAACAATGAAAATTTGACGAATCCAAGTGTTCATATTGTTTTCTAAGGATAATAAATAAACAATCAACAATATAGGATCTTGTCCTAAGACAGCATTAAACATTTGGTCACCTCAAACCGATTCTTTATTAAAGGAAATAGCAGTCAGTTAGGTAGTCTGTTTCAGATTACCTCTAACCAAGGCCTTGAACCTGTCAACCGAGATTTACGATCAGATAGACACTGAACAAACTTTTACCACAACTACTCACGAAATATCAGGGATTTAATAGAGCGACTGGTTAATCTTGAGGATATTCCAAGACGTTTCTTCGACGGAACCTTCACTCGAGCATTGCTTTCAGCTGTCAAACGGGTTCCATCAGCATTTTCTTCCGGCTGTCAAACAAAAATGAAGTTTCTGTAATAGTTACTATTTCAGTTATAAATAAAGCCAATTTGACAGTTTTATTTTTAAGGTCAGCCGTCTGGTTCATTAGACGTCATTTTAAATTTTAATCGTCTCAATTACCGAAACGTTGGATACATACACTTTCCTGGGTTTATCAGCATGAACGGTGAATATTTCTCCGTCCCGCAGACTGAGCAAATTACCACCATCAGTCCGCCTACCACCTATTTGTTGTTCTCGTTGAAGTATGTGCCATTTGGAATGATGTCAAATGCCATTTTTTTCTTGTTGTTCTCTTCTCCCGATGGATGATGAATAGGGAAGGCAAAGGGTCTAGCCCATACAGCCAAGTCTGACGTAATATATCTTTCTTTTTTATGAGTTAATGAGGTCATCATCAAATTCCAGATGCTGCAGAGTTTGATGCTTTTCTTGGAGTCACTCGCGGCACCATAGCTCAAACACGTCGGGTTAAATATGGGAGACCACAGCGCGGGAAAACCGCAAAAAATAAACTGCAACTTGTGCCCCATATTTAAAGTCCAATTTATAGTTTTCCATAATTATTCACATTGTAGCACGTTATTAAACAAAACAACACCACTTTTGACCAATAATATCCACAATAAATTAATTTACAAAACAAAAACTTGCACTTGACATGTCCACCCAAAATGGCGCGAAGAACTCTTCAGTTACGATTTCAGTTATAAATAAAGCCAATTTGACAGTTTTATTTTTAAGGTCAGCCGTAAGCTGGTTCATTAGACGTCATTTTAAATTTTAATCGTCTCAATTACCGAAACGTTGGATACATACACTTTCCTGGGTTTATCAGCATGAACGGTGAATACTTCTCCGTCCCGCAGACTGAGCAAATTACCACCATCAGTCCGCCTACCACCTATTTGTTGTTCTCGTTGAAGTATGTGCCATTTGGAATGATGTCAAATGCCATTTTTTTCTTGTTGTTCTCTTCTCCTGATGGATGATGAATGAGGTGATAGGGAAGGCAAAGGGTCTAGCCCATACAGCCAAGTCTGACGTAATATATCTTTCTTTTTTATGAGTTAATGAGGTCATCATCAAATTCCAGATGCTGCAGAATTTGATGCTTTTCTTGGAGTCACTCGCGGCACCATAGCTCAAACACGTCGGGTTAAATATGGGAGTCCACAGCGCGGGAAAACCGCAAAAAATAAACTGCAACTTGTGCCCCATATTTAAAGTCCAATTTATAGTTTTCCATAATTATTCACATTGTAGCACGTTATTAAACAAAACAACACCACTTTTGACCAATAATATCCACAGTAAATTAATTTACAAAACAAAAACTTGCACTTGACATGTCCACCCAAAATGGCGCGAAGAACTCTTCAGTTACGATTTCAGTTATAAATAAAGCCAATTTGACAGTTTTATTTTTAAGGTCAGCCGTAAGCTGGTTCATTAGACGTCATTTTAAATTTTAATCGTCTCAATTACCGAAACGTTGGATACATACACTTTCCTGGGTTTATCAGCATGAACGGTGAATACTTCTCCGTCCCGCAGACTGAGCAAATTACCACCATCAGTCCGTCTACCACCTATTTGTTGTTCTCGTTGAAGTATGTGCCATTTGGAATGATGTCAAATGCCATTATTTTCTTGTTGTTCTCTTCTCCCGATGGATGATGAATGAGGTGATAGGGAAGGCAAAGGGTCTAGCCCATACAGCCAAGTCTGACGTAATATATCTTTCTTTTTTATGAGTTAATGAGGTCATCATCAAATTCCAGATGCTGCAGAATTTGATGCTTTTCTTGGAGTCACTCGCGGCACCATAACTCTATATTCACAGCGCGGGAAAACAGCAAACAACAAACTGTAACTTGTGCCCCATATTTAAAGTTCAATTTATAGTTTTCCATAATTATTCACATTGTAGCACGTTATTAAACAAAACAACACCACTTTTGACCAATAATATCCACAGTAAATTAATTTACAAAACAAAAACTTGCACTTGACATGTTCACGCAAAATGGCGCGAAGAACTCCCATTTTTTTCTTTCAATGAGAATTAATGTTGTAAGCTTGTCATAGTGATGTTTATATAAAAAAAAACACGCTTGAAACAGAAATTACACAATACAAACACGAAATGATCTGTAGGTAGGTACTATAATTAAAATATACGATACAAAAATGTTGTACCAGTAAAAAATCTTTATTGACAACAAAGAACCACTATGGAATGGAGCCGTCGACGCGTTAAAATCTAGAATATGATATCTGACGATCTTTAGAAAACTAAGTTAAAGGTTTTGAGTTTCGACAGGTCTACTATGAATGATTTTCAAATTTATAAAGCTCGCAGGTGATTGACTACCTTTAGCGGTTAAGGTTGTAGATTTAAACGATGGAGTGCTGGATTCGATTCCAAGTTTAAAATACAAAAAAATACCTATTTATTATTACAAATATTTTTTTGTGTCAATTCTCGAGTCTGACAAGGTAAGAAACATCGACGAGCTTGACACTTGTCATATTAGGACTATAGTAAAGTTGGCTAAATGTGAACTCACTCCATACAAAACACAATTAACCTGATATAATTATGCACATATTAAATACATTTTTCTTACTTAAGTCTTTATAGCAGGGGGGCTGGTATAATAGATTTAAAAACTTGTTCTTTTTTTTCACTGTTACTGGTGGGGATTGGATGAGGGTTGCAAAAGACCGCCTGCAGTGGCTTGTGGGAGGCCTACATCCAGCAGTGGAGAAACACGGGCTGATAATGGTGATGATAAGATATTTGTATGTATGACTATTACATAAATTTATTTTTAAAGTTTCTTTTAGTTTTTTACACCTACATAGTGACTAAAATGTTCTACACTGTCTCTTACTAGAAAATACCCGACATTAAGTAAGCTCTTACGTAGTGAAATTTTTTTTTAAATTAAATTAGATTTTTGAATTCTCTCAGAATTAGTTTTTACTGAAAATAATTTCATAATAAACATTGACATTAATTTGATGATTGATTTGTAGGAAGCGGTCATAGTAGGACTCCGGCGCAGACAACTTATCCCCTTTCGCTTTTGTTTTCTCCCATGACAAAAGACGCACCTTTTCAAAAGAAAATCCGGGGCTCGGTCGTGTTATGTAAATCAGCGACATAGGCTGCGTAGAGTACAGAAAAAGCCACTTGGTATGTTATAGGTAGCGAAGTTTTTTTGTAAATAATAAGAATTAAAAAAAAAAAAAATTTAATAAATAGTAAAAACCTGAAAGCGAATAAATTTAACTTTATTTGAAAACTGAAAAAAAAAAACTAAAGAAAAAAACAGGCCCAAGGGTTTCGTATCAAATATATCAAACTTTTTGAGCGACGGAATCCTTGGGCTTGTTTCTTAGCCATAATGGTAGGATTAGTTAAAAATATGAAATTGAGAGAGTGCGAATATCCTTGACAAACCACTATTTGGTTATAATAATAATAATAAAATTATTTATTGCACACAAAATATACAATATAAAGTGTTGTACATAGGCGAGCATAATACCATGAAGGTATTCTCTACCAGCTAACCTTTGGGAGGGTGAGAGATTAATATTATGGGTGCAGAGTGTGAAAATGGAAATAATATAGTAAAAACCAGAATTAAAATATGTAAATAAATACAATATATACATTTATAATACTATAATACCTAACAGAAAAATAATAATTTTTATCATTTTTTATTTAAGTTTTGTGGTATGAAACCAATGTTTTAAGCTTTTGTCATTCCGAACGTTATGACGCGACGTTTTGCGTTCCTGTAACGTCACGTTACGACGATACGATTACAAGTATGATGCAACATTGCATCATCCCTGCCACATATACGACGTTATGACTCAGTGCTACTTTCTGGAACGCGACAATCGTTTATTTGTACAGAAATGTGATGAAGAAGATGCATGGAATAAAAAAATCGGCTGCATTGATCAAGTATAAACTATGACTAAAATACGATATCCATACTACTCTTTATTTTGCTTTTAATTCAGGGTACTTTAAGAAAGGGTGGAAAAAAATACTTTTAGAAACACACAGACAATACTGAAATGCCCGGCCCGATAACTTTGCTTGTGTGAAGTAGCCATATCGCCGAACAAATAACACGCATTTACTTATAACTCGTTCTATGTGACAAAGATTTTATTATTATTTTAGAGAAGTTTTTTTTATGTGACAGTACCCTATAATATTCCACGTCGTCCTATAACCAAGATCCTGTGCTGTCTCCCTCAAGAACTAATGTAGGTTCACATTCGTCAACATCTCGAATGTGCAACACCTACAGTAGTCTTTACAGTGCCAATAATGATATAGACATATTTCATGACCGTTACAATGTATTCAGAAAAAATGTTCTCGAACATTTCAAACCATCAATATTTGAGTAGCTTATAATTTATTTAACAAGTGTTTTGTTTTCGTATATTTTTTTTTAAGGTACCAAATTTGTGCAATTTTTATGTTTCCTTATTAGTTCTATTAAAAAAGAGAAAAATGTATAATTTTATTTTAGAAGTCATATTTTTATTTTGTAAATTTGATAGTTTTTGTTTTTTTTTTTTTTTGTTTTAACAGTAATAAGTTTTTAATTTCTTCTTCTTTTTATATTGGTGAATGCTGTGACACCTAATTGGTACATATATTAGATAAGTTATAATTATACTATGTTATGTGTGTGATAATATATGTATTGCTGTGTGTACTATATAAATAAATACTCGTAAGTTCAGCAGTCTGTCCACGTTAAATCCATACGTAGACGTACACTGGTAACTCTATGACAGACGTCACACAAGTAACAAGGTAAACCCCACGAAAGCTATGTGGCCTACGTACGGCTACGGCCTACATCGTCAAATGCCAGTAACATACAATTATGTATGTTCCATGTGTGTATAATACAAGGTATATCTTTTATTTGTATAATACAGGCAAGCTCTCGATCCCTAAGGCTCTCCGGCTGCCGTTATTATGTTAACGAGACACTGTTTTAATGAAACCATTGACTGAAATGCAAAGACCGACAATAGCACCGACCATAGCACCAAGAACGGCCAAGAACTAGGAGATCGCACGAACAGGTGTGGACCGTCGGTCACAGCCTTCGTCGCTTGAGCCTAAATTTAACCAAGCTTTGCACAATGGTATGAGTGACGTCGTTAACAAACAACTATACACTAAACATTACAGATAGCCCACTATGCAGAGGATTTATGGTAGAGGAGAAGACGGCTGCGCATGAGCTCATGGAATGCTCCAGTGTTGCTTAACACATGCTGAAGTTCCTCCTGACTGCGATGACTGATAACGAAAGATAATGTTAATGCAAGCATCTTCTGTACTTGTAACTAATAATATTTTAATATGAATCCTAGAGGATATTTTTTTTTTCTTAAAGAATAACAAGAATTGTTAAAGCCAGTTCTGTGACTTATCGGTGGTTCCAGTCGCACCTCAGCCTTGGTCGGCGGCGGACGTCTACAATTTTGTGTTTCGATGACGTCACAAAAACGCGTGTGCAAAATTTTTGGTGCTGCAGAAGTGTCTACTGAAGGGGCCATGCGCGTGTATTTTATCGGTCGGAACTGTTACTTGGATTATTCGTTTAATGTGATATGACATTTGTGTGAAAATAATTTTAACACCAGAAGAAGAAGAACAGCTTCTTCTGGAACCCTGGGGTCGCCTCCTTATACCCTTAAAACCTTAAAATAATGACAGTAGTAAAATAAAATAGAGTGCTATTTATATGATTAGGTACTTTATTATAGATAAATCACAATATTTAAAAATGTAAATAATTCTCTGATTATATCGGATGGATCTAAACTATCTGATAATTATCGCAAAAAAAAGTTTTTTTCAATTGTCGTTATGCTAGCGTAAAATAAATAAAATTTATTACAGATTATGACAACACAATATATTAACTATCAAATTAAAAAGAAATCATTATGACATTAGACATTTTATTATTATTATTTTATTATTTTATTGGGCCCAATTCTCTAAGAAAAATAGGCATTCTTTTAGTTTGATTCCGGCAGGTTAGATGGTGTCTTGTCGGTCGATCCATTTTAGGCACGGTGTCACTAATAAAATTTTGGCACTAAAGTAACACATCAAAATTGTGGAGCTGGTCCTTATATATAGGTCTACAATTAAAACCTTTTCAGTTTATATCGTAAATTAATTTTATTGTTGATTTTATTCATGTGCTAGTAATAAGCCGTTTTAACTTTACATGCAATATTATTTATTTTAATTTACTTGTAATAAAGAAAAAAAAAACGAGTAAAAGTTCCGTTGAAGAGCGTTCTTCACCAAACTGTTATCCAAATGAAATCCACTTTTTATATAATAAAATACCCCAATAAAATCAATGGTGATGGGTTGTCTAACAAAATATGGTCCAGGCTATCCCATCCCATCCCATCCCGTCCCGTCCCGTCCCGTCCCGTCCCGTCCCGTCCCGTCCCGTCCCGTCCCGTCCCGTCCCGTCCCGTCCCGTTTATTCTAGACGGATATCAGACCTGAAGATTTTGTTAATAGGGTTCGATTCCTGCAGTATCCTTAAGTTAGACGTATTCCAAAATTTCACCCATATAAGCGAGACTATCATTTGGTATAATTTAATTTAATACAGGGTGAGACGGAGTGCACAATCGTCCGAAAACGAAACGTCTAAGATCGATTACGTCTGTCAGAAATGTCAAAATCTTGGTCATTTCGCCTAGCTTTTGACATTTCTTACAGACGTAACCTAAGACGATTTGTTTTCGGACAATTTTGCACTCCGCCTCACCCCGCTGGTAGTTTTTATTTGATCAACTTGTTGGTAATTATTATTATTAAATTCGTAGAATTGAAGAAACAATGTACATAGGCGAAGATTTTTTTTCCTTACAGCCCCTAGAACACAGCATCCTAGACCTACACTGCTAGAAATGGGCCTTCCAGAACATATATCTGAGAGAATTTGGCCTACACTCGCCACGCTCCAGACGGCTTGGCGAAGATATGATGTATTTTTTTTATAACAATATTATTAACGATTCCACAAGTTAGTATTAGTGGACCGACAACTTAACGTGCTCTCCAAAGCACAAAGACATAGTTTAATGCATACAAATGTAATCTATGGCAAATATACGAAAGAAAAGTATTTCTCATTGGTACATGCCTATGTTTGAACCACTGACCATTTTTTGTAATGGAAAACGTTCCTACAACCTAGCCACCACCACTCTACAAATATAGTATTTAGTTTTAATAAATAGTTATTTATATTATTTATATATCGAATATTATCTCAGGGATCGAAAAATGAGAGAAGATATAATTGAGACATTTAAAATTCTAACAGGAATGTGTAACTGCCCCCACCTAGCCAAAATGTTAAGGTTTAACACAATGGTATTTCCCCGTCGTGACCACAGAATGAAACTAATGAGAAAATCCAGCAATACAAATGTAGGATATGTAGGACTTGAATAACAAAGTTCTAAATATGTGGAAATTAAAGTATTTAACTGTAAACACTTTTAAAAACAAACTGGACAAGTGGCTAGTGACAATCGAAAACTTTACATGATATAGGCATATCAGCAATGCGCTGCGAGCCTATTAATCAATAATAATAATATTTATTTATTTAAAAACTTTATTGCACAAAGTACAAAGGCGGACTTAATGCCATTCTCTGATAGCCAAACCTTAGGGACAAATTTGAACAAATATAGGTGCAATGAAACCAATGGTAAAAATATACAATTATAGAATGACTAAATATATATATACATATATAGTTTTATATATGTTATATATTATCAATTTACTAAATACTAATCATCATCATCATTACAGCCCCTAGAACACAGCGTCCTAGACATCCACTGTTGGAGATGGGCCTTCCAGAACATTTATCTGGAGAATTTAGCCTACACTCGCCACGCTGGCCAGACGGCTTGGCGAGGATATGATGTAAATTTTTATTGACAATTTATTAACGATTCCACAAGTTGGTATTAGTGGAACCGGGACCGACGGCTTAACGTGCTCTCCGAGGCACGGGAACGGTGGTGTTGTAAATCTATGATAAATGTACGTAAGAAAAGTGCATTTCTTATTGGTACATGTCGGGTGGGTTTGAACCGACCTTTGTAGGATATAAGAAACGTATTCTTACAACCGAGCCACCACCGCGCCTTATAAACACTAATATATACACAATATTATACATAGATATACATAAATACAACTTACTAACGTAGTTTAGACATATTTATAAAGTGTGAATAGACCATTTTTGTAAATGACAATCTGTTATTTGCCTGCCTTATGTTCACTGGAAGATCATTCTATAAATTTGTGGCAGCGACTACAAAGGAGTTGGAGACAAAACCAGAATTATGTGAAGGGACAGAAAGAAGAGAGTTATGAGAAGAACGTAAAGATTTATCATGGAAGGAAGAGAGATAGGCAAAATTATCCTTAAGGTATTTCTGTATCGCAGGCTCGTTTAATTTATTTATTTAATTAGGATCACCAACAGAGTAAACATTGAATCCAATTCTATCAATAGAAGCAAACAGTAAAAAAAAAACATTAGTGAATGGTACCTTAGTAACAGGTGACCACAACATGTCAAGCTACATTCAATTATGATACATTATATGTTTAAGAAATTTAAATAATAATATTAACAATACTTAAAAACTAAAAAATAATGAGAACTATGACTAAAAGTAATACTTACAGTTACAGAGTTAAATGATAAAAGTATCTTATATACAAACTTCATTGAAAGCAAAATAAACAACTGAGAAGAAGAATACGTAAAATATCCGAATAGAAAGGTATAAGTTACTTTACAAATACACAATACAACTAACAAAAGCAACAACAAATGAAAATATTACAACTATAGCCTCCAGCGCCACCTGTGAACGCGGCAGAATGTCAGATAATAGTTTTGACAGATACTCGCAAGGGTTACCACACGTTTTACAGTTTATTTATTTCATTACGTATAATGAATTCATATCGTTATTAGACTGACAATTTTAATTAACCATATAGTATAGTAATAATAATATATTTTAGTAATATCCTATGAATTTGTCAGAAAACAATAGCAACATAGAACCGGCACTTTATAAATTGAGTGGTCTATTTCCTGCGTAATGGAAAATGCAGTGAAATGTTAAATTAATTAGATGCTAGCGGCTGTCAGAGTAATGAGCCAAATGAACATATCACACCAAAATAGTTTCAATCCAAATTCTCAGGGATATCGCGTAACTCATAGGGAAATATATGCATATCCTGTACGTGCGACTTGAGAAGGAAGGGATAAGGTTATAGAATTCTTCGAAGAACGTGTTCTACAAGCTATAACACGGTAAGTTCTAAAGAGCTCCATAACCTTTCTTTTCTATTTGGCAAAGCAACCACACGCAGAGGCTAAATATGCATCCACATACCGCAGCCACTCTCCATACCCATACGCGTATATACAAATTTATGACCCTCACAGAATAAATGATCAGGAATGGATACAAGACTGGTGCGAGAGGAATTCCAGGAAAATTCCGTCAATACCGTATTTACCATGGTTAGGCAGCAATATAGTCATAAGCAAGTCCGGGACACCATTCTTCTTCTCTCTCTTTCCCACAGACGATGGACCCGTATGGTGGAATGCTAAGAAAATTGTCTTCTCTCTTCTCTGCCTCACGATGAAAATGTGGAATGCTCTTTCTCTATGAAAGCTAGTGTGTTTCTTTATTTTGTAGAAAAAATTACCTACTTTACACCAAGACGGTTCTTGAGGCCTCGACGACGACTATTTTACCTGTACTTTACTTCAACTAAAAATGGAGCTCGTGAACCACGCGTAGGATGTGTGAGACGTTCGATGACTTATTGTGCGATGCTGATTTATTCTGGTGTGCTCCATACTTCAACAACTCTGATAGTTTTTCGAGCATTGCAGTTAAACTTATTTTTTTATTGTTGTTTGTCATTTAGACCAGGCCACTGTGACCATATGGTCACATTAACTTGAAGCTTTTAGTTTTAGTTTTATTTAATTTAATCTTGTTTGTTAATTTTTTAGGTTTAAATTTTGCTAACTCACCCCAATCAATGTACAAATTTATATGTTCTTGGTGAGTACTTTTTATGGAATCTGGTTCACATATTGTTAATATCTGTTGTTAAATGCTTACTTTAGCCATGATCTCCGTTTGTATTCCAAATGTGAAATAAATAAATTTTATAACCAAAGCGAAGTGTCAAAAACCATCTTGGCCTATTAAGGTTATAACAGGGGCTGATGTGGGTCGTTAGTGACTCCTATTCTTGGAGCTTTGGTAACCGCTTACCACCAGGTGATGAGGTGTCACATTGAGCGGTTTAGTCCTTGGATATAGATGTGGAGGTACTGAGTTCGATTCCCGGTCGGGACACAATAATTTATTTAATTTAAAAAGTAAAGTGTCATCACGACCGTTTCCCTTCCGGGGTGATCAGAAACTACGCTTATAAATAAGCGGATTCACATTTAGCCAACTTTACTATAGGCCAATCATGACAAGTGGCAAGCTCGTCGATGTCTCCAGCGTACCAAACTCGAGAAATATCACAAATAAATTAAATATTAATTAAATGTATTAAGTTACATTAATAAATATGTTTGTGTCCTAACCACGAATCGAATCCTGGTACATCCGAGTCTAAATCCATGGCTTTAATTTAGTTGTGATATTTTAAGATTTTGGTACGGTATAGACGCCAACGAAAGTTGGCTAAATAAGAATCCGCTGCTTTAAAAAGCGTGGTATGTGACCACCCCAAAAGGGATACGGTCGTGATTATATTTTATGACCTAATAATAAATAAAAAGATAAATTTATTGCGAGCTCAGAGCCTATGTGTTGTGAAATAAGTACATATTTAAATCTTATGCGTCTTCATGACACATAAATTGTCATGGAGAGAGTCTAATTTCAGCTATCAAATTTTGTACAGACTCAAATCGTGTTATTGTGTTGAAGCAGTTTTACAGCAGATACGTTCGTATTTAGAAAGTCCTTTTTTTACTTAATTACAATTTAATCTCTCCAGTCACCTGCAATAAGCTACTTACAGGTCTAGCAAAAAACCTTTTGCAATTCTAATGATTGATTATTGTAGGTATTATTAGAAAATATTTTAAACGTGAACTTTACCGATTTCGATGTCAAACTCGTATTTTTAAAGTTTTTTTTTACCAGTTGCTCGTAAATTTATTCATACAGTATGACAAATAGTTATGTAAGAGAGTGAGATGGATGGGATGCGAGTAAGGATCAGGTATGTTTAAAGGACATAGGGTTAATATAGTATTATAGATTACCTAAATGATAGTGAATTAAGTTAAGTACCTACCTAGCTATTATTGTTATTTGTGTTGCTGGTTGTTCTTGTTTCAGTTTTAATTATGATATTCGTATCATGTTAATGACGATATTTTTTTTTTTTTTAATTTATTGTTTTCAAGATACACAAAAATACATCAACAATATTATATAGCCGTCCACAAAAACCTTTAAGGTTTATCTGGGTACGGCGAGTCACTCACAATCTGTATGAGAAATAATTCTGTTATTGACTCATGTAAAACTTTTTAAACTTATATTTATTTTGTTATTATCAATGTATGTTCTTTGGAGCTCGGCGGGCATATCATTAAGATATGCTGAGGTTACATAATTCAGCATTCTTGTACCATAAACATTATTTGCCCCTGGAAGTTTAAACTGTTTTACGTAATTGAGAATCCTTAAATTACCCGACCGCTTGTATTTCGTTAGTTTTTGTGAGATATTAATTTCAGTGAGAATGGTATATTTAATTTTATCGTGTATACTAAGTACGTTGCAATGTTTAAATAGATCATTATAGTTATTTTTATATTTATTTTTAATGTGCGTTGGTACAATATTTTTAAGGATTCTCAACTGCAGATTGTAAATGTCATCTAGATAGGTCTTATATGTTCTACCGTAACTGCTAAGTCCATAACTAACAACAGAGTTAGCCAGGGCCAAGTAAATCATTCTTAGAACTTTAAAGGGCAATTTATATTTAAGTAATTTAAGTTTGCTTTTAACTGATCGCAGTTTGGCACAGACATAATCTTTATGTGGACCCCAGCTGAATCTGCTGTCAATCATGAGACCAATATACATATGTTTATCGACTAGGTCCAGCTTAGGGCAATTACAATTTAGCACAGGTTTATGTTGACACTGGTGTGTGTGAGCTACAATACTGGGAACTATGTTGGTTGTGTTGTGAGATGAATGAATGTGGATGACTTTTGTCTTACTGGTGTACTACACAGTGTGTTGTAGTTTGATTGCATGCCAGATTGAGCCAGGCTTATGTCTTTATTAGCTGTTATAAGGCAAGTGTCGTCAGCGAATTGATATACTGAGCCCTTCTTTATGATGTTACACATATCGTTTACTCTGTGGGTCCGATTATTGATCCCTGGGCCATACCTTGATCTGTCCTTATTTTATCACTGTACGAAGTCCCGATTTTTACCATTGTATGTCGATTCTGATGATAATTTTTTAGTAATTTTAATAGAGGGCCTCCTATTCCAGCACGGTACAATTTGTCATAAAGAATATCATAATTAAGCATGTCGAAGGCTTTGCTGAAGTCAACCATCAAAACAAAATTTAATGTTAGCTAATAAGTAATAAAGTATAGTAAAAATATAAGGTTTGAATAATAACGTTAATTTGACAAATTTTAATCTAATTTGTATTGCGACGTGTGTAGACACATTAGCTCCATCTCACATCCAGGCGACCTCATCAGACGCGGGAAGTGCGGCGTTTTCTGCTGAGAACCTCAAATCGCGCAAAAACGCCAACCTCGGGCAAGACGCCTGGCCAAGGAGTTGTCAAAGCGGATGACGGAAAGGTCTGGTGACTGGAAGGCTGGCGATTATTTCTGCCAACGTATTAGCCTCGCTATACAGAGGGAAAATGTTGCCAGTATTTTTGGGACTATCGCTGGTGGACATTTTTTAATTTATAGATAGTTTAGTTTTTATTGGGTTTAGTTTATAGGTATTTAATTTAATTTAAGTAGTTTTTAATTATTATTAGAATAAATGTTTATTTCTGTTCTAAGTGTATATAGTAATACTAAATTGTGTGTGTATTAGCTCCATGCCGGGAAGTTAATACTTTTTATGAGTAAAGAAAAATATAGTCGGTGAAGACGATTTTCACGCCATACCTGTCCAGATGCAGAGACACAGCGAGAGAGTAATTAGTATTCAGAATTGTGTGTCGAGTGCATTCCCAATTCTGTGTGACTGCTGAAGCCGATTACACGGACCTGTGCGCTCGTTTTCCGAATGCTACTTGCTATTGTATGCACGACCAAATGTCCTGCGAGTTTCATAATCATTTTAGCCACTATAACATATTCCTAGACCAAGATGGTTTTTCACACTTCGCTTCGGTCTTCACAATGGAGAAACACACTAGCTGGGAGAGTATTCCACATCTTCAGCGTGGGGCAGAGAAGAGATAAGACAATTTTCTTAGCATTCCATCGTCTGTGGAAAAGAGAGAAAAGAAGAATGGTGTCCCGGGCTGGCAAATGACAATAGGCTGCTTTAAGGAATTCAACTTGAATACTAAACTCCATCCTGCCTACCCAACTAAATAGTGTATGATGTCCATTTAAAGTTGGAACTAGTTCGTATATATCACACAAGCCTAGTTCTAGGGGCCGTGGTAGTGTGACTAATTTTTTTTTTTATTACTGTTGCGTCTAAATTTAGTGATTCATCTATATAATGCCTGCCTTATAATGACGCAGATTAACTGCCTAACTAAAACTTTTAATAACGCTCACAATTTAATCGTCGATTTCTGTTGAACGGTTCCTTAATTTTTATTACGGGAAGGGCGCGAAGTTTTATCAAAGTTATTACTTATGATTAATGATGACCTTTGATTGCTCTCAGGTATGAGAAAGATAAAGAAAAAAAACAAGAAACCGTTATCAGTTTGTCTGTCTACTGTTACTCTGATATATAAAGATGAATGTCTGTGTGTATGTTCATTATGCATTTCAAAACTACTTGACCGATCGGGATGAAACTTTGGGAATATGATGCGAAGGTTTATGACATATTAGATTGCATAATAAATAAATATTAACATATAAAACAAAGTCGAGTTTGTTAGAACACTTATAACTCGAGAATTTGTCTCCGTCCTAATAAAATTGGAAAATTAAATAAAAAAATAAATAAAAGTAAAATCATTTTACCATCCAAAAAAATCGTAGGTTTCCGTACCTGTCAAACAATGTTGGTTGTCAAATATAAATTCTTTTCTTTTTTTTTATTTGTCAATTAAATTACACTTAAAAATATATATACTGTTTTCTTTTAAACATCTTGAACCAATGTTTAAAACAATACAGTCACAAGTAGAGTACCCTTCTGAGAAAAAGTATAAATAATTTATGAAATAATGTCAAAAACAGCCAATATCTTTGGATATTTGTTTATTTATTGGTTTTACAAAATCACAGCATTAAATTAATACATATTTGACGATAGGAATTTTGTTATACATTAGCCAAAATGATTTTTATTTTATAGACAGCACTTAAATTAAAAACTAAACTAATATTAAAATAATATTTAATTAAATCAAAATTAAAATAAATTATCAGTAGCGAGTGCAACTAAATCTATACCGTAAGTAAAAAATAATAATTTAACTATTATTATAGCCGCCAAGTCGAGCGTGAAGCAAACACTGCATGGATATAGTCATTTGTTTTCAACTAAAATAAAAACTAATTTGTTTGCAATAATATTCTAAAATATCACAAGTCGTTATCTAACGTCATTTCGATCGCTGTTTTCGCCCAATTTATGCCCGTGGGAGAGGTTGCTTTATCAAAATAAAATTATAAACTCCCATCTACATTCTGACAACATGCAACGAGATCATATATTTTGTTTACAAAACTCAAATCATAAACTTTTTTTATGATTACAATCCCGATAGAGTCATAGATTTCCAATGCCACAATGTCCAATGAGCATAATACTAATACCAACTTGTAAAATTGTCAATAAAGTATACACCTGTCCAACCTGGCATTTCATTCGATGGTTGGTCCCCTGGGCGTCGACACCCTCGCCGCGTCTCATCTCAGGGGGACAGTGCATAATTGGGCCTACGAAATGCACCACGGAAGATGCGACAAGGCCTACCGCAGCACCGAACCCTCGTGAACCACCTAAGAAGACCACGGCGCCGATCCCCACTGCAGCAGTCAGCCTTCGTCAGAACTTTGACCATAATAAGATGAAGATGCGGAAGCTGTAGTGCAGTGTATATTTATATTATATATATTTTAGTTTTTAAGGTACATATCTATGGGCCTTTTGTATATTAATTTTGTTGCCTGAAAATAAAGATTATTATTATTATATAAAGCGGGAGCGGCGGCGGAAAATGCGGCGTCCAGCAAGCGGCGCAAGTATGTAAGTATATTAAAAGATTATATATTTGTGCCGTTTGCTGTTGAAACTCTGGGCCCATGGAGTCCAAGCGCAAAAAAGTTTTTAAAAGACATAACACCGCGTCTTGTCGTCTCCTCCGGTGACAAGAGGGCTGGCTCTTTCTTCGCCCAATGAATCAGTATTGCAATTCAGCGGGAAAAGGCAGCCAGCGTTCTTGCCACCATTCCACGTGGACGGGACTTATATCCCTATCCTTAGTATTAATATTTATTTTATTTTATATTTTGTATTTTTTTTTTCGCATAAACAAATAAATAAATAATATATGGGTGATTTTTTTATTTTAAATAAGGCCTAAAAAAGTATTTGCTTTTTTGACAATTACACGCGGTATAAATACAAAATCAAATCAATCAAAATCAAAATAATTTATTTCTATTGGTTCTCTCAAAACAACTTGGATACAGTCAGAACTAATAAAATCAATACAATTATCAAAACATAATGTACTAATCAAAGTGGTAATAATGGTTGGACCGTAAACAGGCAATAATCCATATTTATGTATGTTATGCACAACATTATTGCTACAAGCAAGTAAAACTAACTAACTTAGAAACTACTTAAATAAGATTTATTTATTTATTTAAAACTTTATTGCACATAAATTGCGTGACATATTGTCGCTTGACATTCTTTGCCTGTCAGACCTTCGGGACAACGAGAACATTTATGTGAGGTAGGTGCAATATATCAATTAAAATAAAATATATTAAAAATATACGTCTATAAAATATTATTTATTGCTTATAATAAATATTTATTAATAAAATTACATACGAATTCATGCACACATACATATATAAACTACATAAATAAGTTATACTATTTATATACTACATAAACATAAATTAGGTACTACGTACTTAATGATAACCGATGATGTAGGATAATAATAAGCAACAATCAATGAACATTTTATGAAAATTATGAACCAAGATTAGGATCGTGGCTGTAAAGAGGCCGTGTCAGTTTACATTCTAAATACTTAATAATTATGATGTACAGAAATTATATACATATGTCAGATAATTTATAAAACCAAAAATAATAATAATAATAAATAATAAAAAAGACGTGTCATCTTATAATCGTATTATCAGAAATAGTGGTCATTAGCGTAGCTTTTTATAATAATTCACACCTATCCATCACAATTAAGCATCAGCATCCCATACAGACTTCATCAGCAGGTAAAATCGAGGCCAAACGACCTCTCACTCTGGATAAAAGATAAAAAATATTACAACACTTTTTCTTCATAAAACAATTTTCGCTTGACTATTTTTTGCAAGCACATTTATCAAAGACTCCGGGCACGTACTTTGACATTTACCCTAGTGGTTCGTGTAAAGAAATACTGGCTAAATTGACAATAGCCACTTAGGCCTCACCTAAAATATATCTCGCAATTTTGATCACGTCCTACCGACTTTTTGATGACATGTTTTCAATTTCAAATTGTGCCGTCTTATAGTTTGCTATTTACACTGTTATTATTTATTTATTTCAAAACTTTATGCACTAGGTACACATGCGGACTTAATGCTTTATGCGCTAGGCATTCTTACTAATCAACCTTAGGGACAATTTAGAGCATTTGTTATGTGAGGCAGATGCTAAATATAATAGGAGCATTTAAGGTCTGTAAAAAAAACAAAATAAATCAAACTTAAATACTAAATCTAATATACTATATACAAAACTATATACTCATTTATTTATTTATTATTTAAATAAATATTTATAATACATATTTAAATAAATAATATTGCTTATTGGGAGATGTGTTTTTGCGCCGTTTGGAGTTGAAACTCTCGGGCCGTGCACACCAAATTTTTGGCGTTGTCAAAACAGCTCGTCAACACCTCGGGAGACAAAAGGGCTGGGCAATATTTGGGCCAAAGGATCAGTATTGCCATTCAACATGGCAATGTTGCCAGTATCCTTGGCACTTTGCCCATTGGCAGCGATTTGGAGATTTTTTTTTATTTATAATATTTTTTATTTTGTTTTTGTTTTCTTCATTTTAGCTTTTAGTTATATTTTTATTTATTAATTAGGTTTATTTTTATTATTAGTAATTTATGTTTTAAGATGTAAGTTTTCAGTTTAATTATTATTTTATTTTATTTTTAAATCGTTAATATATAGTGTTTTTATACATAGGTACATATAAATAATAATAATACATACACATTTATACAATAAAATATCATATACTTACATATTTATATAATACTTACCGTTACTGGGAGCTATTTAGGAAACGTGTAAAGACGATTTTTTTAAATAACGATCTGTTTGGCGCTTGTTTTTTTATTAATTAACCTTCTAGTAGTAATTGCCTCTGTGGTCTAGCGGTTGACTCCGTGGATTTAGACTCGGAGGTACCGGGTTCGATCGGGTCGGGATACAATAATATTCATTAATTTAAATATATTAATTAAATTAATATTTAATTTAATTGTGATTTTTTCCGAGGTTGGTACGCTAGAGACATCGACGAGCTTGCCACTTGTTATGATTGGCCTGTAGTAAAGTCAGCTAAATGTGAATCCGGTTCTTAATAAGCGTGGTTTCTGACCACCGCGGAAGGAAAACTTTAGTGGTGACGTGCTATCTTCGTTACATAAGTACCAACATGTGGTCTGACAGACCATCAGTCATATTTATAAATATCTACTAAATGTTTCGCTATATAATTACCATTTTTATCTGATTTTGTACTTCGTGCAATAAAGTTTTAAATAAATAAATAAATAACTTAAGATTTTATTACTGAATAATAAAAATAAAAAAACGGAGTTCATATTTTTTATTCTAGATTATATGTAGTATAAAAATATTTGCTTTTTAATAAATTCCACGGAGTATATTGTTTGCAACAAATAGACAAATAGATAGATATATACAAATAGATAGATATATACAAATAGCGACTAATGCCTAACGCCTGTTGTCTCTGTGATCTACCTAACCGAAAAAATATTTGTATTTACACTACGTACTCACTGTATTTTTACATCCAATACATTATTATTAATAGTATGACATCTGCCAGAGAGTTGCTCGTACTGATCTACATGCAATCATACAGTGTACCCAGCCCTTTAGATGACACCCATTAAATTCCAAACTTCTTCCCTATAATGCTAAGATTCCATTGGCCCTCTTGATTGATTAATTATTATTTGAAAATTGATTGATAAACCTTTTGTGTTTGTTTGTGAACTATACAAAACCTGTCAAACTTCGTTACAACATTGCTGTTTTCCTTTTTAGTCATAGACCTTCATATACGGACTTACCTTGTTACAGCAGCTAAATAATATAGGTATAATTTACTCTGAATTTACGCTGAATTGCAATACTGATTCTTTGGGCGATGAAAGAGCATCTTGTCACAGAGAAGACAACAAGACGCGGTGTTATGTCTTTTAAAAAGTATTTGGCGTTTATGACTTTATGGATCCAGAGTTTTTACAGCAAATGGCATAAATATGTGATATTTTAATATACCTACATAGATAGTTACATAGTTAGATACATACTTGCGCCGTATGCCGGACTCTACATTTTCCGCCACATCCCCCGCTTTATGCGCTGTCCCCTTAAAATGCGACGCGGCGAGGGTAATGACATTCCCAGTCATCAGCACCAGCAGGCTCTCAAGAACCTCAATGGTGGCTAATGCCCTTTTAATAGTAACCTTAAGAGAGCCGTGGCTAAATCGTCATACCTATTTTTTTATAATAACTTATAAATGATTTGATGAGCGGTGGTACCTCGCTTGCAAGAATGAATTTCATAAAAATCCTACTAGCTAGCGTGGCGAAATTTTCCAGAATTTTTTTTATTTTTTTATTTTATTTTTTATTTATTATTTTCAACAGTGGATGTTTAGGACTCTGTGTTCTATAGGCTGTGATGATGATGAGGATAGATGATTGTAGCGATCATGCTGATGCTTGCTTTTGAAGTTATGGTGTTTAACGCCAGAAACATCGGTTACAACAAATGGTGCAATATGGGAAATCAGAATTTCAGAAATTTGAGTCAGAGTTCTTGATTTAACACCAGCATCCTTCAACAAAGCTGATGAGAAATGAGCATCAGCTCATGATCTTGTGTTACAGTTCCAAAACTGGGATGCGTTGCCGGGCACTGCGAACGACCCAGACCCAAGAATAATTTTCCATATACTCGTATAGGATTGATATTTATTGAATAATAATAATGTGTATTTTGGAATGAGTAAATGGTGGGAAATGTATAAATAGACAAAGGTTTTATTGTATAATAGTATATTGGCAGATAGATTGGGTCTGAATAAAAAGCATGGAAGACTCCTGAAACACGCACAAATAGTTCGGGAGTCAGAGCATGCTAAAATTGTATATAAAGTTATATCAATGTAACTGTTCCAAACGTAAACTGTATAGTTCTTAAAACAATAAAAACCCATAAATGTTTATATGTCAGCAATAAAAACAAATAGGAAACGCTATGAAAAAAAAGAGATGTTCTCAATAAAGTGGCGTCGTTTTGCTATTCTACAGACCTGATTCTTTATTCTTTGTTTATCATCGTACATTCCCACCGGAATTTGGTTAACTCAATAATTAGTACAAATTATAAATTTACTTTAATAAACTGTTACCATTCCTTGCAACCATTTTTCTGTATTTGCTGTACGCACAGTCACGCCTTCTCATAGCAAAACGGACATCGTCGCTTATCCATGTCGCTGGAGCACGTTTTATTTTCGTCGCGCATATGGAAGCGTGTTTAAAAATATTGCTTGTACTTAGATATATATATATATGTCTATGGAATTTCCTTTTAAGTCAAATTAGCTGTCGTTTCGTTGAAAATGAAATTCATTAGAAACAACGTTGGTTTTTTGATTGTTATATTACGTGGGGTCCAAATTAATAAAAGAAAATTATATTATTTTATTTTTCTTGTGATTTTTTTACAAGTGTCGTCATTTGTTTCGAAGTCTAAATATATTTATACATCTACCTTACATCAGCATTATTTCATTACCTTAAGAGGGATATACAAAAGAGGCATTGAAAAGTGACAAAGAGGTTATAATATCCTTCCTCAGGAAAGATGAAGAGCATGCAGAGTGCGACGCCCTAAAGTACGATTGGTGCCTGGCGTTGCTGAAGTTCTACCAAAACTCTTTTTATATGTCCCTCCCGGACCAGAGTAATCAGGTAAGGTGGGGAAAAGCTACGGAAAAGAATTGTACTTTGTGCTGATATAAGAACTACTAGACAGACAGACTCCGCCGATATGACAAAGTCATTGGTGTTATCCGTGAAGCAGTAAGTCTTTCTAGTGCAAGAGCCAGAAACGGTCTGAATACAAACAAATTTGTGGCCACATTTGTAAAGGAAGGGCAAAGTACGATAATTAACTTATTGTAGGACCCCAGATCAGAGCCTATAGGCCAGACATCTTAATGTTTTCTCGGAATTTGAAAAAGTTATTCTTATTGAACTTATCGTACCGTGAGAATCAAATATTTCAAAACACACAACATGAAGTCGAACAAATATAATAATAAAATACTTTATCGCACAAAATTACAAAAGTAGTGTACAAGGGCGAACTTAATGCCGTAGGCATTCTCTTACAGCTAACCTTTTAATGATCATCTTATAATGATCACACAGAATAAATGATCAGGGACGGGTTCAAGACTCAGCATTACGCAGAGGAATTCTATCAAAATGTTTGCGCCACTTATTGAAAGAATTGGGCCTAAGCAGGCCGTTAATACATTTATGGAAAGAACTTCCAAGACGGCATTAACGGAATCAGTATTTGATTGGGTAGGGAGAGGAGGAATGGTGGATGGTGAGCGCCTTATTGCGCAATATTGTCGGTCGCAAGCTATATATAGGTTTAGTTATCTAAATTAACATAAACTATTCCTAACATAAGCTATACCTATATAAAATTGTATGACACTTTTCTCCACCTGGTGGCGCTAGTATGCGGATGACACAAGCCCCACTTTTTTGCGAGAGTTGCCATTCTTTTCCCAATTAGGTACTATACTCTTTAGGCGCCTGCGGACTAAAACCTTATAACCGTCTCTCTTTCACTGTTGGCCCTGTGTTCCTTTACAGCTAAGTCTGAGTTGTGGCTACAAGTAAAGGCACTCATTCGCCGCGTAAAAAATAATAATACAATGTTAGTAGCACAACAACAAAGCTTAAATAATTATATTTCATTTCAAATCGCAGTTGTACTTAAAAATCGTATTACCAACAATGAAATTCTAAAAGTAGAATTAATAAGGGAACGACAATAGTGTCTCGCTGAGTCAATAAGAACAATTAACAAAGGTTTCAGGTTCTAAATTAATTTACGATAATATTAAAGAAAAAAACAATTAACTGAGGTGTTTCGTTATTTATTATACAATTAGGTATACTAATAGCTGTTTGCGTGAAGGCAAGATATGCTCAGATCTCAACCACCGAAACTAAATTGAAAGCATCACCAAAATTGCGTCTGTTTTATACAAAGCAAACACAGACTTACCGATCCAGCAGGGAAGCACCAGGATACCAGGATTGACACAATTATTTAGTTAATTAATGATATTTAGCAATATTTTGATGCGCGCACGCGGCTTCAGGCAGCCGGTTGGAATAGAAGAGGATTTGATAGGTCGTGGTGAGAAAGAGAGGGAAATACGGAAAATGACAAGGAAGGGATGGACGGCAGCCGTATCGCTGTTGTACTGAACATGCATGGTAACCCGACAAAATAAAGACTGCGCACATTTGCCAATGACCATTTAATCTTGTCTCATAATAACAAGTTGGGATGTAACAGCGTCCATTAAACTGGGGATACTGGTTTTTTTGCCCTCAGACTTATGCTTGATAAAACACAAATAAGTTCATGCATAGAATACTGTTCTCACCTCTGGGATGGGTCTAAAGCTCTCGAATCGCTGCAGCTTCGCCGAGACGTGTTTTCGCTGAGCGTATTCTACAAGCTATACTGCGGTGAGTGTTCTAAAGAGCTCCACAGGTCAGGCCAAAATATGTACATACTGTAGCCACTGTAAATTTGGAGACTCTTACATCTGTCGCACGTTGAAGATGTGAAATGCTCTCCCAACCATTCCTTGTTTCCTTATTCCTATAACCTATTACTAGTCCTTTAATCGAAGTGCAAAAATCTTGATAGCCTGCATAATTGAAGGGACCTGATCGTTTGTGGCTGGCGTCAGTTGCTTCCATGCTTGGACTTCGCGTATCGATTACTATCAGATATCTATCTCTAATACTACTATCCCCCTATCGTTTCAATTCATGCGACGCTGGCTTCGCCAAAGAACTGATAAACTGCACGAGCAGATGTGAATATCGACCACAGACTGCAGACAGTCCAGGGAGGCCCTTCCCAATCCAGAAAACCTCCTCACACGACGCCTCCTGGGCCTTGACAGAACCAGGCTTCGAATAGTGGTGCGGGTCTTGACGGGACACTGCGCCTTTAACAAACATCTCTATATTCTAACCATTACAGATAGCCCACTGTGTAGAGAATGCATGGCGGAGGAGGAGACGGCCGCGTATGTGCTCTTGGAGTGCGACATTGTGGCTGCGCCTAGACTAAGGTTGGAGGAGACTGCGAGGGCTTTTCCGGAGATCTGCAGGAACGTAACGGGTCTCCTGGCCTTCCTGGAGGGGATCGGATACAATGGTCCAATAGTGCGGAAAAACCACCGTAATCACAATCACAATCACATACTATCAGATGGGCGATTTAGGCGTGAAGGCAATGCAAATATACAAACACACAATGCTCATTTCACATTTATAATATTCGTAAGTATAAATTAAAAAAATAAAATAAAGTATCATCACGACAGTATCCCTTTCTGGGTGGTCAGAAACCATGCTTTTAAAGAAGCGGATTTACATTTATCCAACTTTACTATAGGCCCATTATGATAAGTGGCAAACTCGTCGATGTCTCTAGCGTAACAAACTCGAGAAATAAATTAAATTAATTATTGTGTCCCAACGAGGAATCGAACAGTAATGAAATTATTGCCGCAAGATTAATATTAGATAAGCATGTTTAAGCCATAATTTATTGTTATTTAAAAATCACTTTATTCTACCCCTACGATAACAACGTGCGTGCGTAAACAAATAAATATTGCTCACATCCCCCCAGCATATAACCGATAAATTTATTCAACAGTCAAACGAGTCACTTGTTTTAACACGAAAAGCGCTGCTGGGTCAAATTTGCCATAAATTTTCAACACGCATGATTAAAATTATAAAAATCGTGTCTTTATATTGTGATTTGTATATTCTATTATGTTTTATACTTGCACGACATGTGACCTTGCGCCTACCTGATGGTTAGTGGCTTGCAAGGTCCATGAATGTTGGCAACTGGAATGATACACTCATGACTGACATCAGCCACTAACACTATGTCTGCTTGACTGGGCTTGACGGCAATTCGATCCTGATCCCGAAACGAGTTGATACACTTTACTGGATTTATTGGCAGAACCGGTGTATACTTCCCCGCATCGGCAGACTGGGCAAATTACAACCATCAGTCCACCTACCACCTATTTCCGGTTCTCGTTGAAAGTATGTGCCATTTGTAAAAATATCAAATGCCATTTTTTTCTTTAAGGAGAAGGAGGGCTCGAACCGACCTTTATAGGATTTTAAGCATTCTTACAACCATGCGACCTCCTCACCTTCTATGTTTTACATATACATACATATCTTCACGCCAAATCCCTTGCGGAGTAGGCGGAGACAATTGTCACGGTCACGACATACCTCTTTCGCTTCTTCGACATTCATCAACCTCTTCATACATGCCCTTTTGTTTCGATGGCTTTTTAATGCACCTTCCGCTATTGTTTTATTTATTTGATCGTAATGTTATAATTTTGATTGAAATAATATCTTTATTTATTGTCCTATATATATATATATATATAGAATAAATGAAGATATTATTTTATTGTACCGGATAACTATACAAGAAGCTTGTTTGATTAATGATAAAATTTTTATAGATTTATATTATGCTGGTCTGACAGACCACGCGAATGTAGAAGGGTTAAAGGTAAGATGTACTTACGCACATTTTGGCATCTGCTCCACGTATCTCTCGCGCCACAAGGATATATTACCACGATTCCTCGCGATTTATCGTCTTACAGAAAAAAAGTAAGATACGATTTGAAATCTTGAGAGTATTTCCACGTACTAACATGGCGTACATTTGAATGTTCGCAGCGGCGTTTATCGGGCACTCTGTTTGAATAATGTTGAAACGGTTGCACTCTACGAGTATTTGAAATTTTAATTTTTAGTTAAATTAAATCTGTAATAGATTTTTTTTTCACGGACTTTTTCAAATTCATCATCATCATCAGACTGTGTCTTAATTCTGGATGTAGGTCTCGCTCAAGGCTTCGCCACTGCACGCGGTCTATTGCAACTCTCATACAACCTGCATCAGCGACCTTATTCCCACTCTACGTCATTACGTAGGTGGTCTCTAATCTTGAACCCCTTTTTCCTAATCTCAGTGGTTGGTTCTGCATCAGATGTGTCCGGCCCACTGCCACGTTAGCATGCTAATTTTGAAAGCTATGTTTAGCTCTCTGCATAGCTCGCTGAGCGACCTAGACCCACTGTCAGTTTCTACGTCTCTGCTCCGTAAGACATTACCGGGAGAGGCGCACTGGTTAAAAACCTTCGTCTTTAAACATTGTGGTAAAGACGATGACAGAATTTCCAAGAATGCTGTCCATCCTAGCTGAATGCGTCTGTCGGTTTTTTGTGCTGTAGTTGGCTGCGCTTAATTGGATAATCTGTTCTGATGAATGACTTTCGTGTTGTCCCAGTTCATTCTGAGACCAACCCGCTGGGAATCCACGTTTAAACCGTTTAATATTCCGCTAAGATTCTGCAAGCTGCCACAATGACTACGAGTATATCATTCGCGTATCGGAGGTTTAAGATGAATACTCCATTGACGTTTATGCCGCATTTTTTAATTTTATATAATATTTTCTTTATTAAATTTAAAAGTATGTATTTATATTTGAACACCATTATAGGATCTCAGGTGAACTAGCTGTATCAAACTATAGGCCAGAGAACTTAGTGTTTTTCAGAACTTGAAAAACAGGCCTACACTCGCCATATGTATGAGTCCCCATAATTTATAGTAGGGATAGTGATAACGGTATGTTGGTGCATATTCTGACAGTGTATGTGGTTTTGTTGCGGAATTAATTAATTGTGTCAAGACCCGGAATCGAGCTTGTTAACTCCACGTCTAACCGTTAGACGCTATGCAGTGCTAGTGTTATGTCAAAGAGGTAGTGAGAACTTTATTTAGTTTAATTTTATTTAAATTTAGATGTGTGGTTTTTAGATAAATATTAAATCATTGACGATGAAAATACACAAAAAAAATAAACTGGCTTTCGTTGCAATATGCTGGAAACTCATTTTTTGCTTGTTATCCAATTACTGTGAAAATGTCCACGTTGTTTCGTATTTATGTTTTGTTAAATAAATATTTAGATCCCTTTTTTTATCATTGACCCAATTTTGAAAATACCTACATAAATGGTTTGTGTGTGTTTTTTTGCTGGATTATGCGGTGATGGCTTGGTTATAAGAACGCTTTCCTTATGATTTTAAAGAGGTCGGTTCGAGCCCCGGCATGTAAAAATGAGAAATACGCCTTAGCGACATTTGTTATAGATTTACAACACCATTGTTCCCGTGCCTCGGAGATTACGTTAAGCCGTCGGTCCCGGTTCCACTAACACAGTTAATAAATTGTCATAAAAATTACATCAGATCCTTGCCAACCCGTCTGGACAGCGTGACGATTGTAGGCCAAATTCTCCAGATATAAATTCTCTATCTTCAACAGAGGAGGTCTAGGACTCCCGTCTTTTATAATTCTTTATTTGCATAAATGTTAGTCTAATTTACAGGTCTTATAGTAAACTAACTTGTAAATTGGCGAGCAAATATATCAAACATTAATAATATTTTTTTTAAACTTTTAAATAAAATATGTCCAAAAACTTACATCTAGGTATATATACAATATTGTCAGCTTAAACTTTAGGTATTACAATTGTCAAAATATTCTTTTAAATTATAAAACATATTTTGTTTTAACCAAATTGTTAATTGATTTTTAAATACATTTTTTCCCAACGATTTTAATTTGTTGGGTAATTTATTATAAGTTCGTATACACATAATTAGGCAATTTTTATTACATTTTATTTTTTTAGGATTAATATCTACAATAAGATCATTAGGGGCTAAAATGAAATCTATCAGTAAATAAAGTAATGAGATATTGTGTCAATTTAACGTTTAAGCTTAAATTACGAGAAATATTCGTCGAGTTAATCCGAGCATAGCCGATAATGATGAGAAAGTATGGTACGCTGACGAGCTATGTTCGAAGTCAATTTAATTTCATAAGTAGGAGTTGATTCACATAGTATACCTATATCAGGAGTGGGATGAACGGCTATAGTATTACAAATAAAATCTATTTTTAATGCATTAACATTATTAACGACAACCCTTTTATATAAAAAATCCTTTGAGCTTATTTACTAATGATATAGAAAAACATAGGTACTCATTAAAAACCTGTATTTATAAAATAAAAAATCTGAAACTAAAATATAAAAATAAAAAAACCCCTGTACTGACATATATGTGTAAAAAAACGGACAATTTAAGTCAGAAACCAAGCGCTAGCTAAGAAGCGGATTCACATTCAGCCAACTTTATAGGTGCTCCTCGTCCAAGTGATAAACTCGTCGATGATTCTAGCGTACTAAACTCAAGAAATTTAACAAATAAATTAAATAAATTATTGTATCTGGACCAGGAATCGAAACCGGGAACTCCGCGTCTAATCTTACTCGCTAGAGCACAGAAGTAGTAATATAGAGCATAAAAATAACTACATAGAAACATATACACTCCTTTTTAAAATGCACACATTTCTTTCCAACTGCGGGTTTATTCGTAACGTTCGTAAAACAAATAGAGTTGGGTAAATATATTGCTGATGGCTTCGCGCGACGAAACTGTTACTCTTCTTTAGTGTTTCTCTCGAGTCGTTTCACTGGACTTAATGCCTCTCAATTTTCATGTTTTCTCCGATGACCCACATTTGAGTATTGGGCATTTTATAGTCGCAAAATATTCCATCATAGAGAATTAGTTTCACATTTTTCGTAACTTGATCTGCCTTTAGTGCTTAATTCGACTTTTACTGGACCTAATGCATCTTTTATATTGTTTCCGTTGACCTACATTTGAGTGTTGGTAATTTTGTAGTTGCACAATGATCCAGAGTGGAGAACTGGTTTTGGAATTGGAGTGAGAAAATATGAGTGCTCCGAAGAACTCTATAACCTAATCCCTCCCTCTCCATTCCGCAACCGAACCACACGCACATACATATGCACCCACATACCGTAGTCACCATCCCTTCGCGTACGTATAAATTTGGGGACTCATACATCTGTCGTACGACAAAGATGTGGAGTGCTCTTCCAGTCTCTGTGTTTCCACTTTCCTATAACTTGGATTACTTCAAGCGAAGTGTGAAAAAGCATCTAGTCAAGCCGGCATAGTGTTAGGGACTGATGGCAGTTATGAGTGTCTGACTTCAGTTGCTAACATACATGGACCTTGCGCGCCACTTACCATCAGGTGGGCCCAAGGTGACACTCATAACTGCTATCAGTCCCTAACACTATGCCTAGTATAAAAAATAAAATAAAATAGTTTCACATATGTCGTTATCATCGGTATGTTACTCTCCTCTATTCTTTCGGGTCGTTTCATTGGACCTTATTTTTTTTTTAAATGTTTTTTCAGTTAATATTTGAGTATTGGGAAATTTGTAGTTGCAAAATATTCCAGGCTACAGAATTATTAGATTGACATATTGTGTTACATCGTCTGCTGTTACTTAATGCTTCTTTCGAATTGTTTTACCTGGACCAAATAGTTCTCAATTTTCATGTTTTTTCCATTGCAGGCTAAAGATTTTTATTTTTACATATTTCCTTACATTAACTATCTGCCTGTTACTGCACTAAATGCTTATTTCCTTTCATCCTTTCTCACATCTTCAATTTGATTTTGCGGCATTTTATAGTTGCAAATTTTTCCATGCTAGATAATTAGTATCACATATTTCGTTACATCAACTATCTGATACTTACTGCTTCTTTTAATTTGTTAAACCTAGTCCCAAATCTTCTCATTTTTTATATTTTCCCGCCATTTGAGTATTAAAAATTTTGTAGTTGTAAAATGATCCAGAATAAAGAATTTGTTTCACAAATTTCTTTACATCATCTATATGTTATAGTCTATAGCGATATCAGCGAGCTATAGGGACACTATCAGTATCAGTACAGCCCCTAGAACACAGTGTCCTAGACCTCCACTGCTGGAAATAGGCCTTCCAGAACATATATCTGGAGAATTTGGCCTACACTCGCCACGCTGGCCAGACGGCTTGGCGAGGATATGATGTCAATTTTTAATGATAATTTATTAACGATTCCACAAGTTGGTGTTAGTGGAACCGGGACCGACGAATTAACGTGCTCTTTGGTTTGGTAGTGGGAATTTTAGAATCAATGTGGATGGCATAAATTGGTGTAGGATCCTGTTGGATGTTTTAACAATATCCAATTAACATAATATATTTTGTTATTATTACAAAAATAAAAACAATATCACAGATTATGGATGACCGGTTCTTGCATATAAGTCTTTGTTTTTGTTCTTTTTAACAGCCCTGTCGGCAATTTTTAATATAAAATATTGAGTTCTCAGTTTTCACCCGTTTTTTATGGCGTCCTATTTTTAATTTTATGATCTTAGCAACACGCTAACTTTTTAGTGAAGTAATGAATTACGCAATTGTAAATAACGAACTAACTGACCTTGAGAAGAAAGTTAATATATATTTTAATAATATTAAGTTAATTTAAATAACTTTGCAAGATTTGATAATAGTAAGCGACAATATCTTTATTTGTACCTATATCTGTTTCTAAAAGGCAAACTAGGCCACCTGTTTGGCACAGGGATTATAATATGGAAATTTAAGTTCTAATTAGATTAATTATTATAAGAAAGAAAAAAGGGAGGATGTTGTATTGGAACGTATTGAGAGATGCTGAGATTGGAACGCATCTCGGGGGTCGGGGGGAACAAGATGGTTGACAGGAGTGAGAGGAGTTAGGGAAGTTGGTAAACGTGGATAATATTAAAAATACGTGATTTTAAGAAGGTATCAGCTGGTGTAATAATACAGAGTGTTTATATTTGGTTCAAATATGAAAAAACATATTAGCAGTGATGGCTCGGATGGAACGTTTTTCTTAAAAATCCTACAAAGGCCGGTTTAAAACCCCAAACCTTTTACTATATTATTTTCATTTTCAAACTCTGCACCTATAATATTAATCTCTTACTCTCCCAAAGTTTAGCTGGTAGAGAATACCTTCGTGGTATTATACTCGCCTATGTACAACACTTTATATTGTATATTTTGTGTGCAATAAAGATTTTTATTGTTATTATTAACGACGCTACAGGTTGGTATTAGTGGAACCAGGACCGACTCCTTAAAGTGTTTTTCGAGGCACGGGAACGGTGGTGTTGTAAATCTATGACACATGTACGTAAGAAAAGTGTATATCTTATTGGTACATACCGAGTTTCGAACCATACTTTTTTTTAGGATTATAAGCATTCTTAAAGCCGAGTCACCACCACCGCACGGTAGCTTACAGTATTTTACGTGAAGAAAGAAATCTGTCATTTGATTGACGACTTTTCAAAATTACAAGGTGATTATCCATAACCAATATACAAGGTTAGTCGAAATCCGTAGGCGTTATTTAGAATTGGGTGGGCGTATTTGATGCCCTACATCCTTTGACGACAGGTGTTTCTTGTTCTTTACGAGATCAATAAATCATTCATACATTAATAAAGCAAAGTAAAGTATCATTACGACCGTATCCCTTACAAGGTAGTCAGAAACAACGTTATTTTTCTTTAAGTTGCGGATTCTCATTTAGCATCACCAAATCCATCATGACAAGTCGTCGATATCTCTGGCAAACCAGTGGGGTGAGGCGGTGTGCACAAGCGTCTGAAAACGATATCGTCTAAGATCGATTACGTGACAGACGTATTGTCAAAATCTTGCACATTTCGCCTACTTTTTGACATTTTTGACAGACGTAATCTTCTTCGTAGATCTTAAAAGATTCATTCAGTCTCGAGTAATATTACAAATAAATTATACAGATTATTGTCATCGAACACTGCGTCAAAATGCGCACTATTTAAATTCACCCTCTGCTATATTTATTTCTCTCATTATAGTCATCATATAGTAGGTATATTATATTTATGTATATTCATAGAACGTATGTATGTAGTTGTGTATGTATTAGTATGTAAATAAGTATTTATTCACTAGTATATATTGAAGTCTAATATTTTTCTATTAGTTTTGATAGCACCTGCCTTATCTTGTCGTAACTGATCTAGTTGTCCCAAAGGTTTGACCAGTATAAAATACTTTGTGCAATAAAATTTATAATAAATAAATAAATCGGCAGTAGTGACCACTAGACTACAAAGGCAGATTCATACATTAATAATTGAAGCCTCTTTTCCACCGATAACAGTGACGGACTTTTCTTAGGGTCTAGGCATTGTGGTCGGAAAATCAACTTCCATAGATTATTTTGTCATAAAAAGATATATGGAATGTCGAAAGTAATCTATAAACTTTAGACTGAATTTTTATTTCATTTAACATTTCTTTCACAGGAAATGGTCATTGTCAAATATTAGATTTTTTTAAACTAAATCAACAATCTAGCTATAAATCTCGAACTGAAACACCATGCAACCAAATGTAGTCCAAAACATTGTGTTCAGCCAACAATGAGCTATTCCCAGCAAATGGACCCAGCAAGATATACAGCTGATGACTTTAACGACGATACTGATGGTCTATTCTGTAACCAATTCGAGGATGATATTTATTTTGTTCCTGATGTTTAGCTGACCAAACATTTTATAATAAACATTTATAAATGTAGATGTGATGAAGACAAATTTCTAAGCATTCCATGGATTCACCGTGCGGGTGCCGGGTCCATCGTGTGTGGGTAAGAGATGAGAAGAATGGTGTCTCGGGCTTGCGACCGACAATTGGCTGGTTTAAGAAAAGGAGGCCTCCTTTTTTTTCTATTGCGCGATAATACGCTCACCATCCACCATTCTACTTCTCTCCCTACCCAACCAAATACTGTATGATTCCGTTAATGCCGTCTTGGAAGCTCGTTCCATAAATGTATTGACGGCAGACCTGCTTAGGCCCAATTCTTTCAGTAAGTGATGCAAAGATTTTGCTGGAACTCCTCTTGCACCAACTTCCACTGCGTAAAGCTGAGTCTTGAACCCGTTCCTGATCATTTCTTCTGTGAGATCATAATATTTATTCGACTTCATGTTGTGGTCTTTTGGAATATTTGATAGCTGTGTGCGATCGCTGTAAATAGAAATGTACTATTTAAGTAACTGTAGAAAGTAAAATAAAGCAGAATGCAACATTATGTTGTTTGTTTCGTTTCAAACATGTTTAAAAAAAAAAAAAAAATATTTCCAGACATGTCACACAGCGCCATCTAATTTCCGTTGTAAGCTACGGGGCTTGTGTTACGGAAACTAGATGGTTGATAAACTACATATTATACTTTTTTTTTGTAAATATATACATATTATACATATAAACACCCAGACCGAGACAAATTATACAATGTAGAACTTGCCCCCGGTGGGAATCGAACCCACGACCTCCCGAGTTCACGGCAACGTTTGTTACCACTAGACCACGGAGGCGGTCACATGTTTATAGTACTCGTATATTAATGTTTATTTTTTTATAAATAAATGATTTAATAGTTAAATTAGATATGACCGTTGTACACTAGCATCTCAAGTAATCATTGTAATTACACCAAGAAAAATAAGAAACATCTTAAACACTTTTTATTTAATAAATATAATTTTCATTTAATTGAGCTGCAGAATAAACCACCTGTTTACGACGTCCTTTATATCGATCTACTAGATCTAATGGTTGCAATTTTATTGCTTTAGATCTCCGCGAGACCTTTGTTAAATAATTTTATAACAGTGTTGCCGTGTTCAGCGATATTTATTACTACTGGTCGAGATTTTGTTCCGATTTCAGCACTTGTTGATTTTTCTAAGTTCACTACAAGTTTTTAACCACCAATTTGTAGAATCGTTAAGTTATTGAAATTGACAACAAATTCCCGCCAACTTGTCTGCGCAGCGTGGCGAGTGTTGGCGATGCGCAATTTTACTACCTGCTTCCGATTAGAGGGTCTTGCGCTCGCCACGCCCGCAAGAAACACGGGTCTAGGGGAGTTTGCCTACAGAATGTAGAAAACTTATTAATTACAACTATACTACTCACCTTGGCAGGGATATGACCGCATATCCAACCAGTTTATGCTCAACCAGCAGTGTAATTGAGTGTGTGTAGGTGTATGTGATGAGTAAAACGAGTGTTATGACCTGGATGAGCACTTTTCCTCCGGGAATGGTTAATCCTAGGTCACAAGTCCAAAAGCGGCTACCACGCGGCACTAAATTGGTATTGACTTCCTCAAAACTCGTCTTCCACATGCATTTAATTTTTCCCACAAAGCAAAAGTGTCAAAAAAAACCTTCCCAACGTAATATTTTTAAATGCACCGAGGCCGAGGACCCCATTTTTCATTCTGCCAAGGTGCATTCAAAAATAATATAAAATAATTAAAGCTGCGGTCACCAAATACATTTCGAACAGCGAGTGTAGGTCAAATTCTCCAGATATATGCTCCGAAAGGTCCATCTCCAACAGTGGACATTTAACAGACTCTCTGTTCTAGAAGCTGTAATTAATGATGATGATGAAGCGATAGGCGAGACTTGTCAGGTAGTGTATACTACTGTGGATTGCAATCCAAGGAAAATAAATTATGCAGTTTTCATATCAATCAAGCGGTCATGATGATATTTTTTATTTATTTAAAAACTTTATAGCACATAAGTACAAAGGGCTAACATAATGTCGTTAGACATTCTCTGCCTGTTAACCTTAAGGACAATAAGAGAGTTTTAAGTGACAGGAGTAGGTGCATAAAACATAAAAAAAAAATATGTACATTATTAACTATCTTAATTCTAAGAAATAATATAGACCTACGTAATATACCTATATAAGAAATGCGGCGAGCGTTTTAGGTACCCTCGCTCGTAAGCCCTTAGTTTATTTTGTAGAATAGTTTTAATTTTATAGGTATTTTTAGTTTAGTTTTATTTATAATTTGATTTTTAATCTATTTTATTTTAATATTTTTGCATTTCAAAATACATAACCTATATAAATATAATAAACATACATATACCTACATACAAATACTATTTACTAAATACATACTAATAAAACTACACAATGTAATAAATGCGATACAATAAATATAAACAACTACACAATATTGAGAAAAAATAACTTTTTAACATTTTATCAAATCAAATCAAATCAAAATCGTTTATTTGCTTTAAATGTGGTACATACGGTAATATGGTTAGTAAGTTGGCTCTGCACATTTAGCCATTGTTGTGGCATGCAAAATTTGTTTGTATTTAAAATATATTCTTATCTAGTAAGTCTAGTCATCATTATATAATTAAATTTAGGTCAATACATTTTATTAATAATCAGACAAAAAAACAAAATAAAAATATGTCAAACAAATTCTTTTTCAAACGAATTTAAAAGATTTTCTTTTTCAAAATTATAAAATAAATAAAGTAAAATAACATATAAAATTTTATGTGGAGTTCTTATTTTGGCTCCAAGTTTTATAAACTTGTCCAATTTCAAACTCTAGTCTAGTTGTGGTATGTCGGATGGAGACCTTTTCACATATTTAATTTTAAACATTTTGCACACATAAGACTATATAAAAAAAAGGATTTTTTCCATTTAAATTGTAATCTTGTTAGAATAATTTATCTGAAAATGCATACACTCGTATAAATATGAATACAATTTAGCGCAAATCCCTATTCAAAATGAATGATGTCTTTTCTAGTTACCAGCTACTATGTAACCTTGCCCCATGAAATATAGGTGAGTACCAACATAAAAAGCTACACCGAGCAGTTTTATTTATTAGGATTCACGGGAGCTTTCAATATGAATATTTAAACGGTTTTCTTTACCCCTAACGTGGGTGTGCTTGGGGGTAAGTCTACATTGCAAAAGGGTACACCGAATCCAAAAATATTCCAAAATAAAATGAGTATCAATGCCGGTAAACTAACTGAAAAGCAGCGGGGTGAGGCGGAGCACAATCATTTTCACTAACCCGTATTGAGATTGTAAGCTGACACGGCCCCTTTACAGCCACGAATAGGTATTAAGTTGACATATCAATTATAATAATTATTATTATTTCGATCGTAAGCTGACACGGTCCCCTTACAGCCACGAATATTGTAGTTATAATACAATTTTTATGTATATTTAGATTGTAAGCTGACAGCCTCTTTAAAGCCACGAATTAATTATTAACTTGACATGTGTAGTCTATAAGCTGACGCGGCCTTTTTACAGCCACGAATTAATTTTAACTACCTAGTTTTAAGCAAGAACTTGTTTATGGTAACAGTGTTTTAGTCGAAGATGATGATATAGCTGATATGATGGGTCCACCCATAGTAGTTGCTGGTTATTTTATAATCGAAATAATAGTAAACTATGAAGAAAAAACGTATAGACAATATCCAAGTGTTGTTGTGACAACCAAAGGAAATAAATGAATAGATTTGATTTGACCAACGTTCGTCCGTTTACAGCTGACGATTCGTCTTAAAAGATAGATTATCATTTGTCCACGCTACGTTCAACTGTCAGTAGTAATAGATATACTTCTAAAAGTGCTCCCTAATATTCGTCGCGACGAAGCGAATGTGCGTCCATGCTTATTCCGCCTAGTTTTTGATATTTCTGACAGACTTTTGTTTTTGTTTGTAAACGATTTTTGTTTTGCAAAAAAGAGCCGTTCGATCTGTTTATAGTCTGGGTACTCGTGTTTCTCTTAGGGAAAAATTCAAAGAATCTAATATTCTCACTATGGCATCACAATACATTCTTGAAAATTTCATATATGTACACAAAAATATACATTTGTTTAAAAAAAATAAAGTCCTAACAACACTAGAAATAAAAACAAACTATACGTTCCTCGCTTTAGACTAAGTAAATGTAGTAAGTCCTTTCTTGGACAATGTATATTTTTTTACAACAAGCTGCCCGAAGATCTAATAAATCTGCCACTTAATAGGTTTAAGTTATCTATTAAACATCAATTGATTAAAATATATTACACTATTGATGAATATCTCCAAGACAAGAACGCATGGGTGTACCCATTTATTATTTCAATTAATTGTGTTTATATAGTATAGCTTATAGTATGACAATGCCTTTTTACAGCAGCTATAATCTTAAGTGTAGTTTTGTGTGGAATTATTGTGTATATAACTCATGTAGGTTTTTCTTTAATGTTATTTTATGTCTGTATTGTAACGCACTTAAGTAAGGTTGTGTAGTTTCATGTCGTCCTACCTGGTAGAATGCTGTGAAATTATGTAGTCTAATATTAAAGTATACTTATTGTAAATTTGACATGTAAAAGTGCAAAATACATTTTTTTTTTGTCCTATGCCTAATTACAGAAATAAACGAATTGAATAATCGTTCTTAGAGAGTGGTGGTAGCTCGGTTGCAACATCGCTTTCCTTAATATCCTTGTACATGGCTACAAGGATTTTTTTCATGATGACCTAATGCTAAGGGAATTTTTAAAATAAATAAATAAATATTTCCAGACAGGTCACACAGCGCTATCTAATTTCCGTGGTAAGCTAAGAGGCTTGTGTTACGGAAACTAGATGGTTGATAAACAACACATTTTTTATTTTTTTTTGTAAATATGTAAATATTATACATATAAACACCCAGACCGAGACAAATTATACAATGTACAACTTGCCCCCGGTGGGAATCGAACCCACGACCTCCCGAGTTCACGGCAACGTTTATTATCACTAGACCACGGAGGCGGTAAAAGAACATTTTATAGATTTTAAAATACAGTAGTGTGTCCTTATCTTGTGGGCTTACATTTACATCCCACTTGAGTAATATAGGAGTAATTTCAATTAAGGTCATTGCCAAAAAGGCCGTTGTTAATATTATTTAGTATTTCTTTTGATCCAGGAATAAATCTAGATTAAATTGGGTTAAATCCGACCAACTTACGTATAACTTTCCACTTATCTAATCATCCTTTAATGTTCAACCTTGAAAGGAAAAGAAAAGGAATTAACATTTAATTATGTTTTTACTAATTGTTTCTTTTTAATATAATTATAATTAGCTGCGAGGTTTAATAGAAAGTTTTAATTAAATAGTACCTAAGTACGTAATGACGAAATACGCTAAAGGGTAGGCGTGAAAGAAAGCATAGGGACAAAAATAAGGAAAGGCATGCTCCGATGGTTCGGGCATGTTGAAAGGATGAATGAAGAGAGATTGACGAAGCAGATATATAATGCGAAAGTTGTGGGTAAAAGAGGCCCTGGCAAACCTAGACTCACATATTACGACCAAATTAATAAAACAATAGCTGAAGGTGCGGTGAAAAGCCATCGAAACAAAAGGGCATGTATTAAGAGGTTGATGAATGTCGAAGAAGCGAAAGAGGTATGTCGTGACCGTGATAAGTAGCGCTCAATTGTAATTCAAAGGATTTGCGCGTGAAGATATGTATGTATGTATGTACCTAAGTTATAATAATATAACAAATATGGATTAAATCTGAAATAGCTTAAAAATAGTTTTTACAAATCACATTACATCCTCTAGAACACTTGTGTGATTGTGATTTCGATGGCTTTTCCGCACTTAGTCTCCATTGGACCATTGTGCGTGACCTTCACTCCTTCAACGGAGCCATCCGATCTCCTCCAGGAAGGCCAGGAGACCCGTTACGTTCCTGCAGACCTCCGGAAGAGTCCTCGCAGTCTGGAGGAACCTCAGTCTAGGCGCAGCCACACTGTCGCACTCCATGAGCACATGCGCGGCCGTCTCCTCCTCCGCCATGCATCCTCTACACAGTGGGCTATCTGTAATGTTCAGAGTATGGAGATGTTTGTTAAAGGCACAGTGTCCCGTCAAGACCCCCACCACTATTCGAAGCCTGGCTCTGTCAAGGCCCAGGAGATGTCGTGTGAGGCGCCTGTCTGGTTTGGGAAGGGCCTCCCTGGACTGTCTGCAGTCTGTGGTCGATGCCCACATCTGCTCGTGCAGTTTGTCAGTTCTTTGGCGAAGCCAGCTTCGCATGAATTGGAATGGTAGGGGGATTGCCGGTCCTGGGCCCATCGGTATTGTAGATGACCCCCTTCTGGCCAGTTCATCAGCCGCATCGTTACCCAGTGAATCACTGTGACCCTTTATCCACTGCAACGTTGTTTTGTTGTCTCTGCACACTGCTTCCAGGGCAAGGTGGCAGTCGAGAATCAGTGCAGAGTTGATGTAATTGCTTTTGAGGGCCAGAAGGACGGCCATACTGTCTGAAAGAATGCGAATTTCAAAGTTTTTGACACCTCTCCTTAGTACAGCTTGCGCTGCTTGTAGGATGCCTACACATTCCGCTTGGAATACGCTGTTGTGGGAGTCAAGAGGGATTGATAGGTGAATGTTCAAGTCCATGGAAAAGGCACCAGCACCCGTGCCGGTGTCTGTTTTTGAGCCGTCAGTGTAGATCCTGAGTTCTTTGGGCCCAGAGTGGTCATTACTCTCTTCATGTAGTTGAACGTTGTATCCCTTGTCAAAGATGAACCTTTTAGGGATTCTGTCATTAATGGATGCCATCAGAGGTTGTTCCTGTATGACATCGTCTAGTATGGTAGTGTGTTTAGCGTTCGGGTTGTGTTTCCAAAGTTTCAAAGTGGTCAGCCTTGTCGCCGCAATTGCTGCTTCTTGTTGGACGTGCAGATGCAGAGGTGGAATCCCCAGTATCATCTCCAGCGCCTTCGTCGGAGCGGTGGACATGCATCCTGTGGTCGACAGGCAGGCCATTCTTTGAAACTGCTGTAGTTTAGTGTGGATTGTCTTTAGAGTGGTTCTGGGCCACCACACAGACGCTCCATATGTAGCAAATGGTCTAATAACTGAGGTGTAAAGCCAGAGCATGATCTTCGGGCTGATGCCCCACTGTTTACCCAACATTCTGCGGCATTGCCACATTGCTAGGCTGGCTGACTTCAGCTTATTAGTCAAGTGCTTGTTCCAGTTGAGTTTAGAGTCCAGGGTTATGCCCAGATATTTTACCTCTGGAGAAAGTTTGATTTCTGTGTTAAACAGTTGTGGGAGTTTAAATGTTCCTAGGTTTCGTTTGTGCGTAAATAGCACTAGTTCTGTTTTATTTGGATTCACCGATAGGCCGTTCTCCATGCACCAGTGTTGAACAACTTTAAGGGCTGACTGCATGACATCAAATATCACGCTAGTCACCCTCCCACTAATGAGGATCGCGAGGTCATCAGCATCTAGAACACTTATAACCTAGACTGTTGGAGGTGGGCTACACTCGCCACGCTGTCGTACGTGTTGGCGACGATCTAAGGTATTTTTATAAATATTTTTTGTCGATTTCATAAGTTGGTATTAGTGGAACTGAGACCGCCGGCTTAACGTGATTTCTGAGGCACGAGAACGGTTGTGTTGTCATATGTATTTTTATTATACTAGCACGACATGTGACCTTGCGAGGACATGAATGATAGCAACTGGAATCAGAAACTTATGACTGACATCAGCAGGTTTGACTAGATGCTTTTACACACTTAGCTTGAAGGACTGCAGGTTATAGGAAAGTGGAAACACATTGACTGGAAGAGCTTTCCACATCTTTATTGTGCGACAGATGTAGAGTCCCGAAATTTATAGGTACGCGTAGGGATGGTGACTACGGTATGTGGGTGCATATTCTGACCTGTGCGTTTGGTTCGGTTGCAGAATGGAGAGGAAGGGATTAAGTTATAGAGCTCTTCAGAGCACGCACCGTAGTAAAGCCGGTAAAACACGCCCAGAGAAGATTGGCGAGTGTAGGCCAAATTCTCCAGATATGTGTTCTGGAAAGCCCATGTCCAACAGTGGAGGTCTAGGACGATGTGTTGTAGAGGCAGTAATGAATGATGAAATAAAATAATATTAATAAATACGTTTTATTGGGCGAAAGGTAATAAATTGAAGACTTAAAGTCTATCACATGCCAATTTTAACACAAACCGAGGCATAAAAATTGACGTCGGCCAACCCGCGTACCGAAATCTATAGAGTGAATTGTGTATTTATTTTTATAGGCATTATAAATTAAAGATATATTTTTGGAGAATATATACTGAATACAGACTGATGCATTCTATCTTCTCGGAAAAAAATATCATTTCGGGAGCAGTTTATAGAGAAAAAAATTGATATATACGAAAACTTTTTTATACTAGAACGACATTTGACGATGCGAGATCCACGAATATTAGCAACTGGAATCAGACATTCATAACAGATATCAGTCTCTAACACTATGCCGCCATGACTGGGCATGACGGCATTTCGAGCCTGATCCCTTAACGAGTAGGGTTAATGCAGTAGAAATGAGGTCGCTGCGTCGGTTATGCGGCGTCACTTTGGCGGACCACATACGTAACGTCGAAATACGAAAAATGGTAGGTATAAAAGAAAGCATAGGCACAAAAATAAGGAAAAGCATGCTACGATGGTTCGGGCATGTTGAAAGCATGAGTAAAGAAAGATTGACGAACCAGGTATATAATGCGAAAGTTGTGGGTAGAAGAGGCCCTGGCAGACCAAGACACACGTATCATGATTAAATAAATAAAACACTAGCTAAAGGAGAATTAAAAAGCTTTTGTAACAAAAGGGCATGTATGAAGAGGTTGATGAATGTCGATGAAGCGAAAGAGGTATGTCGTGATCGTGTCAAGTGGCGCTCAATTGTCTCTGCCTACCCCGTAAGGGATCTGGCGTGAAGATATGTATGTATGTATGTATCCCTTAACGTGTGGATACACTTTATTGAGTTTATCGGCACGAACGGTGGACACTTACCCGCGCCGGCAAATTACCACCATCTATCCGCCTACCACCTTTGTGTTGTTCTCGTTGTTTATTTGCAATGATGTTAAATGCCAATTTTTACTTTCAAGGAGAACTAGTATTGCAATCCTGGCATGGTGATATATAAAAATAAAACCGCTCGAAATATGAATTACTACTTTTTAAAATAATAATGCATCCATTAAAAAAATTTTTACAAATATAAAATAAAATTAATAATAATACTAAGGATAGGGACATACTCGTAAGTCCCCTCCGCGTGGAATGGTGGTTATTACAAATTATTCACCTATTGATTTATAAATTAAAATAATAGTTATAAAATAAATATGGTGTAATATAGTATAATATATATAAGAAAAAATTGATATGATATAATATAGTATAATATAATATGTATATAATATAATAATAGTATAATGCATGGCATGATAAATTGATGTAATAAATAATAAAACAAAATTAATTCTAGTCTGGGGATCAGAAAAGAACACACAACAAAGTATACAATTTTTGTGAACAAATAAACGTTTTTGTATTTTTTCTTTATATGTCAACGAACGCTGGCTGCATTTTCCCGCTGAATTGCAATACTGATTCTTTAGGCGAAGAAAGAGCCAACCCTCTTGTCAACGGAGGAGACGACAGGACGCGGTGTTATGTCTTTCAAATTTTTGGACTCCACGTGCCCAGAGTTTTTACAGTAAACGGCACGAATATGTAATCTTGTAATATACTTACATATTTTTCGCCATCCACTTCTTATCCATTTTTAAATAGATATTTAAATATATCAGATATTAATAGTATAAAATAAATAATTTACTATGTCAGAACATATTTGTTTTTTTTTTAAACATAGGCTTGTTCTATAGACTCGAGTTTCAGATTTCGCATGAGGAAAACTAAATGGCTGCGAAAGTACGTAAGGCATGAGCATTTTTAGCTTTTTATGGAGCGTAAGATATTCTTGAATGAATGATTTGGCGGGAAAAGATTTTATTGTGTGAACAGCTGCTTAGTTCATACTTTAACTAAAAGTGAAGCATCATTACGACTGTATCCCTTGTGGGTGGTAAGAAACAGTTTTTAAAGAAGCAGATTCACATTTAGCCAACTTTAATGTACGCTTATCATGACTCTCATGATGCTCAACTTCAGCACGGGGTCACCTCGCGAAGTGTGCAGACACATTATACAGAGTTATTTAGTATTATGTTATAAATATATTTGATTTGATTTGACCTTTAAAACCCGTTCCCGCAAAACCAATCGAAGTCATGTAGTTGCATCAACAGTCGCTAGACAGAGATAGCAATCGTCGAGAGCGCCTAATATTAATATTTTTATCGAGTGAAACTAGTCTTTTTGTATTGTGACAGAATTCCCGATAAATATTGCATGTGACATTATCATTGCATGAGAATTTCCCCCCAAAGTTGGTAGGTACACGTAGCAATTGGCACGTTTTCAGAGTGCGATTTGTATTGAATATATCTATAACTTTAGATAATGCTTTTGAAGAAACTAAATCTCGCTTCTCTATGTCATATCGCATATTTCTTAATATGGTTAATACTTTTCCTACATCCATTACTCAAAAAGCGTTCTAGGAAATTGTTTCTCGGAATAATTATTTATATTACTAATGTTTTTTTGACGAGGGTTGCTAGCTAGAGCACTGCTTCATATCCCTATATTTAGAACATAAAGCGGAAGCCGTATATAAATATTACAATAAAAATAATAATACAATATCTAAACGTTCTTACAACCAAGCCACCACCTCTTATAATAGGCTTGTGTAGTTCGCGAACGAACTACTTCCATAGTGCGCTACCATAGAGGAACTAACGGAACTAGTTTCAACTTTGTCAGATATCTCCTTAGTACGTTCCATTCCATATAGACTCATTGAGGAGTTGAGCTGGCGCTGTTTGCTGACGACGCCGCGTACTTCACAGACTCTAGGGTCCTTAGCTACGCAGTGATAAATATGCAGAGCTGTCTCGATTGACTCTGCCGTTAGTTTGTCCATGAATGCAAGACCCAGTCTACGTTCCTTGAAACTGGACTGAGAATGGTGTAACCTCTTTGGTTCCAGACATGGGGCTCGGACCGACCGACAAGAGCGACTTAGTTTAGCGAGTGGTGAACTAAACTGAGCAGTCCAGGTCAAGAACTACTATGCGCAACTCTATGTGATGGCGTGTACCAATAAAAAACACACCTTTTTGATGTTATGGGTTTTTGAAATAACAAAACGTAACTGTTTCTGTTCTGTAATCCGTTTTCGAACAACATTGTGAAAACTATCTACTTTTAATAACTGTCTCTATTCCCTGCACTGTTGTAATGCTGAATCCCTGCAGCTTCGCTAAGATGTAGCTTCTCTGAGCGTGGTAGAACGTGGCTATACTATTTAGAGTATTATTTATGTATGTTTATAAATGTATATTTTGTGTATGTAACTGACATGTTATATATATTTATTTATTTGCATTTCTAACTCTGCACTCCACAATTTCTTATATCGTTCTCCCAAAGGTTAGCTGTTAGAGAATACCCACAAGGTATTAAGCTCGCCTATGTAGTTTATTTTATTTTGTATATTTTAATGTGCAATAAATAATTTTATTATTATATACTATGGTGGATGCTCTGAAGGGCTCTATAACCTAATTCCTTCCTCTGAATTCCGCAACCGAACCACACGTACAGGTCAGAATATGCACCCATATACCTTAAAAAGGAGTGGAAGAACCGTCTCCAACGCTGAGTGGCTTCCCAACGGATCTTTATAGAGACAACATTCAATTGTAATTCTGTGTCTCATTACATAATAATTGTAACATATAATGATACAGAACAACTTCTAAGCGTAGTTATATAAATAATGGCTAAATTAATGTTTTATACTCATAACATTTACTAGTTAATGTATGTATATATTATTGTGGTATATATAATTAATGGTAGGTATATGTGATTATCGATATGTTGCTTCATCGATGCATTTATTCTTTTTATTTATTTCTTCTTCCACACCCTCTCACATATTCACATAACACACAGAGAGGTTACACGAAATTCCTAAAATACCCACCAACAGCAATAATAATAATACTATTATTTTTTATTATTATTATTTAAGTATTTGTTTGTACTTGGTTAAGCTTTACAATGTTTAAATAAATTGTATAAGCTTGTTTTTGTGTCACCTGGGAGTGAACTGACTCCTGTCATTCAGAAATATCTACAACAGTCAGGACATCCAATCTAAACTTAAAGTGTAAAAACTTATTTGTTAAATAGTGTCAATGAACGATTTTTATTTTATTTATTATAATTCATTTCTTACGCATATCTGTCATAGATTTACAACACCACCGTCCCCGTGCCTCGGAGAGCACGTTAAGCCGTCTCGCCCAGTACCACGTATACCTTATATATCTTAACCGCTGGAGGCAGTCAAGCGAGCCAAGGACGAAAATTTCAATTTATTTATTAAAAAACCTTTTTTCTTTGTATTTAGTAACAGGATGAAAAATGTTTCTTTAAATTTGTCAGAAGTTTGCTAAGTTGGTTAATCGGTTTGGGCTTAATTGGCATGAAATTAAAAACTGTTACGCTTTAAATACTCATTAATAACGTTACAAGTCTTTTTATGGATAAATATTTAGTTTTTTTTTTTCCATTAATTTACTATATACTTATATGTATATTATTTAGTTGTATTTGTTATAAACTTTTTTAAGTTTATCCCTATTACTATATTTGTTTTCAAAATCTACAATGTTTAATATTTAATTGGAAACTTTGCTGGATTGTGTAACGTTTAGAATTGTTGTAATTATGTTTTAAGATCTGTATAATAAATAATAATTATAATAAATATTTCCAGACAGGTCACACAGCGCCATCTAGTATCCGTGGTAAGCTACGAGGCTTGTGTTACGGAAACTAGATGGTTGATAAACTACATATTATACTTTTTTTTTTTGTAAATATATACATATTATACATATAAACACCTAGACCGAGACAAATTATACAATGTACAACTTGCCCCCGGTGGGAATCGAACCCACGACCTCCCGAGTTCACGCAACGTTTGTTACCACTAGACCACGGAGGCGGACTGTATGTTTCCTGAATTTTTTTTTTTTTTTTTCAAATTAACACTACAAAAAATATTTATCATCACAGCCTATAGAACTTAAGTCCTAGACAGACGGACAGACAGTGGGGTCGTCGCGCCTGGATGGCTAATAGGCCTGGATTGTGGATGGAGATATTCCCAAGTTTACCCCGCAGGATTTCAGCGGGTAATTCGTGTACTATTGGTGCTGGGCTCCGTTACTGTTATAGCAGCGCCCGTGTGGCTCACGAATCCACTACTACTTTCAGTCAATCTTTAATTCTTCTTCTTAGCCGCTACACTCTTGGCAGAATGGTCGTGGTTGCCATTGGAGTGCTATTGGCACGCTTAACAAGCCGTCGCCACTCCTCTCGGACCCCGGCTTTCTTAGTGCACTCATGTAGGGGATGATCCAATGCAACCTTCACATGATCGGTCATATCATCGGAGACCTACCACGCATCCACTTGCCATCGACTTTCCCCTGGACTACCAAGCGCTCGATGGATGTTTCTCTACACCGTGACACGTGTCCGAAGAAAGTGAGAATGCTGTACACAGTCGAGGAGGTATCTATAGGAACACAATAAAGTGGTACCCTACCAGTTAAGTCGGAATTTAGATAGATTACTAGCTCTAGCTCTAGCGGTTAAGTCCGTGGATTTAGACTCGGGTTTGATTCCTGTTTGGTTCACAAAAATATTTATTAATGTAAATAAATACATTTAATTAATATTTAATTTATTTGTGATATTTTTCGAGTTTGGTACGCTGGAGACATCGACGAGCTTGTGGCATGATTAGTGAAGTTGGCTAAATGTGAATCCGCTTATTTATAAGCGTGGTTTCTGACCACCCCGAAAGGGAAACGGTCGTGAAAATACTGATTTTATTGAGACATTGACAAACTATCTCTATTTTTTTCAAATAGACACTGGTATGCCAGATTAAATTAGTTTTCTGCCTAAATAAATATTAAATAAATTTATTTATTTATTTATTTATTTAAAAACTTTATTGCACTATGTACAAGAGGCGGGCTTAATGCCGCTAGGCATTCTCTAGCAACCAACCTTTGGGACAATGAAACGATTTGTGTTGTGAGGTAGGTGCAACCATTAAATAGATTAAAAGGTAATTCAAATTAAATCTAAGTATTATATCTATATAGACAGATACATACTAATATGTACACTTTTATGTGACTTGTTTGGAATCTGTAATGCCTAATTGAATTTTATACTTAAATAAAAAACACAAATAAATAGGAAATTAAATTAAGTGACTTTTTCAGAGTATGATATGCCTGAATGAATTAGTATTCTTATTATTTTTTTTTTTTTAGAATGTTCAGAATGTTTCGGTTTAGTAGACGTATCTATCTTGAAATATTTATAAAATAACAATAAGGCCAAGTAATTGCGTATCTGTTTTACCAGTCTAGAACAATAAAGCAAAATGGCCACCCAGTGTCCAACACTAAAGGATATCATATCGTGTTGCCAAAACATAAACTGCATTATCCGCTCGTGTGGCTCCCTCGGACCATTTGCCAGGGGGCCAATTCTTGAAAAAACAAACTCAATTCGTTCTCAAAATGTCATTCGATAACTAAACATAAAAATCTATAAACTATCAGAAGTCGAATAAATATTATAATCTCACAGAAGATATAATCAGGAACGGGTTCAAGACTCAGCTTTACGCAGTGAAAGTTGGTGCGAGAGGAGTTCCAGCAAAATCTTTGCATCACTTACTGAAAGAATTGGGCCTAAGCAGGTCTGCCGTCAATACATTTATGGAACGAGCTTCCAAGACGGCATTAACGGAATCATACAGTTATTGGTTGGGAAGGGAGACAAGTAGAATGGTGGATGGTGAGCGTATTATCGCGCAATAAAATAAAAAGGGAGGCCTCCTTTTCTTAAACCAGCCTATTGTCGGTCGCAAGCCCGAGACACCATTCTTCTCATCTCTTACCCACACACCATGGACCCGGCACCCGCAACGTGAATCCATGGAATGTTTAGAAATTTGTCTTCTTTCGCAAGTAAAACATATGATCCTAGAAAAGTTAATTTTAAATCCATACTATATTGACTATGGCAGTGTGCCTTGGTTTCGGGGCCCGGACTGTTGACTCACACAAATGTCGGTGTGGGGAACTAGTGGAACATCTCGGACACCACGGGCTTTCTTGTGCTAGAAGTCCCGCCGCATTCCTCTTCACACGGCTATCAACAATATAATGCCGCCTATACTGATTCCAAAGAAATACATTTGAAAAACCACATTCAGGTGGATCACAAAAATGCAAACATCTTTGGAATGCAATAATAAAAATTTGGTGGAAAAAAAATATTATTAACTATGTTCTAGAAGATGTGATTATAATATTATTATGAATGTATGCTTTGCAGCTTTATCTAATAGTGGTTCTTCTTTTAGCCTTGGGAATAGATGACTTAAAATAAATGATTTTTTACTTTTTATTTTGTCATCCTTTTCGTTCCAAGAATAGGGGAGTCAAATGGCCGGGACGTGGTCATATTGCAAAACCACGGAGACAACCACGCGGCGAGGTCAATTGCAAGGAAAAACCTAGGCCGATTGACCGACATTTAATGACCAGGCATTCCGAAACATCAGGAGAAGTATGTAATTACAAAAACCTATAGTAAAGTTGGCTAAATGTGAATCACCTTATTTATAAGCGTGGTTTCTGACCACCCCGAAAGGGAATAGGTCGTGATGATACTCTACTTTGCTTTATAATAATTACTATATCGTTAATTTAAAAAAAAGATCTATTTCTATTGCAACACACTTATAAAAAATAAATACAACTTGTAAATCGCTGTCCAATAGTTCTTGAACCTGTAATAATGTGTTATTTATTCATTTAAATAATGTATTTTACTTAAAACCTAGTACATAGGCCACCTATAACGTCATAATGCATTATTCATCAGCTAACCTTGGGGATCATGAAAGGTGATGGGTAGGATAAAGAAAAATATGAAATTTCTTTAAAAGTTAAGTAAAATCGTGGTCTAGCGGTGAAGTCCGTGTATTTAGACGCGGAGGTACCGAGTTCGATTTCTGGTCGGGACACAATCATATTTATTAATTTAATTTATTTGTGATATTTCTCAAGTTTGGTACGCTGGAGACATCGACGAGCTTGCCACTTGTCATGATTGGCCTATAGTAAAGTTGGCCAAATGTAAATCAGCTTCTTTATAAGCGTGGTTTCTGACCGCCCCGAAAAGGAAACGGTCGTTGATGATACTTTTTTTTATATATTTTATAATTATTGCATGGCCCTGTTTGTATAGTATAGTAGTCAATGCCTAGACCACTATAATTAATGAACCAAAGTTATAATATAGCAAAACAAACACCTGTTTATGCGTCATAAACCTTAACATATTTCAGGTTTGTATTTTTTTGTTTTTCTTTTGTATCCACTGCAACGTGCAGTCATTGTTCAAAATTTTTAATGTCAAATTTTTTTTCTATGTGCCACTCTAGTAACAATTTTAGTAGATTCTTAAAAAATAGAGGTTTTTTTAAAACAAATATATATTATTTGTTAACATTGCAATTTTTGTTTTGTATATAGTATATACGGTCACTAATTGTTTTTTCTTTTTCATTACAGCCCCTAGAACTCAGCGTCCTAGACCTCCACAGCTGTAGAATAGAGGAGAGAGAGAATTTGGCCTACACTCGCCACGCTTTAGCCAGACGGCTTGGCGAGGATATGATGTCAATTTTTAAAGACAATTTCTAACGATTCCACAAGTTGGTATTAGTGGAACCGGGACCGACGGCTTAATGTGCTCTCTCTTGCCCAGTCAATCCGGCATAATGTTAGGAACTGATAGGTAATTCAAATTCAAAATTATTTATTGTATAGATTGCTTATTCTAATTACAGTTGTATGTACATGTCATGATGATGCAATCTGCCCATATTATGGTCATACAATATGCTTATGTCAACAGATATTTATTTATATATAGTTAACATTTAATATTGTTCTTGTCAATTTATTGGAATACAATGTTAATGTTAAAATTTGCATGCTAAAAAATATTTTATTGTGTAAAACAGTTGCAATAAGGATTTTGCTTTAACTCAATAGTAAAATGATTCCAGTTGCTAACATTCATGGACTTTGCATGCCACTTACCATCAGGTGGGCACAAGTACACATGTCGTGCTAGTATATAAAAAAACTATGGTTGTTTATAAGCAATCTTTTTACACTTTCCCCATTTCTACATTTACCACAACTCACCAAATCATCTTTAATTGAAGTTGCACATAGACAAGTGTCAGTGTTGCTTTGGAAATAGATTGTTGTTCTCATATAATCTTTTACACTTAAAGAAACACGAATTTGGTTACTGCTTACAACAGAGGCACGGTGGAGCTATTATCAATTAATATCGACGTGTAAAGCCGAAAGCAATCGAATCGGACGTCGTGTATCGAACATCGCGAGCGCCAGCCAGGTGGAAGAGATATGAACGAACGTGTGCACTCAAGCCCTGTGTCCGCCGCTGGGAACAAAAAACACAATTACCTATTTCGATTACTTAATACACACATACATTTATACAATTCACTTTTACAGCATTAATAAATTTCTTAAGAAATTGTTTTTTTCAGAGCGTGAGATCTTTAGATAATAATACAAAAAAGAAATATTGTTCAATTGCTTTTTTAAATAACAATTTTAATAAAAAATTAACTAAAACAAAAACAAAAAAAACCTACTTACAAAACCTAATTTAAATATACTTCGTATTCGCGCGGCAAGGTGGCATGAACGCTGGCCGCATTTCCTTGCTGAATCGCTATGCTGATTCTCTGAGCGAGGAAAGAACCAGCCCTCTTGCCACCAGAACAGACAATCAGACGAGGGGTGTTTTTTTTTTAAAATGTTTTAGCGCTTGGACCCCACGGGCCTAAAGTCTCTACAGCAAACGGCACAAACACATAGTCTTTGCTTATAGATACGTATTTGCGCCGCTTGCCAGACTCTGCGCTTTTGGCTGCGGCTCCCGCTTTTAGCGCTGTTCCCCTAAAGCCACAGTGTCGACACAAGTGGCATCCCACACTAAGGGCCGTCCCCGCTCCCAGGGAATCAGCGTCATAAATTTTTGTATATATAAATATATATATATATTGACCGCCTCCGTGGTCTAGTGGTAACAAACGTTGCCGTGAACTCGGGAGGTCGTGGGTTCGATTCCCACCGGGGGCAAGTTCTACATTGTATAATTTGTCACGGTCTGGGTGTTTATATGTATAATATGAATATATTTACAAAAAAAAAAGTATAATATGTAGTTTATCAACCATCTAGTTTCCGTAACACAAGCCTTACCACAGAAATTAGATGGCGCTGTGTGACCTGTCTGGAAATATTTATTATTATATTATATATATTTAAGATTATAAATTAATTACATAATTCCTAGTTTGTAATTTTATACTCTAAATTAAACAAAAATATTTTTTTTTTAATGGAATGATTTGCATTGAAATGTGTGAATGTCGGTGTATACTCGTAGACATTAGTGTATAGATTCCAATATTTAAGATTTAAGTTGACAGATTAAATAAATCAATATGTGAAAACTTATTGTATTTCTTCGGTGTCCTTTGCGTCAAAAACCCATTGTTTTTTGTGATATTATTATTATTATTCTCGGGTTTAGTAAGCTAGAGATATCGACAAGCTTACCACTTGTCATGATTGGCCTATAGTAAAGTTGGCTAAATGTGAGTGGTTTCTGAGCACCCCGGACCGGTATAATGATACTTTACAAAGAACAAATATTTGTTATTGTTGAACTTGAACGATGGAAAAATCGATCGTCAATTTGTGGAAAACAAATCGTTTTATTTTCCATATTGGTTAGGGAATGTCGTTTTGCTGACGTTATTTGTCTATGCGAAGAGAAATAAAGTTCAAGACACACAAAAAATCGGATCTGGGTACGGCGCGACCCAGCGCGAGTAGCGTTCTAAAGTAAAGTATCATCACGACCGTTTCCCTTTCGGGGTGGTCAGAAACCACGCTTATTAATAAGCAGATTCACATATAGCCAACTTGTTAGTTGGCAAGCTCGTTAATGTCAGCGTACCAAACTAGAGAAATATCACAAATAAATTTAATATTAATTAAATGTATTTATATACATTATTAAATATTTTTGTGTCCCGACCAGGAATCGAACCCGGTACTTCCTAGTTTAAATCCACGGACTTAATTAATTTATACCAAACAGCACATTGAATAAACAGACATATTAAATCACTTCACTATATACAAGTATTATAAACCTCAGCCGCGTCTGTCTTTCTGTATATGTATGTGTTATCTATGTATTGTATGTATTAATATTATAGATTTAATATCGTTATTTTTTTTTGTTATAAGTTTTTAACTCAATATCTCTTTATCTCAAATATTAGCGGTCATGCACCTTACAATCCCTGCTCACATCTCCCAAAGGTTAGCTATTAGAAAATGTTTTTAGACATTAAGCTCGCCTATGTACTGTAAAATGTATTATTTTCTGTGCAATAAAGAATTTATCTATCTATCTATGTTTGCGATAAACTCAAAAAATACTGCACTGATTTTCATGCTCTTTTCACCAATGGATAGAGTGGTTGTCGAGAAAGGTTTAAGTATATAATTTGTTAAGTTTTTGTATACATTAACGTATTTGTTGGAGATGTCGACAAAAATAAGCGGCCTGGGAGATTTCAAATATAACGCTGCCTAAACCCTTGATGTATAACAAAATAATGTATATTGGAATTGTGTATCTTATATAGGTCTACAGAAATGTCCGTTATGGCATCTAATAATAATAATAAATAAATATTTCCAGACAGGTCACACAGCGCCATCTAGTTTCCGTGGTAAGCTACGAGGCTTGTGTTACGGAAACTAGATGGTTGATAAACTACATATAATACTTTTTTTTTGTAAATATATACATATTATACATATAAACACCCAAACCGAGACAAATTATACAATGTACAACTTGCCCCCGGTGGGAATCGAACCCACGACCTCCCGAGTTCACGGCAACGTTTGTTACCACTAGACCACGGAGGCGGAGATATCCATTTTAATACTTTAAATTATGGGGAATTATAAAGCTGTAATTGGAATGCTATTTACACAAATGGGGTATAAATCCTTATCATTTAAAATACGTTAGTTGTTGAGCATTTTATAAAGATTATTTTTTTCTCTTTACACTATGCAAATTAATATATACTATTAGATGCCTTACGATATATATATAACTACTACTGTGGAGAAATAAAGGCCGAAATAAACACTGAACTGTGGTAAATAAATATAATTAAATACACAATTTGTCATATTATGATTTAAATATAAAATAAAGTAATCCATCTACTTGTTCCACAACATTTTCCCCACCTTGCAAATAACGGGTTATAGTGTTTGCAACAATTTAAAAACAATTTTCCCTCAGCATCGGTTGGCACACTCCTTGATCGAAATAAACTGACCATGGCGGTGTGCCTTCGTCTCGGAGCCCGGACTGTCCACCCGCACCAGTGTCGATGCGGAGAACCAGTCGATCATCTCGGACACCACGGGCTTTCTTGTGCTAGAAGTGCTGGCCGCATTCCTCGTCACGCGGCTCTCAACGACATCATCCGAAGGGCTCTTGTCACTGCTGGGGTACCCGCAATATTAGAACCATCTGGGATTGTGCGGAGCGATGGCAAGAGACCCGACGGAATGACTGTTGGGCCGTGGAAACTTGGCAGATCTCTGGTGTGGGATGCGACGTGTGTAGACACATTAGCTCCATCTCACATCCAGGCGACCTCGTCAGGCGCGGGGAGAGCGGCGTTTTTTGCGGAGAACCTCAAATTGCGCAAATATGCCAACCTTGGTGCCGGTGACGAATTTGGCCGTTTGGGGTCGAGACGATGGGCCCATGGGGACCGTCGGCGAGGCGGTTGGCCAAGGAGTTGTCAAAGCGGCTGACAGAAAGGTCTGGAGACTGGAAGGCTGGCAATTATTTCTGCCAACGTATTAGCCTCGCTATACAGAGGGGAAATGTTGCCAGTCTCCTTGGGACTATCTCGGATGGGACGTCTCTAGAGGACATTTTTTATTTATAGTTTAGTTTATTTTTAATTTTATTATTTAGGTAGCTTTTAATTTATATTTAATGTACTATAATTAACTTCGAATAAAATTTAATATTATTTAACAATTTAAAAAATAAAAACAATCAATAATTGGAACCCGACAGGAAACGGAACAAATTAACAAGTAGATGAATAAAAAAATAAAAACAAACACAATTGATTTAAATTATTTACTAACCAACTCCCTCGAAATAAAGGCCGAAATAAACATTATGACTGTGGTAAACAAATATAATAAAATTAACAACACAAATTAAGACATTTTGCCGAAAGCTACATATTGACAATCTCGTCTCTATGACAACCTTATGTCATAGAGACTTCAAGATTTAAATATAAAATATAGTAATTCATCTACTTGTTCCACTACAACTACCGTAACCTATTATATTAAGTTTTAGTAAACTAAGCTTAGAACGGTGGTAAGAACGCTTACCTTAAAAGAAAACAAAAATACTTAAATTGTCGGTTCGAACTTTGGCATGTACCAATGAGAAATACACGTGTCTTACGTACATTTGTCATTTATTTACAACAACACCGTTTCCGTGCCTCGGAGAGCACGTTAAGCCGTCGGTCTCGGTTCCACTTATACCAAATTGTGGAATCGTTAATAAATTGTCATTAGAAAAGTAGGTGAAATTCTTCAGAATATTCTGGAAGGCCCATCTCCAGCAGTGAAGGTCTAGATAACTTTGTGTTCTAGGGGCTCTGATGATGTGATGAAACTAAACTGTGAAAATATATATTATTGCGACATGTGCCGATAAACTATTTTATAGATTGGCAGATAATGTTATATTTAAATGGAAATATTTTTATTTCATACAAAACCTTAAATTAAATAAACTAATTACAACAAAATCAAAATATAACCTATAAATAATAATAATAATAATACATTTATTTGAAGTAAAAAGAACATAACATTCATTTTATGGCGCTCTGAATCCCGAGTGAGACGTTTTATAAAAAACACTTGCGTTACGGGATTCAGGGTCTTCCAGAGGTACAATATAACAAAATTTATTAAACAAATCATATACATAGAATTTAGGCATACAAATTAACACAATTAAGAATTATAATAATAGTGTAATAATAATAATAATAGTATAATAATAATAATACATAGAATTTTTTTTTAAATACTTACAAAAAAAAATAGCTCCTCCGAATCGTGCCCAATACACTAGCAGCATTTCCCCTTTGAATTATGATACTTAATTTTTGTGAGAAAAAACTGCCAGCCCTATTGTCACTAGAGACGTCAAATGATACACGGATAAATAAATTCAGACAGATAAGGGACGAGGTGAACGCCATAAAATTAACCATCATTGATCTCTGAATGGTGGTGTTGTAATTGAAACATGCTAAGGGAACAAACGGCATTTTGTTTTTAAAGTAAATCGTTCTTACAACTAGACCGCCACATCTCTTGTGTGTAATTGCCTTAAACGACAAACAAAATGCAGACAGACAAGATGCGAGGTGAACGCCACAAAATGGTAACCTATTGTTGTGATTATTTTACTCACAAAGAGAACTTTTGGACATTCCCTTTGACGGATATTCCGTTGTCTTGAAGCATTCTGAATACATTCTTCATCTTATGAAATATTCTTTAAAGAATTCATATTGTAAAAATGCCATTTTTCAGTTGACATTGTTGAATTATCACCACAGATATTTTTCGACTTAATTTTTTTTATTATTCTATTGAGATAACTTTTATTTACTTTCGTATAAAAAGTTCACTAGTTCGAGCCCCGATTCATATACTAATCTACACCTTCAATGTTTCACCCTTTCAATAGTCTCAGTGAATAGTCATATATTTTTTATGTTTACATACATGCAATTACCGCTTTATAATTACCCATTGTTTTAAGTAATAAGATGGATATAGTATATAAGTTACACAATTCCACCATACATTATTTTGTTATACTAGTATCTGAAACGGTTTAGGCAGGGTTTTCGTTGAAAGCTTCCAGACGGCTTATTTTTTTCTGACACCTGTAACAAATATCTTTAATGTATACAAAATCTTAACAAATTCCTTGAGAACCACACTATCCATTGGTAAAAACAGCATGGAAATCGGTGCTTAAAATGTGTTTCAGTTTATTGCGAACAGACAGACAGACTTGGCGGAGGAGCTTGTTTTATAATTTTTATGATAGTGATAGTGATTTTTTTTAATATATATTTTTATACTAGCACGACATGTGACCTTGCACCCACCTGATGATAAGTGGCGCGCATGGTCCATGAATCTTAGCAACTGGAATCAGACACGCATGACTGACATCAGTCCCTAACACTATGCCGGCTTGACTAGATGCCTTTTCACCCTTCTCTTAAAGGACTCCAGGTTATAGGAAAGTGGAAATGATTATAACAGCTCCTAGAAGACCGAATCCTAGACTGCTCAACACCTTTTATTTATTTCATCATCTTCATCATCAGCCTGTGTCTCTCCACTGGTGGATATAGGCCTCCCCCAAGGCTTCACACGATCTCCTGCCACTCTCATCCAACCCCCACCAGCGACCTTCCTTAGGTCTGTTTATCTAGGGGGGTCGACCCACTCTGCGTCTTCCCGTACGTGGTCTCCACTCTAGAACTCGTCTATTCCATCGTTCATCGGTTCTACGACATACATGTCCAGCCCATTGCCACTTCAGCTTACTAATTTTGAAGGCTATATAGATAACTTTGGTTCTCCGATGGATTTCCTTGTTTCTGACTTTATCCATCAGAAAAATACCAAGCATAGCTCTCTCCATAGCCCGCTGAGCGACCTTAAATTTGTAAATAAGACCCAGTGTCAGTGTCCATGTTTCTGCTCCGTACGTCAGCACTGGAAGAACGCACTGGTTGAAAACTCTCGTTTTCAAACACTGGGGTATGTTTGATAAGAAGATGTGGCGCAGTTTCCCGAATGCGGCCCATCCTAGCTGAATGCGTCTGTCGGCTTCTTTGCTGAAGTTGGCTACGCCTAATTGCATAGTCTGTCCAAGGTAGACGTACTTTTGTACAACTTCGAGAGTGGCATTACCCACGCAGATTGATCTCGGTACAACATGGTCGTTATACATGTTTTATTTATTTATTTAAAAGAAATTAAAGACATTAAGGTTAATCTGATTAAATTTATAAGCTTAACCTAATTCCATTTACATTTCTTACTAAGATATAGAATAAACTACAAAAATAAATAATAAAATTATATTAAAAGAACGGAAGCATATAAAACTAACATCAAGTAAAAGGAAGAAAGGAATATAATTATTAGAAAAAATTTAAACATTACGGTGTTATGAAATAGGTTAACCCGCTTAATTAGATACACACACGTCAGATTACTTGCACTTATAATAAATAATTAATTAACTATTGCTTTCTATTTTAGTACGTATTAATGGATATTTTGACATTTTTTATTTTTTTTTACATCAGGAAATCCCTACCGGATACCCCCCCCCCCCCCCCGAGTCGGGGGACAGGGGGGAGGTTATGTCGGGCTCGCACCGACTAAAACCTGATGGTGTTCCTCGAGACGCCTTGTGTTGATGGCGGACGGCGGGGAGCAATATGCAAACGCCCGCCGCCGGCGTCGCCCGCTAGTGTGCGGGCGCCTTCATGGCGAGGAGGGAGAGAGAGAGCGAGTCTCCTCCCTCGCCTTCGGGAACAACCGCGCGCGCCGTCTCGTGGGGCCCTATGTGAGCGATGTCACCCCCGTGACACCGCTCGGGCCCCTGGATATTTTGACCTAGTCTAGCCAAGCTCAAGATACGGGTTCACGATGTTTTTTGTAACAAATATTGTTAAATATAATATTCATCCTTCTAAAATAATCGATTATTATAGCCATGGTCCAAAATTATTCGCAAACATGTCAGTACCTTTTTTTTTAAAATAGAAACATTTACTTGGATACAAGAAACATTGTCCAGAAGTAATTTAAAGGAAAAAACCCCAAACCGCCTACACTTTAGTTCATATTGTACTTGAACTTTTTGACCTCTTAAAATAATCATGTCATAGGTAGGTTTACATCTGCCACCCAGTATGTACGAGACTACACCGCATAGCTTCAGTCGACCCGTGACCACGGCCAATGCAACTTGGCTGAAACGTCGGGAGAAATATGTCTCTAAGGTAAATCGCGTAAAGACCCGTTAAAATTATAAAAAACAATTATCAGTTTTCCATCTACCTATTCTTATTATAAATATTTAAGAAATTAAATACTAACCTACCCGATTGGAAACAGGGGTCAGCTAGCACCGAATTAAAGGCATTAATTCTAGATGTTGTGTCAGGTATTGTCTTTCGCTCCTCGCACAATCTCTTAACATGTGTTCAACATCTTCTACTTTACCACAACCTTCACAGCTGGGTTACATAGTCTTTTTTATAAGAAACCCGAATCTGTTTAAGGGAGTGTTCCCAGAACGAAATGCATTGACAAGTTATCTATTAACCCTGCACACAGAAAACATTTAGATAATTATTTAACTAACTGTACAATTTACGAAAAATTGGGTCAAAATTTATACGTCCACTTCAACCTTTTATCGTGTTAGAAAGTAAACGATGACATCCATGTTACAAGTTGTTGAATACAAATGGGTGCCTCCAACAACCGCCAATCTGTGACCGCCCACGCTATTTACATAGATATTAGATAAGCCGTCGGCCCTGTATGGGCTACATGCAATGATCCCAAATTACATAGATGCAACATTAGCAGGCAAAAATAGTTACCTAATTATGTACGAGTATAAACAACAAAATGTAGTCTTTCATGTTTTCGCAATAAAATAAGAATCTGTTCGTCATCTTAAAATGGAGGCATACAGCTTGCCATAAAATTCCTAAATAAGTTGATGCTGAACAAGGTGAAACAGTTTTTCCCGTCCTCACACAGACTTAAGCTTTATAAAGTACAAGGTCATGCCAGGAATACTGTTCTTACCTGTGGGATGTGCTAAGTAACTTACAGATGCTCTAAATGCCCTGTCCACAGTGCACAGGCTATACTACGGTGAGTGTTCTAAAGAACTTTATAACCAATTATAACAAACGCACTGACCAAAATTAGGATCGCCATATCATAGCCTCTATGTATACGCGAACACATATATTTGTAGACTCTCACTCATACATCTGTTGCACGCTGAATATAACCTGAAGTCCTTCAAATCAGTAATTTATTTAGTAACTCTCGAAGTACACCGTCTCCTAATATATAAATATATCCTATCAAGATGCTTTTTCTCACTTCGCTAAAATATACTTATATAAAAAAATAAACAAATCATTGTAAAAAACATCGAGCATGCAGGATATCAATTTATAGGTAATGTAACAGGTACATGTAGGTTACGGAGTTTTATTTGAATGTTTAACTAAGAATAGGTATGTCATGAAAATGGCAAATGACATAGTGGAGGTTTTTGTTTTAGAAAATAAGAGAGAACAAGGGGCTCGAACTGAGAGGTCGACAGAAAAACAATTTTAAAAGAATTAGAATTACAAATATAATACCAGTTAGAGTCAATCGCGTAAAAGTGTCCAACGTACGAAAGTGTATAGTTTTTTTATAAATGTGTAATTCGTGTCAAAAATATAAAATATAAAAAGTTTTGTTTGTTTTAATACAAAGGAGTTCCGCAGCATTCTCTCCGTTCCTAACAAATTTTGGATAATAATAACAATGTTGGATAATATTTGTGACCGCAAAGGCAGGTTACAGTACTATAAAGTTTCATAAAAACTCAAATCATTATTTAAATTTAGCGTGTTTTCTCATCAGAGGATTACGTTTGAAAAACCGAGTTTAATTTCACGCGTAACTTTATGATTAATGGGGTATCTTTTATTCAAATATCTTTGGGCCACATGTCGTATTATGCAACGATGACCTTTAAACATTGCCTTTTTATAACTTATAGCACATAAAATATATACAAGGGTTTAAATAAGTTGGTACAAATATAATAATACATTGTTTATTATTAGGCAACAGATGACCCATAGATAAATACCTTACAACTAAAATACATATAAAAATAACTAGACTAGAATTATAAAAGAAAAAAGTAAAGTATAGTATCATCACGACCGTTTCCCTTTCGGGGTGGTCAGAAACCACGCTTATAAATGAGCGGATTCACATTTAGCCAACTTTAGTATAGGTCAATCATGACAAGTGGCAAGCTCGTCGATGTCTCCAGCGTACCAAACTCGAGAAATATCATAAATAAATGAAGTATTAATTAAATGTATTTAAATTTACATTAATAAATATGTTTGTGTCCCGACCAGGAATGGAACCCGGTACCTTCGAGTCTAAATCCATGGACAAGAATAATGATATTAATTAATCTAAAGCTTCCGTATCTTAATCTTCTTGTAGTCATAGAAGTACCCATCTGGTACTGTGACCACCTGCCGAGGTGTACGAGAATGGACTGTACCAACGTTACTGCTGGGGGTAGTGCAGAGGGAGTAGGTGCTGCGCTAGGCCCAGGAACATCGTTAGTGCTGCGTAAAGCAAATCCAGTTATGTATTTGAAGTACACAACACCGAGCGGCCAGAATTTCTTCTTTGGGAATATTTTTAGGTGCTCTGACCGTACACGAATCCTAAAGGCCTTGAATCCGGTCTCATCGCACTGGGAAGGTAACTCGTCGATAGCAGCCAGAGTTAATCTTCCGTCGGTTCTGCATGATATCGGTATCGCAGCTTTTAGAGCGCACTGTTCGGTGACCGGGCTGACAACGGATCCTACAAGCATCTTCAGGATATCGCTCCTACTTTCGCACGGCCCCCGGAGGGGAGGCCACTACCTAGGGAGGCGCTCTTGGAGAAGAACTAAAGTAGACAAATCTAGGAGACTAGATTCGTGAGCCACAAGGGCGGTGTTGTAGTAGGAACAGCGCCCAGCACCAAAGGTGCGTTGAATCACCGGTGGGTAGTTAGCCGCCGAGATCCTGCCGGGGTAAACGGGAGTTTATCCCATCCCCAACCCAGGCCCATTGAACATCCGGGCCTGGATGACTCCGCTGTCTGTCTGACTGTTCGGTAGATGCAATTATATATATAACCTTTCCGTGGTAAGCTAGTAGGCTTGTGTTACGGAAACTAGATGGTTGATAAACTACATATTATACTTTTTTTTTTTTTTTTTGTAATTTTATAATTCCCTGATTATTACGTTCGGGGATCCTTTTCTTCTCCTCCACAGTCACAAACCCTTCCGAATCAGTTTTATTTCCAGTTGTGATGCGAAATTATACGTTTTTAGTGTCAGCTGTACCCCTATTCTGTTACTTAAGCGCAAACGTTATACAAAGAAATCCGTTAACTATATATTTATCACGCTATTAAAGTTGATATTTGCACGGCCGGCGCTTATAGAGTTTAGAATTTAATAATATTTATGAATTATGACGCAATCTCTGAAGTAAATAACGAAATTCACTAATAACGCTTGCGACTAAGTAACAGAATATAATATAATAATAATAATCTTTTATTTTATACGAGTATAAAAACTAAAATATATAATACATAAATTTACACTGCACTACCTACAGCTTCCGCATCTTCATCTTATTGTAGTCAAAGTACCCATTGAGTACGGCGACCACCTTCTGATGAAGGCTGACTGCTGCAGTGGGGTCGGCGCCTTCTTAGTTCAGAAGGGTTCGGTGCTGTATGTACCGACGAAACACAACGCCCTGCGGTCAAAAATCTTTCTTCAAGACTTTTTTACTTTTTCCGTCCGCACAAGAATGCGATAGGCCTTAAAAAAGGGCTCCTGGTTTTTATATAGCACGTGTTATTGCAAAAAGAGTAAATATGTCCGTAATTCTATTCCCTAATAAGATGATAGACTAGATTTATTTGTTTTTTTTTGGTTTTTATATTATTTAGTTTAATTATTAGCCCTAGAAAATACATAATTAAAGGGCCTGTAACAATTATAATATTTTTAACGAAGCGAACCTCATTCATCTACACTGCCATGCACTGCAATGTTTACCTAGCTTTTTTGTATGGTTTTGTATAGTTTTGTTGGTTTTTTATTAAATTTTTCATTTATCTATATAAACCATGTCATTTTAAAATTATAATCACTACGTGAGTACGGGAACAGGTTGAAAAACAGCGTAGTGCACTTGTACAAATGCACGACAACAGCTGACACCTGATTCCTTTTGTCACATTTATTCAAGATAATAAGACTGCGTGATGTTTTTATGTGACAATAAATTATTATTTATTTGATTTTTTTTGGTTTTTATATTATTTAGTTTAATGATTAGCCCTAGAAAATACATAATTAAAGGGCCTGTAACAATTATAATATTTTTAACGAAACGAACCTCATTCATCTACACTGCCATGCACTGCAATGTTTACCTAGCTTTTTTGTATAGTTTTGTTAGTTTTTTATTAAGTTTTTCATTTATCTATATAAACCATGTCATTTTAAAATTATAATCACTACGTGAGTACGGGAACAGGTTGAAAAACAGCGTCGTGCACTTGTACAAATGCACGACAACAGCTGACACCTGATTCCTTTTGTCACATTTGTTCAAGATAATAAGACTGTGTGTTGTTTTTATGTGACAATAATAGATTTTTTATTTTATTATTTATTGAAAGACACTCTAGGTTATATTTTGTCAAAATCTTAGCATATTACTAATAAGGCATGTTGGAATACAATACCCGTCGTTCACCGTCGCATACAATAAAACGAAACAAAAGATCTAAGTCGACTTATAACTCTTTTTACTGTAGGAACAGAATATTAAAGCCTAACTTCATTGATTTAAACTAAAAACCAGGCAATGTACATTCAACTCAATTATTATTATTTTTATCTGCAACAAATAAAGTGTGTTAGATGTGTTTCTTACTTGGTAAAATATATAAATTGAAGCTATAAAATTTTATTGCCAAATATTTCGCCTCTCTTTGGAGCGGCGTCATCAGTGACAGTGACTGAAGGTCTGAAGGACTGAAGGTCTTTGTCATAAATTTTGAAAAAATAATTGTATTTCTTTTAGCAATGGTAAAGGTAATGCACTATACAGTTTTGTATTTATTTTTTAGAAAAATATCATCATCACCTAGCGCTTTAATTTTATAGCTTCAACTTAATATTATTTTTAAAACTTTTAACATCTTTAATTTTACTTGGCATATGTTTCGATGGTTGTTGTCTATGGTTTAACAGTTGAGTGTCAATACACACATTTCTGTTCAATAAGGATTGGAAATTCATCATGAATCGTTTAACACCAGAACAACGCTTCGAAATAGTGGAAATTTACTTTTTAACAATATATCTGTTCGCTTCTTGCCTCTGTGGTCTATCGGTTAAGTCTGTGAATTTAGACTCGGTGGTACCGGGTTCGATTCCTGGTCGGGACACAAAAATATGTATTAATGAAAATAAATACATTTAATTAATATTTAATTTATTTGTGATATTTTTCGTGTTTGGTACGCTGGAGACATCGACGAGCTTGCCACTTGTCATGAAAGTTGGCTAAATGTGAATCCACTAATTTATAAGCGCGGTTTCTGACCACCCTGAAAGGGAGATAGTCGTGATGACACTACTATACTATAATATCTGTTTGCAATGTTCATACAGCACTTCGTCCATTTTACGGTCATCATAATCGGCCTAGTGAGCAAGCAATTCGTGCAGTTATAGATCGTTTTCGCACTGATTTTACTCCTCTGATTTCAAAACATTTTTGCGTTTTGTCGACTTTCGGGTTGCAAATGGGCAAATAGTCTATCTTGATTCTGGCATGTCTGGTGAGATACTACTATACCAGGTATTGTAATTTCATAGGTACTCATGCTAAATTTAAAAGGTTATTAATTGATCGTTGTGGTGTAGTGCTGTATGTGTCGTATTTTGTAAATCTGATATAGCTGAGTTTTCCTTGCAGATTCCTTTCTCAGTCAAATTAAACATTAACAGATGGAATCTGCTAAGGTGCTGGTCTTCTGCTAACAGCATACTCATTAGACCACTTTGCTGCTTAGTCTTCTACTAGCAGGAGTAGAATCATTCAAAATAATTCAATTAATGACGTTTCATAAATGCCTGTAATAGGTTTACGTGAATGAAGATATTTAGACTTTTGACTTTTTGAAAAACCATCAACAAGACAAAGAAATGGTCTTACTGAAGAAAACATTGCCGATGTAGCGTGAAGTGTTGAAGAAGAGATGCCTATATTGAATGACCGGTCATTGTTATAATATATACATAAGTCAACGGTTAACTCATATTGTTTCTCGTTTACTAAGCCTTTCTGTTACAAGCGCTGACGTTATAAAATTCATAAGATATTTCAACCTTTTAGTCTTTACGAATTAATTAAATTTTAAAACGTTTTCATGTTAGGCCTTTTATGTTTTTTACGTAAAATATTGTAACGAAATGAAATATTCTATTCGCAGGAAACATGGTAACAAACAATATTGTGTCTTACTAACATTTAATGGGTCATATATTTCGCCATAAGCATGCAAAAATTTACAACAACTGTTGTAGAAGTAAAGTGACTAAAGAACTCAGAGTTGCTTCTTTAGTAACTTTACTCCACAAAAACTTGCTTAAATTTAGAAAAAAATAATTGTCTAGCGCCCAATATTTAAATTTTAAACATTGAAACCCTTTGACTCCTAGGATCACCAATCCTCGATGAATCCATCCACATTTATGTTCAGGTACATATAACAATAAGTCGTTTCGTATTTCCTACTAACATTTCTGTGCTCGAAGAGCTTAAGCTGGCCAGGGAGCAAAGACTCTTTACCGACTGCTTTGCCCGAATTCCGCAATACTTTGGCCACGTTGCAAGAAGAGAGGACGATAATCTAGAAAAACTTCTAATTACGGCCAAGGTAGACGGTAATAGAACAAGAGGAAGAAGCCCCAAGCGATGGTCCAGTCAGGTGACTGACCACCTGAACATTCCTGTACACCAGGCCATCCACTACGCCGAGAATCGAAACCGTTGGAGACTGGTGGATGAGCTGCGATTGCGACGGAGTCACGATCCTCATCAGTGGGGTTCCGACTAAGAAGGAGAGACAATTAACTAAATTTAACTCAACTTTAGAATGCTTATTCCAAATTCAAGCATTTTTTATCATCCGATTTAGTTTGTTCGCCCCCAAATTTACATATGTACTCCGTTGCTCTTAACTTTGCAAATTTTCAGAAGAACTTCTTTTATTAGACAAACAATTGTAAAATTTACTAACCGAAATTCTAAATTGCCCCATGAACCGTATTTAGGCCTAGGCTTCACTGCCAATTCGGTTCGGGGGCCTGGTAAAATTTCTAGTATTGCACTGCCAGATTTTCTGTCGTCTGTACATAGTACTGTCGAGCTCTACGGAAGAATCACTAACCCATCTTTGGATTCTGTTGAGCTGTCGTACGTGCCATTTCCAGCAGTAGAGATCTAAAACTTGTAACGATCGTATTACATGCGGCCAAGGAATAAATATTGATGGCTGAAATCGACATCCTTTGCCTTGCGTTTATTTAAGACGTCACCTGTCAGTGTAGACTTTGACATTCCTCACTTTTTAAAACTAACTGCGAGCAGTGTGCTGCTTTAATTTATAATAAATACTAGAATCAAATATTATTATATATAAATAATAAACCTACTGGATATTGTCGCCCCCGTAGCTTGGGTAAGTATTGAATTAAAAATAGTACAGGTCACTTCATGACCACGTGCAGTAAAGTCATTTTTATTTGTGCACCACCGCTGCGTTCTCACCAACTACATGGTATCTTGTCTTGGTGAGGACTGGAGTGGTGGTAGATCTAGAGATGGAACGTAACGTGTGCTCCCCGTGCGTTCCAGGGTTTTTTCAGTAGGTCTATAGAGCTGGGACCCAGCTTGAGAAGATAACCCCGCTGCCCAGGATCCCCGTGACGCCACGTTGTCCGCTTGGGATCGGCAGTGCTCTCCGGGTCCCCATCTTCAGGCTCTCCGAGGGAAGGTACCCCTACGTACGGTCAACGGATGCATAAAGAGTGATAGGGCTATGTTTTGGCTTACGACCCTCCCTTTATATAATTGTAGATTCTCTTGCTCTGTTAACTTCACTTTAATTAATATATTAACTTCCTTTGCTTAAATTTCTTTGTTTTATTTTAATGTTCCGCTTAACGTGACAAACTCTGGGTGATGATGCTGAAGAATTTTTTTTTTTATTTAAGTTACACACTACTTACATAGAGTCTATGTAATATGGATTTCGGATTCCAATATCATAATTTATCCTCGATACGAAGGCGAAGTAAGTTAGTAATTGCAATTTCGCATATTGCAGAAATTTATGAAGTTATTCTGCATTCCAAGCAATTCACACTGAATACCTGCAATATGCATTGATAAACTTTGGAGTTGGTAGCCCACATTGCACTGAACTGTCTCAGTGGTCCAACGGTTACGACTGTAGAATACTGGGTTCGATTCTTTGGGCAATATTTTCTTTTCATTTTTTTTTATTTAAGTTCTAGCTGACCCGGCGAACTTCGTACCGCCTGACAGTCAATGAATGTCATTATTAATAATACTCACACAAAACAATTTTCAAAACAAATCACAGACAATTTCGCGATGTAAGTGAGACCAATCGATTTGACAGTTGTTGTTTTTTTTTTAATTAATTCAGTCATTTATTCATTAAACTAAAAACTTACATCTTAAAACATAAATTACTATTAATAAAAATAAACCAAATTAATGAATAAAAATATGACTTAAAACTAAAACGAAGAAAGAACAAAATAAAAATTATTATAAATAATAAATTTGCTCCAAATCGCTGCCAATGGGCAAGGTGCCAAGGATACTGGCAGTATTGCCACGTTGAATGGCAATACTGATCCTTTGGCCCAAATATTGCCCAGCCCTTTTGTCTCCCGAGGTGTTGACGAGCTGTTTTGACAACGCCTTGAAAAGGCCCGAGAGTTTCAACTCCAAACGGCGCAAAAACACATCTCCCAATAAGCTGAGTGTATTTCCGCCGCTTGAGGTTCTCTGCTTGTAATTGCAGCGGCGCCTGGGTCCTTAGAGGTCAAGGACAAGTGGGAAGGCGCCAGGGTGTCATTTATTCTATATTATACTATAAATAAGCTAAATATAAATTTCGGAACGACGCATAAATATTTAACAACCATCATTGTTTGACAGGTACGAAACCCTCGAACATTTTGTATGGGAATTTTTTTTTCGTCATTTTAATTTTTCGTCAATTTTCCAATGTTATTAATAGTTATTCTGTTATTCGGGACAGAGACACATCAAACAAATCAAAAACCGTGAAAATCTGTCCAACCGTTCTCGAGTTATAAGTGTTCTAACAAACCCGACTTTTTTGTATATTAAGATTTATAATATGTCAGAAACCTTCCCTGATGTTCACACAACATATTCCCAAAGTTTCATCCCGATCGGTCACGTAGTTTTGCAATGCATAGGAATCACACACACAGACATTCACCTTTATATATATAGATGTGTGCGGAGCTGGATGACACCCTCCACAAAATTTATCCAGTCATAAATCTTGTCCAGTTCATTTTATGTAAGAAACACAAGTCAAATTGAATTCGTCAATGACGAAGAGATGTCAACCCATAGGTATATAATTTAATAGGTATATAAATTAATTTCGTGTCGCCGTTTACACGGTCAAAGCAAAATCTATATAGACGAGTACATAGCAAGCACTTCTAACAAACGTAGCTCCAAAGAGTTCCTTCAGAATCTTCCGAGAAAATACACCCTATTTGAATAAGCAACTAATTAATTAATTTAATTTACTCGCCATTATATTTCTACCTATTGTGTTGCAAACAGTGACCTACATTAAAGTACCAGATACAGTCCAAGTATCATCACAATCATAACTCATTGTGTGTAGTCAGAACCACGTTTTTAAGAAGCGAGTTTACACTTAGCCAACTTTACTATAGGTGTATCCATGACGCAAGCTTGTAGCATACAATACAAAATAAAAATAAAATATAACACAACATGAAGTCGAATAAATATTATGATCTCACAGAAGAAATGATCAGGAACGCTTTACGCAGTGGATGTTGGTGCGAGAGGAGTTCCAGCAAAATCTTTGCATCACTTACTGAAAGAATTGGGCCTAAGCAGGTCTGCAGGAGATACATTTATGGAACGAGCTTCCAAGACGGAATTAACGGAATCATACAGTATTTGATTGAATAGGGAGAGGAGTAGAATGGTGGATGGTGTGCGTATTATCGCGCAATAAAATAAAATAAGGGAGGCCTCCTTTTCTTAAACCAGCCTATAGTCGGTCGCAAGCCCGAGAGACCATTATTCTCATATCTTGCCCACACACGATGGACCCGGCACCCGCACGGTGAATCCATGGAATGCTTAGAAATTTGTCGTCTATAATGCGCATAAAGCTGTGGCCGCGGCGGAAAATGCGGAGTCCGGCGCAATTATGTAAGTATATTAAAAGATTACATATTTGTGCCGTTTGCTGTAGAAACTCTGGGCTTATGGAGTCCAAGCGCAAAAAAGTTTTTAAAAGACATAACACCGTGTCTTGTCGTTTCCTCCGGTGATAAGAGGGATGGCTCTTTCTTCGTCCAAAGAACCGGTGCAATTTAGCGGAGAAATGCAGCCAGCGTTCTTACCACCATTCCATGCGGACGGGACTTATATCCCTATCCTTAGTATTAGTAATAACAAGTTTCTTCGAATAAATGTAAAGTGCTTTTGTAATGATTATCAGAATTCCAATATGGGTGTGACTATTACTAAGCATCATTAAGCACTATTAAGCAGTGTTAATTTCACTTAGTAAGACATTATGCTTGCATAGTGTTGTTCCTATCGCGACATCCGGTGTATGTGGCCAGAGACAACCACAATATCTCAGCTAGGGATGTGAAAATTTGGCTTGTATCTACATTAATTTACACTTAATTCAATTAATTTACTATCTTTATATTTTTACGAGTATAATATAATAACTACATCCATAGTCCGTGAATTTAGGCGCGGAGGTACCGGGTTGGATTCGTGGTCGGGACACAATTATTTATTTTATTTATTTGTGATATTTTTCGAGTGGTACGCTAGAGACACCGACGACCTTGCTACTTACAGTGATAAGGTCGTGATGATACTATAAGTATATTTTAATTTCTGATTGACGTTATTACCTAGTCAAGTGGCAACTCCGTGTCTCTAGCGTATCAGATCAAACCCGGAAACACCGCGACTAAATCTACAGTTTTAAGCGCTGGACCAGAAAGGCAGTACTACTAAAATACTGGTAAATGTGTAAAATAGGTGTTTACCCGTGACTATGCGATGAAAATCAATGTAAATAGTTTAAGTTTTTATCTGTATAAACGATTAAAAAAAAAAAGAAAAAAAAGGGCTATGTGTTCATCAGCCTATGTATGTGTATGTAAGTATACATATATGTATGTTTGTTACTTTGTGGCACAGTGGAGAGACGCGTGGGCCGATTTTGTCGATTTTACTGTAAAATGAATGGTTCCAGACTGTTAAAGTATGTATAAAATTATTTCAAAGGTGTAGTTCATCGGTTATCAAACTTTTTGCGACAGAAAGATTGGGCTTTTTTTTTTAAATAATTAAAGTGCCATTCGACGGTTGATTTCATCCTCGCATCCACTGTTATAAGATATTAGTCCTCCCAGATAAATGTAAGATTGAACCACATCGCACTTTGATATCCTTGTAATTCCTGGCCAATTTTTTTTTTTTTATTATTTTTTATTATAGTTGCACGACATGTGACCCTGCGCCCACCTGATGGTAAGTGGCGCGCAGGGTCCATGAATGTTAGCAACTGGAATCAGACCCTTATATCCGACATCAGTCCCTAACACTATGCCGGCTTGACTAGATGCCTTTTCACACTTCGCTTGAAGGACTCCAGGTTATAGGAAAGTGGAAACACAGAAGCTGGAAGAGCATTCCACATCTTTATTGTGCGACAGATGTATGAGTCACCAAATTTATAGGTACGCGAAGGGATAGTGACTACGGTATGTGGGTGCATATTCTGACCTGTGCGTGTGGTTCGGTTGCGGAATGGGGAGGAAGGAATTAGGTTATAGAGCTCTTCAGAGCACTCACCATAGTATAGTAACACGCTCAGAGAAGCTACATCTCAGCGAAGCTGCAGGGATTCGAGAGTTCCAGATATAGTGGCATCGTCCACAATTCGAACAGCTCGCCTTTGTAGGACATTGAGAGCATCTGTGAGGTACTTGGCTGAACCATCCCAAATTATTATTGGCTTGGTCTACGATCATCACCTTTGTTTTGCTGCGGTTGATTTTAAGGCTGAACTTAAGACTGAGGGTCTCTGATTTTTGCAGCAGCTCTGCCAAGATTAAAGATTTCATTTATTCTGGTAACGTGATTATTGTAAAAATGAAATCTATTTCACATCACTAATCCAAGCTAACGATGTCCCTACTAACTGTAAACAAGCGTCTACTCTTATCAGCCCCTGTAAATAGTTTCTGGGCGTATAAATTTAAAGTGACGCTGCTTCGTTTGTAATAAAATTGTTTGGCTCCGTTGCGTCGCCACATGCAAGTATCTAGTGAAAATATTAAGGTCGAGTTGCGCCAAAATTAATAAAAAATAAAATAATAATACTTTATCGAGAAAAACATAATTTTTACACAACTTATTTTAAAATACAATCGAATAAATATTATGATCTCAAAGAAGAAACGGAATCAGGAACGGGTTCAAGACTCAGCTTTACGCAGTGGAAGTTGGTGCAAGAGGAGTTTCAGCAAAATCTTTGCATCACTTACTGAAAGAATTGGGCCTAAGCAGGTCTGCCGTCAATACATTTATGGAACGAGCTTCCAAGACGGTATTAACGGAATCATACAGTATTTGGTTGGGTAGGGAGATAAGTAGAATGGTGGATGGTGAGCGTATTATCGCGCAATAAAAAAAAGGGAGGCCTATTGTTAAACCTTAAACCAGCCTATTGTCGGTCGCAAGCCCGCGACACCATTCTTCTCATCTCTTACCCACACACGATGGACTCGGCACCCGCACGGTGAATCCATGGAATGCTTAGAAATTTGTCTTCTCATGGTAACTAAAACAAAAAAGAAATGTTTTATAAATAAAAATTGACATTTGTTTTAAACATTATCTTCCGAAAAAGTAGTCTGTGTATCAAGAGATATGTACTTACAGCTGAACCTTATTATGCTGGCATTATTTTGTATCTAACCTATATCACCAAGCATTATTATTTTTGCATATTGCATAATGTAAAAATTAAATAATATAATTAGACATATTAGACACATTATCACACATCCAGGCGACCTCGTCAAGCGCGGGAAGTGCGGCGGTTTCTGCTGAGAACCTCAAGCTGCGCAAATACGCCAACCCTACTATTAGGACTAATTTCTCAAATTAAACCAGTCTTCAATGTTGTATGATTTATTTCCATTTCCAATAATTATTTACAACCTTCACTATTTTAAAGGCGCGCAACGACCGACTCGCCTGCTGTGTTCTTGTAATCTGGCGCGATATGATTCGCGCCATTTATTAAAGCGACTCATAACATCGTTATTGAACCAATCAGAAATCAGCACACGACTACGTTCGTATACAACGCCACCTACTTTACAAAACCATATTGCTAATCATTCTTAACTTATGTTTAAACACTGAGATAATAATGTAATAATAACTATGTTACATTAAAAGATAACAGTTCGGCCATCTGCTTGATTGATGCGTCCTCGCATCTCGTATCAACTCATTTTACCTAATTTCATCTCCTTTCACCTCATTTCATCTTGTTCCACCTCGTTTGATGTCATTTCGCCGCGTTTCACCTCGTTCCATCTCGTTTCCTCACATTTCATTTCGTCTCATCTCACCTCGTCTCATCTCACCTCGTCTTATCTCACCTCGTCTCATCTCGTTCCATCTCGTCTCATCTCGTTCCATGTCGTCCATCAGTCCGCCTACCACCTGTTTGTTGTTCTCGTTAAAATTATGTGCTATTTGTAATGATGTAATTTTTTTCCTTTAAGGAGAACTAATATTGTAAGCTTGCTATGGTGATATTTATATAAAAACAAACACCTCTTGAAACAAGACTTACCTAATACCATACAAATAAATGTTATTTAATTTAATTTGATTTTCATCACCATAGCAAAAGTTTTGTGTCGGTTTTCGAGTTGCTCACAAGCAAGTAATCTATCTAAATTCTAACTTGCGGTATGAGGTACTGATGGGTGAGATGAAATATATATATACATATATTTGTTCTGTATCTGATATCGCTGAGTTTTGCTAACAGATTCTTTTCGCAGATGTATTAAACATTAACAGGTCATTCCTCGCAAAGCCGTCTGGCCAGCGTGGCGAGTGTAGGCCAAATTCTCCAGTTCTGGAAGGCCCATCTCCAGCAGTGGAGGTCTAGGACGCTGTGTTTTAGGGGCTGTAATTTATTTATTTAGTACACACAGCAGTACATATATTATCATAGACATAACATAGTATAATTATAACTTATCTAATATATGTACCAATTAGGTGTCACAGCATTCACCAATATAAAAAGAAGAAGAAATTAAAAACTTATTACTGTTAAAACAAAAAAAATAAACTATCAAATTTCATTCATTCATTCATTACAGCCCTAGAACAAAGCGTCCTAGACCTCCACTGCTGGAGATGGGCCTTCCAGAACTGGAGAATTTGGCCTACACTCGCCACGCTGGCCAGACGGCAATTTACAAAATAAAAATATGACTTCTAAAATAAAATTATACATTTTTCTCTTTTTTAATGAATGAATAATTGAAACAGGTCATTGGAATCATTGGTCTTCTGCTAACAGCTAACATTAGAATCATTCAAAATAATTTAAATAATAACGTGAAAAAAAAAAAAAACAATCTGTCAATAATATTAAATGCACTAAATAGTTTTAAAAAAGTTTTAAAACTTACGATAATCGTTTTAAAGCTCCGTCATTCTGTAGCTGTGAAAAGTAAAGTATTTGTAAGTTACCTTAAAACGACCGAGAGGATTAAAATTTTAAGCATACTTACTTGCGTTTTAATTTGTTGGAGAAACGCGGGCTTTGGCTAAGTTCGCGATGTTTATGCATGCAAAGTGAGTTTACGTCCTCGAAAATATGGCCCTTGAGTGTAGCGTCTCTGATAATTGCAACTAAACTCCAACATAACGACGGCCAAGCCTGTTTAGCGAGGTGCACAGCCCTGTCATGGCAAAATGGCTCAAATATTTTCTTACATTTTAATCTTAAACAAAAGCAAAGGTTGACCATTATACAAATATTAA